>OX421977.1:240200-1440200 GCA_949128135.1 Parasteatoda lunata
CAAAACAAGATGCAATTTTATTTTTTTAATAGCGAAATATTTTATAGAGTGAAATATAACGAAAATGTACCAATGTCCATAACATGAAACTTTATCTTAGTAAAAGTCCGTTTTGGAAATGTTATTTCATTTTGAATCTTATTTATTAGAGTTCATAATGGCTATAGAATCAGGTGAGAGAAAAGTTTGTTTTGAATCTATGCTAAACTCTATATCGGCCCATTTTCCACCGAAATCCGATTGACTACTTTGATTTTAAACAAAGTGTTTCATTTTGAGATTTTTTCCAAAAACTTTAAGTGTAGATTGGCGGCACTTAAAAATCTGCCAAATCTGTAGCTGTGGTTAATACGTAAGTACCGAATTTTTCTTCCATACTTTTCAGAATCATATTATTTCAAATATTAGAATATGCAAGAAGTATACATAAACGCATAATTTAATACCATTTAATTTTTCAAAAAAAAGTATTTTGACAACAATTTTATCAAAAAATTATAAACTAAAAAACGTAAAATAAAGAATTCTTAGGATAAAAACGATTTTAAAATTTCCTCATTTTTCAATAAAAACTTTCGTTTTGTTTCTTTTTTTAAATTCTTATAGTATTTAATCAGACGTAAAAAAACCATTTTGTAGAGAACGATCATCAAGTAAGAAAAAAAATTATTTACAAGCAAATTTTTTATTATAAAAATCATAACACTTACCTGATTTATAAGTCCGGAGAATTCCAAAATGATATGTTCTTTGTTTGAAAACTTTATTCTCCAATAATATATACATAGTTTATCCCTTCATTACTTTTAGGTAGCATACCACACATCAAAATTTTATAATTGTAAGATCTCGATATGAATTTTAATATGTAGCTTAAAAACAGAATAGCTGTATTCTAGTTGAAATTCTTTCAAAACTAAAAAACACTTACCAAGAAAACGATAAAAAATTTATTTATAATCAGCACAAAAGATACTTTTTCAAGTAATTCGGATTATTCTTTATTGTTGTTTTCTGAATTATGTAGATACAGAAATATATACTATTCTATGAAGAAGAAGAATATTCTATAACTATTACAGTTCTGTATGGAATTCATTGGAACACATTTATTCATTGGAATGACGAAAGCAATGTTGATTTCATTTTAACTTGTAATGAATTGAAGACAGAAAAATTATTTTACCGCAATACACACATCTGTAACAGCAAGTGATCATGAAATCATGTTATGTTGTTGGTAATAGAAAGGAAAATATTGAGAATTTGTTCTTCAAATGCTTGGCGTGTTCTGCTTCAATGTTTTGCATGTTCTGATTAGTTTTTTCAAGAAGTTTTACCTATTCTTTAGGGAAATTTTGCTTCTTTTTTTTTTGCTAAGAAAATGGCGTCCGTCACTGCCAATGGTTATGTGGGAACTAATGCACGATATTTACAGTCTCCCGCTAGATGGCGTATCGAGTGTTGCGATCGCGAATTGTAATTGTATCAGTTATTGAGAAAAAAAAACAAACTAAAATATAAACTCATTAAATAAGCACAATCTGGTGTATTCGCGATCGCAACGAACTATAGGGGGCGTTGTTGTATGTGCCGAATCCCTGCGATTTCCATATGAACAGTCATTCAGTTACACTGGAGACGTCTTTAATGTAGCATGTAGTATTGTAACGTTCCATCTTTATTGTGGCTGATTAAATTAAAAAAAGAAAAATGTTTGTTTTCTTTCTTATGCAAACGAAACATAATGGTATCTCTTTTTTTTTTAGAGAAGGAACATCCAGAACACATCGGAAAAATATTTGTAAATAAAGAGAAAAAAATAGGTATATTCTTATAAGAGTTCAAACCTAATGCCCGAGAAATAGTTTTACTAAATTTAATGGTATAACATGAAAGGCCCATTTAAATTTTAACGTAAAATAAAGAATGCTTACGAAACAAAAAAAAAACCCCAAAAAATGAGAACCATTCTTTTTTTGTCGCCATTTTTTAGTATTACGAAAATGCGTCTTTGGGACTTGCCAAAAACAAAAAAAGATGCAATTTTATTTTTTTAGGAGTGAAATATAACGAAAATGTACCAATGTCCATAACATGAAACTTTATCTTAGTAAACGTCCGTTTTGGAAATGTTATTTCATTTTGAATCTTATTTATTAGAGTTCATAATGGCTGTAGAATCAGATGAGAGAAAAGTTTGTTTTGAATCTATGCTAAACTCTATATCGGCCCATTTTCCACCGAAATCGGATTGACTACTTTGATTTTAAACAAAGTGTTTCATTTTAAGATTTTTTCCAAAATTTTTAAGTGTAGATTGGCGGCACTTAAAAATCTGCCAAATCTGTAGCTGTGGTTAATACGTAAGTACCGAATTTTTCTTCCATACTTTTCTGAATCATATTACTTCAAACATTAGAATATACAAGAAGTATACATAAACACATAATGCTATACTATTAAATTTTTCAAAAAAAGTATTTTGACCACAATTTTTATCAAAATCTTATAAACTAAAAAACGTAAAATAAAGAATTCTTAGGATAAAAAACGATTTTAAAAATTCTTTATATTGAAATAAAAACTTTCGTGTTTCTTTTTTTTTATTCTTATAGTTCTTAATCAGACGTAAAAAACCATTCTGTAGAGAACTATCATCAAATAAGAAAAAAAAAATATTTACAAGCAAATTTTTTATTATAAAAATCATAACACTCACCTGTTTTATAAATCCGCAGAATTCCAAATGAAATGGTCTTCGTTTGAAAATTTTATTTTCAAATAATATATGCATAGATTATCCCTTCATTACTTTTAGATCACATACCACACATCAAAATTTTATAATTGTAAGATCTCGATATGAATTTGAATATGTAACTTGAAAACAGAATAGCTGAATTCTAGTTGAAATTATTTTTTCAAAACTAAAAAATACTTACCAAAGAAAACGATAAAAAAATTATTAATAATCAGCACAAATGAAACTATTTCAAGTAGTTCGGATGATTCTTTATTGTTGTTTTCCAAATTATATAGATACTGAAATATATACTATTCTATAAAGAAGAAGAATATTCTATAACTATTACAGTTCTGAATTCACTTAATTCATTGGAATGACGAAAGCAATGTTGACTTTTAATTTGTAATGAATTGAAGACAGAAAAAATTATTTTACCGTAATTCACTCATCTGTAACAGCTAGTAATCATGAAATTGGAAGTTATGTTGTTGGTAATAGAAAGGTAAAAATTATTGAGAAATTGTTCTTCAAATGCTTGGCGTGTTCTGCTTCAATGTTTGGCATATTCTGGTTAGTTTTTTCAAGAAGTTCTACCTTTTCCTTAGGGAATTTTTGCTTCCTATTTGATGCTAAGAAAATGGCGTCTGTCACTGCCAATGGTTATGTGGGAACTAATGCCCGATATTTACAGTCTCCCGCTAGATGGCGTACTCGAGTGTTGCGATCGCGAATAATCATATTCTATCAAAAGCATGCTTTTATAAAACTCGACATTCGTTGAATAGAATGTTTTTTATTCAATAAAATGTTTTATTCAAATTTCTTTACTTAATTTCAAATAGATTTTTAGAGGACTAAAAAAGAAACATTGTATTTTATAGTTTTAAAAAAATAAAAAGATTAGCAAACGATTATTAGCGAAAAAAATATGAATGAAATTTTACGCCATGCGCGCTAAATCAATTTCTTCGTAAGTTTATCACATTTTAATATTAATCGCCCCAGTTAATCATTTTTTCATTGTCGCCAAATTATTTTTTTTAAAATAATTAATTTTAATTTTTCTCATCTTCTAATAAATAAAAACAGTTGAAACTTTAGATTTTTCAATTGAAAAGCATGTAGATTAATATGGTATAAAAAAATCCGTACCTTATAATTCAAAATTTTTTCATCCTCTCTTCAATTAAATAATAAAAAATAATTAATAATTATTAAAAATTATTTTTTTCATGAAATTATCTTTGGGTAAATGCGTTTTATGAGTTGGTGCAATATTTTTTTGAATTGCTTCATTAGTTTTTAAAATATGATTGAAAACGCAAAAAGTGAAGTTAACATTAAGGGGACCAAACTATGGGCACCACATTTCCCAGATTGCGGCTACCCCCTTTATTTTGAAGATAAGGAATCCAAATATGTAAAAAAAAAAATATGTTTATTCAGAGAAAGTACGTTTTTGTGTCTGGTTGCGTAACTTAATTAATAGTTAGCACTAACTAATTAGCATATTTGAGGTCACCCCCAGGAACCATTAAGATTGACTTAGTTCGTGAAAATCCGATCATTAGAACGAAAATTATTCAGGGTGATATCTTTTTTTTTTTTTGCTGACTGTACACTCAATCCCAAGTTAGCTACTATAATGTGTCGATGAAATTCGAAGAGTTCTAGAGTTTGTTCAGGTGCAAAAAGTTTGGAAAGTTTCCATGCTGCAACCAACGATATCTGAAATGCATAGTGGCCAATACCATTTTTTTTAAAAAAACTTTTAGAGAAGAACAATGGGTTTCCATAAGATTGTCAAACAAGTCTACCCCTGTCTTTTACTTATAAGAAAAAACACATGATGGTATGTCTACTTTTTGCTTGTGTCTCTAAATTCTATCTTCCTCAGCATTTTCGATGATTTTGAAGAAAATTTTTTTGCCTATTCTATTTTGTCCAACAGTTCCTGTAGCAAAGAATATCTTACTTTAGGAGATAACGAAAAGATCCCAAGATGTGAAAAAGTTTTCCATATAAATTTTGTGCTTTGCTACAGTTTCAACTATATATATATATAAATTTTTTTTTTGTCCTACATTCTTATAATTTCCTGTACTATTTGAAATGATATTTTTCGCCATCATTCCTGAAATCATATCCACTTTTTTTTGACGGATATTCATTTTTTTTTTGTTTTTTTAAGTACATTTGTTAAATTTTTGTGCAAGAATAAAAATTATCATTACTTATATTTTTGGCTTATAATTTTAAGGATTTATTAAAGAGTCTATTAAATATTAGAAAGAATAAATGTGACCGCATATCCAGCTAAAAGGAGCTTTCAATATATCAATTGAACACACTGCGCAGCTTAGTACCCCGAACGTAATGACATCTTTCTTATTTTTTATCAACTGCGCAGTTAACTTCGTCACATGGGACTACTAAATTGATTTGTGCTGAGGCCTTCCTTCTTCTAGGAGGTGTTGGTTTGACCCAGTTCTTTACTCTTAAATTATTTATAAAACATATTTTTGAATTTGACAAAGTTTCTAATTTAAGTAAAAAATATTAAAGTAAACAGGGGCAAATATTATAAGCTATTAGATAATTACTAATTTCAACTTTGAATTATAATTGAACGTGAACCTCTTTAACGACTATGCGACACAATGCAAATCTCAAAACAGAATGACCCAAAGAAATACTAAGAAGACTATAGGTTATTTAGATTATACGTACATTCGGACTTGTGTATATTCTAGAAACAATAAATAAATTATACACATTTTCTTTTGATCTTTATTTTTTAATTTTTTGTGGTACAAAAGAGTACAGCGTAAGTGAGAAGTACAAAATAGGAAATACATATATATATCAAGTTGGATCTGACAATTTGAAGCATTTCTATTCCTTTCACTCATATACAATGGACAAACAGTATTGGTAGCCAGCGTGACTCTCTGAAGTTGCTGAAGGTGCAATCATATAAGGTCTATGACTACTATTACAACAGGCAACATCCTGAGAAAAAAAGTAGCTTAAAGTCTTCTTTATAACCCTAGGTCTGCTTAGTCAGCTGTAAAATAGAAGCATCATTCTTGATAAAAAAATAAAAATCATGTTATCTTAAAATTGTGTAGTGGGTCAGAATCCAATCTAAGACTTCAATTATAATAAAATCTGGCAACCATGTTGGAAAATAACAAGCTTAATTATTTTTATGAATTTAAAAAAAAAAAAAAAAAAAAAAAAAAAACGATTTTATTAAAAGTTGTATTGCAAATTCAATGTCTGAAATGTTATCTTGTTGCGGCACAGAGATATTCTTCCAAGTAAATGAGAATCTGCATACATCATTATAGAAACATTAAGTCCTGGTAAACATATCTCACAGAAAAGCTTTAAAAAGACAATGCTGCGAAACTATTCCCCGGGACAAACATGAACCATCAGTAGAAAAACAAATTGCAATGTAAATACTAATTAAAATTTTAAATTTAAGAGAAACTATATTAAATTATAGAACAATTCCAAATATAATCCAGGCAAAAGCCAGCTGGAACAAGTTGCTTCAAATTAATATTGTAATCAAGATACTTGTTAAGATTTCATACAATAGTATATAGTTGAAAGCACAACTTTTCAAATTGTAAATATTTTAAAGGTTTGCATACATTAGTTTGAATCAACTTGAATTACAGAGAGAAAGAGTGAGACACTCCACACAGAAGAGAACATTTTTAATTAACAGAAAAGCGTTATAAGCATGCACTAGAAAACTTCATGAAACATTATTAGGAAGCATGCACACATACAATTATATTAAAAAAAATACCCATGAACTTTTAACCCAGGCATACCCATCTTCTTCCCTGCAAATTTGTGACATCTTCAGAAAAGTCTCACTACTCCTTATTAAAAAGCACAAGAAACACAATCACGAAGCACATATACAAGCAATGTTAAATGCATCACATTATATATATATATATATATATATACACATATATTATAGACTGGTTAATCTTATTTAATACTTCTATTGCAGCATCCATCAGAAATTATCTCTTTTGTGGTAAAATTTGACACAAGAATCTAAAATTTAATAAATACGTACTTATCTGTCACAGACAACTTGATTTTATCGAAATATCCATCTTTGTATAATCTAAATTAGGTAAGCAAACATTTAAAAGCATGCTTGGTAATAAAACAAAATGAATATAGCTTAGTAAATACCTGAGTGCTTTACGTGGAAAGCATTAAATACATATATGAAAGCATTAAATTTAAGAACTTAGTGAAAGGCAAATAAAATATAACAATAACTTATCAATTCATATTTAATAGTAATAAATTAAAATTTTATTTAAATAAGCGGCAGCAAGTTTTAGCAAATGCCAATAAAGAATATATAACAATTTTTACTTAACACTTGCCTAAGGATTGTATTTATAGGGCTAATCTCCTGAACCCATGAGGCTTTTCTGAGAAGCACCTCGAGAAACATGAATTTATTGAAGTTTTTTTGTTTAATTAGGTTAAAGAAGAAATGAAATTTAAAAATAAATAAATTGTGAATCAGGTAAAATAATTTCATGCCAACGTCACTTTTACCAATAAATTGACATAGCGAAGAACACATGTAGGTTAAGCATCTTTTAATCTTAACTAAATAATAAAGTTTCTATTTTACATCAATAATGAAAACAATTAGGATATTTTCAAACCATGCTTTATAAATCCGTACATTAGGTCAGGTTAGATTGAATATTATGAATTAGTATGTAGATAGAAGATTAAGTATCTTTACAGAGCTAAGAAAAATTTTGAAAATTATTTCCTTATGAATTTTAATTCCAGTCACATTAAAACAATAATCAATAAACTTACATAGGCATTTAAACAAAAAAATAATAATATTTAACATAAGTGATATATACATGTGAGTGCGTCAAACATATTTACTAAAATAGCTTCAAAATTTTGAATTTTATAACTATATGTCCCTATAAACATTAAATAGTTTATCTGAAAACATGATAAATATTTGTGTTATGAATTATGCTAAAGAAAGTTTCCTAATTCATTAAGTTAATTTAAATAGAATGAAACATAAAAAAAAACTCTTATTTTTTTTTAGATTGTCTCTTATACCTCACAACTTGCCAACTTAATTCTTTATTCTGATTTTCCAGGACAGACACAGTTACAGACTGATGGCCAAAAATTTAAAAAAAAATAAAAAAAAAGTTACATAAACAACTAACTTAACTTACTAATACAAGAACAATGTTTACTTTAAGGGAGAAAATATAAATGTTCAAAAAATAACTAATGCATTAGACCAATAATTAAAAAAAATATGGCTCAATAATAAAAGTTTATTTACTGTCCAGTCATTGTTTTTTCTTCTTCCTTAGCCTGCATTTCATTTCGGCTGGAAAAGAGAGACCCTACATTATTTTAAATGCTTAACAAAGTAAAACGAACCTTACAGAATATTGATACACAAGAATTCATTTATTATAAGGAAAGATTTAAATACTAAAAATACATTTTTAATTTATTTTCTACTATTTTTTGAGATTGAATGCTAAAATAATTTTTTTTTTAATTCATCGATATAACTGCAAGTACAATGCCACTGATAAAGCAAAAATAATAAATTATTTTTTTAATTAATCAAAATAAAATAAACAATACATTATTAAATTTATTGCTTATTAATAGAAGTGTAAGATCACAAGCCACTGTAATCAGTGAGACACGGTCTTTTTCTTAACTTGAGTTTGATTAATGACACATACTGATAAACATTAAAAGATATTTAAATTCATTCTGACTTTAACTATGTTATTAAAACTTTAATAATTTACAAACAGAATAACATAACCATACAGTAGGAAAAAAATTTATAACAATTATGGTACAATGCCACTAATAATAATATACAATTAATTGAGTAATTAAAATTTAAAAAAAAAAAAAAAAAAAAAAAAAACAACGTTATCAGGGGTCTGCCCAGGTCGAATTTACTACCGTTTAGCGATACCTTCACAAATTCAACTGTAGGTAAAACGGTAGTTTCACAAATTCAATTTTAGGAAAAACGGTAGTTTCACAAAATACTTAATTTATTTTTGTATCCCTTAAGAAACGATAAATCCATATTTCCAGCATATTTTTGTGTTGATTTTTTAAATATAATTTCTTATTTTTCACAAATTATGTCTAAATTTTCACAAAATTAGTATCTCTCAGAAAAACCTAGACAGACCCCTGATTATAGTAGCAATAGAGATAGATACTAACACTAGCCGAGACACTCCTAATGGCTTCTGTTCAAGCTGCTTCTCATTTAAGCTAAAAAAGAATAAAATTAGATGAATCTCTGAGCAACAGAGAAAATTTTATCAACATATTTGTTGCAGTAATCTATCTCTTTAGTGTTGTACAATATACAAATTGTTATTTTGAAATAGTTCATTAATCTAAATGTCTGGTTCAATATTTTAACAAAATGCAGCTTTTTTTTAAAAATTAATTTTAGTCTTATTATTTTGTATTAAGATTAGCAACTCATTGCACTGAATCTCTTCTTGATAAAGTGTTGTGAACAAAAAAACAGCTAAACCTTTGTAAACTAGAAGGGCATTATGCTGTTTAACAAATAAAATAGTTGCAAAATAAACCAACAATCTATTAAGGCTAGTACCATTACCCTTAAAGAGTCAGAAACCTTTTGTAAGAATAGGCTAACTTATAAATTTTAATTATCGCCATAGAACAGCTATCTGAATAATCATTTATTAAAAGTATTACTACAAATTTATTTACAGCAGAAATGGTATATAGTTAATATTACTGATACTAATAATGTAAAATAACAAAATTGAGACTGAAAATTTATGCTTGAATGCCAAAACATGATCATACTGCTCTTCAACAGTAAAAAATATTCTATTATGCCCAAAGTGAGTTCAACACTCTTAGCGATCTTACCTTTGTCTCTCAGGGGCAGAACCAACAACATTGAAAGAGAACCAGTACTTAAATTTACTCATAAAATAATCAATAGCCTCTAAACATTATTTCTGCATTTTGTAAAGTAGCAAAATTAAGAATATCAGGAGAAAAAAACACGACTGAATACATACTGAATACTTCTCTTTACAACAGAGTACAAAGTCTGTTGGAGTCCAATGACCACTCTTTCCTGTCGATATGGGCTGAGTTCTAGTGATGCGCCTAAATGTTAAGATAAGATAATGATATTTTCATAATATATATATAAGTAAATATAGAGTTGTGTATGCATGCACTTCTTTTTTAGCAACTTTGCTATACTTTCTTCAAAGATGTTAGCCAGTTGAATGTTGCCTTTGTAGTTTAAATGAATGCCATCTTTACCTACACATTCATCCACAGATAAAGTTAACTGACAGAACATCAGCCTAGGCAAAATACAAATCACCTCGTTGAATCTCCTAACAATGTCGTTCTCAAAATGTCGATGATGCCTGCTCTGATCTTTCAGGGATAGAAATTTGTTGACTCTTCGCTCAAGAACAACAATTTCTCCACAAATTTTCTTAGCTGTATAAACCAGTTTCTTAAAGATGGGAACTGTACACAGCTGCACATCATTAGTAACCATTGAAGTTAAACAAAGCAAATTATTAATTAATAGCATAACCATATATGTTGAAAAACAAATCAGATGAAATATAAAGCATGTCTCTGAAGTAGAATAGTTACACAAGATACAAACAATGACAACAGTTTAATTATATAATCATTGAATAAGTTTAAATAAATTACATTTCAACTTACCAACATGAATTAACACAACATCGTATTGTTTTTTCACACATTTTAACTTCTCACTTAATCTATACCAGGATATGAAACAACATCAACATCCCAATTTGGTTTAACATTCAAGTAATTACCTAAATACTTCACCATTGTATCACCTAATATAAAGAGTAACAAAGTAAAATATATGTAAGTATTTTGTGAAAGGACAGAAGAAATATGCAAAGTTTGTTTTACATTGTCCTTTATGACTAAAACATTAACTCTAAAAAATCTTGAGGTATTGAGATTAAAAGATATATATATATATATATATATAGATCGATATAAAAAATACAAGTAGTTTTAATAATAATTAAATGAAAAACTTTAAATTACAATATCAAACAACTCTTCACTGTTAAGAAAAAATTCAATATAAAAGCTTTCAATAAAAATAAAATTTAATATATTTTCTAGAAACCTTTGTATTATGATACCTTTGTATTAAGATAGCTTTGTATTATGTCATTGAAATAAACATAAATGATCTAAATTTAATATAAGAAATTCTATTACTAAACAGCTTCACACAAATTTGTCAGATCAAACAAAGGATTTCAAAGGAAGCAGAGAAAAACATTCATGAATGAAATTTCTTTTATTATTACGATTTTCTTAAAATACATAAATTTTACATATACAGAGAAACAAACTATGTAATTTAAATTCTAAAGCGTTGTATTTTCAGAAATTTGATATAATTCATTAATCTTTTTTAACTTTCATGTAATTTTTTTATATAATGCTTTAAAACATGCACTAATGTTATAAATCTTTAACTAATAAGAATTACCTGTAATTAAAACTTTCATGATGATAAAATATGAAATCCCGCGCAACCAAATCAAGAAAATGGCTTCCACTAATATACAATTGCTTTTGTTTAAAAACAACGCCAATTACGTTGGCGAATAAGTTTGGCACAGTACGGATTATATAACCAATATAGGGTTATAAGAAGATTGATGGATAAAAGCGCCAAGCTCACTCCGCCCAGTTACCAATTCCTAAATTGACCAAATATCCAAACACGCACGCACGCACGCACACACACACACACACACACACACACACACACACACACACACACACACACACACACACACACACACACACACACACACACACACACACACACACACACACACACACACACACACACACACACACACACACACACACACACACACACACACCACACACACACACACACACGCACACACGCACACACGCACACACGCACACACGCACACACGCACACACGCACACACGCACGCACGCACGCACGCACGCACGCACGCACGCACGCACACACACACACACACACACACGCACACACACACACACACAATAAATTCTCGTTTTATATTGTAATAAATTCTAAAACAACTCGTTTTTAAAGATAAAAAACACTAAATTTCATCCCTCTCAAAATTAAATTTTTATTTTATTTTGTAGATGATGTAGATGTAGTTAATTTACGTCGCACTAGAGCTGCACAATGGGCTATTGGCGACGGTCTGGGAAACATCCCTGAGGATGATCCGAAGACATGCCATCACAATTTTGATCCTCTGCAGAGGGGATGGCACCCCTGCTTCGGTAGCCCAACGACCTGCACGCGAAGTCGAGCACTTTACGGTAGAACAGTTTAACGAGGACCAATACCGCACACCCTCGGTCCCTACGCAGACTGATCCAAGTGGTCACCCACCCGCACACTGACCGCAGCCAGTGATGCTTGACTTCGGTATTTTATTTTGTAACATTATATTTCTGTAAGGACTTATTCATTCCATCACTAGATGGCAGCTCTGCATAAAGTACACTAAACTCTTTGTCTGTAGTTTAGTTAGTTAGTAAAACTAAATTATCAAATTAATTATTTATAAGTAATTAACTAAGTTAAAAGATATTTCGGAATCGAGTTAAAAGTTATATTAACTTTAAAAATAAAAAGTCAATTTATTTTCCATTTTTTCAGATTGTTATATTCTATATCAGAACTTGTACAACTAAACACTCACCAGAAAAAAATTTGAATGAATTTTTTTTACAACGCCAATAAAACGATAAACCACAAAAATAATGTAAACCTAAAATTCGGTTTTTTGTTGCCATCGGGAAGATAGGACCTTCACTTCCTTTTGCGGGTTCCTCCTATCTACGGCACTACCGACGTTATCATCTCCTTGTTGCCATACTGTAGTAGAAACTATGGTTTCAAATAAGTCACCAAATCCTGGAAAGATATAGACCCTTGTTTTCTAGAGCAGTAGTTTTCGTATGGGCAGAATTGAGTAGCTAGAAGCATGATTTGTAAATAAAGTGATAATTTCATTATTAAATGATAATTTTTAGAATTAAAGAAATATATTGACTAGTTTCTTTCTAAATATTTCAAAAGTGAACTTCCAGAACATGTGAAATGCTTTAACTAACAAAATTAAGTTTTAATTTTTTTAAAATTTTATGCCAAACTTATAACGTTAAAGGTTAGACTTTAAGATTCTTTTACTTTCTATGTTAAAATTATTTTCTAATTTAGTCCGACTAAAATTGTTACATTATGAGGGGGATATGTTTGTTTCCGTGATCACTTATCTAGTTTTTAGATAAGTAACACTGTTGGTGATACGCGTTATCTCTTACTTTCAGATAACTGCTAGGTGCAAATAAATCCGAAACCTTTTTCTTCCTTTTGAGCTTTTCTAACGTCACGTTGTTGTTTGTTATGGAAATTCATAACTAATGAGTAACAGTAAAAGCACCGGTGTCAGCTATGTCCAAGTCATTCAAGTTCGTATAATTGTGTACATTCAATTATAAAATCTTCAATATGCAATGCAATTATCATATAGTAAGAAAGATGTAAAAGTCGACAATTTTTTCATTTTGTTCTGATTAGAGAGAGAAATCTTATTGTTTGTTACGTTAACTTTAATGATTTCATTCGTGACTGTTTAAATAAAAATTTAGAATAGTTTACTGGATATTGAGTGGAGAATCAATGTCACATTCATTTTTCATTAATGAAGAGATTCTTTATCTTTTTATGTATCATCTTACTTATGTGTCCTATTTTTTAGAATGATTACTGAACACTATATGTACATAGCTTACATTTTATTTATTTATTATTTTTACATTTTCTGTCTAGAACATAATAATAGTAGTTATAGGAGAAGATATCGCATCTACCATTTATTAATGCTGATATGAAATGAATAATATCCTGGTTAATAAGTGATTTTAGCAAGTGAAACTTATGATGCATAATAATCTTCATATGATGTTCTATTTGAAGCTGTCAAACTTCACTTCAAATGTGAAACATAAATTGATAATAATGCATTAAACATTTGATCTTGTATTGACCCCATTTTATAAAAATATTAATAACTTTAATATTGTGATTCATATTTTTTTCAATTGATTTTAAATATACAGAAAACATTAAAAAACTAGGAGATTTTACAAATGAAGAGTTAGATCATGTTTTATATTTAGTTTATTATTTGAAAAAATGAAGGAAAAAAAAAACTATTCTTTTAAATTAAACATATAACTTATTTTGAAATTAATCATAGTATTTTAATTCTTTTTTTAGTGTGATTTAGTCCTTTATAGATTCCTTTATAATATCTAATACTATTTTCTATAATTATGTACATTTTAAAAATTAAAAACTAGTTACCTAACTAGAAAATACTTATCAGAAATATATTTTTATTTAAAAAATTTTATGAAGTTTTACCTAATTTATTTTATAGAATTTATCACGCAAAACAGAACTGTTACATGCCTTACTATCCTTTTATAATGTTATATTGGCAGGCTATATATGCCCATAGTTTCCAAACCTCACAGACTTAAAATAATATGTGGTAATCAAGAACAAATTTTTTATATTATTAGTAATGGAGTGAGAGAATATTTTTGTCTGTAGTGAATAATTAATGTTTACATTTTAGAGAAACTTCTTCCCCTCTGACATGAACACCCGTTCGACAACTAAAGCATGACGTAACAATGTGTTAGACCAATCAACAATTTTTAGTAGGCTGCCTACACTACCGCGCTCAGGGAAGATTCTTTTTTATTTCTTTACTAGCAGACCTGTACGAGAAGACGTTGTAGGTCGGGAGCGGTGGAACCACCCGCGATTTCAGATGCTCCAAAAATGTAAACTACTTTAATTTATCTTATTTAATAATTGCTTAGGTTAGGGGTGCACAACCTTTTTGATTGAAGGGCCGCACATATATTAAGATTTGTTAACAGCAAATGTAGTAATATGTATTTATAAACATTAGTGTTCTACTTTTTTTTTATCAATAAACTTAGTAGTATGTTTGTAGAAAATTAAAGTGTTCAATTATTAAAACTCGGTCAAAAATGAAAAAAAAATAGTTTTTTAAAAATAATTTCTATTTTTATCTCATCAAAAATAGATTTATTAAAATAAGTAAATAAACTTTAAAACAAGAAATGAAATGTTTTTTTTTTTTAAATCATATCACGCAATGCAAATATTATTCATTTAAAAATAAATTATTAAAAAAGACTGCAATGCTCTCAGAAGGAAAGTAGAAAAAGATGTTGTATATATTTAGTAATATAAATTCAAAATATACTTTATTATTTCTTTTTAATTATTATTAGATTTTTTTTATATAGTAAACGTTTTTTTTTTTTTTGTTACGGAAAAAGATCATTCAAGCAAAAAAGAAATTGAAATCAAAATTACAAATAGCGAGCAGTTTAAAAATTCGCGTTTTCCACCACTTTCTGAACTCCTCAACTTGCAATCGCATTGCATTTAAATTAGGGATGTATAACGAGTATTTGGCCTTTTTTTTCTTCTTGAATTTGTATAGATATGATAAAGAATAATATCAAATCGTATTTTTTAACTATATTATACCATTGTTTATTATAAGAAATAGTTTTTACATAAATTTGTTGCATTTTAAAATTCATGTTTCTGACAAATTCATCTTCTAGAAGACAAATAGAAAAACAAAGTTTGAAGAATTGAAACTAGATTACTTTATACTGACTTCTTTGCATTTCTGCTTTTTTCAAAAATAGAATTAAATTCAAACAAGTCAGTTTCTTAATTTTTTCGATACTTTTAGTTCTAAGATTTGAGAAGGATTTTTGTTGTTGTTTTTATTACCACTCATCATTTCAACGGAACGTCCAATTCTATTGATTAATTGTCACTTTTTTCTCTGTACCGTAATATAGATCACCGAGAACATAGAAAACAGAGATTTTCAGTGTTTAAGTTTAGTTTTAGGAACTCAGAACAATGATTTTTTTCTGCTTTTATTTTTAATTAACTCTTCTTTATATAGGCATTTTTATTATGACACAGCATTTTTCATAATAAATGTTACTAATAAGCTTCATTTTGTAGCAATTCTTTTCTTCTAAAAGTATAGCAATGTGAAAAATTTAAATTCAATATGCTGAATTTAAATTCAGTATATGCTGAATTTAGATTTTCATTTAAAAAATTAAGAAAGTTTTTTGTTTATGTTTAGTTTTTTTTTCTTTTAAAAAAAACGTCTCTTTTTTACAGACGTTTTTATTATAACGCAGCAATTTTTTAGAACATTTCTGTTAGACTATATTCTTGACCTGTTCTGGTAATTGGAAAACTGAGACGTTCAGCTTTAAAATTTTCCTTCGAAAATTAAGATTGATTTTTATTTTCTCTGTTTCGCTTTTGTATATAATCTTTAGTTCTTATAGAGCTGCATTTTCCAAAGGGTTTCTGATAGGCCTTATTTTTTAGCGTTGTTTTATGAACGTGTTTTTTCCAGAAATTTTTTTTCTTAGCATTGAACTTTTGGTTTCAGTGTTGCTATGCTCTGCTGAAAAATTTTATTTGGCCCCAAATATATGGTATTTGGCTGTCTTTTTTTTTTTTTTTTTGCTGAACATTCAGTACTAGACTAAATCACATCACAATTCATTACCACATTCGAACAAATCACATTTGTTGCTGCACCAAATTATTGTACCGAATACCGCTCGTAACCGAAATACCGCATGAAAAATAGTTTTTTTAAATGCACAAATAGAAATTCGCCTCTCGTAATAACATTGCAGTTAATAATAATAATGTGGAAAAGTATAATAATTGGGAAAAAAAAATCACTTAAATTAATGCTGAACTCAGCATAAATAAAGCATGTCAAATGAGCAATTTAAAATTCCTAATGAAATTATTGTAATTTTTACAACTACGTGGGAATGCATAGCAATAACTGCCCCAAAAAAATGGTTGCAATAAAGGAAGAACTGCTAAAAGTGGGATAAAAAGGGATTATTTAAATAGGCGATCTGAAACTCGCGTGTCGTAATAATATCGTTATAAAAATTCAGGTTTTTCCAAGTTATGTTAAAAAGCGGAAATAAGTGCTTAAAAAATCATTTTATTTATGATAAAATCGGCTTAAAGAAAGCGCTGTAAATATACATTTACTATAGAATCAATAAAAGTTGAGAGTTTCATTGCGTGATGACTCAAAAGTGTGATAAAATTCTTAGGTAATTCAAAATTTTAATGAATAATAACTTTTCTAATATTTATCTGATAAGTAATGAGAATGCAATAATTAATTAGCATTTTTTCACACGCACAATTTTTTTAAATTCTCTCCACTCCAGGTATTGTTTAATTATCTTTTGCTTTATATATCTTTTGTATAATCATGTGTTACCTTAATGATTTATCAACTGGTTTTAATTTGGTAAAAGTAAATGATTAATGTATTGAACATGGCTATTGTCGAATAAAAAGTAATGTTGAAAATTGACCATTGTTGTCAGGGTATATTTTAATTGTAGTATTAATGATTGATTCTTAAAATGATTTATGATTACTAATTTTATTTTTCTTAACAGGCTCCAAATCTGATTCTAAAATGATATTTTATCCAAATAAACTTTATTAAATTAGCTTAAAAAACATAAATAATTGTTAATTGCATAATAATCTAATTAGCAAATTTATATTTTCCCCAAGATCTTAAAAAAAGATTTATTTTTTCACAACGCAATTTAAATAAGATATAATAATAATTACTGAAAATTAAGATATAGCAATAATAGATATTTCTGTGTTTTATTGTTCTAAATTTTAGTCTTTCAAACCTTGCAATTTTTTAGATTTGTATTTTTCCATAATCATTGAAAACCGAAATTGAAAAAAAAAAGAAAAATACATTCAAACAGCTGAAGATAGTGAAAGTGAAAAAAAGAATTTTCTTACTTACAACTCCTGTCATCCAGGTCTTTTTTTTTTTTTTTTTCCTTTGATTGATTTTCATTTTATTAATTTTTTTTCTTTTTTGAAAACTAGTTATACAGACTTCTGAGAGCTTTCCTTTGAACAATTTACTATTAAACTTGAGAGCCTGCATTTGTTTTAAAGCATGTTCATCAGTATACTAAGCTTCTTTTTTATAAGAGTATTAAAAAAAAGCTATTAGTAAAGAATTTTATCAAAAAAAAAAAAAAAAAATAGTTATGAATTTTCTATAGATTAAAATACAAGGAAAAAAAATGTGCAAAGGAATCTTTAACAGTGATTTTTTTTCTAACTTTCTTTTCCAAATCTATTTAAAGTAATGCTTTAAAATTCCATTAAATGGCCGCAATGTAATGTTTTTGTTTTTAAAAAAGTGAAAGGGTTATTGTAAATAAACAATAATAATAACAACAAATAAGTTTATTTCTGAGTGTTTCTGAGCAGGGTTGGCATGATTAAAGTCGCAATTTAAATCAACTGAGATTTTTTTAAAGAATATTACTGATTTAAACCAATTGATTTTTTTTTTTAATAATTCATTAAGCCAAAAATATTTTTGTAAATATATTCTTTAGATGTGATTTTTGTTAAAGTTTAATTTCATTGATAATGAAAGTTTTATCCAAAGAAATAATGAAAGGGTTAATTATGTTTTTCTTTTTTTAAATATACAAATAAATAAATAAAGTTACAAACTAAAAGTGGAAAAAAGTAATGTTAAACTGTTCTGTTATAATTTTCCTATCTAATTACATTAGGCAAAAGAGACTTTTTAATTGTTTAAAGAAGCTTACAATGATCTAAAGTGTGTCATATTCTCATTTTTGTTAAGTGTATTTCATTAATACCTCACAACACATGTACCTATAAATACCACGTAAATGGGAAGTTGTTTTTAAAAGCCAAACAAGACGTTGGATGCTTTAAAATGGCACCAATATGCAAAAGAATTTTATGATTTCATAAAGTCGAAGCAACAAATTGTTGAAGTTTTGTTTTTGTCCAGCTATTCTATTTAAGAAAAGGCAAAAGAGAATGACTTCAGCCGGTCACTTGTTACAGCAGCATTGCCAGGGACAAGAGACGTGCACTAGACGTTCATGTAGTTGAGTAGTGAATCATCGAAATTAGAATGTGTTCTAATTTTAACCAAAACCAAATGTATGATTTGAAAAGCCACTGTATTGAAGAGGATATGGAAAACATGACTGAGTAGCCTATGCGGTCGGCTCTTTACTCATTGTCCCATACTGCAGAAAAAAGAAAGAACATTTATATGTGGTGAAAATTACTTTGATAGACAAACGCGATTTAGATCTTAAAATACTAAAAAGAAGATGGGTCAAAAATTTATTTATGCATACATTTCCTGAGAAAGATAAGATGTGTCATTGGCAAGTTAGATATAAAACCTCTTCAGAGACAACCTAATTTTCAAATTATTGAAATTTTTACTAATTTTGTTTATCGGTTACATACATATTAATCCTGTTTATCTCTTACATTCTGTCTATCATTTACATATTAATAAAACATTTTTGAAATGAAGACTTTCTTCCACTAAACTTTTTGTCATTCTGTCACAGCAAATAGATGTTAATAACTGCTAGCCAACCTGAGGTTAATTTTCCAAATTCACATTTTACATTGCTTACACATTATACTAAAAGTAAAAAATAATTCAAAAAAATAATAGCTGCAAAATACACAGAAACTACCAGTTCTGAGCAGCATGCTGAAAGCTTGGTTGCCAAAATGTCATTCTGTCACACAGATAAAAAGTTCATAAAATTAAGAATAAAAAGAATAGAAAATCCTTTTTTTTTAGTTTATGAATCGGATTATGCCAATAATAATGATATGCATGAGAAAAAACAGTGTTTATTTGAAATTAGATGCATAGAAACTTTAATTAATTGTTATTTTTCAAGTCAAAATGTCATTTTGTCACATATGAAATTGCCTATGTGTTAATGTTATTATCTGACACAAAATGCTAAAAAATGAAATGTTTGGTAACTATTTATCACACTTGTCTTCTTGTAATGCTATCATTTTATTTCTGATGTTGAATAAAAAATTTTGTAAATTTATTGCATATTACCAATGAGTGCAATGCCTTAAATTATTAGCTTTAAGGATGGTAAATTTTTTAGCAATAAAAATTATAAGAAAAATGTTTAATGCAGGGATGGGCAAACTTTTTCGCTTGAGGGCCGAAAATCGAAAAAAAAAAAAAAAAAAAAACACGATATAAGTTTTCACTTAAATATTTAATATAATGAATGAAATTACAATTTCTTTTTTTAAAAGTTCCCTATATTGATGTCCCAAGAGGAAAGAGGCTAAATGTTTGTCTGTTAGTCTACTTCTGAAATGATTTTTTCTAAGGTTCATAGTTGAAAACACTTGTTCACATATATAAGATGAAGCAAACATAGCACTGATTTTCTGAGCATGAGATATTACATTTGCGAAACTAGCTTTAGGTAATGATTTGTAAAACTCCAACTTTGGCATATTTAGAAACAACTGCTTCAGATAGCACCAATCGACTGCTATTCTATAAAGAACTCCTGCTTTCAAAATTTTACCAATTGAAGCTGTCTGTGTCTATTTCCATCAATTTATGTTTCGTAGAACAAAATTAGAGAAAGTAAAAACGTCATCAGTACTTAGTTAAAAAAGAAAGAACAAAAATAGCTTTAAACAAAGTAGACAAGAAAAAGGATGCATATTGTTTATATTCGCCATGGATCAGTTAAAATTCTATCCGCAGGCCGGATAAAACCCGAAGTTTTGTTTTTGAAGGTCTTGTATTTATCTCAGGTAGAACTTTATTTAATATGAACTTCGTTGCTACTTAAGAATCCTAATCATTTGGTTAAATAATATAAAGTATTAATAGTTCAGTTTCTGAAATTTTTAACTCATCTCTGGTGTATTTATTAATTGAATTTTTTTATATCTTTCATTAAATTCTGTTTAAGAACCTGTATTAAATCCATTGATATATTTATAAGATTGCTCGTGTGATATTTTTTGTAAGTAACAATGGATTAATAAAAAAGAGGAAGAGATACAGCCTAATAGAATGTTCAGCTAGATTGGCAAGATTCCCAATGCGTCCCTAGCAGTAAACGTTCAGCCCTAATTGCAGAACATCCAACTGCAAGTGTAGTGCAAAATGTTAAACAATTTGTGCAAATATTCTAAATTTTGCAATTCTTAAGGAAAGTAAAAAGAGAACACATATTTTTAAGTAAGTTCCCAATTCACAGAAGTGCAATGTTTAAAAAAAATATTAACTCTAATTGCTTGAAAAAATTTTGTAACATTTGTTAAAAAGCTTTTAGTATTATGTTTTATGACCTTTTTCTTATCTACTATATAAATTAATATATATTTTTTTCTCTTATGCACAGGGCATTCTAGCAAATTTTCTCTACTTTCTCCCTAATTCACATTTGTTTAAAGGTAGTATGATTCCAAATGCAATTAAATTTAATGAAAATGGAATAAGAAAATATAACATTTATTTATTTTCATTTTATTATGTATGGTCTCAATTTACCTTTAAAAGAATTTCATTTGATTCAAAACTGAGGTACTACACAGATATAGTTTATATTTACTTTTTTTAATGTATTAAACAATTAAAATTTTGTTTTTCATGTGAATTTTAAATAGTTTTAGCTGTTAAAATTTTAATCTAAACATCATTTCAGAACTCATTTGAAATGACAGATCCTCGCCATGACTATTCTCCATCCTTTGGACAGATGGCTGATAAACCTCTCTTTGGAGTTTCCAAGTGGCAAGTAAGTCTGCCCTAAGCATCTTCATTTAAATTTTTAGAACTGATTGTGATTACCAACTGATAGTTAGTTCATCTATTACGATTATCTTTCTATAAAAGCTAAAGATAGCATTTTCATCTCATACATCTAAGATTCATTCCAGTATGGCGACAATTGTCTCCGAATCATCAACAACAAATTGACCAAGATCATATGCATGAATGACGGATTTGTCAATAAATATTTTCAAAATATCAAGTACCAAATTGCCATTAGAAATTAAACACTAAATATTAAATCTATTTTTATGAGTTTTTATTATGACGTAAAAAGATTCAATATTTATTTTCTCATATTAAAAAATAACTACTGTAAGAAATTTGTGGCTTCCAATAATAAGTTTCAAAGGCACAAAATTCTAGCTTTTTGGAAAATATAAGCATTTCTTAATTTATTTTAAGTGTTACAAAATAATATGACATTATAAAATCACTATGTTCGAAACTATGTGGTAACCCATAGCAATAACTGAAGGAAAAGTGATAGCACAAGCTTTTATGGTAAAATTATCTGAAATAAGTTGTTTTATCAGTGAGGTTGCGTTTACAAATGCTTAATTCAAGATTTTCGTATTCAACTTTTAAAAATATTTTTAAATGGAGCTGTTGTATTGTGCTTGACATGAAATTGAAATCTTGTCATTATTTGAGTGACCAGAGTGATCAAACTACTATTTCTTTATTTTTAGCAGCAGCACTTGATACATGTACCATTTGCTGGAGCCTGCAAACACTCCACACAAGCATACTAGGAGAATAAACATTAAACATAAATTACTAATGTCTAATTTTAAAAAAAAAACATTACAGTATTGAAAACATTAGAGCATCATCATCATCAAAGCTTAACCCCATCCCGCCCCCGTCAGGGTGCATCCGGAGAATACTGTAGACTCTAAGTGCACGCACGTGACCTCTCAGTAAAAAAGAGGATTTCAAAAGGTAGGCTTGGTGGCGATTCATGGCAACACCAGAAGGCCTCAAAGAATTTAGTGAAATCTTAAAATTAACAATAGTAGTTACTCAGAAAATAAAAAGAGTATAGAAAAAGTATTAAAAAAATATCGAAAACATAAACAAAAAGTTAATAGAAAGCCATTCAGTTAGCAGGGCTTGTAATAGCTCTCGCGCCCTAAAGTATCTGTCATAGTTGTTTCCTACCACTGCTCGGCAAACCCCCAGGTGCTCAGCATTCATCAGGGCGTCCTCCTAGCACAGAATGTAATTTGGGTAAGGAGGATACTTATGTCTATAGAGGTGAGCAGCTAGAGATTTTCAACTTAAAAGCAGCAACCACACTCGGTCTTGGGTGATCTGGAATCCGGTATAGAGTCTCCCTCCAAGACTTATCACCAATTTGTTCATTTAAATTATTCTCATAGTTCTTATTGATGTTATTTTTTTAATTTTTCTGTTTATAGAAAAATAATGTATTTCTCTCTAGAAGCACTGCAAGATATACCTTTTTCAGCTAGGACATTAACCATCTCATTTCGAAATATATTGCAATAGTTTCATCTCATTTCCATATATGATCAAACTATAGATGCCCCTCCTTAGGCATAGATGTGATGTTATGTGCAGTCATTGATAAGTGACTTATAATGTGTGCATAATTTGTGTAGCTTTAACTTTTTAAATTTTTTTTTGTTTTATTATATATTTGGTCACTAAATATTATATTTTTGGTCACTATTACCTTAGTGATATTTTCATACCACTATATTTTCTTTGTTGATATGAACCCTACATATTTTCTAAACAGTGACAAAATGACTGTGAAATACTCATAAATATTATTCTAAAAGAATTACTGTTTTTTTTTTTTTTTTTGTTTTAAAGAAGACAAAACAGAAATTTATGCCAGGATTAGTGATCATATTTACAGTTAATTTAATGAGTTTGCATCTTTTTTTATTGGAAGTAGCTAATTTAATGAGACTATTTTTTTTACTGACATTAAAATTTAATGATATTTTTATATAATTAGTTTTTTATTTATTGTTTTTTTTGTATATTAATAACAATCAACATATTTTTTATTTAAAAGGAAATTATTTAGATTTTTGACACAAATTCTAATTTTTGGAGAAATAATCAAATTTTTTATTTATTTATTATTTTTAAAAAAAAATTTATATTGCCTTTTTTTGGAATGGCTAATTTGTTCACTTCTTAACATTTATATATATTTACTTTGTGGCTATAAATTTATTAATGAATTAATTTATTAATAAATTAATTTATTAATAAATTAATTGACTACGACATTATCCACCTCCTCACGCTGTTGCTACTCAGTTTCGTCTCGATCATACACAATGTCAGCCTGCATACACTCGATGCTAAATGCAACATAGGAGCGACTACGACCGTGAAGTTAATACACCTCGCACATTCAGCACTAAAAAAACCTGGTGACCTTAATCCAGCTCTCCCGGTCTGTCAAAAGTACAGCAACTAGTAGTATCCGTTCATCGAATTCTGTCCCTGATAAAATTCTGTTGGGGGAGTATTGTTGCATAACTACCACTACGAAAATTAAACAACAATTCACTAGCATATAAGACATGCTAAATTGATTTAATATTGAGGTACCTTTTGATAGATGAAGGTTGGCATTGTCGATAACTCCGGCCCCACAACTTGTTTATCTTACCTTCACTGCAGGTTGACAAACATTAAATAAAATAACTTAGCTTATCAATTTATTAAATAAAAAAAAAATCTCTCTATGAGAAAAAGCAATCAGATTTTATCTTTGAACAGCTTTTTCATGCCAAGATAGGAATACTTTCCTTTTATTATTGTACATACTTAAAGATCCAGAAATAAGTTTGCTATATTCAAATGAAACATTATTTGAAGATTATGCTTGAAAACTAGGATTTTGCACTACCATTATGTTTTCTACAGAAAAAGAAGAAAAAATTACTATCCAATAACTACTTTTTATGTTAAAACCGTAACAATATAATTATCTTAAATTTTCACATAGTTTTTAGTTTACATTCTAAATATTTTAAAATTTTATTTCAAAAGTTTCATAATTGAATACACACTGCACTAAAGTAATTTTGCTAATTAAAATTTATTAACGCAGTTACATATTAAAAATAATTTAATAACTTATTTAAATTAAATTTTAAACTTATAAAAATGCTTTTCAAACTCATAAAAATTTATAAAACCCTTAAACAGTTTAATATCAAAATGCTTTGTAAAGTTTTAAATTGATTTTTGTAAAAACCATTTATAATAAACAACTTTTTAAAAATAAAAATCACTTGATTTAAATTCTAATTTCAATTGTGATTAAAATTAAGGTGAATTATATCAACGAGCCCTGATTTAAAGATTAAATAACCAACATATATTTATTTATTTATTCTGGTCTCTAAGATCTTTTTTCTGCCTAAATTGCTAAAAAAAAAACATAAAAAACTATTACAAATACACTAATGATCTGACAAGTGACAAAGATTATTGGGTTGAAAAAAGAAACTGTTTTATGAATTAATAAAATTTTTTTAATTAGCTTGGTAACTTTTGTAAAACCGTGTATAGTACACTACGCTCTTAAGAAGTTTGTTGTATTTTCTTTCTCATGATAAAGTTTTTATCATTTATTGCTTATTAAATGTTTAAAAAAGTAGTAATTTGTAAGACTTAATGTTGTTTCCTGTTTTTTTTTCATTCTAGGATCGTGTTATAAATACTACATCTGCAGTTTTCACATCACTTGTTGTAGGGGTAAGCTTTTTCTAAATAAATTGTATTATTCAGTATATTTGTATTATCATTTGTACATAAATTAGGGTAGTTTTTTATTAACCAGATGCAAGTAAATTCAATAATTTTTATTTATTTTTTGTTTGGAATGTCCATTTTGTTTTATGTTTAAAAAAAACAAACATAATTAAAAATAGTTGAATTTACCTCTATGCCTTTGCACTATGTACATAAATTAATATACTTATGTAACATATTTTAAAATTTTCTTAAAATATGGGATATCTGATTTTACAGTAAATTGACTTTGTAAATGGGCATGGTATATATCATTTTAGTAATTTTTTATTTTTTATTATTATTATTTTTTTTTAAAAGCATGAAAATAACAAGTTACGTTTCATTTAATATTTCTTAAACATTTTTTTTTTACTTTATTTTTTATCATTCCAGTTTGAATATTCTATCATTGAGTGCTGTAGCTTATATAAAATTTCTTAACAGGTATCACCCTAAAGTAGCATCGTTTTTACATTTATATTTTGTTCCAGGTACACTTTTAGTATCCAAAATGCAAAGTTGACTTAGTTTAATGTGAACTCTAAGAGTTCCTTAAAATATTCAAATTGCCAAGAACATGGTTTCCCCCTTTCTGCTTTGTTTTAGGATTCATTGGATAAGTATCATGTAATCTGACCCTCTTTGTTGTGTGCTTTGCATTTCAAAGTTTAGCTAATACAGTTTTAGATATCAATAAATTTATGACTGTGTTTTGTTCTTACATACTCTACCTGTAAAGACAAGAGAAAGGTTATATCTGAATAAAACCATTTAAATGAATTTCCTACAAACAAAGGAAAGAAATTTTCAAATTAATGGGAATAAATATCAGTTCAGTTTGAAAACTTAACTTTGTGTGCTTCTTTGAAAATTTTATTTTCGAAATCAGGATTTCCTCTACATCATCAAATTATAGGGAAAATTGAGTGAATAATAAAATTATGACATAGAACGTTCTAGAAATATACAATGTTTCCATCTTCAAACTAAAAAGTATTGAAGTGGTCTAGCGAAATATGTTCATGGCATTTTGGAAGAGTATAGATACTTCACCGATAGCAGCAAAAGTAAAGATTTTTTAAATTGTTGGCTGCACACACTGTAATCTTGAAGGTTTTATTTTTCTTTCAAAGTCATCCGTTATTTTTACAGTGAGCTTTGTTTCATTTACAGTAAGCTTTCTTTGTTTGTAATGTCTGCATCAATTTAGTATCCCGCCAGATGTAAAGTGCGTTCCATAATATGTCTTCTTTGTGCTAAAGGTGAGTGTCTAGTTGATATTCATAATGAAGTTTTTTACCATCTACGGAAATATAAATAGGCAAAACATAGAGAAAAGGTGTCTGCTTTCTCTAAAGGTAGGACAGTTGTTCATGACAAAATCAAAACAAATAGACCATCTGTGATCACTGATCTGTGATCACCCTGCTTTAAAAAACAGAAGAAGCAGTTTGAGCAAATAGTCATTTCATATTAAAAGATTTGCATAAAATCATACAAGTAGTGCTTATGACACCTTTTATGTAGCTGTTATCTTAGATTACCTCAAATTATTTGCACGATGGGTAGCAAAAACTGCAATGAAAGATCACAAAAAGAAGAGCCACGCACATGAGTTTCTTAATGGACTCACATTGTAACTAGTGAAGAGACGTGGGATTATCCTCACACATCAGAAACCAAACAACAATCAATGCAATGACGCCATACGAAGTCTTCAAAACTCAAGAAATTCAAAAACCTTAATTTCAGAAGAAGAAGAAAAGCAGAGAAGACTCTATGGTTCCCCGCACCTTAGTTAGTGCAGATGCATATTGCAAAATTTTGAGATTTCTCAGATGGCCAATTTAAAACAAACACTTGCTGACAGGAGGAGTTTGCTTGTTGTATGACAATGCTTGTCCTCACATAGCACTTCAAACCAAACTAGTCAAAAGTTTTAAATGAAAAATTTTAGATCAACAGCAATATTTTTTTATCTGAAAAAACATCCTGCAGGGTGATCATGAGATCAAAAGTGAATGTGGCAAAAGCTTTGAAATCTTGCAGCCAGGATTAAAACATGGTTTAACAATGGTCTATCAAAAAATAAGGCATTTAGCAGTAAGTTATGTACATTTAATCAATTTAAAAAAAATTCAAGTGTGTTTGTATCTTTACTTTTCATATTTCTTCCCTTACGGATCCAAGAAAAGCACTGATAAAATTTAGATTTTTATTTTTCAGTTCTCAGTTGGTGCTGTGATCACCTAAGTAGAGAGTATTAAAGTAGAGATATTTCAAATAATATACGTTTGGTTCAAAAATGAAATTGAAAATTGATGTTTTAAAAAATCATATGCTCCTTGAGGACAGGCATGAGATAATGTGTTTCTTATTTTAAAAGGTATTATCCAAAAAGAGAATTGAATGTTAATCTTATTATTTTTAGGTCACTGTCATCAGTGCATTCATCTTCCCCCAGTGGCCGCCACAAGCTCTCAATATCTTCTATGCAATCTGCATTATGCTTATGTGTGTCTCACACATCACCCTGGTAATTATTTTCGTATCTCCTAAAATTACGATGAAATCGGCACAAATAAAGTACGTCAAAAAGTGATTCTTTAAAACTTAAGTGTCTAATAATATCTTAATAAAAATATAGCATTTTCAAAATAGCGTTGAAAAGCAGAAATAACTGCTTGAAAATTCATTTAAATTTACGATAATGTCGGCAAAAAACATATTGATTTAATGACGTGGTCCAACTTAGAGATCCATAATATCGTATTAAAAATATTAAGGTTTTTAAAACTATATGAAAATATTATGTTTTCACAGCCGAAAAATAACTTGGGATTCACGATGAACTTAGCACAAATAAAGTGCCTCAAAAGGTGATTACTTAAATATGAGATTTGAAACTCAAGTATCGTAATAATAGAAACGTAAAAATACGGCATTTCCAAATCACATGGAAAAGCATAGAAATAACTTGAAAAAATCCTTCAGGTTTACAATGAAATTGGTTCAAAGAAAGTGTATTTAAAAGTGATTATTTAAATGTGTGAAATATTCACCATCTGACTCAAAAGTGTTATGTTTCCAAAAAAAAGGAAAGTTTTTTAGCAGTGTATAAATGTATTTCATTAGGGTTCCTTCCATGACCACTGCCCATCTTAACGCTCGTTCAGGAGATCCTCTAGGTTTAAAGGAGTAAAATTTAGATTTTACATTCTTTTGTCCTAAAACACTGACTTTTACTAAGTCTTATGTTTTTTTTCTTCTTTAAATCTATGAAATGTAATACAAACCTATTCTGACATCTCTTTATATTCACAAATATATCTTTTTCTTGAGCATTATTATTTCTCTTTAATTAAAATTCTTGATTGCTACTTTTAAGATTAACCATAGAGAGTACCAATTTTTTTTAGAGTGAAGCAATCCATTCCATTCCTACTTGACCAATGGTCTTGAAATTTTTCCTTCCTTTTGGAGGAAAATTCTTTTATTATATTTTAAATATCTCCTTCCAAACACAAAATGGCCATGTTTCCAAAATTATATTAATGTAAAAAAGTTATTTAAGTTGGCATCATGCATATTTATCTTGGCAACCAAAAATGAGAGTCAAATGATGATGAATCAAAAAGTTACTTCATTACAATAAATATGTTTCTGCGTATCAGATAAATATTCTAGGGTCCATTCTACCAGGAGAAACGCAAAGTTCAGCTTACACTTCAGCAGTTCAAATTTGCAACCGAACATATTTTCAATTACTGCAACTGTAAATAATGTTTTTTTTCTTCAGAAATATACGTTGTTGTTAATGGCAATAGCATTTTAATAGCCTTTTCACTTTATATTGGAGTAAGATTCCTAAGCTCTCAACAAAAAAATATATATAAACGATCTTCCCATAGGGTTAATGATAGACTTTTTTCCCTAGAGGGAAAACAAGCAAACACTGTTTAGGTTTTGTGAGCAGAGCATATATGTTCTCATCTGGAAATGTTGTTCATGTGATTTGTATTTTTAATTGATTTTATTAAATTTGTTTTATGTTAGTTAAGCTAAGTATTCAATGGCTCTCAATTTTAAATGTTATGTCTTAAAAATTTTTATTAATGAATACTCATTCTTGACAGTATATCAAAAGAGAGTTCTTGTTTTTCCTCACTTTTTTAAATACATAAAATATTTTAAAAATCCAGCTTCATAAAATATATCGACCAACTTCTTAGAATAAATAAAAATCATGAAGTGCTAACCTAGAAATCCTATTCAAACATACACATAAGATCCCCACAGTATTTAAAATGGTGATGAAAGGATGATTAAAGCAAGCATTTGTTCAGTTTTGCTAATTCTTAAAGATTCAATGCAGGATTATCAGACCTTATATGAATTTGTTTATATATTGTGGTCAAAATAAGAGATGAGACAAACCTTCCCCTGGTTTCAAGTGTTCAATACAAACTTTTAAATTATGTGTTTCAACTAAATTTCATTATAAGATACATTTGTACATACTTTAGAAGACAATATTCAATTTTGTAGTAATTGTAAAAACAACATTCACAACATAAATTATCACATAAATCAAAACATTGTCATTGGCCGTATCACAGCTTATTATTTGGCCGAGCCAAAGGTTTATTCATCTTATTTTGACCAGAATATATATGTAATGGAATTCTTATAAGACCTGATAATCCTGCAGTGAATTTTAAGAGTTGGAAAAACTGAATAAATTAGGCTTGCTGTAATCGTCATTTCTCCATCATTTTAAATACTGTAGGGATCTTATGTGCATGTTTGAATATTATTTCTAGGTTGGCATCTATGCTGGAACCCCTTTATGATTTTTATTTATTCTAAGAAGTTGGTCAATATATTTTATGAGGCTGGATAATTTTTAAAATATTTGTATTGAACCCTTGAAACCAGTCAATAATTTAATAATATATACTATTTAATTTAAAAATTTCTAAGAAGTAAATAAGTTACATTACATTTAGTTAATAATTATATGAACAACTTAAGTTTTAAGAAGAAGCTATTGCATGAAATATTCTATAAGCATTTCTAGATTGAAATAGGTATGCAACGAATAGTGATTTACCCAAATATTGTGGCCAAATAGCAACATTATTTTTTAATAAAATAAATAACAAATATATTTTTTTATATAGAAATAAGTTTAATCACTATTAAAAAATAATCAAAACTTAACTGTGTTATTGGTATGGGGTGGTAATAAAGATATTAAGGTAATAGAAATATTTAAGATGAAAGAAAACTAACTAACAGCTACAAAAAAAAAAGAGGTGGGAAGTTGAAAAAAAAAAATATCTTAGGTCCTAAAACAAAATTTCTATGTTAAAAATAATTATCCATAAAATATTAAAAGATATGTCTATCAGAAACGTTTTTAAAAATGCAGCGGTATCATAAAAGTGCCTATAAAAAACAAAGATTATATACAAAAGCAAAATAAAAATCTATTTTAATTTTTGAAAGAAAAGTTTTAAGCTAAACATTTCAGTTTTTTAATCATTGTATTTCCAAGAAAAAGTAATGATTGAAGTTTAATAGAAACCCTCTTGATTGCTGTGCTATAATGAAAACGTCTTAAAAACACAAGTTTTTTGAAAAGGAAAAAATCGTATAGAAACCTAAAGAAAAATAGTTCCAAACTTTAAACAAAAGATTTGACGCTAAAATTTTTAATTGGTCTCTTTTGGATTGTCGTATTTTTAGAAAAAAGTGACCATGAAAAAATATTGTTCACTAGAAATGAAAATTAGCAGAAAAACAAAAATGAAACAAAAAAAGTTCTCAATTAAAACAAAGTGTTAAAAAAATCGAATCGATGAAATCGATTTGTCTGAATAAAATTAAAAAAAGAGAAAAAATCAGAATTACAAAATTCATGATTCAGTATAAAAATAATCTAGTTTCAATTTTTCAAGTTTCTCTTTTCTTTGTGTCTTTCTGAACATAGGTTAACAAGTTTTAAAACTTAACAAATATGTTTAAAAACTATTTCTAATAATAATATATATTAAAAAATAACATCTTAGATTATTCTTAAAATTTAAACTTATTGGAACTTTGGATTAAAATTTAAACTTATTGGAACTTACTTAAACTTTGGAAGATTATAAAAAATAATCTTCCAAATAATGCTTTGCTGAATATTCATTACATGCCTAGCTTAAAGCAGAAAATTTTTTCAAGGTTGATTATTGTCACACAATAAAATCTTTTGTAGGTAAATCATTGGCATACTATAAAAATTTTTCTATATTTACCCTATTACATACAAGAATCACCTCATTTGATCATACACAATAACTTAAAAATATATGAAAATAAGAATTTAATATTTTCTGTATTATTTGTTATCATTGGAGTCTAATATGTACAGCAGCCAAAGTTTTGATATTAGGCGTTTTGACCAAACTGGCCTTGTTGGCATCATAATTTTTTAAAATTTAAAAATGTTGTCGAATAGCAGACCCAATTTTAGGGTTAATGTCACGAGGTGTTATAATTTAATTTTTTGTGCTGTCTCAAATTCCGGTGGCAATGTTGTTTAGGATGCTATGGTTACGCGGGATTCTGCAACGAGAGAGTAGCTGAAAAGGAATAAACAAAGTTGTTTTTTTTTTTATAAAGATGTCTCAAGATTCCTAACTTGTTATTCATATAAGGACACAAACATTTGGTGACCCGTCGACGTGATCCGTAGTTGATATAGGTTAGTGAAATATTTTATAGTGAGAGGAAAAGCATTGCATTTTTGTATAATGGAGGACATAATCAGAAAACGTAAACCACTTAGAATGACTTTTACCAAAACCGTAGGAAGTTTATTTGACGAATTAGGAAAACAAACGCCTGACAGTGAAAACGTCAAACAGCAGTGTTTTACTTTAGATAGAGTTTTTAATAAAATGAAAGAATGTGACGAAGTAATTTTGAACGATATAAAAACAGACGTTGAATTTGAAGCTGAATATAATAAGATTGAAGAATATGATTAAGAAATGGATTTGGCGAGAGCAAAAAGTGAAACCTTTTTCAGTAAACAAATGGCGTTGAATGGAGCGGCGAGTTCCGTCACTTCATCGCCAAATACAAAGCGAAAAATGCGTCTTCCGAAGATTGAATTGTTACATTTTGGAGGAGACCTGAAAGATTACCTTGGTTTTTGGAGTCAGTTCCAAAGAATACATACTGATAGCGAGTTGGCCCCAGAAGACAAGTTCCAGTATTTACTGCAATGCGTAACTCACGGTAGCCGAGCTCGTGAAGTCATTGAAAGTTTTCCGCCAACCGCGGAAAACTATAAAAAAGCAATGGACGCGCTGAAAAGTAGATTTGGGAGAGACGAGTTGCTAATAGAATATTATGTCCGTGAATTATTAACTCTTGTTGTAAAAAATGCTACAGAAAAAAGGGGAAATTTAAATATTGCGAATTTGTATGACAAGTTAGAGTCACATCTCAGATCGTTGGAATCGTTAGGATTGACAAGTGAGAAGTATGAAGCTATTTTGTTTCCATTGGTGGAGTCCTGCATTCCCGAAGATTTAATGAGAGTTTGGCTACGAAATCCAATACAGTCGGGCGTAGCAGGTGAAAAGGCAGATAGTTTTGGAAACAAATTGAAAAACTTACTCTCATTTTTGAAACGCGAGGTGGAAGGCGAAGAACGTTTGCAGCTGGCAAGAAATGGATTTGATACTGCTGAGACAAGGTTGAGACCTAAGAAAGAGCAACACATTGACGTAGTCATTCCCACCGCCAGCACTCTGGTTTCTAGTGATATATCCAAGAAACATCCATCTTGTGTGTTCTGTGATAAGACTCATGAAAGTAGAGATTGCTTCATTGCACAAACTTGGTCTTTGGATAAGAAGAAAGAAGTCTTAAACAATAAGAAAGCGTGTTATGTTTGTTTCAAGGCTAACTATAGGGCCAAAGAGTGCAAAGCTAAACTCAAATGTATGATGTGTTCCAAGCGGCATCACGTAATTATGTGTTTCGAGTTACCAGTAAACAAAAGGGAGTTGACAGCTAAGGAAAGGATAGATTCAAGTAATGTGTTGGTTGCCAAAGAGGGTAACGAAGTTCTTCTGCAGACTCTCTTAGTAAATGTTGAAGCCAATGGAAAAGGGAAACTGGTTCGAATTCTTATTGACAGTGGCTCCCAGAATTCTCACATATTGAAGAGAACTGTTAAAGAAATGGGCCTTAAACCTACGGCAAGAAGAAGTTTAGCAAAATCATTGTTTGGCGGCGTTACGACGCAAGTGAAAAATCATGGGCTTTACCAAATCACTCTTAATTCACAAAATAGAAATTTTTCTCTGGACATACAAGTTTTTGATCAGCAGTCTATTTGTGGTACAATTCCTAGGCTTAAAAGGGGACCGTGGAATAAGGAATTGTGTAAGAAAAAGATATGGATTGCTGATTACGGAGAAGGTTCACCTGATATAGAACTGTTAATTGGTGCCGACTTTTGTGGACAGCTATTCACTGGGAACATGGAACATCTTCAATGTGGATTGATTGCCTGTGAAACTCATTTAGGCTGGCTTGTTATGGGCAGAAGCACCAGTGATTATTAACTTTAACAAGTGATTCTGTGAGTATCACCATGTTAATTCATAGTGATAAAATAGAACACTTTGGGGACATGGAAGTATTAGGAATCAAAGATCCTGTAAAAAAGGCACCAAAGGAAGAAGAAGTGATGAAGTTTTTCAACGATACCTTGTCAACTGATATTGATGGGCGCCATATGGTTAAATTACCCTGGACAGACAATGCTGATCTTCCGGATAACCGAATCATTGCCGAAAAAAGACTTCTTTCCACCACATCAAAGTTAATTTCTTCAGGAAGATATTTAGCCTATGAGTCGGTTTTCCAAGAATGGGAAAGGGATCAAAAAATAAAGGTGGTTCCTGATGAAGTGCCGAAGGGGAGGTGTCATTATCTTCCTCACAGAGGAGTTTTTAAGGAACATTCCACAACTAGAGTAAGACCAGTATTTGACGCCGCAAGTAAAGAAAAGGGCAAATTTTCTCTCAACGACTGTTTAGACAAGGGATTGAATGTATTGGATACCATTCCATCGATATTGATGAGGTTCAGAGAAAAGAATCTTGAAGTGATTTTAGACATAAAGAAGGCCTTTTTACAGATATCTATAAATCCAGAAGATCGAGATTTTTTAAGATTTTTTTGGTGGAGTGATTATGAAAAAAAGAAGATGAAGACGTACAGACACAAACGATTGGTTTTCGGACTGAATTGTAGCACATTTATACTTGGCACTGTAATCAACAATCTTTTACACAATTGCCCTCGAAAATATCGTGACGTTGCTGAACGTCACGTCAGTTGATACCGATCGAGAATTTTCTCATTTCGTGACCGTAGCAACCGAATTAATGCAACTTGGAAACTTTGAACTTAGAGGCTGGGAAAGTACGACAAGTGACGCTGAATTGGAGCCTTCCCAAGTATTTGGTCTTCTCTGGGACCGAAATGAGGACGCGCTTTTTTGTGATTCTGACCAATTCAATAGCAGCTGTGAATCTTTTACCAGAAGAAATGTGTTGTCCTCCATTCAAAGGGTTTTTCTCCTATAGGGTTTACTTGCCCTGTGACAATCATTCCTAAATTGTTGTTGCAAGAAACTTGGAAGAAAAAATTGTCTTGGGATGAACGACTCCCCGAGGAAGCAGAAAAGAAATTTATCAGATAGCTGTCCGACTTGACTAAATTGAAAACCATACGAATACCGCGATGTGTGATTCCTTTAGGATACCGACAGTCTTTCAGCTTGCACACCTTTTGTGATGCTAGCGCGTCGAGCTACGCTTGCGTAATTTATTTGAGATCAAAAGGGAAAAAAAGGTGTGAATGTACAGCTACTGCGGGCCAAGTCACGAGTCGCGCCGCTACGACTCGCAACCATACCTCGATTAGAGCTACTGGCATGCAGCATTGGCGCTCGACTAGCACAATCAATGCAAAGAGCTATGAGTTTAGAAGATGTACCTGCATTCTGTTGGTCGGATTCCACAACCGTTCTCCATTGGATTAAGAACAATGAAAATTGGGGGACATTTGTGAACAACAGAGTAAAGGAAATAGTTCAACTCTCTTCAAGAGAAATGTGGAGACACCTGGGCACAGTAACTCAGCTGATCTCTCTTCTAGAGGTTGCACTGTTCAATCTCTTAAAGAGTCTAAATGGTGGGAGGGCCCTCAGTGGCTTAAAGGATCAAAGGAAGAATGGCCCGACTCAGTAGAACAAACCGATGAAGATGAGGTCTCAAGAGAGAGAGAGAAAAAACCGTAGTTGTAACCAATCTTCATACTCATGAGACCACTTGGTATTTGAAGCGGTTTTCCAAATACTCAACTATAGTACGAATGGTAGCATGGGTCCTTCGATTCTGCACAAATTGTAGAAACCCAGGTAGTAGAAGAAAAGGAGAGTTATCCGTTGACGATATAAACTCGGCTGAGCAGAGACTACTAAAAATTGTGCAGCAGGAAAGTTTTGGTGACACTGTCACGAAGAATAAATTGAAAGGCTTCACTACTTTCCGCGATACCGGCGATCTGATAAGAATAAAGACAAAAAATTTCAGAAGGGGAGATGAAGAAAACTTCAAATGCCCCATAGTTTTACCGTCTGATCACCCACTTGTGGAAAAGTTAATTTATGAAAAGCATCAGGTTTCTTGCCACAGTGGAACTCAAGTTGTCCTGTCAGATCTTCGACAAAAATTTTGGATTCTCAGAGGTCGGAAGACTGTTCAAAGGATCTTATGCATTCGATGTAAGATATTATTCCAAGAAATTAGAAACCGTGCCTGCCTCCCTTCCTGAAGACAGGGTTCGAGATGCGTTGGTTTTCGAGGTGACAGGGGTTGACTTGGCAGGGCCACTTTATTTGAAGAATGGAGATAAAGTTTGGATATTATTGTTTACCTGCGCCGTGTATAGGGCTATCCATTTGGAGCTAATACAGAGCCTCTCAACTGATGGATTCTTGCTTGGACTAAGAAGATTTATAGCAAGACGTGGGAGACCACGAACAATATATAGCGACAACGGAACAAATTTCGTTGGAGCGGTCAATTTAATGGCTACTATCGACTGGAGCAAAATAGTTCAAGAGAGTTCAATTTTGAGAATTCAATGGGTCTTTAGCCCTCCTACAGCCGCCTGGTGGGGTGGGTTTTGGGAGCGTATGGTCCAGATGGTAAAGAAACTTCTGAGAAATGTTTTGGGAAAAGCATCCATAAATTTTGAAGAGTTGAGTACCGTTCTATGTGATGCAGAAGCAGTTATCAACTCCAGGCCACTCAACTATTTATCTGAAGATCCAGAGGACTTAACACCACTAACCCCAGCTATGTTCCTTCAGGACGTTCAAACGGTGGGAGTGCCTGACTTAGACAATTTAGACAGCGTGAACCTGGCCAAAAGGTGCAGATATCAACAGAGATTGAGAGAGGATCTCCGGAAGAGATTTCGAGAAGAGTACCTCAGTATGCTTATTCATACGCAGGCAAATAAAATCCCCATCAAACGAATACAAATTGGAGATGTGGTCTTCATCGAGTGTGAGAAAAGGAGACTGGACTGGCCAATGGGACGAGTAGTGGAAGTCTTCCCTGGGAAGGATAACTGTGTTAGAGTCGTAAAATTGAAAACTGAGAGCGGTGAACTAATTCGTCCTGTGCAACGATTGCATCCTTTAGAACTGGATTTCCGAATGAAATATTTAACGGCGAACCATTTAAACAAGTAAAGGTCAATAACTCTAAAGATAAAACTAAAGTTGATAGCCTCAAAGGTGAAACTGAAATTGGAGAGATTAGAGATGATGAACGATGCACAGACCTAATGAAAACTAAATGTGGTAGAGCTGTAAGAAAACCAGCTCATTACAATTAATTTAAGTTTTGGTAGACGTCAACTGTTATAGCTTCTTCTATCTTTGAATGTCTAAGAGCTTTTGTGTTTGATTATTAAGAACAATCAAAGGTGGGAGTGTGTCACGAGGTGTTATAATTTAATTGTTTTTTGTGCTGTCTCAAATTCTGGTGGCAACGTTGTTTACGATGCTATGGCTACGCGGGATTCTGTAACGAGAGAGTAGCTGAAAAGGAATAAACAAAGTTGTTTTTTTTTATAAAGATATCTCAAGATTCCTAACTTGTTATTTATATAAGGACACAAACAGTTAACGACTACTAATGCTCAACTCCGTAGCCTTGTAATTTTGAACTCAATCCAGAAGACAAGGGAACTCCTGGATCAAGTATTGGGGGAAAATTGCCTTGGTGGAGGACTTTTTGATGAAACTAACCCGCATTTGCATTACATGGAGAAGACCACGAGAACCTCTCACGGTTAGCCTAGTATCAAAGGGACTCTTACCCATGATCTGTCTATCACTGAGGATATTTCACGCCAGCACTGTGGTCGGTACAAGCCGGATGCGGATTTGTATCGATCAGCCATTGCTGGTATTTGAACCTGGTTCACCTCATTGGAAGGCAAACGCTTTATACCTTGAGATATCACGGCTCTCGTGGCATCATTAGTCAAAATCAATGTAAATCAAATTTCTTAAAGCACAAAACTACATTCAATAAAAACTCTCCCATTAAAATGTGAGCATGCATAGGCACCAGTAATTTTCTGTAGGAGTTCAGTTGTAGCAGATAACTTCATATTAGAGGGAGAGGGAGAAATTTCATTGACCCTTCTAAAGAAAAAATCCTCGTTAGTTATTTTATAGAAGTATAAGAATAAGTTTTTTTTGCAGACCACTGTGTGTGTGTGTACTAGACTAATGAACTGATTTTTGATAGTTTTATTATCTGCTTTGCTCTTTCTGACTTTAATAACTGATCAAAAATCATTTAAATATCAATTTACTATTTATTAATCTCTTATTAATTTACTATTTATTAATCTTTTAAAAAGGAAGTCATCGAACAACATCAGACATGGGATTTCTGGAAGAAATAATCTAAGTTATTTTGTACTTAATTTTTTCTTTAATACATAGGAGATAATTAAAAGTCTCTCATTTTTGTGCACAAAAGTAACATTTTTAAAATTTATTGAGAGAAAGTAATAATTTTTTCTTCTCAACACATGAAAACTAATATATTATGAAAACAAATTACAGATTTCTCTCTTTTTTAAATTTTCAAGTTGTTATTGCTAAAAAGAGAAGGGATTTTAAAAACAGCGAAATTCTCAGCAATAACTGAAAAAAATAATAAATGATGAAACTAGGTGTATTTGCAACAAAATTACCTGAATTAGACATGTCAAAATGGAGTTAAATGAACGTTTCGAGATTCACGTGTTGCAATAAATAAAATAACATTAAAAACATCAAGATTTTTAAAAATATGCAAAAATTCATCGAGATAACTGCCCCAAAAATTTATAATAAAAAAATCGATAGAATTATCGTGTCAAATAGTGAATACTCAAATGTGCGATTTGAATTTCCCATATTATAATAATATCAGAATTTTAAAAAATATTGTAAAAATCAATAGCAATAATTGCAAAAAAAAAAAAAAAAAAAAAGAAAGAAAAGAAACATATCGAAATGTCCTATGAATTTTGCTCAGATCGACTGCGGCAAAAATTTCTTTTGCATATGTGCGATATAAATTTCTTGTTTCTTAATAATATAATAGAAAATATCTTTATTAAAAAAAGCATGTCAATATCTATGATATCACTTTGAAGAAAAATCGATCGAAAAAAGCGGTATCGTCGCGTTTAAAGTGACTAATCGAATTTAGTGTGTCGTAATAATAATGTAAGAAAAAAATTAGTATAAAAAATAACCGATAAAACAATCAGAACACCATATAGATTTACGATAGTATCGACGCAAATCGAGCGCATCAAAAGTTATTACTCAAATGCATGATCCTAATTTTTCAAATCGTAATAAAAAATTGGATTTTAAAAAACTTTTAGAATATCAATTGCATTCATTAACTGCCAAAAGAAAATAGTAGAAGATCGAAACAGAGATTCACAATGGTATCAAGTGTGTTGAAATGAGCAATTTCAAATTTCTGTTTCGTAATATATTAAAAATTAATTCGATCTAATTGAAGCCAAATACAATAATACGTTGATTAAATAATTCTTCTGTTATATATTGGAATTTGCAACAAAATTGCTGATCATTAAATAATTTTTTTTTCATTTTAATATTCATTAAAATATGAAAAAAAAAAAAAAATTGCTGAACAATCTTTTATGCGTTTTGCCAATTCAGATTTATTTTTTAGATTATCAATTTCATACTTTTTTTTATCAATTCTCTAGCGGTAGTTATTATAAATATTATTTTTAGTATTGTTTTCTTGAAATCTAACAAATCTGTGTGAAAAAAATTTGTTACCGCGCATGAATGAGGGTGCTGGTAAGGGCAGTATAAATCTTTTGTTAACAAGATTTTGCGTAACTAACGAAGTTTAAATTTTACATTTGCAGAACTCAGAGAAAATTTTGTCAGAATCTAAATTACTGATTCTCTGAAGTCCGCCATCTTGAGATAAGCGGAATTACTGTCATACAAAACTTTTCTATATTTGATGATAAATTAATTCTGGTTATTAATTGTTGAATATTTCTTTCTACAGATTCATTGGTACAACGAAGGTGGTGTGGATCCTAAATTTAGAGTGCTAATCTATTTTAATACTGTGCTTATAATTTTATTCTGCATTTGTGCTAACTGTTATTATCATTCATAGATGAAAAAATTGCCCCTAAACACTCATTCCATGGGTGTACCATACTGTTATTTGACAAGCATGAACTTTTTTTTTTCATTGAATGTTTACGGAACATTGGTTAAATTAATGTTTTCTCTTCTCACTGGATTGTTTATGTCATTTTAAGACTTTTCTGAAATTCTTTTGGTATTAAAATAATGTATGGCATTTTAAAAAGGGATTTTATTTTTTTAACGTTGTTTTTAATCAAATCCTTAAGCAAAAGATTTTATCATTGAATACTAAAATAAAATGTAACAAAATATTTTATTAAGATTTTTTTAAATAAGTAATAATAATTTGTGTTTCCTTTTTACTTGTGTATAGGCAGTGTTTAAAATGTGTAAATATTTTCTTTAGGCAAAGAAGGCGATTTTATTTATTTTTTAATTCGTATTTCTTTCTTTTGTATATTAGTAAAATTAAATCATTTTCAAGACATATTTATAAAACATTCATTTTTGGAAATGTCTATTAAAGTTTTTTTTATCATTACTTCAATCTTATTTATGATCTTTTGTATTGCACTTTATTTAATACATTGCTTTAATATAAAGTTTTTTAATCTTATAATATGAATTTTTCTTGCAGTGCTTTTTTCAATCTTTTATTCATTTATTAAAAAATCATTTTAATGCTGAAGTTTCAAAATAGTCATTTCCTATTTCCCTCCTTTTAATCCTATCTTTTATGTGCTTAAGATAGTAGTATTGTGGCTTAGATTTGAGGTAATTTTTCTTTACATTTCCAAAAAATGATATATAATCAGAACAAAGATTATTATGTGCAACCTATTTCAGAAGTAAGAATTTGTTTTCAATCATAAAGTTAAGAAAAAGAGATCTATACACATCAGTACTATAATTCTTCCACTCACAAAAATGTGGCTTATTTTTACAAAATTATCAGACAATAATATTTTTACTTGTGACATTTTGAATTAAAACTATATGAAGAAATTTTTTTAAAGTGTGTTCCAGTCAATTCATTCCAGAAAATGTGGGCTACAATTTTATACATTTGAGACTGAATTATACGAAGTATTTTATGATAATCATTCTTGTATATTGCTTTATTAGTATTTTTATAGAGTTATTGTGTATGTGATATTTTAACTATGACTGAAAGTGTACATTTTTGTCTTTTATAAATAAAAGTGCATAAATAATACTCTTAAGTATTGATGAAACTTTTAGATGTTTTTTTTTATTAGACAAAACAATATTTTTATGAATGGTTTTCAATTTATTTATAGATAACAGCAATAACAAATTTTCCACCTATGTAAGCTTTTATTTAAAATTTTTTAACCCAATATGATATCTATAGATCAATATGATATATAACCCAATATGAAATTTTTTTTTTTTAAAAAAGAGACGAAACACTTTGAATAATTTTTGTTCTTTTAATACTCAAGTGTTAAGATGTAATCTTAGTGGTTTGAAGAGGATCTTAAATGTGTTAATTAGTGCAGGTGATAATTCAAGCAGACACGATGTTCTTTTCCTGAAAAAGATATACCCTTTTCTCCTCAAATCTGAAATTTCCTTTTTCAAATTTTTATGTTGAGGATGTTGGAAAGAAACCACATTGCCAAAAATTTTCTATTGCACACTTTACAAAATGTATAAAATTGATAAAACCATAAATATTGCAGTCATTTGGATTTTTCATTGTGATTAACACCTATGTCTTGAAACTTTAAAGCACCTATTTAAAATTTCAATTTGAAGTTTCACTAAAAGTTTTTGCATGTGTTATTTTTCCTAAAACAATTCTTTTTCGAAGATTAACCAGGAGAAGATTAACATTCGAAGATTAACCAAGAAAAAGCAAATAATGGAATTGAATTGATATATTCTCCTGAAGAAAGATTGCAATAAGGTCTATATGTTTTGTGCAAAAGTTTTTAAAACTTAGTAAATAGTATGAATTCCTGGGAGAAGACTTAATAAACCTCTCTTTTGGAGACCACATTATGTTTTTTTTCCTATTATTTTGGATAACCTCATTTTTTCCTCTTATTATAATTATTATTATTCTTTTAAAACTATCTGTAGGATTGGTCTCCTGGTCTTCTTTTAGCATAGCGAACAGGAAATTAGAATTCGCTCTAATAATCCTATTTTTTTCAAAACATCGAAAAAAATTTCATTTGTTATCTTTTTTATTAAAAGAAAAAAAAATCGTTATAATCAGAATACAATCTTTACCTTTGACCGTCAGATCATGGTGAATCACTTTTAACGATTTGAATTCAGTTAAAAGAACAGTCTATTTGAAATTGAAAAAAAAAAAAAAAAAGAAATAATAGTAACTTAGAGAATTATTGATTGTTTAGATTTTAAATGAATGGCATTTTGTGCCATTCTTAAATTACAGAGCTCTGTCAAGATTAAAATTTTATTTCTTTAATAACAATACAACTTATTGATTTCAAAAATTTGATCTAAAAACTTGATAAATTTATGATTGCAAAATATATTGAATCTATTCTAAAATTTATTAAGAATTGATTAGATTCGGGATATCATTTACTAAACTAGATTTTTAAGAAATGTTTGGGCTTAAAAGTTTTAAAAATATATTACATGATTTTGTCAATGCAAAACTTAGTATAATAATAAAGCGATTGATAATTGCAAAATTTATTGTTCAAAATAATTTTAGGCATTGTTACTGGATTTGTTGTTAAGTCTTTTGAACCACTCAAAGAATTTCACTATTAAAAATTCTTTCCTATAAATCCTATATATTTTTTAAAAATGTCCTATATTACCAAAATAGAGTAGTCATATAAATCCTATTTTTTTCTTCCAGTGCAATGATTTTACGTCCCATAATACTTAAAGAATCTAAATCATAAGACAGTCATCTATCTGTGCTTGTCTCCTTTTTTATTTCGAGCACTGTATATATACTGAATAATCTTTGTAATAAATGGAATAAAAAATATTTTATTGATCGCAAACAAATGTTTAAGTGAGTAAAAAAATAAAGAAAGAAAGAAGTTATCAAAATCTATCTAACCATAAACGATGTCAATAATCGTAAATGCAAAATAAAAATTATCAAAACCAGTTTATTTGTTGGAAAAAATTAAATGGTGGCATAGGGTAATTGTTTGAGTCATTTCGAGTTTTATGAGTAAAATTTAGGTTTAATTATCTTAATGGAACCTATGCTCTCGATGCTGATTCGCCTAATTTATGCTATAAGTGCTTGTTTTCCTTTCTCCCTTAAATATTAATTAGAAACTCTAAATACATAGATTCTAATATTGACCACTTATGTGAGAATAATATTAAAAATATATTAAGGGCAGGAATAACAGGCATTTGGCATTAGATATATTTAACTAAAACTTAATGAAATTTAAAATGTATTTAGTTTTTTTTATTCGTTAGCCTTTTAATAAGTCAGAATTAATAGAAAAATTAGTACTTTTTTTAATAATTTTTTCAGACACGATTAATGAAAATGGTTTTAAACAGTAATATTTTTATTACGGTTTCACAAAGAAAATTGAAATAACTGTCTGTTTTTTTTAAAGGCTAGTTACACCACTGGTGGTTTTAAAAATAACAATATATAAATAAGTTCTGTTACTACAATTAATAAATAAGTTCTGTATCAAAGCTTTCTTTATAATAATAGTATATTTTAAATTAGTAATTTCATATCCCTTGCATTTGCGTGATCATTTCGAAGAGATCTAACTCTTGAATGCACGTCAATCACTCAAATAGAAAACCCTATTCAGGAAGTGAAATTATTTCAATGTTTATTTTAAAGAAGGCCAAAATTAATGGATATTATAATATGTAAATTCAGATATCCAGAAGATGCATTCTTTCTGAAGAAGCAATCTCTCCTAAAACAATGTTTTTTTTTCATTATTTGAACAGATTGACAATTTATTTAACATTTGTAAACAATGCAAATAATCAATGAACAAAGCATCCATGAATGCGATTTGATGATGTGCTTCAACTGTAAACAAATAAACTTTTCTACAGCCTGTCTCCGGTAGGAACTCCCCCGTCACAAAAACAGAGGCTGTCTGCTGCTATGGAAACAAGAATAGCGCATTTTAGGGAGGGTAGCTTCTTTTCAAAAAGATTACCTTTCTCTCGCTGATCCAAGTTGAAATCTGTTCTAAACAATGACCACACCCACCCCTACTTGAAATAGTTATATCTCGTTACCATAGTTACTGCCACGGCTCCAGGCGAATGGCTAGTGGAGTTCTTACTTTAGACAAACTATTCAGGTAGAAAATTTTATAATGTCACTTTCATCTGAGAGCACGTGCAAAGCATCCAAGAGGTCACATCTATGGGTATGAATGATCTTCTTAAGTGCAAGTACCCAATTACTTAAAAAATAATATTACACAGAATTATATAGCAGGGTGCATAGCCAAATCTTTCAACAAAAAACGAGCACCTTTTAAATACTTTTCAAGCACTCAAAAAATATCTTTAAGCACAATATACATTAACAAAATGCAAAATAATTTTCAAAGGGTTTACATCAGTGGTTCCCGAACTTTTTTGTCTTGTAGACCCCTTGCCATGTTTTTTCGGTTTTGGGTAGACCCCCTGCTTACCTGATATTGATTTTTTGTAAATTCATCAATTTCAAATGTATTTTTGACAGCTGGTATAGTGCTACTCACTGTGAAAGATTTAAATTTCTAACTGTAGTGTGAAAAACTACACGTAAATTTTATGCATTTATTAATTAAATTCAAATTAAAATGAACCAAATTAAAATTTAGTACCTGTTATATAAAAAAAATAAGCAATAAATACATGCTTTTAGTGGAGGGATGAACCTAATTCTTTAATAATAAATTATCAACATTAGTCATCAATTTAGTTAGGTTTAATCTCAAAACTCCTCGGTTAATGATGTCCAGTCTGTTTATTTTTTTTGTTAGGAGATGGCAACTGCGCTGAAACCCTTTTCCACTAAGTATGAAGATAGAAAAGCAATTAAAAACTTTCTTGCGATATTTCATAATACGGGATAAGTAACAGGTATGTTTTTTTTAAAGCTAGAATTGCTAAAATCCGTTTCTAAACTGTACCTTAAGTTCTTCGTTAGTGCTTAATTCCGGTCAGTTCCTCTTGAATTATGACACCCGTTTCTTCAATGTCACCATATGAATTGACAAGAATTTTTACTGTGCGTATGCATGTAACATGATGATACTGGTATATCATTATGTGCAAGTTTTTACAAGTTCAAATTGTATTGCAAACACAAAGCAAATTCCTAGAACTTATAGAATTTTATGAAACATACTAATTTAATTTATATAATATGTAAATGGAATAAAATAGTGCACTATAAAACCCCTACTCCGCTACTAATATTATAATTGCGGAAATAAGTTTGTATACAAAACCGTAGTAGTGTATTGTCAGTCAGTTAATTACGTTTTCATGTAAAAACTAAGCAACAAATCTCTGTGATCTTGTGTGCAGATAAAGTTGAAGGTCTAACTAGCTAAAGAGTTGGCACAGGCTAGACTACGATTTTCCACGGAAAAATACTTTTTTGTTACAAAATAAAACCTTTCACGCAGAGAAAATAAAAACGTATTCAGGCGGAGCTGCAGGCAACTGCAAGTTTATAATAATTCAGTTTCATATATCAGAAAATAATCCTAATAACTTAAATTTTAATAAAATTTTTACTTCATAGCTTTTTTATAAATTATGTAGAATGTAGATCTTTATATTATAAGGTAGTATAATGTAAGTAAATAGGTACTATCAGTGTATGTTGATTATTCCATTCATGGAATGCCATAATTAAAGTCACGACCTGCTTTTATGGGATCCACTATCATTGACCCCCAATTTTTTTCCACTTGACATGGACCCCTTGCAAGATGTCATCGACCCCTGGGGTCGATATAGACCACTTTGGGAATCACTGCTTTACATGATCATGACAAAATAACTAGTTTCTGACAAAGTATGCTTTTTCTTGATTATATTGGCCATTATAAAATCATCAAGAGAATTTTCGGTTCAATATGAGAGGGTGGAAAACGAAGCCTAAAATTGAGATTATCCTGCAAAATGCAACAGATTTGCACATGAGAGTGCAAGAATCTCACGGAACCCAGCTCAGTATATGCACATGCGGACTCGCAAGAATTTCATCAAACATGCAAAATGATTGGCGTTTTTATACGCTATGGACCAAGGGTATGCTGAAATAGATTGTGGTTGAATGAATTGTGAATAAGGTTGAATAGAAGAATGTGAAAAGCACGCTTTTGCACAATACACGACGAAAATCGAGTTGGTAAGGAAAATTAAACACTTTAAAAGCACCTTTAAGGGCTTTTGAAACACGAAAATAAACACCTTTAAGCACTTTTTAAAAACGCTATGCACCATACGTAATATGTAATAAATAACAATATAACACAGAATTCAAGGACTTTTCAGGGTCCTGATTTTGTTCAACAAAATTCAAGTAGCGTGAAAACCCCGTAGAAAACTGCTTTTACTCATAACTTAATGTTTATGTGTTTCAACATATTAACGCTTTTGAAACTATTGATTCAAGATATAATCGATTTTATTCAATTGCGTTGATCCAGCAGTTTATTGCAATTTACACTCTTTTATGGAAATAAGTTGATTTAATCTGCCAAACTGTCGATGAGCGTTAAAATTTGTGTAGGTTTGTGTTCTTGTTTTAAAATACAGTATTTTAATATTTTTGAATAAGAGAAGTTCTTTTTTTTTTCTTTAAAAAAAAAAAAAAAAAAAAAAAAAAGAAGAAGAAGAATTTAATGTTAATATAATTAGATTCTAGATGAGCAGTAAAATGAAATTCAATGCATAAATAAAACATTCTTTGCAAAAAAAATAAAATAAATAAATAAAAAAAGAGGTGAACGAATGAAGTAAATAGATGAAACTATCAAATAGCTTTTATTGATTATTATAATTAACTGTGAGTGAGGTGATGAACTTCCAGCGAATGCATCTTTTCAGGTTCCATCTCAGAATTTCCTGTTCCAGAACCTGCTGCTAACATAGGATCTGAAATGAATAAATAATATTACACAATGAACTCCCTCGTTATGTTTTATCAACCAAGCTTTTACCACACACTTGATAAAAAAATATCTTGCAAAGCTAAAATGTTATATACTTGTTTAGATACTATCTCAACAGAAGATGTTATAGATGACAAGAGATCACGGGGCATAAATTTTACTGACTGATCAGATAATAGAAGAAGAATTGAAACAAATTTTTAAACAATAAAAGCTGAAAGAGGCATTAACAATTTACTTTTTACTTGTAGTTAGGAACATGTATTTTAAAAAGAAAAAATTTTTTTTTTATAATTTTTGTTATTTTTTGAAAAAAGAATATTTATAAAAGTTGATAATTTGTATTTATTCAGTTACTTAATCTCCAGCAAATTATTCTTAATTATGTACTGCTCCATCTTTAGAGAGAGAGAGAAAGTGAAAAAAGGAAAAAATCACCTGAGGAAATGAGGTGAGTATTATCACCAACAATATGATTCACATTTTCAATGTCTGAATCTTGATTCATGTGGTCATTTTCATTCAGAGTCTGCAAAAGAATATTATTAGAGCAAAATGTAAGAATTATTAGGTGTGACTTTTAAAATATATTCATAAAAATATTTATTTATCAATAATGAACTTTCCATCCTCAAAGTTTTAGAAAGTTCCTCAGATTGTAAAATTTGTGTTGCTTCTCTTCAAGGAAAATTGTAAACAAGGTTTTGATGTCTTCTACAAAATTAATATTTTTCCATTTAAATATTTTACCGAGAAAGAAACAAATAAAAATCTGAATTGATAAGTTTGCGATTGAATTTTTGTAGGTTTTGTTGAAAAAAACGTAGTGGGAAAAGTTACAAAAATAAGTTAAAATAAGGAGTTAAAAAATAACTCCTGACCATGGACAGTCTAGTGTGCATGACAGACAAATATGATAAGGTGTAACTTTACTTTCCTACATAATTGCGATGTATGTTGAGATGCTTACTTCGTAAATTGTTTTAATATGATAAAATTATGAGTAGAAAGTTAAAGGGAAACGATAAAAAACATTACTGTTCCATGTTAATAAAATTAAACTAACAAAGATAATAGAGCAGACCCATCGTCAACGGGGGGGGGGGGGTGTCTCACCCCCCCCCCCTCAGCAATATCATCCAGTCGGCAATATATATATATATATATTTTTACAAGCCAAAATCCCGACTTTGTCAAAATTCTTTGATTGTCGGATTTTTCATCGGTGATGAGATTTAAACGGAACGGATTTCAAAGTTATCTGAGTTTTGTCTATTTCAGGACTTTGTCCCCGACCCGACTCGGCAAATCTTGCTGTGAAATGTGTTTTCAAATTTTTTTTTTCTCCTCCAAGAGTAACCATTAGGATAATTCCAAGCAAGATGACCGATAATACTGGCCAAAATCCCGACTTTGTCGAAATTCTTTAATTGTCGGATATTTCATCGGTGATGAGGTTTAAACGGATTTCAATGTTATCTGAGATTCGGGATTTTGTCCCAGACCCGACTCGGCAAATCTTGCTGTGAAATGTGTTTTCAAATTTAGTTTTTTTTCTCCTCCAAGAATAACCATTTATGATAATTCCAAGCAAGATGACCAATAATACTAGCCAAAATTCCGACTTTGCCGAAATTCTTTCATTGTCGGACATTTCATCGGTGATGAGGTTTAAACGGATTTCAATGTTATCTGAGTTTCGGGATTTTGTCCCAGACCCGACTCGGCAAATCTTGCTGTGAAATGTGTTTTCAAATTTAGTTTTTTTTTTTCTCCTCCAAGAATAACCATTTATGATAATTCCAAGCAAGATGACCAATAATACTAGCCAAAATTCCGACTTTGCCAAAATTCTTTCATTATCGGATATTTCATCAGTGATGAGATTTAAACGGATTTCAATGTTATCTGACTTTCGTTCCTTTCGGGATTTTGTCCCAGACCGACTCGGCAAATCTTGCTGTGAAATGTGAGTTTTCCAATTCAGTTTTTTTTCTCACCTCCAAGAGTTACCATTTATGATAATACGAGACAAGATGACCGATATTATAAGCCAAAATCTCGAAAACAATTTCTCTTGTATTATTATTTCCACAACACATTCTTAAATTTAAAAAAAATTTTGTAACCTTAATTTTTAGTTAGTAAATAATGTATCATAAAATTCAAATATTAATTCTCTGAATTATATTAATTTTTAATTAAAGGTTTAAGTATTTTTTTAAGGGAAGTGTGATGAACTTACATGAGTCTTTTTTAAAGAATTAATAAATTTTAAATGAAATAATCATGCCGGTGATCCAAGCTTTTTTTTTTTCTTTTACTTTCAAAATACTGGGAAAAATTACAAATAAGAGTACCTATTTTAAATAGCACAAATTATTAAATAATTTATATTTTCAATTGGTATTTCAACTATTTTTCTACTAGCTCCAAATGACTTGAACATTTAAAAAAAAAATTAATTTGTTAACTATTCTTCAGTTTGTAATTTTTAAAATTCTATGATGATTGGATTATTATTTGAGTTAAAATCCTTTCAGTTGCGCTTCGGTGATTTATTATTTATTTTCACTCAGATGAATTAGTTAGAGCCCCTAGCGGGGCTGATGCTAAGATAACCACCACATATGAGTATGAGTTGAGTTAAAATGTTTTTAACCTAAAATAAATTGTTCAGGGATCAGTTCATATCTTTAGAACAATTAATCATCACAACAGAATTTTATATTCTCTATGGAAAATAGTAAACATATATGTGATCTTCAATTCACTTTTATAAAAGTTTCTGTTTTAAAAATAAAACATTATATTTTATTTAAAAATGTTTTTTTTTCAAGAGTCCTAAGAACTCTGAAACAGTAAATTGAGTTACACTGAATCGAACCGACACTTCAATCATTTCACACAATTTGTGGATGGTTGCCGAGTTCAAAGTATTAAATGTTGTAATATTGGATTCATTAATTATTCACAGAAAAGCAGCAACTCTGTTTGATCAAGCCATTACAGACACTATGAAAAGGCGCAAAAAAAGGATGGTGACAGAGACTCTGACCTTGTGAAGCTCGGACAAAACCCCGGAGATATCTGTCAACTTGAAAAAATCGAGGGTGTTTTAAAAGTGGTTAGCTAGAAATGCCCTAAGCTATATTTTCTCAAGTTCTATCTTACTCTTTCTAAGAATAAAAACAATATATTTGTCCATGTCTTTATGAAGGGGAAGAAATGGCCTCAATGCACATACAGCTGTGGTACCAATTACTTCACTAACCTGTCTTTAACTCTCCAGTAGGAGTACTTAGTTACTCAAAGCGTATTTTATAAATTCTTATTATTATTCAATAAAATGGAAAATCCGCTCACAAGCCAACAATCATTCAATCTACCGTAGCTTAAATTTTATATGTAAGTATAAATTTTTCATGAATATTTATTATTTGTAGTCTTATTGTTTAAATATTAATTTTAATTAAATTGCATTAAATATGTTATTTTCCAATTAAATTATTTCCTCAATAATTGCTTAAAAATTTAGGTATAAGACTTTCTCAAAAAAGAATTTTTTAAAAATATATATGGGTAAAAATTGATTTTTATGAAGCAGATAAAATTATTTTTTTAATCCCTTTTGTACAGTAAAATGATTAAAAGAAAGAAAAAAGAGCAATTAAATTTTTTTTATTTATATTCATTAGTACGAGCTTGAGATAGAAATAGATAAATCATATTTGAATTCCAAAAATTGGAATTTTTTTTCCGTTTTTTAAATAGTTATTTACTAAGCTTTTTTATTTTATGTTTGAAATTAGTAATTTTTCCTTTTTTTTTCAGTTGAAATTATTTTTAATAGATCTTATTTAATTGAAAATTCAAATATCAAATTTTATATTTCTTCATAGGCTTTGTTTTTGTGATAAGTTCAAACTGCAATCCTTTATGAACAAAAATGTACTAATGCGTATTTTATTGAAAATGTAATGTGTTTAAAAATAGAAAAGTTTAAATTGTTTTTTTTGGTTAAATAATTCTCTTTAGCTATTTTGCTGTATTTCTTACGTATTTAATGTTTTTTATATTATCTTTTTGACTAAAGTTAACAGTTTTTCATTTGTTTAAGTTAATTATTGGTAAAAAGAAACGCAATAATTTTGCAATTATGTAAAAATTCAATTCACAGTTTTGTATTAAAAATGAAGAATAATCATTTTAGCATAAATCTTTTCATAAGTTTTTAATTGTTAAATCTATTAGCGTTAACTGCACCAATGACAAATGAAAGAATTTTCAGCAAGATGAAATTGATTAAAAACTATCTTCGAACAACAATGACTGGGGGACGCCTAAATTCACTGCTTTTACTCAAAGCAGAAAAAGATATTGTTGACAATATTAAGCTTGATAAGTTGGCAGAATATTTTTCCCTTTTAAAACAACGTCGAATTAAATTTACGTAGCTAATAGAATTAATATAACGTAACTTTGATAACATTTGGGCCTGCAATAGAGTATTAAGGACAATAGAGTTAATGAAAAAATTCAAAGAAATAATATATATTGAGGCAAAACAAAATCCCTACACAAAAATAACGTATGGTTAGAAATTCTGCAAGTGAAGGAAAAAATTCTTCCAGGGGGAGACTGATAACAATCTATGTAGAAAAAAGAACATGGTTTTTGTTAACTCCTCACACACATTCAGACAATAAAATAAATAAAAATTCAAGCTTTCTTTAAAGAAAATAAATTTTTAATTTTTTGTAAAACTCTCTTTATAAAATTACCAGTTTTTCAGCATTGCAATAAAAAAACTTAGAATTTTGGTACTTTACTGAAATACTATCACGCCTGAATAAATTGATATTGTAAATTAATCATAAAATTTTTATTTTCACTTTAAAAATTTTCCTATAAAAGCTGAGTAACAAAATAAATAGTAAGGAAAATAATATTTAATAAAATATTTTAGAATAAAAAATTTAAAATGTTTTGAAAAAAAAAATTAGATTTTACTATTTTATTTAATATTTTCTATATGTAAGTTAAATACATATTTATAAAAAAATATTTTAAAAATTTCAATAGCATATGTTTTTTTTTTCTTTTTTAATATAGGAAGAGGACTTATTTTTCCATTAAGAAGGAAAAATATATAAAGTTTTAACTTTGTTATCAACATTCTGACAAAGTAAGTAATGAATAATTAAAAACCAAAAATGTAGGAGAAGCACTTTTTTAAAAACTCTCAGAAAACAGAAAAGATTAGAGGAAAATATCGGACCTGAGTTTCAAAAGATGCTTCCATGAGGGGAGATCTTTCTTCGTCTAATACTGTAGCGGGGGAGGGAGGAGCAGAAGGTATCTGAGTGGACGCAAGAGATGTCTGAGTGTTGATCATCACATGAGGAGATGAATTTTCTTGTCCTTCCGGCTGAAAAATGAACAAATAAGGATAGTTCAAATGGCATCAAGCTCAATTATTATAATTCTATGTAATAATAGTAAGCCATGGAAACTTCTACACATTATTAGATTTTATTTATTTTCCAAATTCTTCTTCTCTTTATACAAACAGGAAAAATATTTAGACTTCTTGGTGGGGAAAGAAAAAAAGTAGAATTTTCTTTATCTTTCTTTTTTTTGTTGTTGAAAGATGATCCTAATTTTAATGTTAAAAAATCATAATCAACCAAATAAAAAATTAACAACTCAGTAAAATAACTTTAGTTTTAACATGTCTTAAGTACACAATACAAAACAAAGCGATTTGTTTATTAATTTATTTGCCTCATAAATTTTCAGAAAATTTAAAAATACTCAGAAATGAATTGATCCAAAAGATTACTAATTTCAATGCTCATTTAAAACAAGCTTGTTAGGTAAATAACTTTTTTTTACAGATCTAAATACTTGATACCGGTGAGAGAAAGCCCAGTGGCTTAATGGGAGTGCTTCACGTTCTCGTGCCGGGCAAGGTTGACTCAGCTGTTCATCCCTTCAGTGGGTCGACCAAGCATGCTTGGGAACTAAACACTGGGGGTTCCACGTTCAGCTGACAACCTAACCGGAACATCTGCTCCTGCACCCCAGAGCCCAAGGTCAAGAAAACTGAGATGGGCATGGTAGACCTTGGCCCTCTATGGGCCACCGCGCCACTGAGTTTAGTAGAGAGAAAAAAAGGTTCAGATATTTAAATCATTTATAAACCGAAGTATTATGAACAACTATCATATAAAAACTATTTAAACGAAAAGAGATCTGAATGAAAAACAATCCAATAGTAAAGAGATATATGTTTTTGAATATTTTTATTTTTATATAACATTTATTACCAGCTTTCAAATGACACCAAATTTTGAAAGTGGTTTTTATATGCTTTAGCAAAAATAAATATTGAAGCTTCCTAAAATCATTTCCACAATATCAGTGAATTGCATAATAGTTGATTTGAAGCAAAAAAAAAAAAAAAAAAAAAAAAAAAAAAATTAAAATTGCAACCTAATCCAGCATTAAAACAACAATTGTTGTGTGTAAGAAGGGAGAGAACTCACCACCATGGTTTGAATGATGATCTGGTTGGGAGGAAGGGGAAGAGGAGGAGCAGCCAAGAGAAGATTCGTTGTGATTATGTTTTGAGGGATCACTTCGAGCGCCTGAAGCATTGGGACAGAAGATGTCATGTCTACAGCACAAGGGGCAGCATTTGTTAATGTCACCACAGGGGAAGAACCTGAAACACCTATAATTAGTAAAGATAGAAAAAATATAAAAGTTTTTCATAAGATATTTTTAAAAAGCTTTTATGATATTTGTCAGGAATCCACTCCCATGCAAATGAACATGCCCTGGCCACAGGGTCAGGGAGTGAGTGTCGGTCCCCTATCATGAGGGAGAAACTATTTTAAAAAAGACATTGGAGACTTTAAATTGATATAGATGACATGGATAAAGAGGAGAGTTGAGGTGAGGAGTTGTTGCAGAGTAGCTCCTAGTGGGACATTTTATTATTATATATATAGTGAATATACATATAGTTTTATGTGTTAATCAAAAGGTGATAATAAAAGTGTAATTAAAATCAGAGAAATCTTTGGACAATTTATGAAAATGAACTGAATCATCTGGTAATGTTAATTGAAGAAAAGCCTTGCAATGAAATTATTTCTCTGAAAGATAGTTATCGCCGGAAGTGATACAGAGAACCCTTTTGCTAACCTATCGCTCTGAAGGGTAAAGGAATGAGCTGCGTAAGAAGCCGACCAATGGTAGGCAGTGAATGGGCGTTGAATGACCAGTGATATGAGTGATAATCAGCTGCATGAAATAATTTAAGCTTTATCTTATGCATGAAAGAAAAATCACACACGTGTTAAAGGGACATGGCAGTTAAAGGGAAAAATTTCATTTTTAGTTTTAGTTTAAAGTGCGCCTCGTGTATTTTTTTTTATCTGAGATTAAGGAATTGGCTAATTAATAATAATATTGTTTGTATGATAAATAATAATGATACAGTTAACAGTGATTCAGCATTTTTGAAGTGTATTGTTTGTCTGTTTATTTAGAATAAATGTTTATGAAGGGAAAAAGTATTGATTAAACATCTTAATAAAATTTGTATAAGAGTATTTTAAAATTGTAGTTTTATATGTTAATAGCGAACTGAATATGATATGACTGATAAGAAAGTTCTATAAATAGTATGTTAAAGTGATAATTATTGTGAATATGCATTTTGTTAAGTTAAAAATAATTTTAGCAGGAAAAATTAGGCAATGAAAGTTTTTATTTTTTATTCAACAATAAGTCATTGTGGATTATTCCTCTTAAGTTTATGTTGTTGAAGAGTTTATGAATTTTATGGGAAATAAATGTGTATTTTTTTCTGGATACCAAAAGGGTACAAGGTATTTTTGGCGGTAAACAACGGCGATTCAAATCGAGGGGATAGTTATGATAAATTTAGGAGTCTAGATCAAAGGAATTTATTTCAATATAAATAAGGTCAATGAATCTCAATTCTATAATGAAGTTCAATCATTATTGGAGATATATCAACAAATTCTCCAACCCTTCCATTTTTTATTACAGTAATACAAAATAAATTATGGAAAAATTTTTTGCATTAAATTAAAGTAGCAATCTTTACAATAAATACTTTAAAACAATAAAACAATACTGCTTCTAACTTTCTTAACTAGTTTAAGTCTCTTTTAAATTCCATCACATGCAATATTTCTATCAGCATTTTCTGCCATATCTTTTGAATTTTTTTAGTAAAAGTTGGGAATGCATGTATAACCAAACAAAACAGTCAAAGTTGGTTCCGATCAGGGGAATGGAGAGACCATTCATTCTTCAACAAAAAGTCAGCTAAATGTTTGATTCAACACTCCTGAACCACAAGTCGGGTATGAGAAAGAGCATAACCCACCTGGACACTTGGAAGCAAAACTCTTTCCAAAACCTCAGTTTTATAATATTGGTTATTGATGTTTAATCCCTTAATTTAACTTAACAGGGTTTTGCATCTTCTTGAACCCCAAATCATCACAGACGAAGCATTTTGATAATACGGAACATAAAGCAGGGATGTTATCAATAGAAATTTACCAGATTCTGTCATTTTGGGGGTGTCGACTGCTGTAAAATAAATAGTTTCTCGCCTGAAAATATAAACTCATCCTCGGCGTGCCACGTAACATTATTTCCACCCTCTGCTTCCTTTATATCTTAGCAGACGCTTAAAGTCCGTCAATTTTGCTCTTTTTATAAGCTTTGTATACAAGGTCTTTTTTCAGCATGTTTCATATTGATCTTCTCGATATTTCAAGCTCTCAGGCTAGCTTTCTAGCATATCTTTGTCCGCTTTGTTTTATTCTTTTCTTCACCCTTTTAAAAGTCTCTTTAGTCTGAACAGACCACAGTGTGCCAGATTCAGATCTTCACCCATTGACAAAGAACCTCTCATTATACTTTCTGATAGTTCTGTAAATGAAATCTCTCTTCACCCCCAGAGCTTTCTAGTCTCTGAAAATTTACCCGGATGCTTCCCTTTGATGAACTTACATATAACTATTTCTTTTAAATTTCTTCATCTACCTATAGGTAAAGAAAAACTATGAATAGTACAACATATAAGCTTGTAATAGCTTTAACTTACACTAAATTGCCTGAAAAGAGTAACACTTATATAATTTTTGATGTGCTTTAAAACTCTTATGAGAATTTTTTGGTCCCGGTGTATACGGAATTGAGTGACAAAAGCACATTTGAGCAATTAAGAGTTAATTGAGGCAGATCATATCAAGGAAAGTTTCTCCCAGAGGCTTTAATCCCATGAATATCTAAAAGAATCAGAGGGCTTCTGAATTAATCTGAGTATTAGATAAAGTAATCGATGTGAGACCCTTAAATCCAAAATTTTGATTCAGGTTTTAAGAGTACAGAGGTGAAAATTGAGGAATAACGGCTGCAGAATGGTAATAGGAGGGGCAGTTTACAGCAGTTAGGAATAGGAACAACTCATGGAAGTCAAAAACACCATTGAGGAAGAATGTTGGAGGATGGGTCTCAAGAAATAATAACTACAAAGAAGAGGGTCACTTAAGGAGTCCAAAAATAAATAAAATGAGCATATGTCGAAAAGATATTAATATAACGGAAGTACGAGAAAAATGACACTACTTATAGAATTGGAATTACTTCTTATTAAAAAACCTAAATTTTTTTTAAATTCATTTTTAAATAATCCCTAATTTTCCATTTAAAAATTTTCATGATTATTAAACTTAGTAAATTCATATTTAAAAAAAACAGTTACAGGAATTACTACAAAATTTTTGGAACAACTTATCATGTAAGATTTTTTACAAGTTCTAAAAATAGTAAATAAGTATATGACCCCCAATTCATCCTTAACCTTATATAGCACTAAAATTTAATTATACAAGTTTTGTTCTGCACAATATTATTCAAGGGTCTTTAAAACTCAGAAACAAATAGAGTATAGAATTGATAAGATACCTCAAACAATTTATTGATCATTCCCCAGTTCAATCTAATAAATATTTACAAGTTTAGAATTGTTAATAAAATCTTTTAATTGAAATCAAGTTGAATTTTATTGATTTTATGTTTATTTTTTAATTTTATTGATTTTATGTTTATAAATTAAGAACTTTAAACTATAGAAAAAATAATTTTTATAACTGCACAGATCCTAATTATGGTTTTTAAGAAAGTAATTAAAAATATTTTTTGGGTGCTTAAAAAGTACTTAAAAGGTGCTTATTTTTTGTTGAAAAATCTAGCAACGCACCCAGTATGAGCCAGTTTATGTAACACATAAACTGGCTCAGGTATCTTTCTTTCCACTTTTACAGTGATTGACTTCATTAATAAATCATTTGATCTTGATAACATTTTTTCCATTGCTTAAGTATTAATTGTCAATCCCTAATGCATGTGATCTCACTGCTTTTTTTAATAAGAATTTAAAAAAAAAAATGACAGAAAAAGAAAAAAGATTTTAATGATTCCTAACTAAAGAAAAGAATCATGGTATGAACAATAGCTCAGTTTGTTAGTCATTAATTTTAAATAAATTCATACCCTAGGATCTCTAAGGTTTATTTGATTCCTGAAAACTAAAATATTTACACACCTTCTTGCAGTTTTAGAACACACATTTACACTTTTTTATTTCATACACAATTGGCGTTGCAACGTTCCACCAGACCATTAATGTTAACAACACTCAATGATAAATTTGCAGTCACCAACACAAATTATCATCAAAACAAAGTGTATTTCTGCTTTTATAGTTTTCCAGGTTTTTAACCATTTATAACCTAATTTTTAAAAAATACCTTTTTACATAATTCATAAGGTCTTAAACATAATAAAAAAAATTACACATTTAGTGATGTAATTTTAAATAATTACGTCCTGAACTGCTGAAACTGAATTATTGTGAAGGAAGGAAAAGGTAGAATATGTACAGCAATAATTTCTCCCAAAGTATATTTACTTGTTTGAATAAAAGAGTGAGAAAGAACAGGTAAGTGTGAATGATGAAGTGAAGAAATTTTCTAAATACTGTGAGTTCATGTGTTTATTGAATGATTATTTTATATACAACAATAACACTATTAAGTATTTAACTAAAACAAAACAACTTCATCTAAATTTATGTTGCTGTTCATATTCATTATGCAGATAAACTAGAATTAAGATTCTTTACCAGAGGAACAAAAATCTTCCTTGTATATCATGTAAGCAATATATATCTATCTCTTCCCTTTTTTTAAAAAATAAACATTGTTTTAAACCACAGACCATTAAAAAAAAAAAAAAAAACTTTGAGAAACAAAACTAATTAGGATAAAGGTTAAATAATTTTCTTTTTCCCTGATTAAATCTAACATTATCTCTCAAAGTAAATGTTCAACCACAAAGTTTGATTCTTTCTCAGCCAGTTATCCCTGAAGAGTTGGCTTATTTGATAAAAAAGAGTAGCCAATTAGAAACATAGACCATAAAAAAAAGAATACCTTGAGCAGGAGATGCAGTGACGACGATGGGCGGAGGAGGCGACTGTAGAATAGCCGGCTTTGGACGTGTAAATATTGCTTGAGCCAGATTAGTTGGCAGAAGTGAAGTGCTTATGACAGCTGTGTTGGGTACTTCTTCCTCCTTTACTTTGATTCTCAGGACAAAATGTTGATATAAGTACTCGCATACCTCTATTGAAAGAGATTAAGAGAAAAGCAGGTATTGAGAAAAATTATAAAAAATATTGACAACAATTTGCAAAAATACTTTTTTTTTGTGCAAAAATAATTTCAACATTGAAGAAGAAGTTTCAAGGAAGTTGCTTCTCTTGTCACACTGAAGTTGGGGATGAAGTTTAAGTATTTCAAGAGGCTCTTCAATTTATATGCATTTCTGCATTTTTTACATTGAACTTATTAACATAAAAAATAGCATTAAATTCAATTTTCTGCTAGGTTTGTTATTTTGAACAAATAATGTCATACAATTGGTTGCAGATCACAATAATCCTTATTTAAAACAAAATTTTGAAACATTATTAAATATTTGTCTGATATGTCGGACCTATCAACTTGAATTTCTTTGGGTTTAAAAACTCTGGTTTTATTTAAAAAAAAAAAAAACAAAAAAAAAAAAAAAAACAGTGAAATTTAGAAAAAACAATTACTTTTTATAGTAATGGTAAATCTGTTACCACAAACAAAAAAAAAAGAAACATTGTTAGGACATTGTAAAAAGTTCTTACATTTTCAGTGCTCAAATAAAAATATTAAGATTTTGATAAATAAGGAGCTTTTGTTAGCATTAATGTTAAATAAATAAAGAAAAATTCAAATAATTAACTATGAGCTAATATTAGGAATTTTAGTTGAGTAGAAAGTTGAACTTCTTTTTTTAATGAACTTGACTATTTCATAAAAATACAATCTACAAGTGTTAGCATAAAAAATTGTCCACACTGAATAACTTTTGATCTCATGTTCTAGAACTCAATCTTAATGACTCGAGGGGGTGACCTCAAATATGATAATTAATAAATGCAGATGATAGTTTAAGTTATGAAATCAGGCACAAAAACATATTTTCTCTGAATATATAGGGGGTAGTTGCAATCTGGGAAATGTGGTCCCAATAGTTTGGTCAAAAGAGCGCTTTTAAGTTGTTTTTTTTTTAATGCAGAATTAAATTTTAATAAAATCACCAGCAAGCTGAATAAATATAGTAATGCTGTAATCTATTTGAGCAGTTAAAACATTTCTAATCGAGCTCACACTGGTAAAATTAGTTTAAAATTATATAAGAAAAAGAAATTACTGCAGTAAATAAAAAGTAGGTGGAATTAATTAATTCAAGTAGTTTACCTTGAAACGATACAGTGTTTGAATTTGGCACATGTCTTTTAAGACTCCACCACTTCCCACGCAACCATTGTGGTGACCTCACACTATGAAAACAAATAAATTTTTTTGACAATCTTTAAATAACATTAGATAGAGAGAAAAAAATATTGTGGGGCAAACCTCATCCAGTCTTTAGAAAGCTCATTCCAATCCACCTGATTCTCATCTGAGGCACTCAGAGCATACACCCTGGAATCACATGAAAATTATTCGTTCAATAAATAAAATTCAGCAAAACATACAAACTCGCTCTTTTGAACAATGAATAAGTGCATAATTATTTTTATTTTGTCCAAAAAGTATATTTTTAAAAACCAATAAACAGTATAAATGCATTTTGGAACAAAAAACTTTTTTTTTTCAAAACTGGAACACAAAGATAGTTTGATGCTGGTCTTAAAACAAATATTTTTTTTATTTTTCAGATAAGATGTACAGTGCACTATGCTAAATAAAAAAAGGAGCACCTAAATTTTTGATCTAATTAACAGTTTGAAGGGCAGAATCTTAAACAAAATAAAAAGTGTAGAGAACATTTTAAGTTATGAGGAACAAACTTTTTCTAAATAAACAAATTTATTTTTTGGAAAGTTGGTTTGTCAATCCATTCACGCACACATATTAATAATTTATTCAAAGGAAGGAATTGCTAACGATATTTATGAAATTCATTTATCCAAAAATAAATAAATAAACAAAAAGTTTTTTTCAAATATTTTTTTTTATTATTTAACATAATAATGATAGGAAAACTTTTGAATTGCAAAGAACAAAATTTGTTAAATTTTATTTAACTATTTTAATTTTCATAACATATATTGAGTTCTATAAAGATAAAAAGTTTAAAGCATGACTTCTGTGAACTTTGCAAGAACTACACAGTTTCAGATATTAGATTAAAAAAAGAAGAAAACAGAGGGGAAAAAATGAATCAAACAAAAAGGCCACTCAACAAATAGGATTGAATCAAGCAAGCTATATAATCAAATAGGGCTAAAACAAACCATAACAATGAAATAAACTAACTCTCTAGACAAAACGATTGGGATCCTATTTCTAAGATTATAAAAAAATAATAGATATAATCTACATGGAATTATTTTAGGATAAAATAGTTTTAGAATTATGTAATTTTTTGTTGTTGTTTAATTTAAACTAAGATTCAGATATTAGGCAAAAGACATCAAAATTTAAAATTACCACCAGGAAGCTCACAATTTCAACTATAGTTTACATTTACAAAGGAGAATACATAAATAAGAAAAGGATGCATTACACTTATAAATCATGTTTCTTTTAACACTTTTTTTGAGTATTTATTACAAGAAAATTTCATTTTTCACATTTTTGTAACATATTTGTTTTAAGTAAAAGAGAATTTTCATTTCATTTTCCTTATTTCTTCAACTAGATAGTTTTGCTACATTCTGCCGATAGGGCCGTAAAAAGATCATTGTTAAATGATTGAGACCATTAGCTAAACTGCAAACATTCTGTAAGGCCTGTATATTATGAAGAGGGAGACATATATATATATTTTTAATCAATTATATAACCACTGTTTCATACTTTCTGCACATTCTAATGTTTTTTTATTGTTTATCAACCTATGTTTATACCTAATTTCCATAAAATCTGACCAATAGTTTTGTAGTTTCAGATACAATTGACTGAATCTGAAAAAATCTCTTAATTTTACACTCACTAACGTTAATCTTAATCCTTGTTTGGAAATAGGACATGTAGTATTAGGGAAAACAGTGCAAGAAAAAGCCTAGATTTCTTTTTTTTAAAAATTATAAAGTATTTAGAAATAAACTCTTATATTAGTCAATTAAAACAATATCAGTAATAGTGAATAACTTCAGTGTTAATAACCTGCAAATTAAAGTGACATCATCATCACGGGTCCACTCGGTTCCTCCAGCGACCTTCCAGTTCAGGTAATTCAACCATTTAGTTCTGCACTGTTTTTCGGAGCGAGTTCCTACACGCTCGGCTACAACGGCCCAAGACAAACCACTCGATATCATTTCACCGGGAAGAGCATTCGTCAAGTCGTACACGGCCTCGGCCAACCTCCGTTCTTCGGCAGGCAACCATTTTCCTGAAGTATTCAAAGAAACATCTTGAATCAAAAGCAATAATCAAAAACTTGGAAATATCAACGACTTTATAACACAACACTAAGACAAGAGTTCTGTGTCTGCAAAGAAAAGATTGGAAGTGACTTAACTTTGAAGCAATAGTTTATATAGTTGCATAGGGCTAAGCTCGATAATTACATTTCCTGACAAGCTGAAGTCATGAAAAAAATTCTAACTGGAAAATGTAAATATTTATTCAGAAATATTACAATTAAGTGCCCTGTGACTCAGGGGACAGAGAGCTCACCTCCCAATGAGGTGAACGGGTTCAAATCGCAGCGATGGATGGTCAATACGAATTCCACATCTGGCTTGAACGGACCACAATGCTAAAATAAAATATGCTAAGTGGTAGACAGATCATGAGTTGTCCTAGTGGCAAGGTGATCGTGAGTCCCCTTGCCACTAGGCTAACCGTGGGAAGTTTTCCTCTCCATGTAATGCAAATGTCTACACCGAGGGTGTTCCCACCTTATCGTGGTGGTGTGGTTCGTGTGTGTTGTCGATCCCGAGAGCTATGCCGGCGGTAGCTTAGCTACTGGCAGGGTCACCCACGCCGGACAGGTCGGAGGGGAGACACACCAGACCAAGAGGAGCACCCTGGTCCTCCAGGTTGGGCATGGGGCTAACAACCCCATACTGTAAAAAAACCACTGTTACGAGGTCTCAAGAAGATAAATACCCCGACAATCTCTGTAGACGACTTGGAAAACGGCTTAAGGACATGATTATCGGAACCTGGAACATTCGATATAAAAATAAAGGGTTACAACTGCTAACTGATGAAGCGGATAGATATTCTATTGACTTACTGGCCATGCAGGAGATGAGATGGACTGGTGATGGCATCATAGAAAAAAGGAAACATGCTGTATTCTACAGCTGCGATATCAAAAAGCACGTCTTTGGAACTGGTTTTATTGTGGGAAAGCGCATTAAGCACTTGATTACTGACTTTGTGGCCCAATCTCCTAGACTGTGCAAAATTAGGTTGTGCGGTGCTATATTTAATTATAGCCTAATAAATGTTCACGCACCAACAGAAGATAAAGATGATGATGAAAAAGAAGCCTTTTATGAGAAACTTGACGATCTGTACTATTCCTGCCCAAGAAATGATGTCAAGATCATTCTCGGGGATTTTAACGCGAAAATTGGCAAGGAGAATGAATTTAGACCTACAATCGGAGGACACAGTCTTCATGACGACTCAAACGACAATGGACAAAGGGTTGTCAGCTTTGCTGCCGAACACAATATGGTGGTATCCAGCACCCTTTTCCCACACAAGAGAATACATAAAATGACATGTAAATCCCCAGATGAAGAAACATTCAATCAAATTGACCACCTTCTGATTGATACTAGACACATGTCAGATGTCCTAGATGTTCGTTCATACCGTGGAGCGTGCTTTGACTCTGATCATTACCTTGTCAAAGCCAAATTAAGGGCTAGAATCTCCAATGCACGTAAATCTATTGGTAAACGACTTGAAAAGATCAACTGTGATAAATTTAAGGAGGCGGAGATCAAACACACATATCAATCCCGGCTATCAGACGCTCTTAGAAATAAGAACATCGACTGCATTAAACAGGCATGAAAGTGGACAAAAATAAAAAAAGCTGAACTTTTACAACACAGGTCACTGGGAGGAGGGGGGAGGAGTGTTCTATATGATACTGAAATATATAAAAGCAACTTTTAACTATGCTGGGAGATTTTTATTTAATACTTAAAGTGGCAGAAGCATTTAGACAGTTAACTTTAAATTTTTTAAAAATATAATTTCAAAATTTTGACCACTACTATATTAAAGAAAATTAAGCAATTATAGGAAGGTGCGACTATTAAATTACTTACTATTGAAAAATATATCATATCTTTACAGTAACTAATTCAAGAGAAAACTTACTTCTACTTCTTTCAAGAATCGCGATATTGGGTTTTGAAATCGCGTGAAAATGAATCGTGATACTGAATTTTAAAATCGCGTGAATATGAATCACGATATTGGGTTTTAAAATCGCGTGAATATGAATCGCGATATTGGATTTTAAAATCGCGTGAATATAAATCGTGATTTTAGATTCTAAAATCGCGTGAATATGAATCGCGATTTTGGATCTTAAAATCACGTGAATACGAATCGCATTGTTGGATTTTAAAAACACGAAAATACAAATCACGATATTGGATTTTAAAATTGCGTGAATATGAATCGCGATTTTGGATTTTAAAATCGCGTGAATATGAATTGCGATATTGGATTTTAAAATCGAGTGAATATGAATTGCGATATTGGTTTTTAAAATCGAGTGAATATGAATTGCGATATTGGATTTTAAAATCGCGTAAATATGAATTGCGATATTGGATTTTAAAATCGCGTGAATATGAATTGCGATATTGGATTTTAAAATCGCGTGAATATGAATTGCGATTTTGAATTTTAAAGTCGCGTGAATATGCATCGCGATTTTGGATTTTAAAATCGCGTGAATATGAATCGTGCGGTTGGATTTTAAAATCGCGTGAATACAAATCGCGATATTGGGTTTTAAAAGCGCTTAAATACAAATCGCGATATTGGATTTTTAAATTGAGTGAATGAGTATTGCTAGTACGATTTTTAAATCGCGTAAAAAAATCGCAATACGTAAGTTTTAAATCAGTTAAATACGAAAATCGATGATTGATATTAAAATCGTCGGATTAAGAATCGCGATTTTAGCAGATTCCGGCGCAGTTCTTATTTAAAATTTCGAAAAGAGAAGAGGCAATTAAAGACAATTAATTAAAGATTAAGATGCAATTAATTAAAGATTTTTCGAGAAGATGCAATTAAAGACATTCACCACATTATGCTATCAGTGTGGGAGACTGAAATACTTCCCCAAGAGTGGAAGCTCAGCACTATCTGTCCCATTCATAAAAAAGGAGATGTCCTCGACTGCTCTAACTATAGAGGTATTAGCCTCCTATGCACTACCTATAAGATCTTCTCTAATATACTCTTCACCAGACTGTCTTCATATGCCGAAAACATCATAGGGGATTACCAGTGTGGATTTCGCAGGGATCGTTCCACAATTGAATAAATATATAACCTCCGGCATGTTCTTGAAAAGACTTAAGAATTCCAAATCAATACACATCACCTTTTCCTTGATTTCAAAACAGCGTATGATAGCATTAATAGAGAACTGCTTATCGTCGCTCTGAGACAATTTAACATTCCTGAAAAACTTGTGAAACTAATATCCCTTACATTAAATGACACCAAATTGAGAGTCAAAATACAGGGAAACCTATCTGAACCTGTTGAAATAAAAAATGGCATAAGACAGGGCGACGCATTAGCATGCCTTCTTTTCAATCTTGCTCTTGAGAAAGTAGTAAGAGATTCAGGAATTAACACTAGAGGAACTATTTTCTCAAAATCTGTTCAAATTATGGCCTATGCTGATGATATTGATATCATAGCAAGAACCCCTAAAGACCTAAAGCAGGCATTCCGGGACCTGGAAAGAGAGGCCAAAAAAATGCACCTCTCAATTAATCAGAGTAAGACAAAGTATATGCAATGTATCAACTATACTGGTACCTCCACGCACATCGAGATTGGAGAGTATAAATTTGAAAAGGTGAACTCTTTCACCTACCTTGGCTCGGAAATCAACTTCGAAAACTCTATGCCCACAGAAGTAAGGAAGAGAGTAACTGCAGCCAACAAGTGCTTTTATGGCATATGAAAATTCCTTAAATCTGGCAACATTAAAAGAGACACCAAGCTGCTAATATATATAAGCCTCATCAGATCAGTTCTCACCTACGCATCTGAAACCTGGACCTTGTCCCAAGCTGATGAGAGGACCATCACTGCGTTCGAGAGGAAGATACTCCGATCCATCTTTGGTGGTGTGTGTGACAAGGGAGTGTGGAGAAGGAGAACTAACTCTGAACTTTACAAGATATTCAGAGAGAGCCGCGATGGCTCAGGGGATAGAGCGTTCGCCTTCCAATGAGGCGAACCGGGTTCGAATCCCAGTCGATACGAATTCCGCATCCGGCTTGCACTGACCACAGTGCTGACGTGAAATATCCTCAGTGGTAGACGGATCATGGGTTAGAGTCCCCTTGCCGTCAGGCTAACCGTGGGAGGTTCTCGTGGTCTTCCTCTCCATGTAACGCAAATGCGGGTTAGCTCCATCAAAAACTCCTCCACGAAGGCAAATTTCTCCCAATACTCGATCCAGGAGTTCCCTTGTCTTCTGGATTGGGTTCAAAATTACAAGGCTACGGAGTTGAACATTTGTAGCCGTAAACCCATTAAGTTGGGTCGACTGTTCAACGACGGTTATAAAAAAAAAAAAAAAAGATATTCAGAGAACCGGACATTCTGAAGTACCATAAGATCCAGCGCATGAAATGGGCCGGACACACTGTAAGAATGAATGATGACAGAACAACCAAAAGAATCTTTTTGGCAAGGCCAACTGGAGTTAGAAAGAGAGGCAGACCCCGACTGAGATGGGCGGATTGCCTCCAAAGGGACTTTACCACAATCAAGGTCAGAGACTGGAAAGCCGTGGCATGCAGAAGAAAGGACTGGTGCAGTCTTCTTGAGAAAGCCAGGGTCCACCCAGGACTGTCGAGCTATTGATGATGATGATGTAATGCAAATGTGAGTTAGTTTCATTAAATAGTCCTCCACAAAGGCAAATTTCTCCTAATACTTGATCCCTCGTCTTTTGGATTGTGTTAAAAATTACACGGCTATGGAGTTGAAGATTGGTAGCCGTAAACTGAAAATTATGTCCGTTGTTCAATGACGCTCATAATTATGTGCCCTTTCTAAATTTGATGGAAATGCCAAGATGCTTGATTCCGCAAACTTCAAAGAGATAAAAAGAATGAAAATCAATTATAATTGATAAGACCAAAATGTAACTAAAATTCTTTATTCAAATAAAATCTTCAAAAACCAAGCTTTATTCTTCTTATTTTTCCAACTTATGCTTATTTTTATTAAAAAAAATTCCCTCAAATAGCTATGTGTAAAAAATAAAAAATATAAAAGTTGAAATTACAAAGAGTTCAAATCTTTATTCAAAGAAAATTGAAAAAAACTTTTTTCGACACTTAATATCTTTATTTAATAATAGCAATTTATACTTAAAATAAAAATGTAATGTTTTTAAAAATATTATTTAAACAGATTATTAATAGGTGCAATCCTACATTCTCATTAAAATGTATTAAAAAAATACGTTCGGGCATGTAAAAGTTTCATTTGGGTCATTTATTTTGCATAGCAACATGCCTAAACAACAAACTACTATTTAACTTACTAACATTTTTTACTATTTCCTGAGGTTAAAAAAAAACTTGGTTTTTCAAAATTAAAGGATTAACTCAAAAATCTGGAGTGCTCATAGTTTGAAAAGGATTTGATTTTAGATACTTTACTCAAGCTAAATTGCTGAAGATATGGATTCAGAAATCCATCGAAGCAGTGTTTCACTTATTATTTTTTTTACAAACACTGTAGATCCTGGTGTGTAAGTCAACCTGTTGTATAAATTGATACTTTTAGATATTGAGATAGCAAAATTCTGGTTTGTCAGAAATATAAAATTATATGAAGATTTCTATTTTATTATAAAATTTTTTAAGAAGAGTAGAATTTTGAATTATTTGAATGGGGATGAAAAAGATTTTTTGAGGGAGAAGGTGAGGAGGAAGTAGAATTCATTGCAGAGTAGGCAACACTGCCAGAGTTATTGATTCTGACTTGATAATGATAATCTGACGATGATAATCTGGAGTTTTTAAATTAATAGCTTTATGATAAAAATTTTCATTGTGTTATATTTTTGGAAATACTATTGAATAAATCATCGTTACTTTTATCCTTCTTAATATTTTTTGAACTTAAAGTATTGTTTCTAAAAAAAATTTTTAATGTGTAAATAAAATAAGATAAGAGAAACATTAAAATAATTTCTTTTCTCACATTGAATAACAATTAGTTATATATTAGTTAGTATTGAAATATAAAGTTAAACGTGCTAAAGAATTACTAATTGTTTATGAATGCTAGAAGCATGGGAAGAGATTCAAGAACTTGTACGTTATCAAAAAATAATACAGCAAAAAATAAATCTAATCCCTCTTTATTAACATTAAATTTTTATTAATTTTGACTTAAATTTGACTGAAGATTCAAGGCCAAAAAGTTAGTGGGATTGAGACTACTTCGATATAAAGAAACCAAATGATGTGTTTGCTATTGTTTAAAGTGATTAAAGAGAAAATGGATTAGAATAAATTTTATTACTCACCTGTTGAGACATTGAATATCAATTAGTTATATAATTGTATTGAAATAAAGGGTGATATGTTGCATTACCAAAAATATAAATATTTGCATTTGCTCTTTATAAAATGGGATAAAAATTAAAAAATTAATTCCGTTTAATTATAACAGGACCAAGAATGCATAAAATTAAATTTATGAAATTAAAGAAATTTAAAAGCAAAAAAAATATGTAATGCCTATAATGGTATCATAGGAGAGTATCTATTTTGTGGTTAGTCAGAAATACTTTATTCACGCTTAGTTATCGAAGTGAAGCATGTCAATCATCAGAAAATGTTAAAAATGTATCAGTTGAGTTAAGAAAAAGTGACTTTTTTCAAAATATTTAAACAGAAACCAGTAGTTAGAGTGAAATATCATTCACTTGTATAAAGTGCCTAAAATGGAATCTTGCCGGTCAAGAAGTTGACATAAAATATGTTAATCTATTAGTGCAAATGATTTTCTAAAGTTCAAAAGTCAAACATAAAAATGAACTCTTACAAGTTAAATCTATATTTTTTTAAAGACACATTTGTATTCGTAGAAACTATGATACCAATAGTTATTACAGAGTTATTGAAAGTTTGACTTGATGTTTTAGTAATTTGCTATATCTCTGGAACTACTTAAGCAAATCATATTTACTCTAGTTTTAAAACTTGTTCTTCTAAAGAAAGGTTTTAAAACTGAGAAAAGTTTTCTTTCTTTATTTTTCTAATTAATTTAAAAAAAATAAAAAAAGGAACCAAAATTTGTACTAAATCTGACAGTAAGACTTAGAAAAAAAGTCTGCAGTTTTTGAAGCTTTTTTATCAAGTTATTATCAAACAGAAGTGTAATTTTTATAGAATTGCAGCACAATTTGAACTTATTTTACACAAATTAAAAATTTATTAGAGTATTAATATAATTATATTTAAAAAAAAAAAGAGAAAAAATTGTGTGTATGTAAATCAACTTTGAAAAAAAAAAGAAAAAAAAGAAACATATTAAAAAATGATTGATGTCCTTTTTGAAATAAATAAATAAAATTATTGTTAAGTTGAAAATAGAATTACCTTGATTACAGTTATCTTTCATGAGTCGACAGCGATCTTTAATGGAGGATGCACTTCTTCCCATTGCAGCGCCGATTGCTTGCCAGTCATTCCCGTAAACAGATCGAAGCCTGGAATAAATTTTTAGACGAAAATAAAGAAAACTAAAAATTTCATGAATTGCTAACTAATTTTTAGTTATTTTATATAATCAAGTCTACATGTATAAAAATAATCTGTTAAATAAGTGCATCTAATTTATATACTGGAGTTGGCACTGACTTTGTTCAAAAGATTTAGCCTCTTGGGAAAAAATTTAAACCTGATAATTTTGCATTTAACATTGAAATTTAATTTGTAAGCTTGTTTTCTAAATTCTTATTAAATTTTTGGTTATTATAGAAACTTGTTGAATATAGTAAAATAATTATGTAAATTGGATGGTCACTGATTGTAAATTTATGTTTATCATAAATTGTAGCATATAATATCCTATAATTTAAATTGATACTTTGAATAAGATTTTCACAATTATTACTTTCTATTTTAATAAAAACGTTGAAATGAAAAAATAAGTTAAATATAAATACCACAACAGTTAAACCTTAAATATTAAGTTTTAAATATACTATCTGAAAACAAATTACACTAAAAATGTGGTTAAATGTATGAAAAATATAAAAATTGACCTTTTTTGTCAATTAAAGATCTCATCCTTTCTGTCCTATAAGAATGCACAAACAACAATGCTAAACAATTTTAAACTTTTCGAAATTAATTCTAAAAAAAATTATGAGCTGATTAATTTTTAATCTAAGGATCTAAGGAAAATAATGGATCAAGAATGTACAAATTTTTTTCTCTTTCGAACTAACCATTCAGAATCTATTTTTACAAAATGAAAACACAAAACAAATTGAAACAAGAGTTTTCATTTCTTCCGGAAGAAACTATTTCTTCCAGTGGGGAAAAAAAACAACAGAACGAAAGAACTTAACATTGATCAACTATTATTTTAGATAACTAAAAAAGAAATAATTCAATTTTAAAATGAATAGAATTTAATAAAGTGAAAAAATAATTTCCAACATGTCATTTTTTTAAAACTAACTGTCTTAATATTATTCATTTAATTTTATACAGAATTTTAATGTTATATGACTTATTATAATAATTTGTTTCGAATTTTGATTTATGCTATCCTTATTTTTTAAAAATTATAATCACGAGAAATTTTTTGATCGGTTACATTTTTAAGATATTCAATTATTAATATATTGTTATTAATATATTATCAAGATATTTCATTATAATTTAAGACATTTTTTAGTATATATATATACAGTTAAACCCCGCTATAGTGAACCGTCTGCGGACGCAGTAATAAGACAGTTGAATGAATGAAAATTGGGTTTGCAATTTTACATAAGTTATTTAAAAAATTATTAACTAATTAGCAGATAATAAAGCAAAAATTGATGAAAAAAGTAATTACGTCGCTAAATATTAGTTTTATTTTCACTTTTTATGAAAAAAATTTGTGATTTTTGATTGAACACAATTTGATTTCAAAAAGAGTTCATCAATTTTCTTATCTACAATGTGCAAAGAATGCAAGATTTTTACATTTTGAACAAGATTTTGAATTACAAGATTTTGAACCATTTTAACAAAGCATCTTCTACGTTTTATCTTTCAGCTCCACGCAGTTTTTTCGATGAAACCATGTTTCTGTCGTATGCTGCAAGAATTGCCCTTCGATTTTTCCAAATGGTTGAAACTGTAGATTTTGACAAAGAAAATTCCTTACACAGTGCCGATTGATTGGTTCCATCTTCAATACGCTTTACAATTTTAACTTTGTCCTCTATGGAAAACGATTTTCTCTTTAGAGAATTTGCCATTTTCCCTGCTTTTGAAATAAAAATCTTGTCTCAAATAGATAATGTAAGAATATGAAGAGAGCAGCTGTAGAATGAGTTAAATTGTTCCCCTTCTTGATTGTCAAGGGGTGATTTGTAAAGAATATGGTTTGAACAGATAAGTAAATTCCAAAAATTCAGCAGGTGGCCAAGTTAACTAGTTGTAGAGCAAGCTTGGGGAAAAGAGACAAAGCGAAAGTTGTCAGGGAGGGGGGAGTATAAGATAAATGATCTGTTTGACATTTATTACAGTATAGTTAAAAGTGATAAGCATAAAGTAGTGAAATATGACACATTTTATAGGAATGCATTCATTTTCAGTCCCAACACCTACAAGTTTAAAGATGGAGGACTGAAAAAGATATTTAAAAAAATGAAATTTGAGTCCACTATAACCGAGCTTCCAAGTTCTAAGCTGTTCACTATAAGCGTTAAAAATAACATTATTTAAATAGGAATATGGACGGGACCGCTAAAAAAGTTCACTACATCCGAGTGTTCACTATATCCCAGGTTCACTATAGCGGGGTTCGACTGTATATATATATATATATATAAACTATAGGCACATACTAATCTAAAAGTATCTGAAACTAAATATTTCTTGATATCTAAATTATTTTATTCCAAAATCGCTTAAACATAAAACATTCAATGTGCGACAGGCATGAAAGAATATGTATGTTAGGAAGATAACATCAATATTTATCCACATTAATAAGATATGTATGCAAATTGCCTTTCTTTTGCACATACCTATACATAAAACAAATTTAAAGAAAATCTGCAGAATTTAAATTTTCACAAAAGTATATTTACACAGCTTGTAACAATTTTATCCAACTGTACTCAGTTTTAATTTTGAAAACAAAATTTATAAGTTAAGACAAGATTTTCAGCTGAAATATTAAAGAAGTTTCCAATCTTTTTACCAGATAATAATTTTTTTTTAAATTAGTCATTGTTTTGAAAAGAAAATTCAGCAATTTAAGAATATATGGTTAAAAATAATGTATGGTTGATATTTAACATTTTATGAAAATTAGTATGATGTTTGTGAATACATAGTGTGATATGTAGTATAATACAATTTTATCCCCATATGTTAAAAGTTTTATATAAAATAAAGTACTACTATATTCCTTACATTGAAAGAAACTACCCGAGTAGTAGGTAAATATTTGATAACATCAGAAAACTTAATGTTATTTTACACAAATTTCAAATGTTAGAATGATATGAAAGGTCTTTCTCTGATCTATATTATGTTAATTTCTACCCAAACAAATATCATCTAGCATTTGTTGTAATATTATTTTGCAACAGTTTTGTTGCTATACAGGATAAGATTCTCTATTTCCTATTATTATTTTGCGTCGTTTTTTATTTTTGGAATATGCAAGAGTAAGATTTAGATGGTAGTAGAATAATTAGGCCATATAATTTCACTTAATTTTCTGTATTGTTGTGAAGCAGCATCACAGTAATTATAGAATATCATTCCACACATTATCTACTAAGCAATACAGAAATACTAAATAAAATATTAACTGAAATCTGCTACCATCCATTTCCCTCAATCTTCTCCAAATTATATTTTACGTCCAGAAGATTTTCATGAATCAATATTTCAAATTTAACTAACAAATAATACTTGAGTAGCTAAATTTTTTTTTTTCTTCCCATGATACAGAGTTTTCTGATAAATTTTATATCATTTTTAAGTGTTTATTTTAAATGCAGTTAAAAATATTTTTTTGAGATAAGCCAATTTTATCAAGTTTTCAATTTTGTTAAGAATCATGACCATACAATTTCAGTTTTATTTAGTCATTTGCAATTTTATAATTATCAAAAGTATTCACATTATGAAATTCTATAATAAAAACCATACTATACAGTTGTAAAGTGATATTTTCATTTGAAGGGAATAAAACTGTTGACTTTTATACTTTTTACATCATCCTTTAAGAGCTGCCTTTAGTATTAATGATTGAAATTTGACTACTATTAGTTACTATTTTGTGAACAATAAGATCAAAAAATTTATTTTTGCTTAAAACACACCAATTCCAAAAGAAAAAAAAAGAGAAAAACAAAGAAAATTAACAAGTTTTATTTAGTGCGCTTAAGATGCAAGCATATAAAACTTATAAAATAAGTTAAAAATATCGAAAAAAAAAAAAAAAAACATGAAAAATAATAAAGATTAACAAAAAGAGAAATTTTTTTTTTCCAAAATAAATAAATATAAAATAAAAATCCAGAAAACAAATTAATGAAAATATATAATCTTTTCATCAGCTTACACAATTATAGCCGCAAAAAGGAGTGCTTTCTATATTGTATCAATATAGCCAAAGCAAAATATATAAATACAATAGCACTAAAAAACTTGAAATAAAAAAGAACACATTAAGTAAAAGATACATACAAAATAAAACGTATCAAGCAAAAAACAGAAAATACAGAACAAAACAAAAACACTTAATCTATTAAAAAAGTAGTGAATTCAAATGAACTTACAAGTACCGGAATCTTTCAAGAATGATTTAAAATATTTTTGTAATAAGATTGCCAGATTACAAAATAAGACACAGTTAGAAGCATGTTTGATTCATTAGTTACCTTGGATTAGATCGAAAATGGATATGAGCAAGGTAATAAGATTATAGTGGATAATTTAAAGTTTATAATTAATGAGCTAGATATTTACTTATACAATTTTAATGATTTTAGAAAATTAACATTCATAAAAAAAAGAAGAAAAAAAGAAAGAGAAACATGATTTGCTGGTTTTGCATAGATTTTAAGCCTAGAATTTGCCCCAATAGGATTAACAAATGGCAAAAATATAGATTACCAAAGAAGTTTTTAGTAAGTTGATTAATAAAAACATACGCTTAAGTCAATAATTTTAAATAGAACTTTAATAGAATTACTTTAGTTGGGTATATATATATATATATATATATATATGTATATATATATATAAATCTTTTAGAGTTTGTCTATTTATTTGATTAAAAATGTATTTAAACAAATTTTTTCAGAAACACTAGAATTCCAAGTAATTGGTTTGTTTATATTACAATTAAAATCATTACTTTTATCATATAAATCAACACACCAGATATTTTCCTCTTTTTTAATAACTAAATCCAAAAAATTTAAATTATCATCATGATTACGATGCAACATTAATTTCTCAGGGTACATATTATTTTTAAAAAATTGCATAATATTGAAAATTAAAGATAATGACTAATAACAGTCAATTTAAAAAAAAATATATTCCTCCAATACTTTCAGAATCCCCGTAAAGCTCCAGAAAAATTTGTTACTTTTCTAAGAGTGCTATTTAAGTAATTTTTAAGCAAAAAAAAGCTTACTTTCCTTTTCACTTGAAAAGGGGAGTCACATGATTATTCACAAACTGATGTCACTTGTGTCTATCTGCTGTTCCTTTACAACTACTGTGCTGTGAGAGCTATAACGTTTTGCTTTTGTTGAAATTTTCATAATTAAATCCAACAATTTCAGATAGTAAATAACTATGTGAGATCAAAGATAAGTAAAATAAATTGTGTAAAATAAATAAATAGCTTAATGAAAATGTGGCTTAAAGTAATGTATTTTCTAATAAAAATAACATATACTAATTTATATGGCACCCACTGGAACAGTGTTAATAGTTGTTGGCTCTGAATATTAAAGATTTTTTAGTTCAGTAAAAAAGAAGTTAAAATGAGTTATGGATGCTTAATATTACTTAGTAAAATGATGCATTATAAATACAAAATAGTTTTATTTCATTTTTTTAAATACATTTTAATCTTAGTTTTAACGTATAATTCAAATTCATTCAAAGATTTATTTTCATGTTATGTGAAAAAAATGTTGAAATTTTTTTTTACATTGAATAGTTTTAGATTTTTTTAATTGCGTTAATAAATGTTATAAGAGCATTGAAATCAAGCATAGGGATTTATTTAGTTTTACATTACAGAAACAGGAATTAAATTTTATAATAAATTAATACATATAAAAAAATTTTTTTCACCATAGCAAAATTCCTATTTATTATCTAAGAATAAAAATGGTAAGAAAAAATATTAACATTACTGTATATTTAATTAATAAAAAACGTGCATTACATTTTTTTTCATTTTAATAAGCTTTTTTTTTAATTCTTTAGTTTTAGTGAACGTCTAGCTTAATGATATTTGCTAAAATCATGTGACTAAATTAAATTACATTAATTGAAATTTTAAGTATAAGCACGTCATATAGACTGTGGCGGTGTTGGTGGCCAGATATTATTCAATGGACTAGATTCTTAAAAGTGTTGATTTTTTTATTTTTTTTGGCGATAAGTAATACCTAACCAGAGATTTTTCTCACCTTTTTCAATAATTTTTTTTTTCATCAAAACTGTATAATGCATTCATTTTACTGTTTTAGAGTTCTTCTTTGCAAGCGCTATCAAGTAGTTCTCAGAAATAAGGAGAAAAATTAACAATAACCATATAAGGTAAACTATATTGCAAAAAGGGGAATTTAATTTTAAAAGTAAAAACAATTTTCATAACTATAGCAAAATTCCTATTTACTCAAATAATAATATTGAGAATAGATATGAGCATTAATGTGTATTTAAATATTTAATACATAGTAAACGAAAAAGAAAGAAACTGAATTAGTAAATATTTACTTAAAAAGAAAATTCTTCAACTCTAGTAAAAAATAAATTATTTCATTACCCAAATATTTGAACCTAAGCACATAAATTGTAACAATGATAGATAGATATTTTTCAATGAACTTAAGATATGAAAACACTGATTTTTTTAATGTGATACTGAATAATAAAATCATCCACCCTTTATCTAAATGTACACTATTTCTATCCAATCTGAGATTGATTTTGATTAAGTAATTAAGCTGTAATTGAGCATATTACTTAATCTTAAAAATAAGTGGAATAAAATAATATTTTTTATGAACTTGAACACAATAAACAGTTTGAAGTTTTAAAAATCTGCACACACTCTCAAAACTATAAATTTAATTAATAAAAACTTTACTAATAATTTACAAAGGATGTTCATATGATATAAGTGATATCAAAACTAAAAGAGCATTGAAATAACCTTAGCAGATGGAGGCAGTGGCGTACGCAGAATTTTTTCAAGGGGCTTGTTCATAATTTTCTGAAACTACTAAAAGAAATTCAAGTATGTAATAAGCACTATTATTTTCCTAATTTAGACAGCTAGACAATTTTGACTTTTTATTTAGACAACATTGTTTATTTAAATTTTGATTTGATTTTTTAAGTTTTAGAACATAATTTTTTTTTATAATAAGAGGTAAAATATTTTATTTTTATTAAAAAGTAGGAATTAATCAAGCCGGAAAAAACTACTCATAATGTAACAGCTACCTAAATAATGACTGTATAAATGTGAATATTCTATAGAACTATTCTATGACCAAAAAATAAGAAAAAATAATTTACCAACAAATAAGGAATTAAACCAGTATACAAACACGCAAAAAATTTATTGATTTATACAGTAATATCCAAACAACGGGGTTTTTTCGCAAGTTTGTTTAAAATGTCTTATACAGCTGGGGTAAATTTTTTATGAATGTTTAAGAGCGCCAATCATTTCATTCTATTATGACCTGTTGAATTGCGTAAATAAGTCTTTAAACGGCATAAAGTCGAAAAGGATCTTTCGTTTGCACTCGTTGAAACAGGTAGAAAGACCAATATTTCTAGGAGTCTGAAAATGTTTGGTGTTATATCTTTATTGCACATTCCAAGAGCATCCGTCACAGTTTTTGGAACACTGCCTCCGTCTTCACTAATCCTTTTTAATCTTTTATACCAGAGTTTTAGTTCAAACTTAAGGCTTTCTTTACAGGTATCCAAATCTTGAGCTTAAAATTCCACTAGTGCTTCAAAAGTCTTTATGTTTGAAGGTTGGCGAATGAAAGGACCGGCAGGAAGAAGGCACTGAAATCCTTTCAAAATATCACGATGCGATACAAATCTTAAGTCTAATTGTGTTATAAAATTTTCTATAAATGGAATAAATACACTAACTCTGAAATATGTTTCGGATGTCGATGAGGGAAAATTAGCGTGATTATTCTGTCTTCTCGTTATTCTAGGGATTTGTATGGAAGATCCAATGCTTGTTTGCATAAGAGAAGAAGAGCTGAATATTTCAGAGAATATTTCAGTGGCATTTTCACACATTAATTTTAGTTCTTTAATAACATCTTCTGCAAGACTCACTGACTCTATCAAATCTATGCTTGTTTTTTGTAGGTACAAAGATGGATTGTTATGGTTAAAACTTTGTAAATGCACAAAAGAGACATTACGAACTGGCAATTAGATACTGTGCACAGTAAAGAATTAGCTTGAGTAGCTGATTCCTTATCCTTCCAGTCTGATATTTTTTTAAGAGTTTCAACGATAGGCACAGCGGTTACTGAGTCATATATTTCCATCCAACGGGTTGCACATAGCTGTTTAATTTTCTTTCATTTTGAATCCTTATGTCCTCTGAGAGCAAGACCTTGATTTCCACAAAATAGGATGGTTTCAATGATTGGAGTAATGCTTTTTCTATTTTCTAATTTTCTTCTGCTTGCTGCACTGTCAACTTGTTCATCCACAGGTTTCATCTTTCCAAGTAAAATATCGTTTAATGTCCCAGCAGTTTTGATTGATTTTTTTGTGATAAAGACATTTCTCGTGTTCAGAAAATCACTCTACTGCTTTTTTCCAGCTCTCAAATTTTACATTGCACAGTTGACCTAAAGGTTGCTAGCCAGAACCGGCACCACTTGGGCCCCGATCGCTAGTTCCTTTCTGTCCTGCCAGTCTCGAAAACTATTGCGAATGGCAGGACAGAAAGAAACCAGCGATCGGGGATCGCCCGTAACAGTATCACGTGAATTTGGTTTCAAAAGTACAACCCTATTATAGTAAATGTTTTTTCAGTATTCTGAGAAATACCATGAGAAAAAAAAAAGTAGGCATAAGGCAAATAAAAAGATATACCATATATTCCGGCGCATAACGTGCACCCGTAATTTCTAATACTTTTTTTAAATTTTAAGATATTCTCTTCGTATAACGCTCACGAAAATTAGGATTGTACATGTGCAATATTTCGTCTTTCAAGATCGTAAATAAAAAGTTTTTTTCCCTATCTTTTGCAAAAATAAAAGAACTGAATTTGACATGTATGTGAGGGTAGAGTTGAAAGAGTAATAATGTGATTCTGAGAAAAGAGATAGTTGTATTCAGCAGTGCAGGTGTGTGGAAGAATGTTGTTCCCCACATTCTAGAAGTAAGGGCGGAGGGGTATCTGCAATGCTGTCTATTGTGTATGTCTCAAAAGCATACCACGAATCAGGAGACAAAACGTAATTCCTCTTCGGCCAATCGCACCATTTGATGTCCTGCCTTTGAAAAGTAAACATTGTAAGCTTCAAGAATTCAGTGTAGTTTTTAGTAGTTGACATGGCTCCTATCAAACGAAGCAAACACAGCACTGGATTTAAATGCAAAGTAATTCAATTTGCGAAAGAAAGTGGAAATAGGGCTGCGGCGAGACATTTTGGTATTGGGGAAAGCTCGGTGCGTGAATGGAAGAAAAATGAACAGAAAATAATGGATATGCCTAAGGATAAGTGTGCATTGCGTACAGGACTAACAAAATGGCCGGTGTTAGAGGAAAATGTAGAAAACTGGATTTTGGAAAATTGGCAAAATGGCTTGATTGTAACAAGAAACTGTGTTCGCTTGTTTGCTCTAAAATGGGCAAAGATTAATCCTCACGAGAGTGAAAATTTCAAGGCTACTGTGAGTTGGTGTAGCCGCTTTATGGCTCGAAAAAATTTAGTTCTACGTGAAAAAACCAAAGTATCACAAAAAATACCAAAAGACTTGGATAGTAAATTGTTAAGTTTTCAAAAATATATTATAGAACTACGAAAAAAAAAGGAATATTTACTTTCGCAAATAGGAAATATGGATGAGACCCCAGTCATGTTTGACATGATCGGTAATAAAACAATTGATTTAAAGGGAGTGATATCTGTCAACGTAACAACAACGGGGCATGAGAAATCTCATTTCACCGTAGCCCTTTCTTGCTTAGCGGATGGAACGGAACTAAAACCAATGGTTATTTTTAAGAGAAAAACTTTTCCCAAATGTAATTTTCCAAACGGTATTTTTGTTCATGCCCACGAAAAAGGCTGGATGGACGAAAATGGTGTTAAATTGTGGGTAAAAAATGTTTGGCAAATCCGTCCTGGTTGCGTAAGAAAACCAGAAAGCCCTTTAGTGTGGGATATGTTTAGGTCCCACCTTACAGATAATACAAAAAAATTGTTGAAAGAATGTAACACCGATATGGCAGTTATTCCGGGTGGATTGACACCATTAGTTCAGCCATTAGACGTCTGTTTAAACAAACCATTTAAAGCCAATTTAAAAAAACAGTGGAACACTTGGATGTTGGAGGGCGAGAAAACCTTTACGAAAGGAGGGCATATGCGTCATGCAAATTTGAAAACAGTGTGAGAATGGATATTAAAAGCATGGGATGAAATTAAGCCTGAGATGGTTAGAAAATCATTCAAAAAATGCAGCATTTCAAATAATCTGGACGGATCAGAAGATGACTGTTTATTTATGGATGAGGGTAACACAGATAATGAAGACGAAACAGATTGTGATGACGTGCCTGATGAAATAACGGAAGACGAATATAATGAACTATTTTTGTAATAACGAAAATCAATAAAGTATATAGGTAAAGGTATGTTATTTCTTTAAAATAAAATTTTTTTCTATATTAAAATTTTTTTATATTCGGTGTATACCGCGCACCCGTAAATTCCAATATTATTTTTTGTATTAAAAGCGTGCGTTATACGCCGGAATATACGGTAGTCTTAAAAAATAATAGCCCGCATAATTTCTACTAAAATTTTTAATTTTGCCATTTTGTCTGAGCTCAAGGGGGGTGTTTAAACCCCTCTCTTGCGTACGTCCCTGGATGGAGGCAACACATTTCCATTCAGTGATCATTTTGGATTGCATCACCTATGGAGTCTTTTTTGGGCAATTGAAATGTTTAATATTTTAATAAATATACATTTGGAGGGAAAAACAATCAGATTTTCAGATTTAAAAGAGAATTTCCAATAAGTTGGGATTGAAATTTGAAAAAATTAAGAGAAGTTGCAATTGTCCATTATTAAAAAGGCAAAAATTATTTACAATTTCCCAATGATCAAAAACACAATTAGGTCTAATTAATTAGACCTAATTAATTGCAAATTAATTGCAATTTTGATCACTGGGAAATTCTAATTAATTTTTGTCTTTTTAATAATTATCTATACAATGGAAAACACATTTTTTTCAAATTGATTGAATACCACAAGGATCTAATTTTTCATCTCTCTTAGTTAACTTACTTTTACATTATTATGAAAAAAATTATATTCTTAATATTAAGTTTGTTTTTAGATTTATTGATGATTTAATTAACTTTAATTTTCAAGATTATAAAATTTTGTTAAATAAGATTTTGTTGTTTTGTTAAATAAGATTTTGTTGTTTTGTTAAATAAATTTTGTTTGTTTGTAAAATCCCGAGAAATTAATCTTGCTTTGTAATCATGATGATGATATTAATTTAAATTTTTGGATTTAGGTATTAAAAAAGAAGAAAATATCTGCTTTGTTGATTTATATGATAAAAAAATAATTTTAATATAAATAAACTAATTACATGAAATTCTAATGTTTCTAAAAACGTTTATTTAAATACCATTTTTAATTAAATGAATATAATTAAAAGAATACAATTAAAACTATATACATTAATGTTTAATTAGTCAAACTCTTTAAAATTTTAATAAAAAACAATGGATAACCAACTAATGTAATTGAGTTCTATATAAAATCCTTGAGTTAATTGTATGTTATTATTAATAAATTTACTAAAAACTTCTTTGTTATATTTTTGTGTGCAAATATTATTCGGGAAGATTGTGGTTAAAAATCTGGCGAAACGGGCAAATCCTGTTTCTCTCTGTTTTATTTTTTAATAAATGTTAAATTTTCTAAAATCATTAAAATTGTATAATTAAATATCAACCTCATTAATTGTAAACTTTAAATTATCTATTATATTATTACCTAGAGCATATCCATTTTTGGGTAAATCAAAGGTAACTAACAAATCAAACGCACTGCAAATATTTAAAATCATAAATGAAAGATTCTAGTAATTGTAAATTCATTTGAATTCACTACTGGCTTTACATTTTTTGCTTTGTGTTTTCAGGTTGAGTAGTCAAATTATTTAACAAAAATAAGCACTTTTCAAGCACTCAAAATATATTTCTAATCACTTTAAAAAAAATCATAATTAGGCAGGGTTGGAAAGTTTTTGACAATTGACGATTTTATCTTGTTTTAACTGTCATGTAAAAAAAAAAAATTTTTTTTTTGGCATTGTTTTTGACAATTGTCAAAAATCATCTAAATTTTTAATCATGTAAAACGAATGGCGTTTTCATACACTACAGACTGACAATACGCCGAAATAGATTGGGGTTGAATTAACTATGAAAACGTTAAATAGAACACTGTAAACTGTGTCTTTTTGCATAACTCGTAGGTGAAAATCAACATGGTAAAGGAAAAAATCTCATTTTGAAAAAGGGAAAATTTAGCACTTTTTAAAAACACCCAATGAAAAAAGCACCTTTAAGTGCTTTTAAAGAACGAAAATCAAAAATAAACGCTATGCACCTTGGTTTTGTTCTGTATTTTCTGTTTTTAGCTTGATATGTTTTATTTCATAAAATTTTTTCACTTAATGTGTTCTATTTTCGTTAAAATTTTTTTTTAGTGCTCCTTACACTATTGTATTGATATATTTTGCTTCGGCTATATTGATACAATATTAGAAAGCTCTCTTTTTTGCGGATATAAACGTGTGAGTTGATGAAGAGATTAATCTTATCATCATTTTGGTTTCCGGCTTTTTAATACCATACTATGAAATAAACCATATTATGAAATAAACTTTTTCCAACACACAAAAAATATATATTTGTATTTTTGTTTTATTTACACAGATAAATTGATTTTTATTCTTTAACTAAAAAAGCAGCAGTTGGATTTACTGCTTTTACTACAGTCGAACTTCGATAACTCGAAGTCTCAGGGGACCCCCAAAAATATTCGACTTATCCGAAGTTCGAGTTATTGGAGTTACCCTCCTCCGCGCTCCTTTCCACTGGCACTCAAGTGGCCTGTGCTATAAAATATGTACATTTGTTTGCATTCTAATTTTTTAATAGCATATGGAAACAACAAGAGAATAATAGGGTCCAATGTTTCATTAAAACTCCGTAAATCTGGCTTTACTACATAATATATATACTACATAAATCTCATTTGAAAATAGCACTTAGTTTTGATTGTTTACATTTTTAAGGTGGTTGGCATTCACAAAGTCACCTAATTTTTGAACACAGTTAAATAGGGTGTTATCTGCACCTTCTCTAGACTCCAGGCATTGTTGTAAGATGTGAACAGCGTCATGTGCTTGCATGCCTGTTGGAGGTGGGAGGCTATAAGATTCATCTTCATCTCCATCTGGTTATCCGCAAATTGAACTCACTATTGCTTCGTCAGACAAGGGTTCTGACGTTGCGATGTTGCACATGACATCTCTTAGCTGTTCCCAGTCCATATCACCCATGCCTTCAATGAGATCCCATTCGTCGGCTTCCGCTTCATTGTCATCTACACTTGCACGGAAGAAACCACAGCTCTTAAAACAGTTCTCAATCACAGCTTAAGAAACATCACTCTCCCATAGCGCGAAATCACGCGTATGGCATCTAACACATTGATTTTGTGCTCGACTACATTCTCCACATGAATTGTGTTTTTATTTTATTAATTTTTTTATCTTGTACTAAATCTGGAAAAATCTATCACAAAAAACTTCGATTTAAAAGATGTTCTCTTCGAGTTATCGAGACAGTTTTTAAAAGAAAAGTATAGGAATGATTTAGGACTTGATTAAAAGCTCGAGTTAGAGAATTATTCGACTTATAAGAAGTCGAGTTATCGAAGTTCGACTGTAGTATATTAATTACTTAAAAAAACAAAAACAAAAAAACAACCATTTCATATTGTGATTTGTTGATACCAACAAAATTATATATTTTCGAATATTTTGAATTTTGCTCTTAGCTTTCCATATTTGGACATCTATAAATAAACAGGATTAAAAATTACAGATAAATGAAGAATCCTTCATTGAGAGAACAAAAAATAAACATAATGTAATAACAATAATAGATAAAAATAATCTAGATTCAATAGTTGTCAGATTCATTATGAAATATTCAGTGTCTTGAATAATTACATAATATAAGAGGGGTAGAAAATGAGAAATTACTTCTTAAGCTTGGCCAGTTCTTCAGAAGTGTATTTTCCAACATGGTTTTTGTTATCATACATTCTGATCACCCTTCTATAGACGGAGAACAGAGGCCTATTTAAACCTTTGGCTACAGTTCGATAAAAATCTTTTCTTTCATCCTTGGACATCTCAAACACAATTGTAGCAGGATTTGTAATATCATGCTCCTAAAAAGAAATATTTCATGTTTACTAGAAATATTTCTGTTGTTTTTTAAATAGTGATTAAAAAATGTATAGACAAAAAATCCATGAAAACAGTACTCGAATACAAAACATAAAATATTACCATAGAAATTATAGCCATTTCAAGGAGAAAAAGGCCATCTCTTTGAATACGTAACTGATACAGAGAACTGCTCTTGGTTTAGTACAATATACCAGAAAAATAACTTACAGGGCAATCAACATACTCAAATTTAGCAGAAAAAGGTCCAACGCATAAGAAGCAAAGTGTCAATCGAGTCACCTAGCAACCACTTTACTCTACGTCAAAATGTGTTAGCAGATTTAATTAACATGACTAACATAAAATGTATTCTCAATTAATAGTGCAGTACTGTTTATCAATAGTGTAAAAATATAGATCAAACAAACCATAAAAAAAAAGTTTTCTTCTTCACCCCAACCGCAGTATTGGTTAGAAGGAAAGGAGGGTGCAAAACCGTTTCAAGAACATCTGCTGTAGTGCCCCTAAATGTTACTTTTTCCTTTGTACACAGGGACCACACCTAACTTTAGGGAACTGGTTCAATGGAAGCTGGATTTCCTTTTTTATGTACACTCTTTGGTTCAAGATCTTTTGAAGACAATGACACTTATATCGACTGTAACACAATTCAATTCTTTCTATGCCTGCTTCCAATGATAATGATGAAAATGAGCAAAAAATATCAAAAGATATACCCACAACTAATTAAGAGTTTCAGAGGACCCATTCATGCATCAATAGATCATAATTTTGACTTGAACCAGAGAACAATTAATCTCCAATGCAAGACGTATAATTTGTTATGAGAACCTGGAGGACTTTGTGACCCAACAGATTTAACGTATACAAGTCACCATTTACTACACAAAGAATCTTCAGCCCGCTGGGTTCGAACTCCCGCTCTCACGGGCGCCCAGCCAACCAGGCTATCATGTAAACTATTTTAATTAATTAACAATTAATAATACATGAAAACTTACCAAGCAAATGAGTTTTGAAGCGGAAAAATAGTAAAGAAAATTAAAGGGGAAAAAAAAGAATTATTTATTTATTTATTAATTTTTTAGAAAAGAACTGCAATTTTAAGCCATGAAAGCTATTTTTAATAAGAATATCCATGCTGAAGTTAGGAACTCGAGGATAGGGTAGTTTTAAAGTAACTCATATTTTTTCTAATAATCATTTAATGAGATGCTCTCAACTTAAAAAAAGAACACTGATATACAATCACACTCAGTCCCATTTGGTTGTTTTTTAACAAAATAGAGTGTTAATATTCTGGAAATTGCTGGTTTCAGGTTGAACTAAGTTTCTTCACATAAAATAGAATGTTAATTATCGTGAAGTTAAATATAACGCTGCATCGCATATGGAAATTTTTTTAATATAAATCTTTCTTGCACATGTCTTTTCTTTAATCTAGATTTATAATTTGTATTTTAGTATAAAGGAGATTTTTTTTTGTATGTGGTAACATTTTAGTATATGTTCTACATGGCTTAGTGTCTGTTTTTTGTATTAAGTGCTAACCAAACTAAAACAAATCATTCTTTGTGAAAGAATAAGGAATGTGTCACTTAAGAGAATTCATATTTGACAGTTAGACTTACTCAAAATAAAATGGAAAGAACAGTTGCTAACATAAGCAAATGCCGCGTTTCAACAGCCAATAGAATCCATATTTATGATAATGTCGCAAACATCTAGTTGTATTTCTAACACAGCTTACTTAGAAACAGACATCCAAATGTGCTTCTAACAAAATTAGATGCCTATTTCTATGCTGTTAACTGACTAAAAATGTAAGGAGAAACTTGACTCATTAAAGCCCAAGTTACACTGTTACAGTTTTATAAATTAATAGTAAAAATCATTAAGTCACCTAGAAGGTGAAGTTATGAAATAACGATTGAAAGCAATTATTTATTTATTTTTTTTAAAAATGGTAAAATCTAAAAATATGTGCAGAATAGAAAAAAAAGGTAAATTAATAAAAAAATATGTATTTAAACAATAAGGCAATTTTAAATTTAGATAGCTACCATCTTGTACAACAGCAGCTTCTCCCAAAGCAGGACAATTAACAAACCAAAAAAGTATGTGAGTACCAATAGCAAGAGCCAGTAATTAATGTCAAGTTGTTAATTACTTATTTACTGATAAACAAGCATTTAGTTTACTTAATGAGCTAAATTTTAATTTTCAATAACTAACCTGTATTACTTGTATTCTTATGAACATTGAAGTACAGTGCAGAACCTCTTATCCAAAAATCAGAAACCCGGAAAAAATTCGATAAATTTTCCCGCCATTTTTTAAAAAAATAGTTTTTTTCCTCATAAGATTTTTCTTTCTTTTTTAAAAGATGTTTACTTTACCATCATTTCAGAAATAATCATTAGTTCCCTGCACTGTCAAGAGAAGTAAGAATCTTGTACTAAATATCATCAATCATTGCCTTTTCAATCATAACTCAGTGAGAAAGGGGGACTCATTGAACACCTGTTTTCTTATCATCTGGCCCTTAAGCAGGGGGAGTCATCATGTCTGTTGATTGCTTCGTCATGGAAAGTTAAAACAAATAGTTTTATTTGTCTTCTTTGATTCTTAGAAATCTCTGAAAGTACAGGGACTGCATAACTACTATTTTTCCTATTATCTCTGTGCCCCTGCTTTTTTTCCTGTTATTTCCTACTTTTTCTTGTTTTTTTAAAAAATTATCTTTCATTTCTGCTATTCCCCCTTTGAACATAGTGACAGCCAAAGAAAGGGGAATAATGACTCAAGGACAAGTATTGCAACTGCACTGCAACTGCACCAAGATGGAGCCCATCTCTCCCACCCCCTTTTTTTTCCAATTTACCTTTTTTGTTCATTATATATTAAGCCTGTATATATTTCTATTTCATTATTTTTTCCCCCTTTTTATCTTATTAAGCTTATGTGTATTAATTTATCATTTTTTCTTCTTTTCTAAAATTATTTCTAATTATAAATTTTTTTTAGTTGGGTTTGACAATATAAAAAAAGGCGTTTTGTAGCGATTCAGAAAACCGGAAAAATCAGTTATCCGGAATAGCGATGGTCCCAAATGTTCCGGATAATCGGTTCTCTACTGTACAATATATGATCATTTTAAGAACTAAGGTTCAAAAAAATTATTTTGACAGATACTTTTTTATATCATCATATATTTATATATTGTTGAATGAAACTATCTAACATTTGACCAAATTAAATTTATTATTATAATGTTAGTATTTTGGTCCTATGACTTAATAATAACAAAAAATTTGGAATTATATTGTTATCTTAATTTATAACGAATACATCATTGATAAAAAATTTTGAAGTTACATTAATTTTAAAAATCTTCAAACTTAAAAAAAAAGAAGCATTTATTTCTCCTAAAGATTTAATTAATTCCGGTGGAAGTTAATGTCCAAGATATGCATAAAAAATGAAAAAGTAAGAAAGAAATTTTCTTATTCACTTTTTATGAAATAAATGACAAAAATAAAAATAAAAATTAAAAGAAAGATTAATCTGAATTTCATAGTTATATTATCATTAACATAGATTCTCAAAAAATTCTAATCAATCTACTGTAGAAAAAATAAGTAAATAAATAACTATTTTTTCATTTTTTTTTCTTCATAAATTTCTAAAATTCTGCTTACTTGCAGTGAAGTTATAGTACACATCGATAAATTGAAATATAATTATAGATTATTTTAATATTAAACTATTTGTCAATAGCTGATATAAAAATTCTAAATACTTTTATCAGTTTTTTAAGTATTTAACAGTGAAAATATTTTCTTCCCCTTGTTTTGAAAAAAGTTTGTTTCACAATTAAATAACTTACATCCTATAACTAATCCAAAAATTAGCAACTTGCTTTTTTATAAGATAAGAACTCAAAGAAAATGAAGAAATGAAAAAAGTAAAGGAAAAAGAGGGAGAGAAAAGAAGAAAAATTGAAAAATAAAGGTTTTAAAATTTAAAAAAAAAATAAAAATCAAATAATGTTAATAAATTTAACAATGAAAATATATAATCTCATTGCTAACTAACACAATTATTATTATATTAATACAAAAGTGAAGAAAACCAAAGAAGAAGAAAAAAGATACCAATTTGTAAACAAAATTGCTGGCATAGTTGAGGGGTGATTCCACAGTATTGTGCATGTTGCAGACATGACATTTACAAAGTTTGATTACTCATAATTAAATAAAAAATTGAGCTAGGTAACTGAGTTTTGTATCATAAAGCTCAGGAGACATGTCATCTTTTAAACCAATGCATATTTAAAAATAAAAATGAATTTAAACAGATTTAAAATAAAAATTTGAAGCGTTGCAGACATGACGCAGAAAAATATGGTTTTTAGAATGTTTTTCTACATTCACCAAAATCTCTGAATTTTATGAAATAAATTACAACTTCTTTTTAGGTAAGATTTCAATGTATATTTATATAAAAAAAATCTAACTAATATTACTAATTTGTGTAATAAAATTTTTAAAAATTTAGTTTTTTCACAATTGGTTAGGATTAAAAATATTTGCAATAATGTTGAAAGTTTTCAAGAGGCTGTGAATAATTTTTTGAATAATTTGAGTAATAATGATTTTCCTTATAATTTTTGTAATGTTAATTTGTTAATTAAGAAAATGATTGAAGAATATTAGTTTTTTTATTTCTTTTAACAGGGCGCAATTCAAGACTTAACTGAGCAGCCCCAGTTAAGCATTCTATTAATATGTGACGTAAATTTTCTTTGACAACTTCTACCTATCTTTTTTTCATTCTGCGCATTTTAAAAGAGGGCGTTGTTTTTCTTTTGGTTTTAGTGATTCCTTTTCATTTGGTTTGCTTTAGAGTTTGCTGTCTGACCTTGTTTATGTGAGTTTTTATTTTCTGTTGATTTTTATTTTCTGAATAATTTGAGTTTTTGATGAGTTGTATGAGTTTCTTTTCTGTATTAGTTTTATGTCTTGCTTGATTTTTTCTCCTGGACTCTTATACAAAACCTTCGGGGTACTGAGGAAGGTTTTTAGGCTTTTGCCTTCTTCCTCAATAGAAAAGGTTTTGTTTTTTGGCCACTGGGGCCGGTACCCCCTGAAGACGTCGGCTTCAGTGGTCATATTTTTAATTTTGTTTTTTCCTTTTCTACATTTATTTCTATTTTTATTCTCTCTTTTTTTGAAAATTCTGCTGCTTTTTAGCGCATTTTTTTAAAAGAAGTTTTGTTCATTTTGTTTTGATATTAATTGTACTCTTTTAGTATTGTAAATTTCAAATTTGGTTTTAGCTGCATTTTGCGCTTATTCTTATTTGAAAAGTTATTTTGATTAATATTCTGGTTTTTGGTTTTTTCCAAAAAATTTTAAAGCATCTTAGGGGTTTTGTTGGATGTCTGGGTTTATTTGTCTAATTATGTATTTTCCTTTTAGGTTTAATTTATTTCAATGCAAAGTGCAATTAATGAATATTTCATGGCGCATGGCTCGTCGCGCGCCCAAACAAGGAGCACTGAAGTTAATCTTGATTTAGGGATTACTTCGGACAAAAAGTTACTAAGTCATGTATTATGTTTAAATAAATTAAAATATATAAAAAAATTTAAAAAGTTTAAAAAATGCAAAAATAAAAAATGTAAAACTTGTCCGTTGGCAGATAATTCTCAGATTGACAGTTTTTCGAATGTATTTTTTTGTAAAAGTTTTAATATTATTTATTTAATTCAATGCAATTGTTGTAATTTGTGTTATGTTGGTCAGACAGGACTTGAGTTTCACAAACGGATTAATTCCCACAGGTCTGCTATTAAAAATTTTAATAATAATAATTGTTCTACTGATTATGAAATTTTACATTTTCAATTTCATGATTTTGATAACGTTACTCTTTTCATTTTGGATTTTATGGATAATTTAGATAATAGACTTGATTTAGAAAATATTTACATTAGTAGTCTTAAAACTCTTTTTCCATATGGATTAAATAGTAAGTTTAATGGGGAAGGTATTGTTAATGCTGGTGATTATTGTATTTATGACAGATTTAAAGTTTTTGATTTTCCTGGGGTTTTTAATTCAAAATATAGGAATAAAAGAGGTAGTGGGAAAGGTAAAGGTAAAGTTGTTGCTTTTGATGAATTTTTGAATTTCTGCAATTTACCTGTTAATTTGAATAATATTTTCAATATTAGGAAATATATTTTTGGTTTTAAAAATAAGGTTCTTAAAAATTTTCTTATTAATTTTGGTTCTAAAATTAAATATGATACTGAACTAATTAAATTTATTGTTTTGGATTTAATTAAATCAAAACTTGGGGTTAGTAAGACAGATTTGCTTTTTAATAAGGTTTATAGTTTTGAAAAGGTTTTTTGTACGATTAATTTTCATGATAAAAAATTTGAAAATGCTAAATTGCCACAGATTATACATGAACTTTCGGATTTTTTTCCTTTAAAGCATATTAATGTTTCTGTCGCTTTTAAGTATTCTTCTACACTTAGGAATAGGGTCTGCAATTATAATTTTTTAAGTCAAAATTTAAAATGTATTTCTAAATTTGATTGTTATTGTAATGAAAAGGAATATTCACAATATATTGATAATGATTATGGGCATATTATTACCGGAAATTTGGAGATTGTTGGTAATGAAGATTTAATTAATATTTTAGGCAAAGGTTCAAAATTTAGGACAAGGTTTAGAATGAATAAAAAAGATTTTATTTTGTCCATTAAAAAAGATCTTGATTTTTTTATAGCAAAAATTTCCAGAAAATATCATTGGCCCGTTGAGGGTTTTTCAGAGTGGAAGGCTAAAATTATTGAAAAGGTTAATTTTAATTTATTTAATACCAGTTTTGGTTCTTTTCCTAGTGGTACCATTATTGATTATGATCTGTCTAGTAAAATTAAAAATCTTAGGGATAGATTTATTGTTACGGTTGTGGATAAAGCTTCAAATAATTTTTGTATTATGTGTAAATATTTTTTTAAAAATTTGATTATTGGAGAATATAACGCAAATAATACTTATTTAAAATTAAAAGTGGATAGGAAGGTTGTTGAAAAAAGAATTATTGCGTTTAGTAAAAAATTAAAATTTAGGTTAAATAGGATTAAATTTCCATATTTATTTCCTATTGTTAAATTTCATAAAAATCCTGTTAAATTTAGCTTTATAGCGTGTGGTACTAATTGTTACAATTCTGATGTTAGTAAAAAGTTTTTTAGTTTTCTAAAAATTATTTTGCTTAAAATTAAAAAAGAAAAAAATATTATTATTGATAGTAATGTTGATGTTTTGGATTATATTAATAATAATGAAATATCCAACATTAATACTTTTGATTTTGAAAATTTGTATACAAGTATACCACACGAAAAGATTATTGATATCTGTAATGACATTTTTGATAAATATTTAATTAATGAGAAAATTGATAAGTCTAATTGGTTGGATTTGTGTAGGTTTAATCTTTTTGAGAATGTTCTTTTTAATGGTTTAAATTTTTATAAACAAATTATTGGAATTCCACAAGGTAATTCCTTTTCTGGTGCTTTTGCTAATATTTTTTTGCATGTTTTTGAAGCTAAATTTCTTGAAAATAATGATTTTAAAGCTTTTAGATATATTGATGACCTGATTTTGTTTAATAGTGATAATTATAATTTTATTTATAGTATTTATCCTGGAGATTTGGTTTTGAAGAAAACTAATGAGGATTGTTTTAATGTTGAGTATTTAGATTTTAAAATTGTTATCGTTGACAAAATTATTAAAATTGGTGTTTTTGATAAAAGAAAGGCTTTTAAATTTAAAGTTATTTTTTTTCTGCAACTTTTATACTAATTTGTGTAATAAAATTTTTAAAAATTTAGTTTTTTCACAATTGGTTAGGATTAAAAATATTTGCAATAATGTTGAAAGTTTTCAAGAGGCTGTGAATAATTTTTTGAATAATTTGAGTAATAATGATTTTCCTTATAATTTTTGTAATGTTAATTTGTTAATTAAGAAAATGATTGAAGAATATTAGTTTTTTTATTTCTTTTAACAGGGCGCAATTCAAGACTTAACTGAGCAGCCCCAGTTAAGCATTCTATTAATATGTGACGTAAATTTTCTTTGACAACTTCTACCTATCTTTTTTTCATTCTGCGCATTTTAAAAGAGGGCGTTGTTTTTCTTTTGGTTTTAGTGATTCCTTTTCATTTGGTTTGCTTTAGAGTTTGCTGTCTGACCTTGTTTATGTGAGTTTTTATTTTCTGTTGATTTTTATTTTCTGAATAATTTGAGTTTTTGATGAGTTGTATGAGTTTCTTTTCTGTATTAGTTTTATGTCTTGCTTGATTTTTTCTCCTGGACTCTTATACAAAACCTTCGGGGTACTGAGGAAGGTTTTTAGGCTTTTGCCTTCTTCCTCAATAGAAAAGGTTTTGTTTTTTGGCCACTGGGGCCGGTACCCCCTGAAGACGTCGGCTTCAGTGGTCATATTTTTAATTTTGTTTTTTCCTTTTCTACATTTATTTCTATTTTTATTCTCTCTTTTTTTGAAAATTCTGCTGCTTTTTAGCGCATTTTTTTAAAAGAAGTTTTGTTCATTTTGTTTTGATATTAATTGTACTCTTTTAGTATTGTAAATTTCAAATTTGGTTTTAGCTGCATTTTGCGCTTATTCTTATTTGAAAAGTTATTTTGATTAATATTCTGGTTTTTGGTTTTTTCCAAAAAATTTTAAAGCGTCTTAGGGGTTTTGTTGGATGTCTGGGTTTATTTGTCTAATTATGTATTTTCCTTTTAGGTTTAATTTATTTCAATGCAAAGTGCAATTAATGAATATTTCATGGCGCATGGCTCGTCGCGCGCCCAAACAAGGAGCACTGAAGTTAATCTTGATTTAGGGATTACTTCGGACAAAAAGTTACTAAGTCATGTATTATGTTTAAATAAATTAAAATATATAAAAAAATTTAAAAAGTTTAAAAAATGCAAAAATAAAAAATGTAAAACTTGTCCGTTGGCAGATAATTCTCAGATTGACAGTTTTTCGAATGTATTTTTTTGTAAAAGTTTTAATATTATTTATTTAATTCAATGCAATTGTTGTAATTTGTGTTATGTTGGTCAGACAGGACTTGAGTTTCACAAACGGATTAATTCCCACAGGTCTGCTATTAAAAATTTTAATAATAATAATTGTTCTACTGATTATGAAATTTTACATTTTCAATTTCATGATTTTGATAACGTTACTCTTTTCATTTTGGATTTTATGGATAATTTAGATAATAGACTTGATTTAGAAAATATTTACATTAGTAGTCTTAAAACTCTTTTTCCATATGGATTAAATAGTAAGTTTAATGGGGAAGGTATTGTTAATGCTGGTGATTATTGTATTTATGACAGATTTAAAGTTTTTGATTTTCCTGGGGTTTTTAATTCAAAATATAGGAATAAAAGAGGTAGTGGGAAAGGTAAAGGTAAAGTTGTTGCTTTTGATGAATTTTTGAATTTCTGCAATTTACCTGTTAATTTGAATAATATTTTCAATATTAGGAAATATATTTTTGGTTTTAAAAATAAGGTTCTTAAAAATTTTCTTATTAATTTTGGTTCTAAAATTAAATATGATACTGAACTAGTTAAATTTATTGTTTTGGATTTAATTAAATCAAAACTTGGGGTTAGTAAGACAGATTTGCTTTTTAATAAGGTTTATAGTTTTGAAAAGGTTTTTTGTACGATTAATTTTCATGATAAAAAATTTGAAAATGCTAAATTGCCACAGATTATACATGAACTTTCGGATTTTTTTCCTTTAAAGCATATTAATGTTTCTGTCGCTTTTAAGTATTCTTCTACACTTAGGAATAGGGTCTGCAATTATAATTTTTTAAGTCAAAATTTAAAATGTATTTCTAAATTTGATTGTTATTGTAATGAAAAGGAATATTCACAATATATTGATAATGATTATGGGCATATTATTACCGGAAATTTGGAGATTGTTGGTAATGAAGATTTAATTAATATTTTAGGCAAAGGTTCAAAATTTAGGACAAGGTTTAGAATGAATAAAAAAGATTTTATTTTGTCCATTAAAAAAGATCTTGATTTTTTTATAGCAAAAATTTCCAGAAAATATCATTGGCCCGTTGAGGGTTTTTCAGAGTGGAAGGCTAAAATTATTGAAAAGGTTAATTTTAATTTATTTAATACCAGTTTTGGTTCTTTTCCTAGTGGTACCATTATTGATTATGATCTGTCTAGTAAAATTAAAAATCTTAGGGATAGATTTATTGTTACGGTTGTGGATAAAGCTTCAAATAATTTTTGTATTATGTGTAAATATTTTTTTAAAAATTTGATTATTGGAGAATATAATGCAAATAATACTTATTTAAAATTAAAAGTGGATAGGAAGGTTGTTGAAAAAAGAATTATTGCGTTTAGTAAAAAATTAAAATTTAGGTTAAATAGGATTAAATTTCCATATTTATTTCCTATTGTTAAATTTCATAAAAATCCTGTTAAATTTAGCTTTATAGCGTGTGGTACTAATTGTTACAATTCTGATGTTAGTAAAAAGTTTTTTAGTTTTCTAAAAATTATTTTGCTTAAAATTAAAAAAGAAAAAAATATTATTATTGATAGTAATGTTGATGTTTTGGATTATATTAATAATAATGAAATATCCAACATTAATACTTTTGATTTTGAAAATTTGTATACAAGTATACCACACGAAAAGATTATTGATATCTGTAATGACATTTTTGATAAATATTTAATTAATGAGAAAATTGATAAGTCTAATTGGTTGGATTTGTGTAGGTTTAATCTTTTTGAGAATGTTCTTTTTAATGGTTTAAATTTTTATAAACAAATTATTGGAATTCCACAAGGTAATTCCTTTTCTGGTGCTTTTGCTAATATTTTTTTGCATGTTTTTGAAGCTAAATTTCTTGAAAATAATGATTTTAAAGCTTTTAGATATATTGATGACCTGATTTTGTTTAATAGTGATAATTATAATTTTATTTATAGTATTTATCCTGGAGATTTGGTTTTGAAGAAAACTAATGAGGATTGTTTTAATGTTGAGTATTTAGATTTTAAAATTGTTATCGTTGACAAAATTATTAAAATTGGTGTTTTTGATAAAAGAAAGGCTTTTAAATTTAAAGTTATTTTTTTTCTGCAACTTTTATACTAATTTGTGTAATAAAATTTTTAAAAATTTAGTTTTTTCACAATTGGTTAGGATTAAAAATATTTGCAATAATGTTGAAAGTTTTCAAGAGGCTGTGAATAATTTTTTGAATAATTTGAGTAATAATGATTTTCCTTATAATTTTTGTAATGTTAATTTGTTAATTAAGAAAATGATTGAAGAATATTAGTTTTTTTATTTCTTTTAACAGGGCGCAATTCAAGACTTAACTGAGCAGCCCCAGTTAAGCATTCTATTAATATGTGACGTAAATTTTCTTTGACAACTTCTACCTATCTTTTTTTCATTCTGCGCATTTTAAAAGAGGGCGTTGTTTTTCTTTTGGTTTTAGTGATTCCTTTTCATTTGGTTTGCTTTAGAGTTTGCTGTCTGACCTTGTTTATGTGAGTTTTTATTTTCTGTTGATTTTTATTTTCTGAATAATTTGAGTTTTTGATGAGTTGTATGAGTTTCTTTTCTGTATTAGTTTTATGTCTTGCTTGATTTTTTCTCCTGGACTCTTATACAAAACCTTCGGGGTACTGAGGAAGGTTTTTAGGCTTTTGCCTTCTTCCTCAATAGAAAAGGTTTTGTTTTTTGGCCACTGGGGCCGGTACCCCCTGAAGACGTCGGCTTCAGTGGTCATATTTTTAATTTTGTTTTTTCCTTTTCTACATTTATTTCTATTTTTATTCTCTCTTTTTTTGAAAATTCTGCTGCTTTTTAGCGCATTTTTTTAAAAGAAGTTTTGTTCATTTTGTTTTGATATTAATTGTACTCTTTTAGTATTGTAAATTTCAAATTTGGTTTTAGCTGCATTTTGCGCTTATTCTTATTTGAAAAGTTATTTTGATTAATATTCTGGTTTTTGGTTTTTTCCAAAAAATTTTAAAGCGTCTTAGGGGTTTTGTTGGATGTCTGGGTTTATTTGTCTAATTATGTATTTTCCTTTTAGGTTTAATTTATTTCAATGCAAAGTGCAATTAATGAATATTTCATGGCGCATGGCTCGTCGCGCGCCCAAACAAGGAGCACTGAAGTTAATCTTGATTTAGGGATTACTTCGGACAAAAAGTTACTAAGTCATGTATTATGTTTAAATAAATTAAAATATATAAAAAAATTTAAAAAGTTTAAAAAATGCAAAAATAAAAAATGTAAAACTTGTCCGTTGGCAGATAATTCTCAGATTGACAGTTTTTCGAATGTATTTTTTTGTAAAAGTTTTAATATTATTTATTTAATTCAATGCAATTGTTGTAATTTGTGTTATGTTGGTCAGACAGGACTTGAGTTTCACAAACGGATTAATTCCCACAGGTCTGCTATTAAAAATTTTAATAATAATAATTGTTCTACTGATTATGAAATTTTACATTTTCAATTTCATGATTTTGATAACGTTACTCTTTTCATTTTGGATTTTATGGATAATTTAGATAATAGACTTGATTTAGAAAATATTTACATTAGTAGTCTTAAAACTCTTTTTCCATATGGATTAAATAGTAAGTTTAATGGGGAAGGTATTGTTAATGCTGGTGATTATTGTATTTATGACAGATTTAAAGTTTTTGATTTTCCTGGGGTTTTTAATTCAAAATATAGGAATAAAAGAGGTAGTGGGAAAGGTAAAGGTAAAGTTGTTGCTTTTGATGAATTTTTGAATTTCTGCAATTTACCTGTTAATTTGAATAATATTTTCAATATTAGGAAATATATTTTTGGTTTTAAAAATAAGGTTCTTAAAAATTTTCTTATTAATTTTGGTTCTAAAATTAAATATGATACTGAACTAGTTAAATTTATTGTTTTGGATTTAATTAAATCAAAACTTGGGGTTAGTAAGACAGATTTGCTTTTTAATAAGGTTTATAGTTTTGAAAAGGTTTTTTGTACGATTAATTTTCATGATAAAAAATTTGAAAATGCTAAATTGCCACAGATTATACATGAACTTTCGGATTTTTTTCCTTTAAAGCATATTAATGTTTCTGTCGCTTTTAAGTATTCTTCTACACTTAGGAATAGGGTCTGCAATTATAATTTTTTAAGTCAAAATTTAAAATGTATTTCTAAATTTGATTGTTATTGTAATGAAAAGGAATATTCACAATATATTGATAATGATTATGGGCATATTATTACCGGAAATTTGGAGATTGTTGGTAATGAAGATTTAATTAATATTTTAGGCAAAGGTTCAAAATTTAGGACAAGGTTTAGAATGAATAAAAAAGATTTTATTTTGTCCATTAAAAAAGATCTTGATTTTTTTATAGCAAAAATTTCCAGAAAATATCATTGGCCCGTTGAGGGTTTTTCAGAGTGGAAGGCTAAAATTATTGAAAAGGTTAATTTTAATTTATTTAATACCAGTTTTGGTTCTTTTCCTAGTGGTACCATTATTGATTATGATCTGTCTAGTAAAATTAAAAATCTTAGGGATAGATTTATTGTTACGGTTGTGGATAAAGCTTCAAATAATTTTTGTATTATGTGTAAATATTTTTTTAAAAATTTGATTATTGGAGAATATAATGCAAATAATACTTATTTAAAATTAAAAGTGGATAGGAAGGTTGTTGAAAAAAGAATTATTGCGTTTAGTAAAAAATTAAAATTTAGGTTAAATAGGATTAAATTTCCATATTTATTTCCTATTGTTAAATTTCATAAAAATCCTGTTAAATTTAGCTTTATAGCGTGTGGTACTAATTGTTACAATTCTGATGTTAGTAAAAAGTTTTTTAGTTTTCTAAAAATTATTTTGCTTAAAATTAAAAAAGAAAAAAATATTATTATTGATAGTAATGTTGATGTTTTGGATTATATTAATAATAATGAAATATCCAACATTAATACTTTTGATTTTGAAAATTTGTATACAAGTATACCACACGAAAAGATTATTGATATCTGTAATGACATTTTTGATAAATATTTAATTAATGAGAAAATTGATAAGTCTAATTGGTTGGATTTGTGTAGGTTTAATCTTTTTGAGAATGTTCTTTTTAATGGTTTAAATTTTTATAAACAAATTATTGGAATTCCACAAGGTAATTCCTTTTCTGGTGCTTTTGCTAATATTTTTTTGCATGTTTTTGAAGCTAAATTTCTTGAAAATAATGATTTTAAAGCTTTTAGATATATTGATGACCTGATTTTGTTTAATAGTGATAATTATAATTTTATTTATAGTATTTATCCTGGAGATTTGGTTTTGAAGAAAACTAATGAGGATTGTTTTAATGTTGAGTATTTAGATTTTAAAATTGTTATCGTTGACAAAATTATTAAAATTGGTGTTTTTGATAAAAGAAAGGCTTTTAAATTTAAAGTTATTTTTTTCTGCAACTTTTATACTAATTTGTGTAATAAAATTTTTAAAAATTTAGTTTTTTCACAATTGGTTAGGATTAAAAATATTTGCAATAATGTTGAAAGTTTTCAAGAGGCTGTGAATAATTTTTTGAATAATTTGAGTAATAATGATTTTCCTTATAATTTTTGTAATGTTAATTTGTTAATTAAGAAAATGATTGAAGAATATTAGTTTTTTTATTTCTTTTAACAGGGCGCAATTCAAGACTTAACTGAGCAGCCCCAGTTAAGCATTCTATTAATATGTGACGTAAATTTTCTTTGACAACTTCTACCTATCTTTTTTTCATTCTGCGCATTTTAAAAGAGGGCGTTGTTTTTCTTTTGGTTTTAGTGATTCCTTTTCATTTGGTTTGCTTTAGAGTTTGCTGTCTGACCTTGTTTATGTGAGTTTTTATTTTCTGTTGATTTTTATTTTCTGAATAATTTGAGTTTTTGATGAGTTGTATGAGTTTCTTTTCTGTATTAGTTTTATGTCTTGCTTGATTTTTTCTCCTGGACTTTTATACAAAACCTTCGGGGTACTGAGGAAGGTTTTTAGGCTTTTGCCTTCTTCCTCAATAGAAAAGGTTTTGTTTTTTGGCCACTGGGGCCGGTACCCCCTGAAGACGTCGGCTTCAGTGGTCATATTTTTAATTTTGTTTTTTCCTTTTCTACATTTATTTCTATTTTTATTCTCTCTTTTTTTGAAAATTCTGCTGCTTTTTAGCGCATTTTTTTAAAAGAAGTTTTGTTCATTTTGTTTTGATATTAATTGTACTCTTTTAGTATTCCTCTTATCCAAAAATCAGAAACCCGGAAAAAATTCGATAAATTTTCCCGCCATTTTTTAAAAAAATAGTTTTTTTCCTCATAAGATTTTTCTTTCTTTTTTAAAAGATGTTTACTTTACCATCATTTCAGAAATAATCATTAGTTCCCTGCACTGTCAAGAGAAGTAAGAATCTTGTACTAAATATCATCAATCATTGCCTTTTCAATCATAACTCAGTGAGAAAGGGGGACTCATTGAACACCTGTTTTCTTATCATCTGGCCCTTAAGCAGGGGGAGTCATCATGTCTGTTGATTGCTTCGTCATGGAAAGTTAAAACAAATAGTTTTATTTGTCTTCTTTGATTCTTAGAAATCTCTGAAAGTACAGGGACTGCATAACTACTATTTTTCCTATTATCTCTGTGCCCCTGCTTTTTTTCCTGTTATTTCCTACTTTTTCTTGTTTTTTTAAAAAATTATCTTTCATTTCTGCTATTCCCCCTTTGAACATAGTGACAGCCAAAGAAAGGGGAATAATGACTCAAGGACAAGTATTGCAACTGCACTGCAACTGCACCAAGATGGAGCCCATCTCTCCCACCCCCTTTTTTTTCCAATTTACCTTTTTTGTTCATTATATATTAAGCCTGTATATATTTCTATTTCATTATTTTTTCCCCCTTTTTATCTTATTAAGCTTATGTGTATTAATTTATCATTTTTTCTTCTTTTCTAAAATTATTTCTAATTATAAATTTTTTTTAGTTGGGTTTGACAATATAAAAAAAGGCGTTTTGTAGCGATTCAGAAAACCGGAAAAATCAGTTATCCGGAATAGCGATGGTCCCAAATGTTCCGGATAATCGGTTCTCTACTGTACAATATATGATCATTTTAAGAACTAAGGTTCAAAAAAATTATTTTGACAGATACTTTTTTATATCATCATATATTTATATATTGTTGAATGAAACTATCTAACATTTGACCAAATTAAATTTATTATTATAATGTTAGTATTTTGGTCCTATGACTTAATAATAACAAAAAATTTGGAATTATATTGTTATCTTAATTTATAACGAATACATCATTGATAAAAAATTTTGAAGTTACATTAATTTTAAAAATCTTCAAACTTAAAAAAAAAGAAGCATTTATTTCTCCTAAAGATTTAATTAATTCCGGTGGAAGTTAATGTCCAAGATATGCATAAAAAATGAAAAAGTAAGAAAGAAATTTTCTTATTCACTTTTTATGAAATAAATGACAAAAATAAAAATAAAAATTAAAAGAAAGATTAATCTGAATTTCATAGTTATATTATCATTAACATAGATTCTCAAAAAATTCTAATCAATCTACTGTAGAAAAAATAAGTAAATAAATAACTATTTTTTCATTTTTTTTTCTTCATAAATTTCTAAAATTCTGCTTACTTGCAATGAAGTTATAGTACACATCGATAAATTGAAATATAATTATAGATTATTTTAATATTAAACTATTTGTCAATAGCTGATATAAAAATTCTAAATACTTTTATCAGTTTTTTAAGTATTTAACAGTGAAAATATTTTCTTCCCCTTGTTTTGAAAAAAGTTTGTTTCACAATTAAATAACTTACATCCTATAACTAATCCAAAAATTAGCAACTTGCTTTTTTATAAGATAAGAACTCAAAGAAAATGAAGAAATGAAAAAAGTAAAGGAAAAAGAGGGAGAGAAAAGAAGAAAAATTGAAAAATAAAGGTTTTAAAATTTAAAAAAAAAATAAAAATCAAATAATGTTAATAAATTTAACAATGAAAATATATAATCTCATTGCTAACTAACACAATTATTATTATATTAATACAAAAGTGAAGAAAACCAAAGAAGAAGAAAAAAGATACCAATTTGTAAACAAAATTGCTGGCATAGTTGAGGGGTGATTCCACAGTATTGTGCATGTTGCAGACATGACATTTACAAAGTTTGATTACTCATAATTAAATAAAAAATTGAGCTAGGTAACTGAGTTTTGTATCATAAAGCTCAGGAGACATGTCATCTTTTAAACCAATGCATATTTAAAAATAAAAATGAATTTAAACAGATTTAAAATAAAAATTTGAAGCGTTGCGGACATGACGCAGAAAAATATGGTTTTTAGAATGTTTTTCTACATTCACCAAAATCTCTGAATTTTATGAAATAAATTACAACTTCTTTTTAGGTAAGATTTCAATGTATATTTATATAAAAAAAATCACAAGAATTTTGAAGAAATAAAATTAATTTAATTAAAAATTACCAAATTAAAAACAATATGTATGTTGCGGACATGACGTTGCAGACATGACAGAAAGTTTCATTATAAATAATCTTCTTAGATATGGTCATATATCATTGGAATATTATATATTTCTTTTGTTAAATAAAATATTGAGTAAATCAGGATTGTTAAATCATTTTTCTTTTAATATTTTAAATTTTTGGACTTTTAGATTTTAGGCAAAAGATGTGTAAAGAATCACATTACAATTTATTTATTATATTATTTATCTTTAAAGCAAGTTCTGAATTGTATGAAAAAAACCATGCAGAATGATCAGGTGAAGGATCACATGGCAAAGGGCATAGGTATGAGTCGATTGAAATTGTTTCAAATTGCGGTTTATCCAAATACTTAAACTTGTTTATAGCTACGGGTTTGAAGTGATGTTTAAGTGTAATATTTGTCTTGCTTGTAGAAATTATTTCGCCTGACCACCAATAGTTATCAAACAATACGGCTATCCACTGGTCTTCTTCTAAAACTATAACTGGTGTTAAAGCTTGTTGTTGTGAAGCCACAGCAAGATTTGAAGGCAGTTTAGTAAATATTTCAGCTAGGTGCATGATTTGGGGACTAGAGAAAGGAGAATTTAAAGAAAATTCAACTGAATTAAGTGTTATAGGTGAGATGAAATGCAATAATCTCGTATTTGAGATTGATTTGCAGAGACCATAACGTTCTTTCAACATTGATGCCTCATGATCGACAGTGTTTTTGCTTACATACATAATTTTTATATTCTCATCTGAAATTTTACAAGCCACTTCAAAAAATGATTTTGCATCAACGACAACTTCTCTACCTTGCAATACAGTTCTCCAAACTACATTTTTGATGGTGCCACCTATTCCTTCAACGGCACCTTTCCCATGAGCTGTTTCGAAGAATGACCAGTCAGCATCAATGTTGAAATCTTCTTCGTGACAAGTCAAACTTGCGAACATAAATCGATTTTTAAATTGACTGGCAGCTCCATCAGACCAGTAATGTACTTTTTTAGTTGTACTTTTTTTTTGTTCCATTAGATGAGATAACATTTTTTTATTAAAAACTTGCACGCTATCTTTATTGTGTGAATGGTCATCAGAGGTAATGGCATAGGACTGATGGTTTAAAGAATTATTTCTACCATCCTAGAAATATGCAACACAAGTGTAAACTGTGACGTGGTCTGACGACCAGTGTGCACTCATGATTTCCCGATCGTGTTTTACTGTATAGTTCTCAGCAAAGTCAATATGCATTATGATTTCATTCTCTAAAAGATTTTCTTTTAAATAACGAAATTCAAAATGTTGTTTGTAAACATTATAGATGTGTCTTGCAAATGATTGCAGCTGATATCCTATTTCTTCTTTTGCGCTACCTAAATCAGTAACGATTTCTTTTTTAACTGTGAAACCTTGTTCATTTTGTTGCCATTGATAAAACTTGACGATGTTGTTTAAATTTTTTTCTAGTATTTTTTCATCTAAATATTTTTCGACACTGCAATCTTGACAGGGCCTGTCTATGCAGTCGATATGTTCATCAAAATTACACACACTTTCTTTTGCAATTGTTTCCAAATTTTTCGGAAGATCAGGCAGAGAGCTCCGATCCCTGAAAGAATCATAGAAATGTTTTCGTGGTATATACACATAAAGACTTCTTGGTCTTTCTTTCCAGATGGAAGAACATACTTAGGAAGAAGCTCATAAAATTTAGTTTTCCTAATATTTAAATCAGAATTCTCCAATGCTCATCACTAAATAACGCTTTTGATGTATTTCTCTTCCTTTAGGTGTCTTTATGGATATCACTTATATTGTTTTACTTTTATTTCAGTTTCCGCTGGTAATTTATCACTCCTTGTTTTTCGAATATTAGTTTCAGTATCTGTTCTTAAAATATGCACCTGTTGCCTTTTCTTTTTAATGGCATTTTCAACTATCTGCTTTCTTTTTAATGGAGACATTTTTGATATCACATTTGTTAAAACATCAAGTTTCTTTTGAGGAGATTTTGGTAAAGTATTATTAATTTTCTTTACCGCTTTTCCCAAAGATTGTCTGCAAGTGTAGCCTGATATATTCATGCTTGAATTTTCAGCTTCTGCTCTTTTCTTTCTACATTTCCTCTGTGCTTCTTTATTTTTTGTTCTTATGTGCTCTTTCTGTTCTTGTGTAAGAACCTTACAATGTCTGTATTCCTTCTTTTTCTTGCTTTCTTCTGCTTTTATAATTTCATATTTCTCTGCTTCTGCTTTCAATTTCTGTCTTCTCAGTCTGGACCTTTCTGTACTTGTTAATGGCATTAGAAATTTTATAGTTTTACCAACTTAGTTTAGAATTCTGTAATATGTTTCAAGTTTCATAAATTTTAATTAATTATATAATAATCAAATAAATCAACTAGTAAAAATTAAATCCTTTGAAAACTTTTATTTAAAAATTTAATGGAAAATTTAATTTAATAGAAAATATCTGCAAATAAACAAGTGCAAAAACTAAATAATTTTGAAAATAATGTTCTATTTTAAACTATGTTCTATTCTAATTAATATTCTATTAACTGTTTTGTTGCCATTATTCCTAACATAATTTAGAAAAAAATTAAAATATATATATATTTTAATAAATGTAGAATTTAAACATGTTTTAAACAAAGTGATTTGTTAGTGTAATTGGTCATTAAGAAAATAAATGGCAACAGAGCAAATTTTATAAGTTTTATAGTTTGTGATACGAATTTCAAGCTTAAATGCTAAATAAAAGCAAGCAAAATTGTATTTTGCAACTTGTCATGTCTGCAACGTTGCAGACATGACCAATTTGAAAATTCTTTAAAAAATATTAAATAAAATATTTTTTAATTTCTTAAAAATCATAATAATGCAACACTGCAAATAGTGGAAAGAAATCCAATTTTTAAGAAAATAAATCTTTTAACTACTTTGCTTTAATAAAACTTATTAAAAAAATCATTAAAAAGCAAAATTGTTCTATTATAAGCACCCTATATTTAAATACTGAAATTAAAAATAACGTTTTTACAGTCATTAATTATGCAAATCCAATATATCTCTTAAAATATCATGTTTAATTGCAAATATTAAATGTTGTAACTACAATATTTTTTTTTTCCTCTCTGTCATGTCCGCAACTTTTCGACCCAATTTTTTCACATTTTATGCAATTTAAAGAATTTGCATCATTATTTTAAAACAATTAATTTAATATTCATAAAATACATTTAATGACCTTTAATTTGATATGCGGTTTATTAAATTTATTGGAAAAAAATTTTTAAGCATGCCAGGCTACAAATAGTGTGGAATCACCCTGAGTGCTAAGCAAGCATAACGAAAAAGTCATCTTTGAACTTACAAGAGTTTTTATTTAGCAATTAAATTTATAACTAAACTTAGATATCATATAACTTTATAAGAGAAAACAATCCACGAGAGTATTCTACTCTCCATAACATGGGGCTCATAAAAAATCTTCAAATCTATTCTTGATTTCTCTTATATTATATATATATATATACACACACACAGAGAGACACATTTAACATCCAATAAAAAAAACATTTGCGTAATTAGGGTAGAAAACGTAACACACCTAAAATTAATATGTAAATTTTGTCTTTAAAATATTTTTAAATGTTCAAACTCCCTCTTTCAGTGGTTTCTCGAACTTGTGATTTCTGACTTGCCGTTCTTCTTACTCGAAACTTATTTTAAAGTATGTTAATTTTTCACGGTAAGATACAAATTTTGAGCAAAATCGGTAGAATAGTTCCTGAGAAATCGAATTTTAAATATACGATTTCTTTATTTACACTTTATCTTTAATGTGAAAATGTGAGAAAGTAGAGCAGTTACAAAAGAAAATCTGAGTATGTTGGAATGATATCTATTAGTGATTTTATGTATGGAATAAAATCAAATTTTTAAATGGAATATCCATTCGCAGTTATGCAAAATATACATGTATGTATAAACGTGGTTAGCGGAAAATTTGTCACTATCATATTTAGTATTACAAAGAAACTGTCAAGAGTGTGCAGGTTAATCTGGCAGAGATGGATGTGTTATTTTTTCTCTTCTTCCTGCAAACGTAATTTTCCTGCTATTATGTCATTACTTTTGACTTTCAGACATGCTGGTATTAGAGATGAGTTTTTTCAGCTTTTTGTAATTTAACAGAAAAAAAAAATATTTCTCTTAAAAGAAATATTTAATTTTAAGCTTTTTCCTACCAGATATATTAACATCATTTAAAATCATACATTGAGATTAGTGTTCACATGATTTAAAATCACACATCTCAATTTGTTTTTACACAATTTCAAGATTGCGCACTGTGTTTCATATTTGTATGATTTTATATCAAATATTGTGTTATATTCACGTGATTTAAAGGCCAATATTATGGTGATATATGTTCAAGTGACTTGAAAATTATACATTGGACTTTGTATTATGCGTATGCAATTTTAAAATCAAATATTAAGATTCTTATTTAAGCAACTTCAAAATCAAACATTAAGATTCGCATTAACTCCTTTAAAATTAAATATTGAGATTGTATTGCGTATAATCTGACAACTTAAGTACATAAATTTTTTAAATCATTTCTGCAAGTTATTTATAAGAACATGATGTCCTTTTTTTTCTTTTAATGTTTCTATTAGTGTTTTATTTTTCTTGAATTTTTTGATATTCTTACTTGATAAAAGTTTGTTTATAAATTAGTCTCTCCCTCTCTCTCTTTTTTTGGTGCTCTTTGCACTATAGCCTTATAATATAGTTATTTTGCTTTGGCTGAATTAATATAATATAAAAAAGAACTATTTTGCGGGCATAATTGTATTGGCTCAAATTTCTTTTTAAAAACATTCCAAATTCAATAATTTTTTTAAACTTTTAATAATTAATTTTTCTATTATTCATTTATTTAGTCCTTTTCTTTATTTCTCTCCTTGTTCTCTTTTGTTATGGGTTTTATGTGCTTAAAGCTTACACATACTTAATAAAACTTATTAAATCTTAAATTCCTAATTTTCTTTGAAAGTTTCTTTATTCTTAAATTTTTTATTGTCTCCTTTTTTATTGTTTCAAAAGTAATTCATTTATTCAATTTATGTTCATTGGTTCTGTATATAATTTAGTGAATATGAAGCAATATCTTTTTGCATAACAAAATGCTCAGGATATGTGAACAATCTATGCAAAATGGCAGAAAAATGTTGACAAAACTAATAATGAAGTTAAAAGAAATTATTTTACCTTACAATAGAGTTGTATATTGCTTTCTAGTAGTTCTATTTCTTCTTTAGACCACATTCCTTGCTTCCAAAGGTGACCTATAAAGAAATGAAATGAAAAATGGGTTGATTTAATTTAACATCTACAAATAAAGAATATTTTTAAATAAACTCCTTAAATCATTCATTTTTGAAACTTTTCTTTCTTTTCTTTTTAAGCGTTCTTCGTACAAAAGCTTATAAAATAACACCACATAAATTACCGCAGTTAAATTGTGGGGTCACAAAAAAGTATATTTACAACATTAATAAATCAGTGAAATAGATAACCTAGAACAATGAATTACCAGAATTCCATCTTTTTCCTAAAAATTTAGAATTCAAATTTCAGTTTTTAGTTAATATTTTCAGTTTCTTTACAGAATGTGTTCTCCATATAAAAACATTTTTAAACATCCTACAGCTTGAGAAACTATGTTGACGGAATTATATTTTGACATAAATATTACATAATGAAAACTTCTTAAATTAAGGCAAATTTGATGACTCACCAAATATTATGTTTTAAATTAGATTCTATACTTGGTAGTTCAATTAAACTAAGAGAAATAAGAGAAAACAGAAAAATTTTGTTAAAAATGTGGAGAAAATGTAAACAAACAAACAAAAACAAAAAAGCATATAAGACATTGTATCTTTCTTAACTGTGATATTTATTTTAATATTATAGTCTCTACTTCAATGTGCTTAAACTTATATTTTTATGATATACAGTACAGAACCTCTTATCCGGAAATCAAAGAACCGGAACGAAATTCGATAAATTTTCCCACCATTTTTACAAAAAAAAAAAATTTTTTTTTCCTCATAAGATTTTAGCATTTTTCTTTCTTTTTTAAAAGAGGTTTACCTTACCATCATTTTAGAAATAATCATTAGTGTATTACTTTATCGTTTTTTCTTCTTTTTAAGATTATTTCTAAATATTTTTTTTTAGTTGGATTTGACAATAAAAAAATAAAAAAACGGCTTTTTGTAGAAATTCAGAAAAATTAGTTATCTGGAATAGCGATGGTCCCGATCGTTCTGGATAATTGGTTCCCTACTGTACTTACATCTAATGCATATTACAATGTATGGACAGCAGTGCATATTTTAACATACTAAATTATACCTATAGTCCACTCAGTGAAAAGACATTACTATATAGTGAAAATCAGTGCCACCTAATGCCCCCCAGTCCAAGTCATTGCAAAACTTAATTTTTTTCATATTTTATTTTTACACAAAATAGCTATTAATTATGAAATTTATAAAAAAAATAGACGTTCACAAAAATAAAATAATAGTTACTCTTTACTTTTCAAATCTTAGTTTGAAAGAGGAATAAAACGCTTTATTCACTGATGAAAATATTCCTAACATTATATCTACTACATGCTAAGTTATCTGATCCCCAAAGAAAATAGCCGTCTCATCTTTACTAAGGAAATTTTTTTAGCTCTTTTAATTTGCCTCTCACTGACTTCAAACTCTTTTGTCCTTATTTCAGAAGTATGGAATATCCCCAGAAATACTTTTTTTGTCTGATTTCAGGTCATAAATTGCTTCCAACTGAGAATTTCTAAGGCTTTTTCTAGAACTTACCAAGTGATACTTTCCTTGCTAAAGTGTTCCTGATTCAATACAAATTTTTCATAGTTACACAATTTAGATATTTTTTTAAAAATTAATATACAACTATTTTTCATTTGGTTATTCTAATTTTTTAACTGAATTATTTGTTTTATTCCAATTAATTTTACTTTACTTAATTATTTTCCAAATAAAACATGTGTGAACTTTTATATCAAAACTTTCCTTGGAAATCAGGAAGACATACAAATTCATATCTTTGGAAGTATATAATTTTTTTTATTATTAAATCAACTTATGATTGGGGTTAGAGAAAACATGGAATGTATGCCCAATTTTTCACAATGGCAGTTTTTAAAAGAAAATTTTTTAACATAAAATTTCCATGGTCTTTCCTGGATGAAAATTAAAACTAGTGCGATTTTGCTTGTAGATTGTTAATAGGCAGAAACAATATTTTAATATTTGATTCTGCTCGATACAAAATTGTAACCTGGTTTTTTATTAACAATATTTAAAAAAAACTCATTGGGAAAGATCTGGGCTGTAGTGCTAAGTAGAAAAGAATAAAAAAAAAATAATGATACACATCTAATATTGCAACAATTTTCTTCTAAACGGGGGAAAGATGCAGGAAGAATGCAAGCATTTTGTAGTGTTCAGATGTTTTTCTACTTTTAACGTTGTTGTTTATCCAGTCACGATGGTTTATCTTTGGTGAAAACATCATTGTTAATAATTTATTCTTGTATAAAACATTGGAAAAAAGAGAAAGCAAGAAGTTCCTGACTGTGAACTGTACAAAAATCATGAATATGTAAAAACCTTTTAATCAAATAATACCAACTTTCGAATTTTTATTTATATATATAAACAAAATAGAAGGCATAAATTTATAATTCTCAATATTTAGTTAGATAGAGATAAAGAATAAATGAATTTCATATATTTGGTTTAAGTGTATTATAAAAATAATTTATCTGAAACATTGATATGGAAAATAAGTACAGCAGACCTCATGATCATAAGAGACAAGAGAATGAGTGCAGTTTAAGTCAATATGGTTTAGCCTCAGAAAAACTCTTAAAATATATTCTGATGGACTTAGTTACCCTTATTGTGGAGAGTTGTTTTTTCCTCCCTGCTAGTGAACCAGCTTTGGTTTATTCCTTCTCGTGTGGCTAAACTGTTTGACTCTTGCAAACTCAGCAACTAAAATTTTACAAATAAATTTTGATTTAACACATGTTTGAACATTATGCAAGTATATAACTAAAGACAAAAAAACAATCTCATCCTTTTTATTAACTCTCTTTTTTTTTAATGCCTATTAAGAATTTTGATACAATATCCTTTTCTCTTAATCTATTAAAAATTACTATTGTCCACTACATTCATATCAAAAATGTTTTATTGACTATTTTGATGAAGCGATGGCTTAAAAGCGTTACCATATAAATAAATTCAATAGATCCCTTGACGACTTAAATTTTATTTTTGTAACAATAATTTATTTGAAAAAAGTAATATTCAGAAATGCAATACGAGATTTCCAGTATATCCTACATAGTCAAGCATATTTTAAAATCAGCTTAGCAAATACATTTTATAAGCTGTTTTAGTGAAATGAAGGTTTAATGTGAAGTTGAGTAAACAAGGTATTCATTTCATATTCATCATTCCACTTTTAGGGTTCCATCTTTTAACAGTCATGGTAGAAATCAGAGATGGGCATTAATTACAGATAACTACTGCAATTACTTGTAATCACAATTACAAGTAATCATGATCTCTGATTACATCAGAGTCAGGTAAAAACGTAATGGGTTACAGTAATCAATTACTAGTAATCATGATTACAAATTTTGATAATAACGGTAATCGTGATTACGATAATCAATTTATTGTAATAGTGATTCCAAGTAATTGATTATTAAGGAATAAATTAAAATATCAAAATATATGATTACAAGATATCTAAATATACGATTGCATGTTAAAATGGTTGTATACCATATATAATGTTTATATTATACAGTACAGATAGTATAATGTTTGTATAATGATATATATTGTAGGTATTTACATGACCTCTGAAATACATACATTTTAGACAAAAACATATCTATACATACCTTATATTGTAGGTATAAAATATATGTACGTTATGTATAAATCTAATATTTAATTACAAATGCATATGCAAACATAGTAGACATGTACCTTTGTACACAATGGATGTATATATTTTATGCATATATTTGTGTATGTATTTAACATGAGCGAATTGTATTTTAATATGTAAATTCTCTGCACATAAAAATATGTAAGCACATACATATTTACTGTTGGGAAGAAGGAGTATGTTTTACCGGTTTTCGTGGAAAATGTAGGTAAGCTAATTGTTGAAACGAAACTCACCCAGTTCTAATCCGTAATCGACATCTTAGGTTCTCCTCTTCTGTTAAAACTTTTTCTTTGGAAATGGAGACAAATTTCCACAATTTCAAAAGGAAATATATTTATTTGTAAATCAGTAGCAGATTTCCATCTGGACATTAATGCTTGGCGACAATACTTTGTTCGTTTTCTACGCAACAAGCCAAATATCTTATATGCCTATGTTCTCTTAAAGTGCAAAACTTTCTTTACATTTTATTCTTAAAGTGGATTTAGGAAGTTTTGCAAATTTAAATTTCAAATCTAAGAATCTAAAAGAAGTGATGAAACAGGAGCAAAACTTGAAAATTAAATATATATTCGAAGCACACACAGGTGAATTAGCAGAAAAAGCAACTTACTTCCTCGAATGTACAGAGAATACTAGTTCAACTGAAAGGCACCCCCTTTTCAGTGTATGGCAGTTACGGATATCCCCAAAATTACAACCTGAGGGGCTAAACACCTGGGAAAACCGCAAAGGCCTAGGACCAGTGAGTATTTGTGCACACAGCATTGTAATGACCACATCATACTTACATACTGTACTTATAAATGGTATATGTACAATATATGCACATCCAAAGTATGCATGTACATTTGTATGTATGTTTAATAGCATCTACATATCCATAATATATTTGTGTACAATGGTAAACACATTGGACATACATATGTACACACATACAATCAACATGCATATAGTGCACATATCGTAGGTTCAAAATTAAAACGACACATCTGCAAACATATGTTGCAGAAGTGTCGTTTTAGTTTTGAACCAGTGATATGTAGAGTGCAAAAAAAAAACGACCACCCTAAAAAAACTTTTGATCTAATGATGGAATTTTCCCGTTCTAGGACTTGATTTTAATTGTTTGAGAGGGTTACTTCAAATATGTTAATTAATTAGTGTAGACAATATTATAAATCAGTCACAATCACATATTTCCTCTGATCTTTGTTTCGACAGATTCAGATTTCTGATCCTCAAAATTTAGGGGGTAGACACAATCAGGGAAATATAGTCTCTATAGTTTGGTTAGGAGAGAGGTCCAAAGTTTAGCCCCTTTAATAATAATTTTACTTTTTGGATATTTTGCTATATTTTGGCAGCTTTTTAAGCCAATTAAATTTTTCTTAGATATACAATTCCTTAACCCAAAGACAATATCATGTAAAAAATAATTTTTAATAAGTATTTATTATTATTACTTTTTTTATTTAATAGAAGTCGAAAATTTTTTGAATTGTAAGGTGTAAAATTTTTCACATCATTTTAAAGAGTGTATATCACATGGAAAAATATAAAATTTGAATGAAGTTGGATGAATAGTTCTTGAGAAATCCAATTTTAAAAATACAACAGAGCAAACTATGGAAACTATATTTCCCAGATTAAAGCTATCCCCTCCATATCCTTAAGAGCTTCACCTTAACTCCATTAAGGGACTGTCAGACTATAACAAAGTAGGCGACCCAAGACAATGGAACTAGGAAAAAATTGGGCTTGGAGCATGGTACAAAATGCAGAGGTGCTACATATCTGACAAGCTCAAGCAGAAGAAGAAGAAGAAGTTATCCCCTACATTTTATGGGTCAGAATTCCAAATCCATCATAAAAAGGTAAATTTATTCAGAAAAAATACATTTTTGTGTCTGATTTAGTATCTGATTAGATAATGTTGTCTGCACTAATTATTTGTACACTGGTAAACGGCATATTAAAGGTCAACTCCTTTGAATCATAAAGATTGAGTCCCAGAATGTTAAGATTCAATCATTAGATCAAAAGTTATTCAGGGTGGTCAGTTTTTTTTTTTTTTTTTTTGCACTGCACATATGTATTACTAAAGTATACACATATACATATTAAAGTATACATATATGCACAGGACATATGTGTTAATTAAAAAAATATTTATTTACTGTGTTAAAAAATACTACTTATTTGAAATTCAATTTCTCAGGAACTATTTAACTGCTTTTATTCCAACTTTGTCTTTTGACATGTAAAATTACAATCTTTAAAATAATGCAAAATTTTTTATATCTTACAGTTCAAAGATTTTTCGATCATTATTAAATAAAATAATAAAACATAATAAATATTTAATAAAAGTTATTTTTTGCATGAAAATTATCTTTGGATAAAGAATTTCTATAATTGTGTGCAAAAATGTTTGAATTCGCTTAAAAAGTTCAGGAGATATGGCCGAATACACATAAAGTAAAATTAACATTAAGGGGTCAAAAAATTGGACCAAAATATTGGGACCATATTTTCTAGATGGTAGCTACCCTTATATTTTGAGGGTGAGAAATCTAAATCCGCCGAAATTCTAATCTAAATGTTAAACACTAAGAATTATTTAGAAACATTTATTTTATTATCTAAAACACTTCTTTAGAATTCATTCATTTAGTCTCCAACTTTTTATGCCCTTCTCAACAGTGATTATCAAATACTTGTCAAATGCTCTTTTATTTCCTCTAAGAAATTAAGCATATCAAACATATATTTCTTTCCTTTGAAATATTATCGTTTTATGAGCATACATTCGCATGTGAAAGAGTGAATAAAAAGATAAATTATCCATATATATTCATAATGGCTAACTTAAATATTAGTTATACGTAATTCTAAACACTATTCTTGTTAACTCCCAGAGGCATTCAAAATTGCATCATTTGAGAGACCCGTGAAGAATGGTACTCATCAAATTCGAAAAATTAGGTGCGTTAGAACCCTGTTCTATACTAAACTAACATAAAAAGTAGTTGCCAGGAATCGCTACAAACTACTGTTTTTTAGCATCGCACTACTCACTACACTATCTTATTTAAAAAAGTTGCGACTACGGTAGTTCTCCAACTTGTAGATTGCTACTTCGTATGTATCGATAGTAAACCATAGAGCAGAGTGCAGAACGAATGAGTAGTAGCAAGTAGAGCTCCTAAAATCCAGGCTGGCGCATCAAGCGGTGCCGGGATATGAGCACTCACTTAGCGCAACCAGAGTCTTGTATCCCAGTATCCTTCACACTGCTTTAGCTTAACAGCCGGGAGGAGAAAAAGTAGTTGATGCGTCAGCTCGGTTTTTAGGAGCCTTAGTAGGAAGTACCTGGAGTACGAAAAAAAGCGTGATTAATTTACTTATAGCGTGGTTTGGCAACACCGAGTGAGTGGGGTTGAAGGTCACATTTCATTACCACTTATCACGAGGATAGCACATTGCACAGTATTTTGTTTTCGTATTTTGTCTTTCATCTTTGATAACGTTGATCCAACGTTATGTCTGTAAAACATCGCCGGAGTTTCACTGCTGAGTTTAAACTCAAGGTAGTTGTGAAAGCTGAAAAAGATGGAAATAGAGAAGCGGGCCGTTATTTTGAAGTGGACGAGAAAGCGGTGAGAAATTGGCGCAAACAAAAGGATGTGTTAAAAAGCATGGAAAGAAAGCTATCCAATCGGCACGGAAAAGTAAAATGGCCAGCTTTAGAGGAAAATTTACTGAGATGGATTCTCGACCAAAGAAATGACGGATGCTCCATTTCCGCCGCTCTTAGTCTTTAAGAGAAAAACAATTCCCAAGAAAAATTTTCCTCGAAGCGTCGTAATACGGTGAAATGAATAGGGTTGGTGCTCGATTGGTTTCAAGAAGTTTGGAAGAAGAGAGGTGCCTTTTTCAATTCCAAAGGAGTACTAATTATGGATTCCATGAGGGCACACATAAAAGACAGTGTAAAGGCAGAAGCTAAAAATAAAAAAAACATCGGTGCTGAACTTAGCGTCATTCCAGGAGGTTTAACAAAAATCCTGCAACCTCTGGATATTAGCGTGAACAAAAGTTTCAAGTCCCACGTACGTGCTTGCTGGGAGAACTGGATGTCAGAAGGTTTACATACTTTCACAAAAGGAGGAAATATGAGATGCGCTTCATACACTGAGTTGCCGAATGGGATGATAAATCCTGTTAAAGTGTCAACCATCCGATCAGGATTTATAAAAGCCGGGATTGTTAGTGAAAGCGAGGAAATCACTGACAGTGAAGATAGTGATGCTGAAAATGAACTTTCGGACACTCTTCCCCAAAACATATTAGAACTGTTTAATTCTGATACCGATGAATCGGACTTTGAAGGTTTTCGTTAATGTAGTAGAATGTGTGATTAATTAAAATATGATTAATTAGTAAGCACTGTTTTTTATTTGTATTTAGCATTTTATTTCTGAAGGTATATAAGTAAGTAAGTACTTTTTTTCTATTTATACTTAGTTCTTTGTTTCTATCCGCGGACTATCTGACGATTTTTGAAATTTTTTTAAATATAAAATCGGGTCTGCGGACTATACTATGGTGCTGTCTATACGTGCGAAATTACGGTACAGTGCTTCAAATAAAAACAGTTAATAACTTTTAATTTAATAAAATAGCTAGGCCTCATTCTTAATGGTCTGAGGGGGTGACTTCAAATATGCTAATTAATCAGTGCAGACCATATTTTAAGTTATGAATTCAGGCACAAAAATGTACTTTCTCTGAATAAACATACTTTTTTTTTTCAATGAATAGAGATTTCTGATCACTAAAATATAGGGGGTAACTGCAATCTGGAAATGATGGTCCCTATAATTTGGTCAAGAGAGTGGTCCAAAGTTTTTATCCCTTAATATTAGTTTTACTATTTGTGCTTTTGCCGTATCCTGAGAAATTTTCAAGTGACTTGAAAAATGTTTGCACTCAGATCTAAAATTCATTTAAACAATGACCCTGCAAAAAAAATTGTTTGAATAAATATTTAGAATTTTTTATAATTTTAATTAATATTTATCCACAAAATTTTAAAATATCAAAAGTTGGAAAAACCTCGAAATATGCAAAAAATAAAACTAACGTTGAGGGGTCCCCAGTTTGCGGCTACACCCTATATTTCTGAAGCCAAACATCAGAATCTGTCATAAAAATGTTATTTAGAGAAAGTACCTTCTTGTTTCTGATTTTATAACTTAAAATATGATCTGTACTAATTAGCATATTTGATGTCCCTCCCTTGAACCATTAAGATTGACTCCAAGAACGTGAAAGTCTGATCATTTGATCAAAAGTATTTCTGATCATTTGATCAAAAGTTATTTAGGGTGGATCATTTTTTATTTTGTGCACTGTACACACATTTACTATGTATATATATATGTGTGTGTGCATATACATGCATTGCAAACATAAGCAAATTTTATTACTTACATAAAAATATGTAAGCACATACTTTCATACTGCACTAATTTAAAGTATGCAATCGTTATTACATGTAATCATACATTTTGATTGTAAGTAATAACAACTGATTGTTGTCTACCAATACCCATCAACCAATAGATAGAGAGGTGGGTGAGGCTAAACGAACAAAAAAGCTCATAAGGGATCTGAAAAAAAATATTTTCGTTTCTTCTCTTGCTGACGAAGGTTCATCATTGCCAGTCGTGGTAAAGGAGGAAAAGGAAAGGAAGGAGCCAAGCGTCATTGTAAAGTTTTGCGTGATAACATCAAATATATCATGAAACCTTCAACTTGACGAAGTGGTGTCAAGCAAATTTTTGGTCTCATCTACGAAGAAAATAGAGATGTTCTCGAAGTTTTTCTTGAGAACCATATCTGTGATGCTGTCACTGAGCACGCAAAGAGGAAAACTATGACAGTGATGGACATATTGTACGCTCTGACACGTCAGGGACGTACTTTGTACGGTTTTGGAGGTTAATTTGGCCCCCTACCCATTTCAAGCATCTTTTTTTATGTGTTTCGGCTTAAAAAAAAAAATTGGTTTAATAATAATTTATTAATGTAATCACAGTTACAGCTGTAATCAAAATAATGTTATGTTCTAATCATGATTAGGAGTGATTTGATTACTGTAATTCAAAAATGTAATCCATTAAAGTTTGGCTCAACTTTGGTAAGAATGTCATGTCATTTTGATCCTGGTCAAATGACATGAACAGCACCTAAGTTGGTACCCCTTTCTTCAAACCTCCACACCACAGCCAATGAAAGGACTTTTAGGCACGACAGATTCAACATACACCTTGCTGTGTATACATGCCGGTTGTACAGTCGGCGACCAGGAACAAACTTACTACCCCAGCATTTCAACCAGTGATGTGAGCAACGCCTTCACTAACAGTGCCACTAAGAATTGTCCACGACCTTTCAACTTTAAGTGGGTACTACAGAATTTTTTTTGAACAGAAAAACAAAAATCTTGAAACACAATGCATAAAATGGGAATCCAAAATTTGCTATTTTATATCCCTAACTGAATATCAGAGATATTAACACAGCTTCATTAAGAAGGGAAAAAATAGCCTCAAACTAGATCAATTTTGTAATAAAAAAGTTCATTAAAACCTATAAAACCTTACCTGGGAGGCATCTAAAGTTGGAAAACCTTTAGGAGGAACTTCTACAATACTAGAGAAACCTTCAAGTCCATCTACAAGTAAACCAACATTCATGTATACAGAGATGAGCATCCTTTAGATACATATATATTTTTAGAGTCTATTTAAAAATCAAAAACTATGCAAATCCTAAATTAATATAAAAACGAATAAGGCTGATAAGAGTATAGGAGTGACAAAGACGGGATAATAGTCGCATAAGCAAAACATTTGCCCTCATGTATTCTTGGAAATATAGTAGTCTTAGAATTCTAGGAGACTCTACCTCAGTGATATTAGAAATTTTTTTAATAACTTTAAAAAATTCAAAGCTGCTTAAAGTAAGAAAGAAGGTAATCACTATATTTCTTGAAACTCCAAACAGAAAATATTCAAATAAATCAAAATTTTTGACTTTAAAAATTTGATTTATTTAAATATATATTATTTGATAACTTAAACAGGGTTCTTGAACAGAAAATAAGTAAAGGTTGGAGGATAATTTCAGATTTGAAAGGGAAAAAAAAAGAAATTATTTCAATATTGGAGAAAATCTAGAATGCTAAGTGATTCATTTCTTTTGTCTTGGTGAGGGGGGGGATCCAGTGGCATAGCTAGGTTTTCATTTGGGGGGGGGGAAGATCTGAAGGAATTTTAGTATTTAAATTTTTTTTTGTTATATTTTAATTATTAAAATTTCTTAACACGTTTCCGGATTGGATTCTAGACCACATGGGCTCCCCTTGGCTAAACTGCTTGAAGGATCTTCAAAAACTGCATAAACTTGAGGAACAACTAAAGACATTCCAGACCCATTTTACAGCTAAACTTAACTGGTTATTGATGATATTAATTCCTATTTTGGTCTTTAGCATCAATAGTGATTAAATAGAAATCATTTCAGTTTTTACTAACTTAAATATTACCTAGTGGCCAATACTATTCCAAAGTTTTATGCTTTTAATTTTTTACTTTCATAATTTTTATTTATTTATTTATTTTTACAAAAAAAAAAAAAAAAAAAAAAAAAAAAAATAATGCAATAAGAGTGGCAGTTTGTATATATGCTACAGAAGAAAAGTTAAAGAAAACCAATAGTTTTACAGTTTATAGCAAAGAAAGTTAAAAACAAGGATTGTTACAAAATATTTTTTCTTAAAATTTAATTTACGCACATAAAAAATTTGTCAATAAAGAAATAATTAATTACAAAATAGTTTTATTCATTATTCCCAATAATATGCAATAATATCTACAAATACTATTTTAAACCTATGTGACTAATTTTAAACAATTAAAAATGTATATATTATAAAAAGATTACAATTATGTTCTTATATAGATTTAAATAAAATAGAAAAAAACTTGAGAAGAGCAAGCAGTTGTTAAATAAATCACAAAGTTTCAGAAGGGTGTTTAAAAATCCATGTTAATCTTTTATATAAACACTTTTTTAAAACTTTATAATATATAAAACCAACATTCTAATGCATGTTAAAACACAAAAATCCATTCATGCGGAAAAAGATTACTTATTATTATTCTTAGCTATCATTTGTAGTTTTTCATCCAAGCTACATTATTTTCAGAAGTATTTTTCATTTTTGCCTGAAAAAGCCCCCCCCCCCCTCGATTATATAGTTATTTTCTAAATATGAGTGAAAATTATTATATTTTGCTTAGTTCCAACTTTTGAATTAAAAAAATCCATAAACAAAAATTTTACACAGAAAAAAATGTGCTAGTATACTGAAAAAAAGCTAATTAGAAAACGAATGAAAACAAATTTCATATGAATTTCATGATATGTAAAACAAAAACAGATTAATGTTAATGATTCAACAATCAAGAATAAGATTTAAAATTATAAGGCACAGAGGTTTAAAAAGCTAAGGACAACCAAATTTTAAAATAAAGTATTTAATTTCCCTAAAAACACAAATAGGTATAGTAATCATTTTATTTAATCTTATATTATTTAAAATTATCATATATCATATATGAGTTTGCTAATTGTAATATACTAAAAAACAGTTTAATGTTTCAATAATTTTTAATTTTTTCAAAAAAACAGATTTGTAGAAAATTTATGAAGCAGTGTCTATTACCTTGTAATGCTAAAATAAAAGTTTGCCCATCTTGTTCAATGCAAATACGTTTGGCAAGACCTTCACTTCCATCTGATGGATGATTGAAAGCAGCTGCATTGATGGGAAGTTTGTGTTCATTTAGGAAACCGGCTCCTACAATAGCAAATTTACATTGATTGATTTATTTGATGAGAGTAATATGAAAACAAAATGATAAATTTTTTAATTCTTAATCATTTGATCAGTTTTATATTCATTCCACAAAACTAAAAATGTTTGTATAATCCATATGGCAACATCTAGTTCATCAACTGCTGGTATTGCTTTAACAAAAAGCCTATAATCTATTTAAGTGGCACTTTTGTTATAATTTTTTTTACAAAAATGCTAAAATGTTTTTTATATGAATCTACATAAATTTTGCAACACATTTTAAATTATCTTATTTATTTATTTTTAGAGGTTAATTCATACAGTGAACCTTTAAAAATGGCACATGGTTTACCATGTCACAATACCTGTCTCAACAACTTTTAAAACATTTTATTCAGAATATATATATAGGGAACTTTTATTGCTCCAGATTTCAGACTTTTATAAGATCAGATTTTTATAATGAATAATAAATATTTAATGAACAGAATCAAATCATAATTACATGTATCACATAGGAACAGTAACAGCATAGATAAAAAAGAGAGACAAAATGGTTTGTTTGACTGTGATATTTAAATTTTTAAAAAATTACCTAATACGAGTGTATAATAATTTGGAAACACTGACTACAAGAATGAAGATAAGGGTTATAAAAATTAAGAATGTTGTGACTTTTGGGGGATCAGAAGTTTTTATTAGTCTATTGAATTATTAAGTAAATTTCTGAGCTGCACAAGATGCGTAGGATTTTTAATTTTTTGTCCTGCTTTTGAAATTTTGAACATTTGATGGCCTACAGAACGTCAGTGATTATCCTAAACTTATTTTAAAACAAAGATGCACAACCTGTAGCCCTCCACCTGTTAATGTACAGCATCTTAAAAAAATTATTATTAACATTAATTATATATATATATATACATTTTGAAAAAATAAATAAATAAATCAAAAGGAAATTTTGAGTCACACATTTTAGTTTGATGGCGGTTGCTGCTTCATATGGTTTAAAAAATTTCATAATTTTTAATATAATATTAAGTTAATCGAATTAGAGTAATCACTTTTGGCGCTCTTTTTTGTGCAGGTTTCATCCTAAGTCCAAAAGAATTTTCAATCATCTTTTGACACTTATTGCCAAGTATTTCCACAAGGTTTTGAGAGACACAATGTTACAACACTTGAATCTGAAATTATGCATGCAAATAATCCCTTTTTTGGTGAGTTTTCTTCATGCTACTTTTAATATAAATTAATTAATCTTCTGATCATTTCTTTTTCAACATTTAATGCTATTCATTTCCACATGGTATTGAAAATCGATATTGCAAAGAATTGCAATCAAACTATCAATTTTTGATGCACTTCATTTGTGATGATTTCATCATACATACAAATAATTTTTTATCCCCTTGTCTGCATTTATTACTACAAATTGATATGTACATAGTTTTAGAAATCAGTATTTTTAATAGGATATTAATATCTTTTATTACTTTTTTTATGTTCATATTTGTGTCTACTTCATCACAAATTCAAGTAATCTTTTAAAGGGATTTTTAGTACTAATTGCAATATATTACCCCTGATTGAAAATTGATATTTCAAATATTATATTATTCTGACAATCAAGTAGCTTATATAAATTATAATTTTTGACACACTTTATTAGTGCCAATTTTATTGTTAATATAGTCGAACCCCGCTATAGTGAACACTTGGATGTAGGGAACTGTTTTAGTGGTCCACTTCGTACTCCTACTTAAATAATGTTTTTTTTAATGCTTATAGTAAACAGCTGAGAACTTGGAAATTTGGTTATCGTGGACTCAAATTTCATTTCTCTAAATATCTTTTTCAGTCCTCCATCTTTAAACTCGCAGGTGTTGGGACTGAAAATGAATGCATTCCTATACAATGTGTAATATTTTACTTCTTTATGCTTATCGCTTTTAACTATACTGTAATAAAAGTTAAACAGAACATTTATCATATACTTCCTCTCCCTAACAAGCCTCTCTATGTCTCTTTTTTCCAAGCTTGCTCTACAGCTAGTTAACTTGGTCACCTGCTGAATTTTTGGAATTCTCTTATCTGCTCAAACCATATTCTTTACAAATCACCCCTTGACAATCAAGACGGGAAACAATTTAACTCGTTCTACAGCTGCTCTCTTAATATTCTTACATTATCTATTTGAGACAAGATTTTTATTTGAAAAGCAGTGAAAATGGCAAATTCTCTAAAGAGAAAAGCGTTTTCGATAGAGGACGAAGTTAAAATTGCAAAACGTATTGAAGATGGAATCAATCAATTGGCAGCACTGAGTAAGGACTTTTCCTTGTCAAAATCTACAGTTTCAAACATTTGGACAAAAATATAGTTTCGTCGAAAAAACTGCGTAGAGCTGAAAGAGAAAACATAGAAGAAGCTTTGCTGAACTGGTTCACTACTCAGCAGGATTGAAATCTTCCGGTGACCGGACCTATGCTTCAAATTAAAGAGCATGAGTTTGTTGAAAAATTAGAGGACAAAAGATTTCCTGTGCTCAAATGGATGGCTAGATAGATTCAAAAAACGGAACAATATTTCTTCAGAAGAAATTATTGGAGAAGCGAGTGTTGATGCAACGGCTGTGGAAAACAGAAGTGTGGCCGAATATTATACAGAATTAGGAAGAGAAAGACATTTTTAATGCTTACAAAGCTGGACTATTTTATAAATTTATTCCCAATCAGATGTTAAAATTTAAAGGAGAAAAATGCACTAATGGGAAACTCTCCAAAGTAAGAATAACAGTTCTTGTTTGTGCAAATATGAACAGCTCGGGAAAGCGAAAACTAACTGTCCTAGGTAAATCTCAAAAACCGAGGCGTTTCAAAAACTGCCAGCAAACTACAAAGTCAATAAAAAAGTGTGGATGACCTCACATTTTTTTGAAGAACTTCGACAGTGATTTATTAAAAGTACATCGTAAAATTGTTCTTCTTGTAGACAATTGCACAGCTCACTCCCATTTAGAAAGTCTAAAGTGTATTAAGCTCGTATTTTTACCACCAAATACGACTTCTGTGTTGCAATCCATGGACTAGGGTGTTATCCACAGTCTGAAGTCTCACTATAGGAGACAACTAATTACGCGCATTTCAGATAACTCTGAAAGAAACAACATGGACTCAGAATGCAATATCTCTCTTCTAGAAGCAATAGTTTTGCTAGAAAAATCATGGAGGCATGTGACATCAGCTACAATCTGTAACTGTTTCCGACATGCAGGTCTTTCAAAGAATTTAGAAGAAAAAGATTCCAATGTAGAGGAAAATGAGGAAGAAAATTTATCTATCTCTCTATGGCTTAAATAAAAAAAAAAAAAAAAAGAATTGACATTTTCCCTTGGGACGTTATTGAGCAAGTTGAATGATGTGATGATGAAGTATGCACTTCTGGTACTCCTGCCAATGATGACATTGTCAGTGAAATAAAAAAAATGAACGAAGGTAAGGTAGAGAAGACTTATTAGAAGTAAATGTTGAAGAAAATGGACTTTCAGCACCATCTATAGCTGAAATAAATTCAGCCATGAATGTCATTAATATGTTTTTTTTCCTGCAGAAAATGTAGATCAAAGAATCTTGCCTTCTTTGCACATGGTAGATAAGAAAATTGATGAACTCGATATAAAATCAATTTGTGTTTAATCAAAAAAATTTTTCAGAAAAAGTGAAATTAAAACTAATTTTTAGTACTTTTAGTATTTAAGTACTTTTTTTATTATTAATTTTTGCTTTATTATCTTTTAATTAGTTAAAATTTTTTTAAATAACTTATGTAAAATTGCAAACCCAATTTTCAATCATTCAACTGTATTATGCAAAAAATATTCTTCAAAAAATTTGGATATAGTGAACCATCGTTTATAGTGGACACACTACTGAGTTCGCAGACAGTTCACTATAGCGGGGTTCGACTGTATAAATGATTTATTAATAATTTTTTAGTATTTACGATCATGTGTTTCTAGGTGGTATTTAAAAGGCTGATATTTAAATACAATATTATTACAACATGCTGAATTCTAAAATTGGAACCTTGACAAAAGCCAGACAACTCTGTGTGCAAGTGGCCCTTCACTGAAAAAGGTTGTGCACCCTTAATTTTAAATTATTACAGATTCGTAATAAACTGAGCAAGATTTAATTAAAATGGAATAGTCTTATTGCACTATTATTATACAGGCTTTGCTCAAAACAAAAATCTGGACAATATTTTAGGAAAAAATCAGGACACTTTTTGGTGCAATACATACATATTATACTATTTTTAAGAAGAGGAAACCAAGAGAAAAAAAAAATACAGTGTAATCCTCTGATTTTAAAATTTCATTTTGTTTGTGGCATATATTCTAATTCTCCAATATATATACACTACTGGCCACTAAAATTGCTACACCAAGAAGGAATGCAAATAACAGAATATTTGTTGGGCACATACATTATAGTTGGAAGAGCAAATGATTAAATTTTCAGGATATTTGGATGTATAGATCCTGAGGAATCAGTACTCAGAGCATCCTCCCCAGGCAGTAATAACCGCAGTTATTCTCCTGGGCATCGAGTCAAACAGAGATTGGGTAGCATGAGTAGGTACAACATTCCATGCAGCTTCAACATTATGCCACAATTCATCCACTGTAGTGACTGACTAACGGTGGCGTGCCAGTTATTCGGCAACCATCGACCATTTTGAATTGGTGAGAGATCAGAAGAATGTGCTGGCCAGAGCAACAGCTAACATGTTCTGTGTCAAGGAAGGTCATGACAGTGCAGGCAACATGCGGTCGTGCATTGTCCTGCTGAAACGTAGCATTATGGAGGCCTCGAAGATAAGGCAGAGCAACTGGCCCTAACACATCAGAAAGGTAACAGCTGCTGTTCAAAGTTCCGGCAATGCAAACAAGAGGTGATTGAGACGTGTACCCACCAAAATTAAGTACTTTTAAGGGCCCCTATGTTCTAAAATAAAAATTAAGCAGTTTTTAAGGACTTTTAAGAACTGTGGTAATAAAAATAGTTTCTATTGTATTGGAAATTAGTATCTCAAACTTTTATAAAAATACCTTAGAACATTATTTGTAATTTCTAATAATACATGCCTTTAAATAGCTTCATTAAAAAAATTTTAAGCACATAAGTAATGGAAATATTTCAATGTATGTTGTAAGTATTTATTCTATTATAAACTTAATATCTAGAGTTGATTTGTAAATAAAAAAAATGGAATTATGAAGCAACCCACTATGGCTTTTTTTTCAGGCTGGAAAAAAAATCATAACAACTCTCACATGCAGGCAAAGTTGTCGGCAACTTAAAAAAAAAAAATGGTTATTATATATTTTTTTAAAACTAAAGGAGTTGAAGAATATTTAAACAGAGTTTTGCTGTGAATTCAGCTTTGTTATCATTAAAGTTTATATGCTGTACAAGAGGTGACAAAGCTGGTTGTCAAAGGTGGCAAGTCAAGAATATAATGCCACAGTATACATGAGCCTGACATGTAACAATGAATGTGTTGTCACTAAATTATTATTTAACATATCTTTATTAAAGTAAAAAATGACATTAAAACAGCAGGCAAACTATGATACCCGTATTAGTAATGACAACAAGTTCTTGTAATGCAGTGGGGACACAATTCTGCACTGCAATGGGCATTTTCATTTGAAGGTTGGTAAAACTGTTATTATCAAAGACAGTCTCAAGATCCCTCGGTTCTAACTGAACTTCAGCATCGACCACTGTCCTTTCACATTCATCTGGAGAATCGCACTGAAGACTGTTTTCATCTTCTTCAGGTGAATCCATACACCAAACCTTCAATGAGGAGAGAAAAGAATAAATACAAAAAACATGAATTATTAAATTCAAATAATTTGATTACACTTACTGTAAACAGAATTATTTGAAGGAAGAAAAATAAATTTGATAAATAGATTAATTTAATGAGACAATATAATTTACAATCAAATTTTTAAAAGAGAAAGCTGAATTGAAATCTCCTCAAAAAGACTCCTCAACCTAATAACTCCCAATAAGATACTTCATTCATCAAAACAATTTATTTTATTATTTCTTCGGGAGGATTTCCATATTGGACATGCACTGAAATAATCCAGCAGTGGCATGTTAGAAACTACAAAAAAAAAAAAAAAAAAAAAATCATCATAGAATAAGACAAACTTGAAAGGAACCACCCTGGGCAGCTACAACACATTTGATATATTTTTTTTTTTTTTTAACTAAACAGAGGATTACTACAAATGAGCAGGTACTGATACAAAAATATTCTAAATACATTGAATCCTTCGATGTTATGGAAAGAAAAAAAAATGCTTCAGAAATAAACGACTCAGTTTATAGAGTCGAATGAGAATAAAATAGAAATGCTTGTATACTATAAAAAATAGAATTTTTAAATATTTCATGGTCATAAGTGGAATAATCACTGCAAAGCATTGACTTCCAGCAGTGGCATGTTAGAAACTACAAAAAAAAAAAAAAAAAAATCATCATAGAATAAGACAAACTTGAAAGGAACCACGCTGGGCAGCTACAACACATTTGTTTTTTTTTTTTTTTTAAACTAAACAGAGGTCTACTACAAATGAGCAGGTACTGATACAAAAATATTCTAATTACATTGAATCCTTCGATGTTATGGAAAGAAAAAAAAATGCTTCACAAATAAACGACTCAGCTTATAGAGTCGAATGAGAATAAAATAGAATTGCTTGTATACTATTAAAAATAGAATTTTTAAATATTTCATGGTCATAAGTGGAATAATCACTGCAATGCATTGACTTCCAGCAGTGGCATGTTAGAAACTACATAAAAAAAAAATCATCATAGAATAAGACAAACTTGAAAGGAACCACGCTGGGCAGCTACCAGTGGCGTGCCAGCCGGCGGGGCAAAAGGGGGCAGTCGCCCCCTCTGAAATTTTAGTGAGGGGGCAAACAATATGTTTCGCCCTTCTTAAAATTAGATTTTCACAAAAATGAAGTCAAATTAAATTAGTGAACTTGGAGGGAAAATTTTTTTTTTTTCATCTAAATTGAAGGGGCGAAGAAATGAATTTAATTTAATTGGGGGGTGAATAATATGCCATTCGTGAAAATAAAGTTAAGTTAAATGGGTAATTTTAGAAAAAATATAAAACTTTAAAATTGTAATTTAAAAAGTAATTTTATTCTTCAACTTTAAAATTGTCGCTTTTTTGAAAAAAGAAAACACTATTTATTCTGAAATTTAACTGAAGGGGCCAATAGTGTGCTTAGCCCCTTATGAAATTTAGACATTCATGAGAAAGAAGCCAAATTAAGTTGGTAATTTTTTAAAAAGTCCTATTTTTTCTACTTTGAAGCTATTTTCAAAATATAAAACTTCATTTTTCTCTGAATTTTAATTGAAGGGCGTCGAATAATATGCTTCGCTCCTTCTGAAATTTAACCATTTGTGAAAATAATGTCAAGTTGAATTGATAACTTTAGAAAAAAAGAACCCTTTTTTCTACTTTTAAGTTATTTTCGAAATAAAAAACTTTATTTAATAGTGAATTTAAATTGAGGGGACGAATAATGTGCTTCGCCCCTTCTGAAATTTAGCCATTCGTGAAAATAAAGTTAAGTTAAATTGGTAATTTTAGAAACAAATACCATTTATTTCTACTTTAAAGCAATTTTTGAAATCAAAAATTTTATTTTCCTCTGAAATTTTATTAAAGGGTGAATAATGTCTTTTTCTTCTTCTAAAATTGGTAATTTTAGAAAAAAAAAATGTTATTTTTTTCTTCTTAAGCCAAAGACATTTTTTTACAAATGATAACTTTCTATATGCGTAATTAAACGAAATAAAAACAATTTTAAAAACAAAATATTTCTCAAAAAACGCATTGCATATAAAATATATAGAAATGTTTAGAAAACTAAAATAATTTCATCTCTTTTACCCTTCCCTGGAAAGAGTAATAAAAGGCATCCTCCACTGATGAAAATTGGTTTAAAAGAATCCCTCGATATTCAACAATTTCCTTTATTAATGTATTATTAATGTTTTTATTATAATCGTAAAACAAATTCATTTATATAGCGGAGTAGGTCATGATTATACCGTTTACTGTTTATTGTGTATGGATTTTGCTATTAATTTATATTATGAATTTGTTTATTTTTTAATTGTAAAATAATATTTTGAATTCTTTTTGCTTTTAAACAAGTTTATTTTGATTCATAAATAAAAATCAACCTTTAACTTTTTTTTAAAAAATCACAGTCAATAAAAAATAATAAATAAAGTACGTTGAAATAAAAAATTTGATTTTGTATTTTCGATCATTCTTTTGACTTTTAAGAGATACATTTTAATATCGGTTCTTTAAGATCATCTTTGTCCTTATTTTATTGAAATTAATTTCGAATCTTTTGCTTTTATTACACAAAAGTAATATATATTGTAGTTTAATATATTTAATATAAATAAATAAAAATGACCGAAAAACTGTTTATTCCTAAAACAGGAAAATAACATGATAGAGAATGCATTATATCAGCTCTGGAGGGTGTTTTTTTTCCTTTTTCTAATTTTTAAATTTACCATTTTATTTTTTCTTATATGATAACCATTATATATGATTATTAATTTTTGAAAATTTTAATGTTGAAATTATAAATGCTGTTGATAGAGGATAAAAAATTAATCCGATCAACACTATTGTAACTTAAAATTTCTTATGTGAATATTTCTCTTTACCAATTGAATATTTTTATTTTCCGTTTCCAATTTTGATTTAAATCCAGATAAATGAAACTGGAACAAGATGAGAAAAACCCTACACATAAAACTGCCTAAATTTTATTTTTCCACATTTTTTTAAAAAATTTTACTCTTCTCTTTAAAAATCCGAAAGCAAATAATATTCATTGTCAAAATAATAAGTCATTAAAAAAAGTTTTTAGTTTTTTTACTTAGGAAAGAAGTTGTATGACGTTTTTATTTATATACTAATTTGCTTTGGAATTTCAAATGAATAAATAGTCCTGTGTCATGATTGTTTGTCATATATAGTTGCATGACGACGTGAATATATTTTATAATATATATATATAATAGGCAAAATATTCTGAAATGATTCTTTTTTAAAATATAGCCATATTTTTAGGACCCCGTACACACTGGAGTAACGCAACTTTATTTTTACCTCGATGTCCAAGATATAACTGCGGAATATTCAAGAATTGTTATAAAACTGAAACTTCATGACTTGCATTATAATTACCTTATTGACTAGTGATAATTTATTAAAGACTTTATGATTATTTATTTAATTTTAAGTTTGAAGCTTTCATAGCAAGGGATGTATGCGCCAGTTATAAAACTTTAAAATCAATGTAACAATACAGATACTTACTAAAATTGTCTGAAAAATTAAGTTAAAAAATAATATTAAGTAATGACTTCATGAATTAAATCAGCTCCAAATGTTATTATTCTTTTATAATTTTGCTATATCATTTTATCTCATACGTCATATGGTAACCATATTATATATCGACCGAGATATACTTTTATCAAAGTGTTAGTTTTATATAAAATCCTTTTTTTTTATATGTTATAAAACCTTCGAAATACAATTTTCAGTTTCTGACTTATTAATTCCTTCATATCTGGCTTTCTGTATGCCGTATAATAATAATTATCTGAATCAAAATATATTTGTTTTATTTGATGGACTATATCCTTAATAGCTTCTTTTAAATTTTTTTTCTTTGATAGACAATATCAATAGAACTCTTTTGGTGTTAAGATTATTGTTTATGTGTTTGTTGTTTTTATCATCAATTAAAATAAATAACATACGTCTCATGTTGTTTTTATCACCAGTTTTCAAATTCATCATATCCAATTTTATAAGTTCTATAACTTATTTGTTTTTCATTTAGTTTACGTAAAATAATAAAACTATAATATTTAGTCCAGTTAAAAGTTAATTTCAGTAAGTTTTTTAGAATTTTAAAATTTATGTACAAAAAAAAGTTTTTTCTAAAAAATAATTTCGGAAAGCTAAAATATACAAAAATGAAGAAGTATGCATCAAAGATCATGCATCAGTAAGATAGAAATATGCATCAAAGAAAAACATTTGATAATTTCTTTAAGATTTCGACTGAAAGAGAAAAAAGAAGTCCCTAGGCAAACTAGAAATCAGGAGCCATCCTCGATTTTATAACAAATACATTTAGTATAAATTTCTGTTCTAGTAATTACTTTCCTGGAACGCTCAAAATGAAAATCCTCGCCTTAAGTTCCAATTGTTCATGCGATTTCCTGACAATTTTGAGGAATCTTAACTAAAATTAATAATTGCAACAATAGTTCATTTTGAAGAAGCAAACAAAAATTCGTAGCCGATATTGACACCCAATTCTTAAAAAAAAGTTTAAAACATTGTTCAATTATATAAAATGTTATTGAAATAATTGAATATCCATTTAGTAGTAATTTATAGTTAGTTTTTCTTTTGCATCACATTTTTTTACAAAAAGTGATAAAAACAAAGATAAAAGAATTTTCACATTCTAATTGGTCAGTTAAATGTGAAAATTTACGGAACATGTACAGAAGCGGTTAAACCGTGCCAAACACAAATTATTATTTCGTTCAAGCATAAACGTTAGAAGAGAGGTTTAGCTCTTTCGCGTAATATCTCGCTCGTTCACGCACTTTTAATTTGTGATTCTGTGCAGTGCAGGTACTTCAAATAATCACGATTCGCCTTATTTATGTACGTGAACGAGCAAGAGGTTAAAGCTTTCTATTTTATAGCAAAATCAAACAATGTATTGAGCGCAAATAAATAAACAAAGCGAACATTCTTAGATCAAACAATCGGATTTTCACAGGACTCAACTTGAATGGTTCGAGAGCCTAACTTTCAGTATGCGAAATAATTAGAGCAGTGTAAGAGTAGACAATATTAAGACAATTTGTGCGTCAGACATAGTTTTATGCATTTTTTGTCAGTATACTTGTCGTAGTAAATACGATTTTTGTCTCACTTTATTTACTTTTTATATTTAGTCAGGTATAATTGAAATGCATTTTCCTCACATTTTAATTTTCAAATTTCGTAGTTTACTTTGATTTTTTGTTAGTTATTTTTAATAACATTTTTTTCTTCGGATTTTCAATTTTTCTTATAACAATTTTTATTCCTTAGTCCTTGTTATTTTTCAAATATTTTTAAGCTAAATGGGACTTTTTGTTCATTTTTGTGATTAATTTTATAACCCGTAACTCTTAATTCTAATTAATGAAATAATAAGTCTTCATAAAAACTATGTACTAAATTTTAAAAGTACAACAAATTTTAAAGATCTTGTTTTTTAATTGTAAATATTTTTTTAGATTTCATTTTTATCGGATTTTAGCTTTTACGTTGTTTATATTAATGATATTTTTTTCAATTGTTTTCTCTATATTTTGTTAGAATAATTTAAATTCTTTAAATATATTTCATTAAATTTATACTTGAATTTTTTTTAAATATTTTAAAAATATATAACATAATTTCCCAATATTATTAGGTTTTTCAAAAGATTTTTAAAATTTTAATTAGTCTTTTTCGCTATCCAATTTTGTTTCGAATAGCTATAATTCGAAAAATAATATTACATTGTTCAGATTAAAAAAAATAACAGCCATATAACCTCAAATATGCAATAAAATTTTGGTTACAATTTTATAATTAATTAATGAAAATTTCTTCATTTGTTATAATTTTTTCAGCCCTTTTCCTTTACCATGAAGATTTAATTAATATGATAAAGTTTATTCTACTTCATTGAATTACTGCATATTTATATGTTTTAAATTGTATATTTTCTTTTTCTTTTAATATATTTACAATTTTTACCTTGGAATAAACCAGAAAAATCAGAAGATTTGTTAAAATTCAAAGTAATTTTAAAATAAGATTCAATTTGAGAAATCAATCTCTTTTACGTCCTTCATTTGCTGTAATTTTTTTATACCTTGTGCTTTATCATTAAAATTAAATTAATATGATAAAGTTCATTCTCCTTTTTTGTTTATTAAAAACTTATGTTCATGATTAAATTAAAATCTAAGCCAGAATCAAAATGTAAATCACAAATTACTCTGGATTCAATATGTTTTTGAGAAGCGAAAAAGCATTTTATGTCATTATGATTAACCCTTATATACGTTTAAGAAAACGTATATAAATTATAAAATACATAATTCCTTCTGAAGTTTGTAGTTTTTATAAAATTTATTTTATAAACAACTAAAAGTAAAACTCATTAAGTTTCTAATAGGTCGTGATAAATATACATACCACCAAAAATAGTAATAATAACATTAAAATTTAGATTAATTTTTATAATCTAAATGGGTCATTTTTTCTTATATCAATTACTATTCTTATATCACTTTCAATTCCAAAAATACTTTACTTTACCTTTACTAGAAATAAATGACCCATTAAAGGGTTAATATGTATCTATAAAATGTCTTGCTCAGCATTAATAAATTTAAAGGAGTAAAATTACAAAATTAATTAATTACATTTTTTAAATTTTAGTGCACTTTTTTAAAATTATTTCCGATCGATAAATCATTTTTTGTTAACTAATTTGTTGGTGTGAATGTAATAGTCGTCATAAACGGAAATAATTATAAATATTTACAATTAGATAAATTACAATATTAAAATAATACAACTTATTTTAAAATACTAGATCGGACAAAGTTTCTGACTTAGCATTGGCTCGCCCCCCCAGTCAAAAAGAAGTTGGCACGCCACTGGCAGCTACAACACATTTGTACATTGAATCCTTCGATGTTATGGAAAGAAAAAAAAATGCTTCAGAAATAAACGACTCAGTTTATAGAGTCTAATGAGAATAAAATAGAATTGCTTGTATACTATAAAAAATAGAATTTTTAAATATTTCATGGTCATAAGTGGAATAATCACTGCAAAGCATTGACTTCGTAAGGAATTGATTTTAGGTCTTAAAACAGTCGAAATATTTATAAATCTTAAAGAGTGTGACATGAATTGACCAATGTAATATTTTTTTAAGATGCCAAAAGAATTTATTTGAAACGAAAGAAAAGTGGGTCACAAAAAAGAAGTTTTGGAAAATTAAACTCTAATTAAATATGACTAAATATAACTAAGTTTAATAGAATGAAAAAAATGTTATGCAAAAATAACTATCCGAGAGGAAATCATCCCGAAATGTGCTTGAGAGTCAGAAATCAATTTAGATATATTAGAAACATTATGCTGTTTTTTTTGTTGTTTTTTTTCGAACAAGAAGGAGTAAGAAAGTGATAATAATTATTTTATATCAAGAGCATTTTCAGAAAATTATCGGATGCAATTCTATTAGAAATCTACACAAAGAAAATTAATCTATGATAGTTATATTAAACTAAGTCTATCCAGTCAGTATTAGAATAAAATAAGCAATTATACTGTTAAACAATGAAGTAATACGTCTAATTCTCATATAGTTCAAACTAAGTAAATTTAAAAGTGTCATCGGTAAAATAAATCAAAAATTTTAAATAACCTAAAATAAACTGAGTTTTTAATACAATGATCAACTCATACTTATTAAATCAACCGGTTTGTTTTGTTTCCAGAGACCAGGATGTATCAACAACTATGGCGTCATTCGCAATCTTAGGTAAGTACTGCCAAAAACTATTTTTTACTGCGAGTAATAAATTCAAAAATAACGGAAAAAATGTCCCTTTATTATAAAATTTAAAAATGATGATCTATAAAATACTAAATTATACAGAAAAAAATTACACAAATTTAAAGTTTTCTGATTTAATAATTAATTAAAAAATTTTAAAGATTTTGCAGTTTCACCTTACGATTACAGTTACACTTTTGTTGTCTTGATGATATGGAAAATTAAATACAATCAAATTTATTGATTACAACAACATAAGTGTTTGTTTGTTTTGTACTACAAATTTTCTGTTTTAACCTAGCTGCTAGCTAACATTATATTTGTATCCTATAAATTCTAGCCGGTGATATGACGTTTCGATTTCCTTTTCATGAATCTCATTAATGTACTTGACAATTTTCAAGTGTGTTTCTAATATGAGCGAATGTCAATTTTTGCTTAAACAACATGCAAAATTACTATGATGTGTCACATGAAAAAGCAGTTTCCTGGAAAAGAACGAACAACGTACCTGGAAGGTAAGTTTCACCCAGCCGTTTGTTTTAAATATAACGTGGCATTGATTGCTATTCCTATTAAGGAGTTTTCTAAAATATTCATTGCATTTTTAGTTAAATTATTCTCAGTATCAAGTAAGAAACATTTAACACTTTTCTTGACATTACTTAGTTATCCGAAATAGTGTAAATATTTTGAACTCTCAGTATTACATTCAACAGAGTGTTTATGTGTTAGTTATAATTTAAGGGTTTAGAGGACTTTCTTACAGTTTTATTCAAAGGCTTTATTCCCTTATACTTGAGGTTTAATGGTACATCGACTTGCATGCACAGCTCTTAATCAGTTTTAAGTAAGATAATTTGTTCTTTCAAACAAAGTTATCTCTTTTTAAATAATTATTTAACCAGGGTGTTTACTTTAATTTATTTACATGTTACTATAATTATACTATAAAAAGGGATATTTCTTTATATCTGTTTGAACTACTACCTTTCAGTGATTCTGCTTACACCATATAACATGTCAAATATGCATAGAATCGTCCAATATTCAGACTTTAATTGCTTGTTGAATTCAAAGTTCATGCTCCATTTTTGGAACATTTGCATGCAAACAGTATAAGAGTCGTAATTCTTAACTCTACTTCTGGCACTTTACTGGCATCAATCACTTTACTATTAAGGAATTTCATTCTTCAATTAACAAATTTCAAGGATTGATTTTTTTTTTTTTTTTGAGCCGAAGTAACCTCTGGTTATTTGTTTTTATGTGAGGCTTCCAAAATAAAGTGGTAATAAAATCCCACCAATTTTTAGTACTTAAACATTATCTTCAAAACTTTTTATTTTGAAATTAATATTTGGTCAACCTTTCATTTGAATTTTGTTTTTCAAAATGGAGCATGAACCTTAAAATCATAAAATCTGGTTAACATGCATACTAGCTGTATTACTGAGTTTGGTTCTTGAAAAATTTGATTTGAAGTTCTTGAAAATCAATGAAAAGTCCCTGAATTTTTTATTTATTTATTTTTTTTGATTGACTGTCAACCTTGTTCAATTTGTCGGATTTTGCTTTGTTCTCATCATAATTAAAATCCATATTTTGTATTTATTTAATGAATAAACCTTCAAAGACTCTTTTTCCTTTAAAGTTTTTCCAAAGTAATAGTGGTACAGATTTTTGTGGTTTATATTTGTAAAGTTCTTTTTAGTTTAATTCATAATTCCTAATGTTAAAAAATTTCAATTTTAAAATATTTAAAGACTTATAACATTGAATAAAAATGTTAATGGATTTTTTATTTAAAATTTTTTTTTTAAATTGAGCTTTGCTTTTAAACAAACACATTACTAGAAAATTATACTTGATACTTTGTGTATACTTCTAAAAATTATTTTATTTCGACTATTTTCATATAGTGACTGAAATTTAAATTTTCTTTTTTATAGACCTGTATCTAGTTCCGTTCACAATTTGCAGTTGACCTCAGATTCAAAGTAAGTTAAATATCTCATATCTGAGAATCCCAAATTTTTAAAATCTTCTGTGTCATATTAATTAAAATAACCTCATTTTTTCAAATCTTATTCATTTAATTCTGAAAAAATATTTTTTATTTAGTTTAAATTTTTAGTTTTTAAATTAATTTTTTTTTAATTAATATTTTCCTTTGTCTTTTAATAAAAATTTCATGAATTCTTTTAACAATCATTGAATGTAGTGAGGAAAATGTTTTTCATTTTTTTCTCAACATTATAATATACTTTATTTCATAGATTGCTTGCCATTTTTTAAACAGTAAAAGTATTTTTATTATAGGAATATTAGTCCTAGAAAAAATTCTTCAAAGACGAAACATCGTAAAACGTCGTCTTCTAGTTCGTTTCAGGAATTTCAAGATAGTACTGAGGACGCTTGGGACATTGGGGATGATGAATTTTGTTCAACAGCAGGTAGTTTCGATTTCATTTTGTAATATTCTTAGAATCATAATGTAAATAAAGCTGTTATCTAGCCGACTTAGTTATTTGCTTACAATTATTAATTCTTATGAAGTATTTTTGTAAGAAAACATAACATTTATTTCATGTTTTCAACAGAGAAAAAAAAGCACAGCTGTAGCAAATTTCTTATAATCTAGGTATTGCTATCCTTACAAAATTTGTATAATGGTCAATGTATGATTTAGAAATAATATCAAGTATAAGGCTTCAACTTGAAATTTTCAAAGATTTTACACAATGTTGCCTAAAATTAACAAAAGTCAGTTAAAAAACTGAGATTGATGTTGATTTGGTCAAACAAAAAATTCATGACATGAAAGATGTTGCTAACAATTGTTTCTAGGCAAATACAAGATTTAGACATGAGACTTTGTACTACATGTGTAAGAATATATATATATGAATAAACTGCAATATGCTATATTACTGTGTTACAACTTGGTGCTAATATAAAAAACATTAAACACAATAAACTTTTTCTGTAAAATGTGCTGTTTATGAAGTTGTTTGTTCAGAAAATCTTTGCATCTTGGAAATATTTTTTAAATATATTAAACTAGATTGATGCTCTTCTTTGCTTAACAAACTATTTTACGGCAACAGTTAAGTTATGTTAAAATTTGACTATTTTTTAATAAATCCTTATTTACGTGCTCTTTAGAATTCATAAAAAGACTGTTTTTATATAAATTAATGTCCTAATTTTATAGTATTATAATTTTAAATGTATCAATTTCTTTTTTAGATTTCCCTATCCATCCTAAAGTGGCAGAATCCACAGCCATAAAAGTATTACATAACCATAGTAAGGGAACTTCCATTGGATATGATTCTCCTGATCTTCAAAATGTTTCTCAAGATGAGAATCAGTCCTCCAACTTGAATGACAGTCATCATCATAGAAAGAAAGCTTCATCGGAAAATGCAAAAATCCTTGCAAGTATGTTTTTCTACATGTTAATTTCATCTTTTAGAAACATATGCTCTCAGGGGTCTGTCCAGACATTTTGTGAAAGGTCCGTTTTTGTAAAATTTTGCAAAAATTACCCGTAATTTGTGAATATAAAATAAACGTTAAGTTACATTCTTTGAACCAGGGTCCGCTTTTGTGAAAATAGGGTCCGTTATTGCAAAAAAAAAAAAAAAAAAAACCTTTTTAGGGATTTTTAAATTGTAAAAGACATACAAGATTATACTCAACACTATAAAATTATAATTAAAAAAATGTAATTTTAAAAAATAAACAGCAAATGCAGCTACTAAATTAGCGATGCAGCATACAAATATTTGGTATTTAGCCTATACTGCTGAACGCAGAATATTCATTTCGGACGAATAAAGGAAGAAGCTTCTGCTGAAGACAAAACTTAGTTCGTTTGCATTTGTCTTTCTTTCCCCCCCCCCCCTGGGAAGGGTTTATTCGATTAACAAAACAATAATGAAGATAAACACATTTGTGAAGGGTCTGATTAAAGGATAAATTATTTTGTGAAGGGTCCGTTTTTAAGTTAAAATATTTTGTGAATGGTCTGTTTTTAAGTTAAAATATTTTGTGAAGGGTCCGTTTTTATGAAAAGATATTTTGTGAAGGGTCCGTTAACGGACCCAAATTTCTTCTAAACAGACCCCTGGCTCTTATTAATTTGTCTCAGAAAAATAACATAATTGCCAATGATTCTTACTTAATGGTTTCGAAATGGTACTTTTTTTTTATGATGGGCCGCTATTTCTTTCTATTTTTTACAGAATTGATTAATTTACCATCCCTAGCAACAATTTTACATTAACCCCAGTTGGGCTCAAAGTTGGCTTGGTCCCGTAAGAACATGCACCAAGGGACATATATTGGTATGTGTCTAGATTTTTCAATATTGGTCCTAGAATGACTTTCAATATCGGAACAAGATTCGTTTCTATCTAGGACCAATATTGAAAAATCTAGACACCCCGATTTTTACACAACATTATTGTAAGTCTATAAGGGTCCTACATGGAAAATGATATTGGTCAATTATTGAAAGCCATTCTAGAACCAATATTACAAAATATAGTATTCCTAATAATGGCTTGTAGAGTGTTGGTTGAGGCAAGTGTGTTCAGATCGCGGCTGCAAGAGGCCCATGTGGGGCTAGGCTAAAGGACCCTGTTGTGTCTAATCTAGACTGAGTAGCAACAGAACGAGGAATTCAATGTCGCAATTGTAAATTGCAAGTCAATTTTCACTGTGTTCCATCCATCAAACTAGGCATGTTCATGTCAAGTTGGACGTTTCTGTCGAAAAAGGCGTGCTCAAATCACGTCCGAAAGTCACCTATTTACCGCTGAGAATGTCAACCTTCATCTATCAAGAGGTACTCCAAGATATAGACAAGTTAACATGTCTTATATACTAGTGAACTGGAATTTAATAATAGTGGTAGCTATGCTACAGGCTCTGTATCGTAAGCCTTAAAGGGTCCTACATAGAAATTAATATTGGTTCTATGTTCAAAACAGTGCAAGGACTAATATTAAAAAACTAAGATACCTCAATAGTGGCCCTATATTGTAAACCTTTAAAGGTCCTACATAGAAATAAATATTTGGCCACAATATAAAGCCGTTCTAGGACTTTTTATTACAAAACTTATACATCTCTATCTTGGTCCGATATCGAAAGCCATTCTAATACCATTGTCTACAGATATATAAGACCATTACAGACTCGTTATTAAGGTCCAGTTTTGTCTTTAAATCTATTAAAACATTCGCTGCCACTAAAAATGATATTTCCATCCTCAGAAGCCGGATTACAAAACAGGGTTTTCATGGTTTAAATGTTCCTTATATTTTACTAAGAAAACCAGAAAAACGAAGAAACATATTATTTTCCTGTTTAGAGAGCGTTTTTTTTCTTCGACGCTCTGGAGCGTCGGTGGCACACAGGCTCAGCCTATCTTCGTGACTGCCACTGACGCTCCAGCGCGTCGGATCAATATTCTCAGAAATTACTGGCATGTTTCATAAAATAGCAGCGTAAAAGGAATAAAACGGAATACCATTCTAGTATATGTAGTACCATTTATGAAACAATACTGAAAATATTTACAAATAATAAGCACAATATGCACATAAAAAAATTTGAACCAAAATTTTGAAAACCAACCACAAAAAATAAAAGAATAATGCTTCACTAACGTGCCGAAACAATCTTTCCGTTCAACTTCCAAAGCCACATTAAACACAGAGCATATAACTTATCATAGTCGATCGAAGCACTAGCCCGTCGTCGGCATACCAAGAGAGGCCGCTAGCGCGCCAGAGCGGCCTCAACAAATTTCTTTGTTTGTCTATGAAACTTCTGATAGTTTGTCTATGAAACTTCGGATATAAATTTTGGTAAAATTTTACAGGATTGAAAGAAAATTTCTGTTTTGGATTATTTAATATGATATAAGAAAATCACTGAGTAAATGCTTTGTCTTAAAACTCTCAGCTGATCAAAATATCTCTAAATTAATTAATTAATAGAATAATTAAACACATATTTTAAAAAAGAAAAATTGCTTTTACTCATTATATGGCTTTTGAGAATAATAGAGAGTGATTTGGCATAGAAAACTAAAAGATGTATGGTGTCTTTAAAATTTATTCTTATTCTTGATGTGCAAACCGATTAAACATTGTCTTTACAGAATCACTGGATATGATTTTCACCTTGGTCAAGATTTATGTTTAATGTTGCAAAAATTAAAAAATTAGATTGATAAAGCTGCATTTGAAATATTGGCAATATTTTAGAGTGAGGCTCAGGAGATGGGATGTACAATCTAATTAAACACTCAGACTTTACTGAATTACTGGAAATGATAACTACAAACATTTTAGCCTAGAGCCGTGGTGGCTCAGGGGGTAGAGCGTTCGCCTTCCAACGGGTTCGAATACCAGCAGTGATTGATACGAATTCCACACTTGAGTCGGTGTGAGCTGGCAAAAAGTATCCTCAGGGGTAGATGGATCATGGGTTAGAGTCCCCTTATAGTCAGGCTAACCATGGGATTTTTTTTTTTTTTTTGTAGTTTTACTCCATGAAACGCAAATGCAGGTTAGTTACATCAAAAAGCCCTCTACGAAGGCAAAGTTTTCCCAATGCTTGATCCAGGAGTTCCCTTGTTTTCTGGATTAGATTCAAAATCACAAGTCTACGGAGTTGAACATTGGTAGTCAGGCTGTTTATAAAATAAAATATTTTCACATAGGTCAAAATGACAAGCTCTGATATTAGAAAATTGAGTTGCCAAGAGCACTGCATGTTTTGATTTTATTGTAAAAGTAGCAATAGAGTTATATTGATAGCTAGCAAATTTCATGGCCGGATGCCCATGATATTTGAAAACAATTAAATATGGTTTTAGAGAAAGGCATTTGTTATTTTACCTTTTTGGTTTTATTTAACGGCTATAAAATATCTGCTCAATCAGGCAATTTAATGTAGGGTTTATATTGGCGGAATAACAGCTAAAAAACACCGGTTGAGTCTGACATTTCTAAATGGATCAGCATAGGCTGAATAAGGAATATAAAATATCGGGTGAACTTAACAAGTCTGTATAGGGCCAATATTGGCAAAATAAGGGCAATAAAATATTGGTTGAATTGAGCTATTCTATATAGGACCCACATTGGCTGTATAGCAGCTTTAAAATATCGGATGAATCTTACAATTCTATATATGGCCTGTATTGGCTAAATATTGGCTATGAAATATTGGTTGTATCGAACACATATATAAATAAATAAGTAAAAGGGTGGTAGTCGTGCAAGCAGGACAAACAGGCACACAATTTTAAAAAGAGCTAATTAATTTTATTTGACCATCTTAATCAGAGAATGCATATCCAAGTGACACTAAATCGAAATGCTTCTCAGTAAAAGCTAGGGAAAATTTTGCACAATAAATCTGCAAAATGTTTTGTTTTAGGGGATAAGGGAAATCTTAATAATTTTTGCCTGAAAAAAATGTTTGTTTTGATAATAGAATTTTTTAGTTAATTCTGAAGTAATTAAATCCAAACTGTAATGAATGATATTTCTCCTTGAATGAGGCGGAGTGAGAACAAATCACTGATAGAACAATCCAGAGCGCCACGGAGTGAGGCATATCTACGATTTCCGAATGCCACTTGTAAATCTAAAATTCTTCCATTGCTCTAAGCAATGCGACACAATTTATATTTCTAGTCCAAAGGGGATTGTAAAATATTAAAGCTCTTCAGTAGTGTTCATAGTCTTTAGAACTTATGGGCATAACATGTTGCAGACATAAATAAAACATAAGCACCCATTCATCTTGAAATTCTATTGATTAAAGAAGTTGCAATTTGTTGGAGAAAAATTGTTTTTCCAGAGGTGCTTAAAAGAATTTTAATGATGAAATTTGGCGATCATCATTGAAGAAAGTAAACATTATACAATTGTCCATTTAAATCAGATATTCTACATCTTCAATGTACCCCCTTCCTTACGTTTTATATATGCATGCACCTGAAACCATTCTTAATCTTCAGTAAACAGGTATATATAATGTTTAATAACTGTTCAGGAATAATAAAACCGTATTCAAGAAAATTAAACTAATAATGAGGCTTGAACAATTCCAGAAATATTTAAAAATATACATTTTACTATAAAAAAATAAAATTTAAACACATAAAAATTATATGTAAAAAAACATAATATCCTACTTATGTGTATCAAAATATCCATTCTTTTATTTAGCTCATAAACGTTTTATATCAAATCTACTGTAATGCTTTGTCAATTTAATTTTAATTATCAAACCAACTCCTCAGCCATTTTTAATCTGTTCACAAATATGCTTATACACAGTTATTTACTGCAATGTCATGGTGACTGTCTTACTTTGTTTGAATTTCTTTTAACTTTTTAAAGAAAATACTTGGGCGAAACGGGTATTTTCCTAACTTGCCAGCCCTGATTTTTTCCCAAGATTCTTTGTTTTAGACAATGCACAATGCCTGCTATGGTGCTGGCACAGATTCTGGCACAGGTCCTAGATAAAATTACTAATGTTTTGCAATTGTTGGTAATATTTTATACTAATATATTAAATAAAGGCATGTTTTTTTTTTTTTTTTTTTTTTTTTTGTTTTTTTTTAATACAAATGAGATTGACTTGCAATTTTAGTTTTATAATAAATGTAGTGGTTAGTCAAATAAATTTCAAAATCAATGAAAACAATAATCTAAGTTACAAGATTAAAAAAGAAAAAAAATTAAGCACATTTATTTTCTCTTTTATATATATGCTTGGGGCCTTAAGTTTGAAAACTTAATTTCCATTACCTCTTTAAAGGTATCCGAACACGTTCGGAGGACTTTTTTAAAAATATTATTATGTTTTTATATTTATTATATGTAAAAACTAATATTAAATAAGAGAAATTAGACATTTATATTATAATTTGTTTTTAAAAGCTAAATAACAAGAAAAAAGTGATGTTTTTTTTATAAAACTTGGGAAAGGATATACTTCACCAAAATTATTGTATTAAAAAGTGTTATTATTAAAATAAAGAGCAGAATTTTGTCTAGTGATTTGACTACAATCATAAAAATATTTGAAAAATTAAATTTTTTATAGAAAATCGAAAACTTTTTATGAGATTTTTGTCAAATTTTTTACGTCATATTTCACATTTTAGACCAATAATAAAAAACTATTAAATATTTTTAAACAATTGTAGCACAAGCACTAGAGAACATTATACATAATACACATAAAAAATTTTATTGAAATATATCAAAAACTTTTTTAATAATGAATTTTTAAAGTTACTATTTTTGCGTGAAATTACATTCTGAGAAAAAGGCATTTAAAGTATAAATTATATCATTTCTATTTTAAAAATGCTATTCCCATGAAACTTCTTTTTTCGTCCATTATTTCGATTTTTGGATTACCCATATTGCAAAGTACTTAAACATAAAATTTCGAAAAGAAATTCAATTACGTTTTAATAAAATGTAGTCAAAATAATATTAGAATATTCAAAGAACGCTGCTTATAAACAAATCCACAAGAGAGTGAGAATGTTGCCAATTTTAACCCAAAAACTACTAATATAAATGATAAATTGGGAGGCTCATTTCTATCAACATTAAAATAATAATTATTTAAGTGAAAGAAAGATAATTATCCCAAAATAAAGATAAATATAACTGTTTTTGTCCCACTTCCGGTTTCGGAATGCTATTTCCGGTTTCATTTTTTAATCATCGACTAATATTCTTTTAATCATAACTTTTCTTCTAATTGACGCACAATTAAAATTTAAACTGTTTTGAAAACTAGAATAAACGGAGATTCGTAATATAAAATTAAAAAAATTTTCATTTTTAGCTAAAATTCACTTTTTCAACGTGTACGGATACCTTAAAGCAATGTGAAAAAGTGAAAAGCTTTCAAAATTGCCTTAAAAAGAACCTTCAATAATGAGACTTATTCTTACAATATAACCTTGAAAATGCTTCAGTTTATAAATGCAAACAATTTGTGTTTTAGACTTCTAAGGTAAAACATAAATTAAAAAGAAATAATAATAATGATAAATAAATAAAGAGCCTGAAGCTTTAGAATAATTTCTTACTAATTAAAACCTTTCTATATATATATATATATATATATATATATATATATATATATATATATATATATATATATATATATATATATATATATATATATATATATATATATATATATATATATATATATATATATATATATATATATATATATATATATATATATATATCGATTTTATATTTTTAATCCTAGTGAAGATTCCTAGTTTTAAGAAACTTAAATATTTCAATAAACCCCTTATAGTGATTTTTCCCTATAAAATTAATTAAATCTGTCACTAAAAATTAATTTATTTTAATATACTATGCCAATTATATATAGTTAATTTGTGCCAATTGGTATTGCCCAATTACTTAACCCATCTTAACACTTACTTACATTCTAATTAATTACCCTTTTTGACACTTAACTTTCAGCTGGAAGACTATTGAATTGAAATGCAACTAATTTCTTCTATGGTAAATTTATTGTCGGAAAAGTTTTTATATAACTACAAATGTGTTGTCGGTAGTTTTCAGTTAGCTGCATGTAAGAAAATGTAACTTGTTTTTATTAAATTGTTTAGTTAATGTCCATTTTGTTCCCTTTTTAAAAAAAATTTTTTTTTGTCGCTATAGCTCAGGGAATAGAGCGTTGCCTTCCCATGAGGTGAATCAGGTTCGATTCCCCAACGATGACTGGTCGAAACGAATCCGCATCCGATTTGCACCGACCACAGTGCTGACGTGAAACATCCTCAGTGGTAGACGGATCATGGGTTAGAGTTCCTTTGCCATCAGGCTAACTGATGGAGGGTCTCATGGTTTTCCTGTTTATGTAACACAAATGCGGGTTAGTTACATCAAAAAGTCCTCCACGAAGGCAATTTCTCCCAATACTTGACCCAGGAGTTCTCATCTTCTGGATCGCGTTCAAAATTACAAGGCTACGGAGTGGAACATTAGTAGTCAGAAACCCAAAAATTAGGTTAGCTGTTCAACGATAGTTATAAAATAAAAAATTTTTAAAATAATTATAATAAAAGTTAAGATCTAACTTTTTTGAGGACCTTTGCCTGCCTATGTCCAACCAATAAACAAATCATAAGTCCAACCAGGCACAAATAATTAAGAAAATCAAGGTAAATTTATTTTATTTGCATGAAGGTAACTCTCCAAGATGTGAGGAAAATTCCCATAAAGAGGGTCACCACCACGGACCAGGAATCGGGATCCGCCAGACTCTCAAAAAACAGTCCTCCCTCTTTGGCACTCCAAACATCTCCAATCTTGCTGGCTCCTCTACTGAGCGTGAAGCTGCCAGGATTGAGGCATTCAACAAACTGTTAAATAGTCAAAACACTGATTTGAGTAAGTCTTATTATTTTTTTATAAGAATTTTGAATAAGACAAGGAAAGTTTCCTCCTTTCTTTTTCAAGGAAATAATTAAACATCTTTCTAAATATTTAATTACAGTTTATTTTTAAAAATTATTTAAGTAGTAATATTTTATTTTTCGAGCACCTATGACTTGATGGCTATATTGTTAGAAATTTAGTATTATTTTTTAAGAAAGCTCCTTTAAAGACTGCTTTGCATTCTAGCAGTTCTCTAAGTAGCAACATTACCAATGCTATTTTAAGACTCTTAGGAAAAAGTTTTACCTCGTTTTTTTTCTTCTTAAATTTGAATTTCTTTTTGTTAATATTTCAAAACATTTGTCTTTAGAATTGACATAAGATTAGAATTTTGTAAAATATAGGTTATAAATATTTTTAAAAATATAAATTATACACATTTAGTACACATTCTATTTAATTTGTTTTCTATATTTTTTGCCTAATTACATTTGTCTAATGTAATGTCTAAATGTAAATCTTCAATTTTATGTTTTAAATTATTTTTATTATATGTAAAAAAAGTGCAACAATGTATAAGACTAAATTAAATTTTTGATTAATCTGTAAGACTATTTTAGGAAATTTAATTTTAAATTTATGTGATTTATAATGCTGATTTTATATTCCTTTTATTCCTTAATATTTTATTAAATAGAAATTTAAAAATTCTGAAAAAAAACTCTGAAATTTGTTTTTAAAGAATCTAGTAAACCTGAAAATATCAAGGAAGCTGTGTTTGTTTGCGTATTTTATTCCTAGGGTGTAATGATAAATTACCTGTTATTTTTATGTGCTTTTTTTAATTGCATCTAACAGACCTGCCAACTCTCCTGCTTTTGCCTCAAATCTTTGCCTTCAGGGTGTTTTCTCCTGCTTTTTTCTATTTAGTGCACGATAGAGGGGGAAAAAAACAATTTGTGCAATTTTCTTCCCAACTTGTGCCTCAGATCATGCTGGGCATTTATTTAGAAACATTTTCCCCGATAGCAACATCGCTAAGAATTACGGTGTGCGCGAACCAAAACAACAGCAATAACCGATGAAATGGCAAAATAGGAGTGGAAATATATCTTGGATACCATTAGGCAAAATGTTTTTTCACTTTCTATAGATAGCAGTTATTTTAAATAATGCTAAATCAGCAACATCTGCAGTTTAAAAACAGTAGCTGTTAAAAAAAAAAAAAATTAGAAATACATTTATAAAGTATTGTATTCATTATTGACATATTTTGTTAATTTTGAACCTCTTCCTAAATTTTAAAAAATCAAAAGATGTGTTTTAATATAATTCTATAGAACCTTAAATTTTTTTAGTAAGAACACATATCTTTATTAGTCAGTGTCAGAATCTTATTGTGGTCTATTTTATGTAATGTAAATAATATATTTTGAGATAAACTTCTTGTAGGAAATGTGAATCAGGTTTAATTTTCAATATTGCGCTAGTCGTGATACAGAAAGAGTCTCCTGCTTTTTTATTTTCTAAGGTTGGCAAGTCTGCATCTAATATTCAATTTTTTTCAGAGGAGCTGAGGAAATTAAGTTGGTCTGGTATACCGGCTACAGTGCGACCAGTCACCTGGAGACTTTTGGCAGTATGTATTACTTCACCTAAAACTTTCACCTTTGTTTTTTATTTTTTAAATGTATGCCATATAGATTTTATTTTTTTAAAAAATTAAATTGAACTTTTAGTCAAATAAGGCATTGTTTCCTCGGTATGTTTTTACACAGAATCAAATAAAATCTAAACAAAATCTATAGTACTAATAGTTTAAAAGTTATTATAGATAAAAATTACAATTGTATACTTATACCTCCTATTCACTTATTTGACTTTGCTGTGTAAGTAAGTGTATGACATGTATATATATACTAGCTGAATGTCTGTTCTTCATACAGTGGGGGGGGGGGAGAGACACATCAATAAATCTGTACTGAACAACACTACGCAATCGTACACAAAATTTTCAGACAAATACTGACACAGATAGTAAAGTTCAAATGATTCCAATGTTTTTATTTGTTGACTGTCTTGGTTGATTTACATAATTAGATTAAGCAGAGCTGATTTTTAGTAGTACATCCCATCAAAATAAAGGCTTACTGTATTTAGTATTATCTGGCTTAGTACTCTTGCTAAAGGCGACTCATGATATTTAAAATTTGCCACAGTCACGCTGCTCTCTCCTGTTCATATCTATCTGTATAATAAATCTGTCACTGTACTGTATTGTTGCAGCTGTAATCTGCACCAAATTTACTCTTAAAATATGTTGTACCCATATAAGAGTATATTTGGTATCCATCAAAACTTAACCTATTACCATAATGCCCATAACCAAAATTAAGTGCCTCATTGTTGTCGACAATACCCTGTAACGAATAAGTACATTTTCTCCATTAATTTTTCTTTTTAGCACATAGCATATTTTTAAGTCATTTAGTATTTATAATCAAAATTAATTAAGCTTCATTGACAATAATTATAATTTGCTGGTTTTTTACCCTCTCTGAAACGAACTATGTAGCATTTCTCCATTAATTTTGCCTTAAGTACATAGCTTTTTATTGTCCTTTAATTAGTAATTTGCCAAAATTAATTATCCTTGGCATCAATAGTAATATAAATGTTTTTATGCCTGCCTATTCCTCAGCGAATTAGCTCCATTTTCCCAATAATTTTGTCTTTCAGTACAAAACTTTTGTTTTTATTTCAATTATCATTGATTTTAAATTTTTTAGTTTTGTAAAATCACAATTTAAAAGCATAACTATAAACAAAATTAACTATACAAATTGACCTTATATTAATATTCAACAACATAATGATAATTAAAGTTTATAAAAGAAGTGAAGTTTATCCAGAAGTTGAATATTCCTTCAGTCTAAGAATGACAGCACACTCTCCTTGCTTTTCTTGTTTGTTCTGGAAATCTCCAGGGGTCTGTCTAGGTTTTTCTGAGAGGTACCTATTTTTTGAAAATTTAGACATAATTTGCGAAAAATTACAAATTATATTTAAAAATCAACACAAAAATATGGATTTATCGTTTCTTAAGGGATACAAAATAAAATTTTAAAAAGAAGTATATTGTGAAACTACCGTTTTTCCTAAAGTTGAATTTGTGAAGGTATTGCTAAACGGTAGTAAATTCTGCCTGGACAGACCCCTGATCTCTATGAGACTTCTACTGCATTAAAAATCTGGTAAAGCTCAGACAAAGCTTGAGAAAATGAACTATCTTAGGCACCCTGTGGCAGAATTTTTTTAGGCTTTCTGCGACAAATTTCCCTTACACTAATATTTTGCTTTAAGATATTTTTAATTATAACAATTACCAATTTAAAGTAGCAGAAACGTTGTGTGTACAGAAGAAAGTATGGAATAAAAATGTATAAAAGTTTTAAAAGTAATATCTTTTTAATTCTAATATTTTTGGCGATATTCTCGCATTTTGTAGGCGGAAAAATGCAATTTCAAATTTTGTAAATCATTACACAGATTAAAATTTGCAAATAAATCAAATGATAGTTAATTTAAATTCGTACGTAAACTGAAAATCGTAAAATCCATGCAAAACTTCCAAAATAAAGATCACGAATCACTCGCATAGGACTCTTTAACGAAGAGTTACTCAAATAAGCAATTGTAAAATATGGTGTTCTTTAAAGAAAAAGATGAAAGAGAGAACATTTCTAGACCGAACTATTTTTTAAGCTTTTGCGATTTCTGTTTGTTTTTTTAATATTATTAATTTGAAATTCTTACTGAAGCCAGTTATGACCAATTTTTGTTAATTTTTTGTTAAAATCTCAAATGAGAACAGAAATTTTGTTTTATAAAATTTATTGTATTTGTTTTCTTACTAAGACAAAATTCTTTTAATGCCTCGATGATCTAAAATGTGTAGGGTAGTAAGAGCTTTTTTAATCTAAAGAGTGTTGTACTTTATTTGCTTTTTTTTTTCTAATATTTGTTTTAAAAATTTTTGCAAATGGCAATGGAGCAATTATTTTTTGGGTTGTCCTGGGAAATTATTATAAGCTTATACTATACAAACATGCCTTCAGCATTTCTTCTCAATTTAAATCTAAACACAAGCTTTGGAATGCTATTATCAATTATATTTCTTAAAGTGTTTAATTAAAATAAGTTTTTTTTAAGATAATCATTTCAATGTATAAAATAAATTAATATAATTGAAAAAAATATATGAAAGTGTTTTTTAAATCTGCGTGATGAATCTCAAAACAAATTTTGCTTGTTCAACTACATAAGTGTGTTGCCGAAGCAAAAATGTTTTTATGCTTTTTCTATTTTAATATGTTTTTGTAACATTAATGATAGGGCTATTTACCAACATGCTTTGAGAGACGCAAGCCCTTTCTTGAAAGACGAAAAGCAGATTATTTGGCCTTTATAAGTCGGTATTATGACATGCGGGATGAGGAAGGTCATCACGAGACTTATAGGCAGGTTAGTCTTCTTTAATTCATTCAGCCTTCTTAAAGGAGGGTTTTTTTTTTTTTTTTTTTTTTTGTCTCAATCAATTGAGACAAAAAAAAATTCTTCTCAATTGATTTCTCAAATTGAATTTTTTTCTAAATCTTTAAATAAGTTTCCTAAGTAAGACTGATAGCTAAATTTTGAGTTGTACAGTCCGCAAAAAAAAAAAAAAAGATATCACCCTGAATAACTTTCGTTCTAATGATCGGATTTTCGCGAACTAAGTGTCAATCTTAATGGTTCTTGGGGGTGACCTCAAATATGCTAATTAATTAGTGCTAACTATTAATTAAGTTACGAAATCAGACACAAAAACGTACTTTCTCTGAATAAACATGTATTTTTTTTTACATATCTGGATTCCTTATCTTCTAAATATAGGGGGTAGCCGCAATCTGGGAAATGTGGTCCCCATAGTTTGGTGAGGAGAGTGATTCAAAGTTTGGACCCCTTAATGTTAATTTTGCTTTTTGCGTTTTCAGTCATATCTTAAAAACTAATGAAGTAATTCAAAAAAAAAATTGTGCCCACTCATAAAACTCATTTACCCAAAGATAATTTCATGAAAAAAATAATTTTTACTAAATATTTATTATTTTTTATTATTTAAATAAAGTAAGGATGAAAAAATGTTGAATTATAAGGTATAGATTTTTTTATACCATTTTAATCTACAGATTTTTCAATTAAAAAATCTGAAATTTCAACTGCTTTTATTTATTAGAAGATGAGAAAATTAAAATTAATTATTTTTAAAAAAATAATTTGGCGACAATGAAGAAATGATTAAATGGGGCGATTAATATTAAAATGTGATAAACTTACGAGGAATTTGACTTAGCGTGCGTAGCGTAAAATTTCATTCATATTTTTTCGCTAATAATCGCTTGCTAATCTTTTTATTTTTATTTTTTTAAACTATAAAATACAGTGTTTCTTTTTTAGTCGTCTAAAATTCTATTTGCAATTAAGTAAAGAAATTTGAATAAAACATTTTATTGAATAAAAAATATTTTATTCACCGAATGTCTAGTTTTTTAAAAGATTGTGCTTACACCAGATTGTGCTTATTTAATGTGATTATTTTTTATTTTTTTTTATTTTGTTTTTCAATAACTGATACAATTTCAATAATATACCTGCGTATGCTTAGATTTGGAATAATATATTTATAAATTTTTGAATATATATTTTATAAATATTATAAAATATTTATTAATTGTTATATATGGAATATGGTGGAATATTAATTGTTATAGTTGTTACTTATTCCATTTGGCCCAGAGCAAAGCTAGACCAAGTCCAGAAGACCGTTCACCGACAGAAAATCAAATACCATCGCCGGATCCTCCAAAATAAAATTTCTCTCCAGTCCCATACAAGACAGCAAATGATCAGGTGTAACCTGGTGCGCAAAACATTTTAGGCATACAGGGAAAGTCTTTTGACCCTGATCAAATGTTAGTCCGCGGGTATGACCACTGATTAGTCTTGTGATACCTGTCTGCAGTTTTCTATCACCCTTTAGCTTCAGGGCAGACTATGTGGAATCCTCCAAGTCCTATTTTTGTCGGCCTTTACTTTTGCATAGATTATAGATTTCATCGTATGTTAGAAGGCCACTACGATCTATAGGATCGTTGGAGCCCTCCTTGGCCAGATCATTAAGGTGAAGGTTTACGTGGGAGGGGATCCACTGAAGATGTATATCATTATAAGAAGAGTAAGTCTTCAAATATATAGAAATATATATATATTAATAAAAATACGTAGTCAGCATTTTTAATGATTTTAATACTTCTTTACATCTTATATATCGCTTTAATCTTAAAATAAATTTGTAAATTAGTCTGTGCGTGTTTCGCAGAATTATTTTTCTAACTTTTTAATTGAATTTTAATGCCAAATCTTATTTTTTATTCTACCATCTATATTATTTTCCAATAATATACTAATCAATCGTTTTAGTACTTTAATTTATGTTTTCCTTTAAAATAAAATTACTTTTTAAATTATTGCTATGTTCTTATTGAAAGAAAAGTTAGAATTATTGCCAGCTATCTGAGAATTAAATCTTGTTAAGAAATTAAAAATATTCTACTGATCACACACAATATCTTTCGATGCAGAACAGCTGACTATTTACTAAGAGTACTATTGTTTACGAAAAATGAAGATAAATTATGAATTTTCTTTTTTTTAATTGTTTCTTATTTATTCGAGTAATGAAAAGTAAATGCGTATGTGTGCACAACGAAAAAATGCAACAGATTTTTTTGTTTTTTAAATGAACAAAAAACTATGGACATACAATTTTATTTCGAAATTGAAAGTTATTCTTGTGCGCTAACTTAAAGTAAGTTACCCTTTTGTTTTAAAAAGTTGAAAATATTTGCTTAAAAAGTTGTTTATATGATTTTTCAACTTTTGCACAGTTCAAAAGAATATTGCTATATCAGGAAAATGTTCGATATGCCTTGTTTTGTTAAACAACTGCTAAAATAAAAAAATGTAAAAATATTCGAAAAACGTGCTATTTTTAGAATCATCATCTCAAAAATTGTTCTTTTCCTCCATTTGACTTTTTTCTACTAAAATAACTTATAATCATAGTTTTAACACACGTTTTGAAGAAATTATGAATACAAATTTCTCCTAATATTTGGTAATAAAAAAAACAAGAATATTAATGGTTCATTTATAATTGTTTCATTGCACCGAAGTAGTTAATTCTTTTCATTATAATCGGCCTTACAACTATTTAACTTAGATTCTTTGGACTAGGTGTTGCTTCATCTATGTCTTTCAAGATTGAAATTTCAAAGATAAAATGTAAAAATTACAAGAATGCGTAAGCTGGTTTCAACTAACAAAAAAAAAGGGACAAAATCGTTGGCAAAAGAAGTTATCTAATGAAAAGAGTGTCAGAGTTAAAAAAGTATTGTAAAAACTGTAACAATTGTTACTCTTGTTTAATTAAGGGTATTATAAACCTAATTTTCTTTTAATCATATTTTTTAAGGAACTAACGAAAGGAGTCTGTAAATAACATCAACTCTTTTTACTGCAAACTAAGTTTACTTAATATTATTTGCAAATCTTATGAAGTGCAAATTCTTGACCTGCTCCTTAAAATAAAGTTTTATTTTAATCGTAGTTGAAGGAGGTATGTGACATTCAGGAAAAAAAAGTCGTGGATAGAGATAGTTTCAAACAGAACGAATTAGTTCTTTTGGTTGAAATGCTGGCAATATCATTACAGCATCTTGGTTAACAAGTGCCATGAAAGAAGGTTCTGAACTTAAAATATGGATTTTAATATATTTTTCCATTTACATGCCTTCTTGATCTCCGCACTGTTTTACTATTCTGTAAAGCATAAAATGAAATAATGTTGAATAAAAGAAGAAATTTCAAATGAAATGTTTCATTTTCCTTAATCTGCTACATTTTAGATTTTCAAATTCATGACTTTTCTTGTCTAATTCCAAGAACTTTTCATGACTTAATGAAGTTACTATTTTCTCCGACAAAAACAGAATAATGAATTAAAAAGCATTATAATCACATTAATTAAAATTATAGGTATAACCAAAACTATTATACTCTGCATCTTTATATTTATTGATTTTAAGTTTAAAAAACAGAGTAAAGAAAGAGCTGAAGCAATAAAATAGCTGAAAAAAATAATAGCTGAGCAAATATTTTTCTTTCTTTTTTTCTGCAGATTAATATTCTAAAGTCACTTCTCTTGTTCATCAGAAATGAAAGAAATACTCCTGATTTTTCTGTTCTCATTTTGGAATTAAAAAAAATTGCCAATGACTGACTTGCTTCAGCTTGAATTTTGAATTGATAAAATAAAAAAAAGATGAATAATAATAATTCTGAAATCACATAAGTTTAAAAGATACTTCGCTCTAGAAATGATGTTTTTTCTTTCATTTTTCGAAAGAGCAGCATAATTTTTAAAGAAAATAATGCTCCTCACACTATTGTATTGATATGTTTTGCTTTGGCTATATTGATACAATATTAGACAGCACTCTTTTTTGTGGATATAATCGTGTAAGCTGATGAAAAGATTATATCTTTTATTTTCCTGATATTTTTAGAAATTTTTTTTCCTTTTTTCGGAATTTTTTTCTCCGGTTATTTGTTATTTTATTTTTATTATTATTTTTCTTTTTTTCTCCCTTTTTTATTGTTCTGTAATTTTTCCTATGTTTTCTCTAAATTTTGAACTTATTTTATGAGTTCTATTTACTTGCAGTTCATGCGCAATAAATAAAATTAATTTTCTTCGTGTTTTTTTTGTATTTATTTATTATTATATATGTGTGTGTGTGTGTATATGTATGTATGTATGAATGAATGAATGAATGAATGATAACAGGGCTACATCCCTGTTATCAGTGGTGTATTTAGCTTTAATAATGCAGTCGTAAGCCATGATACACTCCAAAAAGCTTTATTAGTGGTAGTAGGCCGGTATCGATAACAATTCACATCCACACTCCGCAAGGGAGGGGGTGGACTAGACTTTGGACAATTCCGGAACAGCTTATCAGGATCACAACCTGATGAAAAAGGACACTCAAAACTGGTGTTCCTAGGTTTTATACGAACACATATTGGAGTAAACAGGCACAGTCGTTGACATACTTGTATCCTTACGCATTAAGGAAAATCATTTATTGCTTCCTTATATGGAAGTGAAAAGGGGGAGAGATTCTAAAAATAACTCAATCATATGTTATTAGTCTTGACTTCCCAAAATAGAATCTCTCTACGCTTATTCTTTAACAAAGACATTTTATGAAAACGAAAGAGTTTTAATTCTTTTATTAATACAAAAGTATTAATAATTTTTGTATTACTTCCCCCCCCAAGAAATATTTTTGGCAAGCCAAAAAGAAATCATAATAAAATTTAGAATTCTCTGAACTTTTAAAATTTATGTTGGTACGACTGTTCCTTTTCACTACTACAAATAACATTTTTTCAATTATCTGTAAAGAAAACAACTATATACAATAATAACACCAAAAACATGATAATACAATTTATCTGTTTAGGCAACTAAACAGAAAGAAAAATGAAACATATTTTTATAACTAATCTACTAAAATTTTCAAAAAATTTTTTCACACAAAAATATACAACATTTTTATGGAGACGAACTGGACAACAAGTGTCTTTACTCAGAATTTAAGATTCTGGTTGGTTAAAGGGTTATTTACTTTATAAAATTCTGTATTCCCCGTTAAAATGGAGGAAAACAGAATTTCATGAAACATCGTGATACTGAGAGATCCAGAGTGGATATAACAAAAATAGTTTAGAAAATTTTTTCTCACTGTGTTGAGAGAAAAAAAAGTTCAAATTACTTCGCCCTCACTCCCAACTGATACTGAGGTAAACATCTTCACACAACGCGATTCGGATCTCTAAAGAATCTAGGGATCACTTCTTCCTTTGAAGAAAGTGATAATTTTTCTTTTGGACACTATTCATGATTTAATTTTAACATTTGTGGGTTGTGATATTTCCTAAGCTTTGATACATGAACTATTTCAAAGTTCTGTTTAATTAAACTTTTCTTTTTTTTCCTGTTCTTTTTATTTTTGTTACCCCTCACATTATTTTTTTTTTTTTTTTCAAAATGTTTACTTTTATTGAAACATCTTAAACTTTTATTTTTTTCACCATTTTTGACCTTAACATTTTTAGAATTCTGCTGTCTAATGAGCAAAGATAAGTTGTCATTGTTAGAATTAGCAGAGGTGATCAATCTCATACCAAATTGAGTAACAACTGGCCCGACACAATCAAAAAACAAACAAAAATCTTTGCAAGTCTGCAACCCTACTAAAGCCTATGATAAATCAGTATCAAATATAAAAAACTTAGCTGAATTAACAATTTCGCCTATCGTAATAAGGGGAAACTCACACAATTTGTTAAGTGTGAAATGTCCTTTTTTTTGGGTAACATTTAACTTTTCACATTTTTATTAGGAATATTTAGTTTTGACCAAGTCCGAAAAAGAAAAAGCATTACAAATTTCTTAGTTTTTTGTTTTTGTTTGAAAATCTGAAAAATTTAGAATTTTGTTTGCCGTCACAAATTTAATTGACGTTTGAATCACATTTATTTCCCTCAAAAACATTTTAAATACATAATCATACACTATTATATAATAATTTTTTTAAAAAAAGCAAGGTAAACATGCGAAATGCAATTCAACCATTAAGAATATTCTATTGATTAAATTTCATAATAAAAAGTTTAGAGCACTTTCATATCCAATATCAATAAAATATTTAATCATAAGAATGAGAGAGAAAAATATGAGAGAAAAAATATATATATCTACAGTGAATCCTTTCCTTTTGCTAGCACTTTCTTTCGGCCTTCATGACTTTTTATGTTGAAGAGGAAAAAAATATAAAAAGAGACTTCTCTCTTTTTTCTTTCTTTCTTTTATTTATTTATTTTTTTTTTCCACTCGCCAAATTTTCCGCTGACCTTCATGTGAAAGGAACTTTTAATAAAGAAGCAAAAAGCTTCTCTCTAAATTTATTATAAATCGCGCACATTCACTTTCGTTTTCACATAAGTCTTCGGGAGTTCACACACGTGCACATATCACTGGTGTTAACAGCAAATTTTTAATGAAAGGAACTTTAAATAAAGGATCAACAAGCTCCTCTATAAATTCAAAATCACTTTCTTGGTCACTCGGTAGCCAATCACTACCATGGATGATGTTTCTTCCAACTTAGAGGCACTACTTTTAGGCATCAAACGCTTTCATATATGTGACAAGCTCGAGCCAATGTCAACACTAGCGATGATGTACAGGTAGTTAATGCGATCGAGTGGTGAAATCAATCCTTCCTTCCTTCATTCTTTTTTCACTGCCAATGAAGCCCCACCCCCGGTGGGTGATGGGACGGGAAAAATTTCAGCGTAACAGTCAGCCTCCGTTACACTTAGTTCCAGAGATAGAAAAGCTTAAATTTCCTCCGCAAGTAACAATCCTGGCGTCTTGTAATAAAAGGGCTAAAATCCCTTTTATCAGTGTTATAGATAGCTTAAATAATGCAGTCGTAAGCCATCATACGTTCTAAAATGGTTTATTAACAGTAGGTTGGTATTGATAACAGTCCACATCCGCTCTCCACAAGGGATAGGGTGGACAAGACTTCTGTCAATTCTGGAACAACTTATCAGGATCACAACATGATGGAAAGGACATGCGAAAAGCATTGCTCTCGCTTTTATACTAACACATTTTGGAGTAAAAAGGCACAGTCGTTGACATACTTGTATCCTTACGCATTAAGGAAAATCATTTATTGCTTCCTTATATGGAAGTGAAAAGGGGGAGAGATTCTAAAAATAACTCAATCGTATGTTCTTAGCCTTGACTTCCCAAAATTGAATCTCTCTACGCTTATTCTTTAACAAAGACATTTTATGAAAACGAAAAAGTTTTAATTCTTATATTAATACAAAAGTATTAATAATTTTTGTATTACATATATATATATTTATATATATATATTTATATATATATATGTATATATAGTTTTAGGCAAAGTATGAAATGTGAGAATTATTACATACTTTGCCTAGGCATTGTATGCAATGCCTAGGCATTCTTTAGAATGCCAAATGCTATTTAGGCAAAGTATGAAATAAACGTCCTGATGAGGTTATTTTATTTTATAACCGTCGTTGAACAGCCGACCCAATTTCATGGGTTCACGACTACTAATGTTCAACTCCGTAGCCTTGTAATTTTGAACCAATCCAGAAGACAAGGAAACTCCTGGATCAGTACCCCCAGAGGTATTGATTTGTTATGGGAACATGGAGGACTTTGAGACTCGACAGATTTAACGTGCATCAGTCACCATTTACTACACAGGGAGTCTTCGGCCGAGGATCGAACCCACAACCTCTTAGACATGGGCCCAACGCCCTACCGACCAGGCTATCCCAGCCTGATGAGGTTATTATGACAATGATGTTCATGTTACTGTGAATGACCAAAATTGGTGTTTTTTTTTATTTCACCGGTGAATGTTGACAATCACATAGTCGCTTTGGTGAATGTCTGAAATATTTATTACATCCGATTCGATATAAATTTATTTGTGGATATAATGACATTTATTTGATATTTTAATACTTACTGACGATAGATTCGAAGAAACATCAGTGTTTGGAGAATCGGGCAAATGTATACCGGACAGTGGCATTGAACCTTAAAAAAACATCAGTGTAGGGTATACCGGGCAATGGCACTGAACCTTAAAAAAACTTCAGTGTAGCGTATACCGGGCAAATGTATACCGGACAGTGGCACTTAACTAGACCTAGTATATATTTCGGACATTTACCAAAGGTCTAGCCATACTAGGTCTAGTTAAGTGCCACTGCCCGGAATATCATACACTGATGCTTTTTTAAGGTTCAGTGCCACTGCCCGGTATACCCTACACTGATGTTTTTTTAAGGTCAAGTGCCACTGCCAGGTATACATTTGCCTGATGTTTCTTTTAATCTATCGTCAGTAAGTATTAAAGTATCGAATAAATGTAATCTATTGTCAGTAAGTATTAAAAGATTGAATATATGTTATTATATCGACGAATAAATTAATATCAAATCGGATGTAATAAATATTTCAGACATTCACCAAAGCGACTATGTGATTGTCAACATTCTCCAGATCTCGGTCAGTATCAGAGATGTATTTCATACTTTGCCTAAATAGCATTTGGCATTCTATAGAATGCTTAGGCAATGTGTGAAATATAAATCATTTCATACTTTGCCGGTAACATATATATATATCAAAATGCTTTTAAAATGCCATATAACATTTAATAAGTTTTACAATTTTATCAAAAATAAATACCGTGAATTCTATAAAATTTTGCGATTATGCATCAGAACAGCTATCTTTTTTCAGGTCCTCCTTTGCTTGATCATTTTTTTTTTACTTTCCCTTATCTTAGAAACTCGAAGTGAGGTGCTAAAGCAATTAACCCTACAACTCTTCATAAATTTATAATAACTTATGAAAATTTATTTTTAATTCAAAACTCTCATACAAATGACGTTAAAACAGCTTTAAAAAAATAAATAATGTCAGATAAAAAGTTCAACGACAAGATTCTAAAATCTTGGAGAAGCAAAAATAATTTATTAATTGATTTAAATTTCCTTTTTTAAAGGAGATTAAAAAATCAAAAACAATTTGTTTTCGTTGCCCAGAAAGCAACTCGAAAAATTCTTTTGGTTGCTTAGCAACGAGAAGCACTATGTTTTCCCGTCTTGTCATTCATTCAGTTTCTATGGTTGTTATAAGTTATTTCCCCTACTATGGCGAGGTAATTTGGAATATTTTTAAACCTTCGCCAGATATATAAATCCTTCTTGCGACCCAACTTACAAAAAAAAAATTTCGAAATTTTGTCTACGCCCCCCCCCCCCCTTATTTCGAGGGTCTGGATTCCAAATATGTAAAAAAAAAATATATGTTTATTCAGAGAAAGTACGTTTTTGTGTCTGATTTCGTAATTTAATTAATAGTTAGCACTAATTAATTAGCATATTTGAGGTCACCCCCAGGAACCATTAAGATAGACACTTAGTTCGTGAAAATCCGATAATTAGAACGAAAGTTATTCAGGGTGATATCTTTTTTTTTTTTTTGCTGACTGTACATTTTGTTAACTGTAAAATTTATTTTTGTAAATTTAGTTATGAATTAACAGTAGCTAATTATTTGTATTAAGAGTTTTTAAGCCTCATTTCAAAATGTCTATTTTTTAAGTTTTTGAAGTTCCTGTTGACTTTACGAAACACATTATTGACAGGACTGTTTCGCATGATTCATGACATCCATGATTTGTGCCAAAAAAGTTATCCCTATTAATTGACTTGTGTTAGGAAAATAAAAAGTAAATCATTATTAAAAATAAAGTAGTAGCAGTCAACCACTCTGTCTGTCCATATTGCAGTTGTTGCAGGTTGTACTGCAGTCATGAAAGTTACAAAATCAGGGTGGCCACCCACCTGGAAAACCTGGAATTATCAGGGAATTTTTTTGTACTGGAAAAATCAGTGAAATTTGGATAAAAACCTGAAAAAATCAGGGAATTTAAAAAAATAAAGGCTGGAATTTTTTTTTAAAAATTAAATTATTTTACCATCCGTTATACCCACTTTATTTAGACTGAAATTTATCCTCAAGCAATTGAAATATTATCAATTTGGCAATACTTTGCTTTTATTAAAATTCTCTCCATTATCACTGTGCTAAACTAGAATGCCATATGAAAGTCTCCCGTGGTTGCTAAATGAAAAGAGAAACCTTTGACCTCTTTGGAGATTATGGGACTATTCATTTTAGGAAAAGCAAAGATTGTGGTGGAGGTGGAAGAAAGGGTTAGGATATTTGCTTCTGTTTATAATAGGTTTTTTTTTTCCTTCTTCTTCTAGTCTGTGGGCTGAATTCCTTTATCATTCAAGTTTGTTCAGATGCTTTGGGGGCAATTTTTCTTTTAACAAAATGTTTTAGTATTTTTAACTTTATAAAATTCTCCAAAGAATAATTGTTTATAATTTAATAATAGATTTGAATAGTAATAGTAACAGCAAAAAAAAAAAAAAAAAAAAAGACTAAATAAAATATAAATTTAGAGAGTAAGAAATTAGATGTTGCAAGTTTTAAATCTTAATACTTATCTCAAAATTTTAAAATATAAAATATTCAACAGAGATAGAAGCAGATTCCAATTTGAACTTTTATATCTCATATTATTATAAATTGTCAACAATTACTTATCATTTATTGTTTTTTTCAGGGGTGAGATTTTTCCGCTTTTTAGCGAATTTTCGCTTTTTTCACCTTTATCTCTCAAATTTCAGCCTTTTTATCAAAAACTCTTTTTATCTAAAATTTTCACTTTTTTTTAAAATAAATATTCCACTTTTTCAGATAACTCAGCCATTGAAATAAAATAATTATATTTATTTTCAATTTCCAAAGATAAACAGAAAATTTAGACTGCATAGCTGCCAACCCTTCCGCATTTTTACTTATTTTAGCTATTTTACCCGCCTGCCAGATAGCTCATATTTTCGTAATTCAGATGTCGCTGCTTCAAACAAGCCTTTTAGAAATCCCAAGCCCAGAATCCGCTATCATTTTGATTCTTATTCACGCGATTTTTATATCAAACATAGCTTTTCGTATTTATCTGATTCAAAAGTTACGCACTGCGATTGTTATTCACGCGATTTGAATATTGTACATTTGATTCTTATTTACGAGATTTAAAAATCTAATATCACAATTTGTATTTACGCGTTTTTAAAAACCTATGTCGTGATTTGTTCATGCGGTTATAATATCGCACATCGATTTTCATATTTATACATGATTTTAAAATAAGGCATTATAGGATTCGCATTCACGTGATCTAAAAATTATTAATCGTAATTTGTATTTACGCGATTTAAAAATTCTATAATGCAGTTTGTATTTTCTCATTTTTTTAAATTGAATGTCGTGTTTCATATTCACGTGATTTCAAAATCCATTATCGTGGTTCATATTCATGTGATTTTAAAATCAATTATCGTGGTTCATATTCACGTGATTTTAAAATCAATTATCGCGGTTCCTGTAAGAAGTAAATTTTTTTCTTGAATTAGTTACTATGAAGGTGACTGTTTTTCTATCGACAATGTTAAATTTACTCATGTGGAAATTCAGCTTTTTTGCCCTTTGGCCAATCTCAACCCTGTTTTTTAAAAAGCATTTAAGTATCCAGGTAATTGTTCAATTCATTGTGATTTATTCATACATTTATTGTAATAATTATGTATTTTATAAACAAAATGATTTTTTCTGAAAATATTGACTTTTAAGAGGGGGGGGGGGACGGTGATTAAGGAGGTTAGTGAGCAGAGTCTTTAAAAATGATCTCTTAATGCATTTCCTATATGATTCTGATCGGAGCTATAAATATCCTGCTTTCTTTGTTAATCCTAAGCTTTTCTTCTGACATGTGGAAGGGGTGGTCTGAGAATAATTTAAAGATGGCAGTTCCAATATCTTTAAATGAGTGCATGCCAAATTTTAAACAGATCCATAACATATTTATATAAAAGACAAACTGGATTTTAAAAAAAAATTGATTAAATTTTTTTTTAAATCCTGTTTTTGATTAAATTTTTTAAAAATATATGGTTAGCAGTAAGATGTTAAAAGACATAATTGGAAGAAAAGGTTTTAAAAGAAACTCTCTCACTGATAAATCATTACAAAGGATTCAATAGTCTTAGCAGCTATAACAGATTTCCTTGATGATTTTCATTATTACACCTGTTCAATAAAAATAATAAATTGATATAAAAAAAATTTTTTTAACTTTAAAAAATGGTTTGATATTAAAGCATGTTATGGTAAGTAAGTGAAGAGTTTAGTATAACTGAGCGGTATTGCATTCATTCACTTAAAATGCAAATCCTTGTTTTTCTAAATACTGCTTGATACAGTGTTATGTTTCATAGATCCACATAGACGTGCCCAGAATGAGTCCACTGGTTCCGTTGTTTCAGCAAGACATTGTACAGAAAGTGAGTATCTTGTTATTTTTTATGTTACTTGAACTGTGACATATTATTACATTAATGTGTGTGTGTATAGGCATTTGAAAGGATACTCTACATCCTGGCTATTCGTCATCCTGCCAGTGGCTATGTTCAAGGAATGAATGATCTGGTGACGCCCTTTTTTGTTGTATTCTTGCAAGACTACATACCAACTGGTGAGTTTACAACACTCTTTTCTTTTAATACTGTTTTCAACACTCGAATGCTTTTATATAAAATTGCTCCACTCCTAATTCAATTTATCCTATTTCTCCATAATGAATATTTCTTTCATTTAATTTTTTTCAAAAGTGAAAAAAGCTGTATATAAAAAATAAAATAAAAACTTTTTTCTAACAATTCTAGGTAGAGTAAATTTAACTGTTCCCCTTGAAACTGCTATTCCAAATAACCCCATATCAAGCAGTTATAAAAATACTCTTAAAATTCCTTAATATAGCTATTTCAACATATCCGTAATTAAAGCAAAAAAAAATTTGCATAAAGCTCAAATCAAATACAGAAATGAACATATTATAATGACATTAGAAAAGCAAAAAGATGTACCAAGTGGTTCTAACCAACTGAAACAGAGGATCAACTTTGTAATAAAAAGAAGAAAGGTAAGAGGGGGGGCAAAGGAATATATTAAAAGATGTTTCCATACATTGGGGAAAAGTGCAATATTATAATAATCATTTACTAAATTCAAAATATGGAATGATTCCCAAAAATTAAGTCCGGTAGATTAGTGCTGCAGAACTCAAACCTCTGATTGAAATTCAAAATACAGGTGGTTATCAAAATATTGGAAACACCCTAGATTTTACTGTTCTGCCGTAAATGTTCTCTTTATGAAGGTATCTCCTAACTGTAATTGTTGACACTGGAGAATCCATATGCTGATTGATCTCTGCGGTCACTTTGGCTGCAGTTGTTTTCTTTTTAGACATTACAATCCGCTTCAATACCCTTCGGTCTCTTTCACTCAGCTTCTCCTTCCGTCCACTATTTTGCTTTGCTGAGCTTGTCTTTCCGTGCTGTGTGTATGCTGTCATGACTTTAGACGCCCTACCTCTAGAAACACCTAAAAGTTGGGATGTTTCGGTCACTGTTGCTCCAACTATTCGGGCTCCTACAATTTGGCCTCTCTGAAAATCTGTGAGGTCTGACATTTTACGCTTCTGACAACAAATCAAAACGTAGACTGCTCTGCTAAAGCTCTCTCATACCACCTTATATATGTACTTTTTATATTAAAAAAAACTGGTAGCTTAGATTATATTTTAATGCTTATGAAGCGAATTCTTAGACGTCCCTTTTATTCACAAGTGTTTCCATTATTTTGATAATCACCTGTATGTAGGGAATTGTTTAATATCCTGATTTTTGACATATTATTCATGCTTAAGTCCAATATATTATAGATCACACGGATATAGATCACATGTGATAAACACTGCAGCTATTAATGTCAATTATAGGTTGGTGAAATTTAGTTTAATTAAAAGGAGGAAAATTACTCAAATTTATTCAAAATCTTATCTGTCTGATTTTCAGATAATAGGATAAAACAATTGTTAAATGAAAGGAAAAATATAAGCAAGAAATTCACTGTCAACAGCAATTGCTTTAATGTTAATGAGCTCTTCATAGAGAAGATAACTATTAGAATAAATTTTAGAAGCATTGTAAACATCTTAAAGCTGCTGTCTTTTTGGTTAGGGGGATGGAATGAAAGATTATGAGGAGGGAGTTTCTGATCAACAGTAATGAGAAATTCTTCACATTTCTGAGAATATCTAAGAATAATAAACATTAGACTGTTCAAATATGAATTGAATACAAGGATCTGTAGAATTCATAATATTGAGAACATTATCAATGTAGAACATTCGCCTATGTATTATCTATAAATGTATTATAACTTAAATTCATGAAGGAGTTTTATTTCAAAATAGGTCACATACAAGTCACTTAAAAGCTGAGAGAGTTACCTATTGCTTCGCCACCAATCATTCAATAAAATTAGATTTCTAGTTCAACTTGACTAAAGTGGAAATGTTGTTATAAGGCAATTAAGGGTACCCTTAAGGGGAACAGTTTTTAGATTGAAAGAAATCATCACATTTTTATTAGGATTAAACGCTCATTTAATTAACAAATTTATATGAGTTTTAAACTGCAAAATTATTCATTCTAAAAAGTGCAGATAAAATATGAAACAAGATGCTTGACTAATTTATAAGAAGTGGTGTAGATATTAGAAACAATTTGTTTTGTCTCGTGAACTTAAGATAAAGCATAAAATGTAGTACAGTGTAGGTGTAAGAGAACATTTTAGATGATTATTAACACTTTGTTCTTATTGTAGTGCATTAATACTAGGATCTTACTTTATATGGGTCTTCCTCGTTTAATTTTTGAAATTCCTCTAGATATTTAACTTAGTTTAAAACTATAATTAGACCCCCTTTATCTACTTTCGTAATAATATCATCTGGGCTATTCTTCAATCCAGGCTGGTTTAGATTGATCTTTTCCCCCTCACACCTATTTTATATCTCCTTCCCCCCCCCCTTTTTTTTTTTCTTCTGTGCTGGTTGTTATGCATGTGTTTCTAATGTAATTTGGTGTTTAGACTCTGAGAAAGTCTTCTCTAAAGATCTGAAAAATATGTAATTAACCTTATATTATATAAATATGTAATTAACCAAAAAACCTAAAATTCTGACAAAAAAAAAATGCACCGCAATCATAAAAAAATAATCTTCAAGAATTGTAAAACCCCAGGGTAAGGAGGAAATGATGCATCAAAAAGCGAGGCATTGCTTTCTATATTTTTAAGGCTGATCCTTGCACAGAAACCTGACTTCAGATTCAATTTGCTCTTTGCGATTCAACATCACAAAATGAATATTGTTTTTGTAGCAGGACATAATCAATCAACATCCTCTCAGCCAGACAAAATCAAAATCGCCTTTGTCTGCACGGTAACAGTGTTCGTGTAGACAAGTATGTTATGTCGTTAAATCGCAAGTGTCTTCTTATATCGGCGGCTTAAATCTAAATTCGGGTGCTTCGCAAGAGACAAAAGTATGGACATGACGATGTATGCTTTAAGTCGATTATTCACGATATATCTATTTATTGCTCAGCCCTAATCATGAAGTATAATATTTTAATTGCTTTTATTTTTTCACCTTTCTGTATGTGTAACTTTTATTTTTTTCTTTGTAAAACTTTTGCTAAATTTTATTAATATTGTATATACCTATATCAGTAATATATTATGTACTTTAAAAGTGTGCTCATTTAAATTACATACTATGTTAACTGTTGTATTATTGTACTGATAAGCTATAGTTAGACTCCTCTTAATGTTGAGATAAAGCAATATAAGTTCAGTTCGATGAAGTGTAACAATGTGTTAACTGTTGTATTGCAAAAACATCTTTTGATGAAAATATTTCCCTCTAGGTGCTGATGTCGAAAGTTACGATGTGAGCACCCTGGATGAGGACTGTCTTCAGCAGGTTGAAACAGACAGTTACTGGTGCATGGCAAAGCTTCTGGATGGAATACAAGATAACTATACTTTCGCCCAACCAGGCATTCAGAAGAAAGTTCACCTCTTGAAGGAGCTTATACAAAGGATTGATGGTAGATGTTCATTCACTTATTTGTTTATTTTATTTATTCCTAAAATGGCAACGTATTTAATCAGCAAAAAGATGTTCATGTTTCCATAGTTGTAGGAATTATATGCAGCATTTGCAGGAATTTAATGCGTAACTTTTGTTTTTGTAGTTGTAGGAATGTTTAAATAAAATGCTATTTTGTTAATTTAAAAAAAAATATTTTTTTTTTTAAATTCTTATCTTAGTTTTACTTAAAGCAGCATTTTGAAAATATTAAATTTTCTGCAAAATTAAATTTTATGAGACAAGATAAACTCAAACTGTATTACACAGGTTATCCCTTTAACTGGCTATGTAGTAGTTTCTAGTATTGAAATTATTTTTTAAAAAATCAATGAATTGCCTTCAGTTCATCTTCATATTTTTTAAAAAAGAAATCATGCAATGGCAACTGTTTTATTAAAATAACAGCATTGTGGACACAATGTTGAAGGTTTTAAAATGTGAAATGTTGATTGGAATTTTACAATAAATTTGTAATATTTTGTGTGTATTATCAGGGGTCGCATTCCCCCTAAAATTCATAAAATTCCTAAAACTATGTGCAAACCCTAAAATTCCTAAAAATCTGATAAAATTTTGTTGGTGTTCCTAAAAAATTAAAGTTATAGGCTAAATATAAATAAAAAAGCAATAATCCAAAATATAAGAATTTAACTACATTAATTAAAACTGTTTTAATTTTGCCACATGGGTATTCTGATCCTGAGAGAGGTTTTTCGATAAATAAAGCAATGCTTAATGTGAGTCACCATGGGAGTACTTTTATGTCTCTTAGACTAATCAAAGATACCATTCGAAATTATGGAGGAGTGAACACTATTGAGGGCAGTAAAAGAATCTCACAAATCATATCAAGAATATATTAGCAAAATGATCATAATTAATTTGTTTTTCTCTAACTTCTAATATAAATTGCTGATTTGAAATCTAATAATATCACACAATAGTTTTTCTTAATAAGGTAAGGTAAAGGGTAATAATAAAGTTTTGATTAAGAAGATAAAAATTAAAGGATTATTTTAGAGAGGTAGGTTCTTTTTCTTAAAAAAAAAATTACTATAGAATCGAAATAGAATTTTAATTTATGGTAATAATTTTAATTAAAGGTATGCAGATTATTTGTTCTGATTTTTCGAACTATTTTTTTTAAATACTTTTATTGTTTATATAAACATCACAGAGGATGAGAAAGGGAATTGTTTACAGTATATGTAACTTTAGTTAGCAATATTTTTATCGTGATTTCCTTCAATTTTATCTGATATTAAATTTTGGAAACTTTTCTGTGTACTTTAATAGTACATATAAGTATCAGAGATATGAGAATTTAAATTGTTTAAAGTATATACAATTTAAGACAGTATTATTTTTGTTAATATTTAAGTTGATACAGTTTTTATATGGTATATTTTTACTTCATAAATGATTAAATCATTTTCTGTATACTTAATCTGATAAGGATGGGAAAGAAATGAAATTGTGATTTTTTTTAATATATATATCGCTTATAATAATTTTAAGTTCGTAAAGTTTTAGTCAAATATTCCTTAATTTTTTATTTGGCGTTGCATTTTAATTTACGAATTGTTTTGGATTTAATAAAGTATATTTAATTTTTCCAAGTAGGTGTTAATTTATTTTTTCTCTTGATTTATGCTCACTTTTGCCTGTTCCTGAATTATGCACTTAATTTTTGATAGGTAATATGTGAAGTTGAAATTTCATTTTTACACTTTAGAGATTTCATTCTTGACTTAATAAATTTCAGAGCTTTATTTTATGGCTTGCAATTATTTATGATATGTATGGATGAATAAGAATAATCTCCTGTTATGTAATAAACTACCGTGTAATCTGTTTTTATCCTCGCAAAATCATATATTACCCCTAAAATTTACCTAAAAGTTTTGAAAAAAGTTCCTAAAATTTTAAAAACCTTTGCTGCTACCCCTGTATTATGCAAATCTAAAAAAAAAAAATGTTTATTAAATGGATAGAAAAATTGACACAACCAGCATGAAAATCTTTAACTTATTAAAAGAGAAAAAAAGAATGCATTTACTGTTTTCTATTGATAAATTGAAACATGTCAGTGGTTATTTAAAAACTTGTTATACTTTTTCACCTTGATGCAGTTGTGTGAATACTTGAGAAAATTTTTTATATTAGATGCCTTTAAGAAGTTATTTAAAACCTATTTAAATAAATATAAAAAAGCCTTCACATAGTAAATATATATTACTAAAAACCTAAATTCTAATTTTAAATTTATTTTCATGAAGATTTCAGCAAAAATTGTCCTGAATAAAAAAAATATTTAAATCGTAAAGTATTTTAATTCACTATAACCTCTTTATAAAATTTGTTCAAAAAACATATATACATCATAAAATATTTTCCTTGAACTTTATGTTTACATGTTGAAAAGTTTAATTATTTTGTGTGTCAACTAATTGTAATGGTTTTAGTTAATAAATTATGGATATAGAGCTACGAGTATTCTGCTTTTTATTATAATTTTTTTCCAATTATAACAAGTAAAGGTGCCTTCTCTTCATATTTTGATGCATCTTTGCTTTTTTAAGTAAATAAACCAAATCGATACATTTTTGCTCTTATAAATTTTAATTTTAAAATTTTTTTTATATCTTAATGTCGATTGGATGCCCCTTCCATGTTTGGAGCTCTTGTTTCTGCTACTGTCTGTATACTATTAAATCTTTTGCAATGATTAATCTGATTGTATTTAATAATTGATTCAATAAATTAGTCTCTTTTTTTTGGACTAGCATAATACAAATGTAAATAGAATAGCAAAATTAAATTTGATCAGCATATTGCCAAAGTATTTGGTATATGTTCTTTATTCCTGCCAATGTATCATGTTGGTAATTATTTATAATTGTATTAATTTTAACTTTTGTTTTATAATTACATTGACGATAATTTTAAATATTTAAGTTGTTAGAGTCAGGCCCGTCGCTAACCGATTCGAAAGGGGGGTGTTGAAGTTTATTTTGCCGACTGTCATATATATATGTGTATATTTATATATATACATACAATTTGTATATGGCTAAAGCTTGATAATCAAAGATAAAACAAAACAAATAAAAGAGTCCAAATGCGCCACAAAACTTGAGCTTCCAAAGTTTATTTTGAAACATAATGCTATTCATCGAAATTTTTCTTACAGCACTTAAAAATGCAACCGCCATGGGTGAAAAATGTGGTATTATTGATAACTAAATAGTACCAGTAATTTTAATTATTAAAATGGTAACAAAATATGTAAGGAAAAAAAACTATTTTTAAATAAACTGAAACTTATTCAATTGAAATAAGTTTTCAGTAATAGTAATCAATAATTTGTGAAAATAATTTTAAAAAATAAAGTTGTAAATTTAAATGATTTTCAATGCAACTTTGAAATACTTTTTACTTTATATTTAAAATATTTTTTTGAAAAATCACTTAGCAATTAAAATACGTAGTTACCATAAGCTAATTAGAGCAACTGTTTGAAGATAAGAAAGTAAGTCATAATCAACAAATACAGTCTTCTATTAAGATATTGATTCAAAACAAAATTCATTCAAAAGCAAATTGTCCTTTCATTTTTAAAAAAATAAGAAAAATAATGTAGAAATACATTGAAAATATTTGCCATTTAAATTATAAATGAAGAAATTCACATAAAAAGGATAAAAAAATTAAGATATTAGCAAAGTTACGTTATATTAAATATATTGGCTACGTAAATTTACTTCGACATTGTTTTAAGAGTGAAAAATATTCTGCCAGCTTATCAAGCTTAATATTGCCAACAATATCTTTTTCTTCTTTGAGTAAAAGCAGTGAATTTAGGGGTTCAGTGGTCATTGTTGTTCGAAGATAGTTTTTAATCAATTTCATCTTTGCTGAAAATTCTTTCATTTGTCGCAACTGTCATTGGTGCAGTTAACGCTAATAGATTTAACAATAAAAACTTATGAAAGCATTTATGCTAAAATGATTATTCCGCATTTTTAATACAATACTGTGAATTTATTTTTTACATAATTACAAAATTATTAAGTTTTTTTTACTAATAATTAACTTAAACCAGGACCGTCTTAATAGCATGCAGGGCCCTCGGGCATAGAAATGTTTTGGGCCCTTATAACATGTCATGCTGCTTAAAATCAAACTTAAAAACTTCACACACATAAAGTAAAGCATTTTTAACATATGTAATAATTTGAGCAAATTTTAATACATTTTGATTTCCCCCAAAAACTGAGTCCACATAAAAACTTCATTGGAACGAAGAAAAATAGATGTCGGTTGCATTTTTAAGTTTTCCTGGTGATAAACTATTCAAATTGCTGTTTGCATGATAATCGATCACTATTTGTATAAAGAAAAACAAAATGCACACTTTATACAATAAAATATATTTATTTTAAGAAATATATAAGGCAATTTTTTGTTTCATTTTTTTTTATTTGTCCGCAAACATGGCGGACATTGCAAAATGGTTGAGTGAAAAGGTTGTTTCTTTCCTTTAAGACTGTAGCGCAACTAGAAATTTTTTGCTGGTTGGGGGGGTTAGTTGTAAACTCAATCATCTTACCTCCCAAGCCCCCCCCCCCTCTTCTGGTTGCACACCTGCCTTAAGGACCCGTTCATTACGAGCACTTGGATTTAACGAGTACATGTTACGGTCCCTTTGTGCTCGTTATAAACGAGTTCGACTGTATTATATTTTCTTCTGAAATTGAATTTTATAAATTACTCTATTTTTTTATATTAGGGATATTACTAATATTCGGCGAAGTATAATTTTAATCATCAGGAAAGTCCCTTTCGTCGTTTTATCATTGACACTTTCTGTTTTAAAAAGAGTGAAATGTTTACAGTTTTTTTTATAGCATGGCATTTTAACAGTGTTCCTGATATAATTTATCTCCACTTTTTCTTTTAAAGTTATACAGATAACCAGTAAAATTGAAAATTTATTTTCTACGTTGGAAGTTTTGTTTTAGAATTTAGGAAAATTTTCTGTTTCTCTTTTGCTTTTTTGATTAATTGTGTTTGTGTTTTTTTATTTATTTATTTTTTTTGTTAATTTTTTTTATTATTATTTTTATAGCATATTTTAAAGAGCCTTCTTTTTCGTCATTTTCAACGTTAAATTTTTCTTAATTGAAAACGGTTTTTTGTTTTTAGCTCTGTTTGGCTTTCCCATTTAAAAAAAAAAAAAAAAAAAAAATGTACTTTTGTTTTTGTTATGATGCAGCAATTTTAACGAGCACTATTCTTTGACATTTTTAAATGTATATATTGCGTATTATTGACTTTTTATCAAACTATCGGCAGGCCGATATAATTACTTTTATTTTAGGCTATGGACCAGGAATCTGATCTAAGACGACACTCGCAGTTTAACATGCGAGGATCACCGCGCTGACAAAAACTATTTTGATTTTGTCTACCTGTTGATTACATTTTTAGCTACGAAGATTATGTTCGTTTTGTGATGTTGAATAACAAAGAGCGAGGATCAGCGTTGAAATATAGAATGCGATGCATAGTTTCTTTATGTGCCATTTTTGACCTTAAGATTTTACGATTTTTGAATTATTGAAATTATTTTCAGTGAGACTTTTGCTACTTAGCGATCGTCGCGCATTATTTCTTCAATATTTTTTTTTTTTTTGTCATGATTTAACGTTGTGAATTATTTTCAGCAGACCTACCTTTACTTGGCGATCGCTGTGCAAACGCTGTTATCTTAAATTTTCATTAATATATTAATGAAAAGAAATCATGAATTAAAAAAAAGATTCTTTATTGATTTTTTTTAAAAAGGGATACAATTTAATATTTTATATATTTTGTATTTAAGTAATTTATACTTTGTCATAAAAAGTAAGTTTTTTTTTTTTTATTATTTGTTTAATTCACGTAAATATAATAGTTTTATAGAATTTGATTAGTTTTTAAACCAATGAATTTTCACTTGCTTTTAGTTTTAAAAAAATTAAAACAAAGCCTACATTTAAATGATTTGCTTTTATTTTTGAGGAAATTAAAACAAAGTTTGCGTTCTTTCTTTTTTTTTTTTTTTTAAGTTAAATAAAAAGTTAAGCAATATTTTAACGCTTTTCAATAATTTAACACTAGTACTCTTAAATATAGAATATTTTTTAAAAAATTCCTTCAATATGTGTTCGTTTAATAATTTGTTAGATAGTCAGTATGTATTATTTTTAAGCATTTAAATCTTTAGTATATTTCATTTTCAAAAAGGAAAATAATAATAAATAAATAAATAAATTTACATTTATTTTTACATTAAAACCTTTTGACCATTAGTCAATACAACTTTATTATTTTAAATAAGTAATTAACAGAAGCCTAACGGTGTTTCAAAAGCAAATTTTTTTTTCAACAAATAATTTAAAAAATTTTTTATTTAAGTGGACATTTCTTTTTTTTTTTTTTTTTAATTTTTAATGTATGTAAAATATTTTGTAACAGTTTTATTATTATTTTTAAAAAATCTAAGTCATTTTTAATTTTAAAAAAAAGTTAAAATAAAGCTTGTGTTTGTTTTTACTTTAAGACAGTCTTAAGACAATCCATCTTTATTTTAATTCAAAAAATTAAGCATTGCTATTGATGTTATAGAACAATTTTTTTTTTTTTTGAATTAACATTTTCTTTTGTCTTAGATTTGTTTCTTTTATTTATTTTTGATTGATTTAAAGATTTATGATTGATAAATTTCAAGCATATGTTAAATCGCGATGTCTGACTGACGATTTATTACGATATAAAATTTCTTACAACGCCCATGCCTATTTTTACATAAACAGCAATAATTCTCGAGGATTTTTTTTTTTTTTTAATGTTTAATCACTGGGTAGGCGGCCGATTTATTTTTCCGGATATTTGACTATTCGACAAAATCGCTATTCATTTTTCCCTATTTTATAATAATAGTAATGTATATATATAAATCCATATTTGCATCCAATTTTCATTACCTTTGATTTATGTGACAAATTATTGTTTTATAATTTCAGACAATACTTAAATTATTAGGAACAAAATTTTTTATGGTCTATTATTTTAGTTCCTTTAGTATCTATATGAGACACAATACTTTTTAATAGAATAAATTCTAATTCCTCAGAGGTGCAGTATTACCCATCAATGTAAGCATACATTTTTTTATAACTAAAAGCAGACTATTTTATAAATATTTTTATCTCTTTTTATGAATGATATGTTTCTGATTTCACTATGTTTTGTTGTTTTTTTCCCTTCATTCACAATAAATTTTTTACTTAATTAATTATTTCATTTCGTTTTCAATTTTTAGATATGGAATTTTTTCATTTTTATTTCAATTGATCATTTCATCCTGCCTTGTCCTGTGTTTCAATATTTATGTTAGCACTTATTTTAACAATCAATTCTGTTTCTCAGTTCTTAATTTTAATTAATAAGTTTTCTTTGTAGTTTATTTATTTCTTTTTTCCTGATTGTTAGGTACTAAATATATTCCGATTTTAGTAATTAAATTTTTTATATTTTGTGATTTTAATAAATCTTTAGTTTATTGTAATTAGGTTTTACTTAGTCTAAAATAATTGTCTTAACTTCAATAAACTTATATTTGTTAGTTTCTTTTTCTCTTGATTTAGTATTAGTCACTCAAAATAATATTTTTATTAATTTAATGAATTTACCTTCTTAATTTATATATCTGTTTACTCAGTTTTTTTCTATTTTTAAAATAGAAAATCTTAAATGTTTAATCTGCATTCTTTGAGTTTTTCTTTTTTTCTTTATATTCTTAAAAGCTTACGTGAGGTGATTAAATGCAATTTAATTTAAATTAAATACAGATTATTTGTATTAAGCATTTCTTTATTTAGTTAGTTTTTTTTTTTTTTTTTTTTTTTTTTTTTTTTTTTTTTTTTTAATTTTTTAAAGGATGACTGATTTGAAGAAAAACTATTCCATTTTTTTAATCTATTATTATTAATCTATGATGTTTTATTTGATGATAAATCATCATTATGCCTTTTTTAAGGTCCTTAATTTCTAGAAAAAAAGTATTTAATTTTTTGATAAGTCCTTAAAAGTGCTTAATTTTTTCTTTCATAAAAGAGTGGGAAACCTGTACTAAGTTTTCAAGCTTTAAATCAATAATGCCGCGGCATATTTTCGTGAAATTACGGTACTTTAAATTAGAAACTTGCACATCTGTTATTAAAAGTACCTTGCAGAAAGTCAGAAGAAATTTTGCCTCAAGATTAATAATAATTGTATTGTTAATTAATATTAATTACAAAATTGAATAAGTGTCTGTATTGATAAGTGTCTTATAGTAAGGCTAAAAAAATTAATGCATGAAAGTATCATTTTTTTAATAATGCCTAAAAGTTTTAGTCCCTAGTTTTTTTTAATTTTAATTACAACTATTGTTTCTTAGATGATATCTGAAGCTTTATGCCTCAAAGAATAAAATTTAAAATAAATATTTTTAAAATGTTTGGAAGTTTTTTATAGCAGTTCCTTCAGCAGTGCTCTGTTTATATACACAAATAAATGTACATTTTCTATAAAATGTGAAAATTTAACTGCATATTATCTGGATTTTATACTATTACAGCCCAAATAATTAAAATTATGTTAGAGGATGATACAATTTTGGCAACTATTATATATATCTTGCAGACTATTTAGGAGACTATTTTTCATATAATAATGCAACTAAAGCAACTATTTTTCTTGTTTTTATCCGATGGCAGTCCTGCATGTAAGTTCATCACTTTCTTTGAAAAAATAACTTAAACTTCTAATAAAGAGTTAATATAATTCAGAGAAATAGTATCTGAATTTTATGATACTTTATTAGCTGACTAAAAATTAAGGTCACTAAAAATTTTTTAAATTTAAAAATGTGTCGTGGAAATAATCTGAGAGAAATGGTTTTCAAGATTTTGGCTTGTAATATCGGTCATCTTGCCTCGAATTATCATAAATGGTTACTCTTGGAGGAGTGAAAAAAAAAAACTGAATTGGAAAACTAAATTTCACAGCAAGATTTGCTGAGTCGGGTCTGGGACAAAATCCCGAAATGGACAAAACTCAGATAACATTGAAATCCGTTTAAATCTCATCACCGATGAAATATCCGATAATAAAAGAATTTCGGCAAAGTTGGGATTTTGGCTTGTATTATCGGTCATCTTGCTTTGAATTATCATAAATGGTTACTCTTGGAGGAGGGGAAATAAACTGAATTTAAAAACACATTTCACAACAAGATTTGCTGAGTCGGGTCTGGGATCCCGAAATGGACGAAACTCGGATAACATTGAAATCCGTTTAAATCTCATCACCGATGAAATATCCGATAATAAAAGAATTTCGGCAAAGTCGGGATTTTGCCTTGTATTATCGGTCATCTTGCTTTGAATTCTGATAAATGGTTACTCTTAGAGGAGAGAAAAAAACTAAATTTAACAACACATTTCAATACAAGATTTGCTGAGTCGGGTCTGAGATCCCGAAATGGACGAAACTCAGATAATATTGAAATCCGTTTAAATCTCATCACTGATGAAATATCCGATAATAAAAGAACTTCGGCAAAGTCGGAATTTTGGCTATTACAAAAAAAAAAAAAAAAAAAAAAAAAAAAAATGACGACTCAACCTGAATTTTGGAATTGCTGACTGGATGATATCGCTGGGGGGGGGGGGGTGAGACCCCCCCCCCCCCCGTTGACGACGAGCCTGGTTAGAGTTTCATAATACAATATGCCAAACAAGTTCTTATCTTGCAATTTTATTAATCTAGCACTTAATATATGAAATATGTAATTGCGGCTCATTTTTAATACTATTTATTTAAATGAAAATTGATAATTTTTTTCTTCCTTTTCGCATAGCTCCCCTTCACACCCACCTGAAGAAGCATTCCATTGAGTACCTGCAGTTTTCGTTCCGGTGGATGAATAACCTTCTCATGAGAGAACTACCTCTTGCCTGCACCATTCGCCTCTGGGATACATATCTGGTAATCTCTTAAACTTTTGAAAAAATATTTGCATATCGACTGTTACTGGATGGTCTGGCATCATTTCATAAAGTACACCGAACAATTTCAGTCAGTCCAGTCGTAATAGAATGGAATTATTAAAGCGTGTTTTCTGAAACTTTGACTAACGCCTAAAGACATTCCTGCTTCGTCTGCTATATTTTCCTCTCAATCCCATATATAGAAAGTTGTGGAGAAATTTCTATAAATTTGCATACATTTGAGGAAATATTGGGAGCAAATTCTGTGCAGCACTTTCACTGGTTTAACAAGAAATTAAGAAAATTAATAAACTATACATATAGTGACCTGAGTTGTATTCTATATATTGAATACAAAATTAATCTAAATGCATGCTAATGATGTGTTTTAGTTGTTTCTACAACCCAAATTTGTGTTAAGAAATCAAATGTTGTATTCTGGTTTTAAAATTCAAGAAAATCTGTTCTTTGGTTCAATTACAACGAAGAAAATGTAATACATTTTGTTAATCAATTATATACCAGTCGTAAATAAAATTTCAAAACACTTAAAATGTTTAAGAAAATGTTAATTTTTCTTCTTAAATTAAGTTTAGCTTATTTAAAGTAATATGAACTATATATACCCAAGCTTGAATACTTTTAGTCTTTAAAATATTATATTTTTTGCATAAGAATTTTTTTTTCTCCTCAAAAATGTCATATTATTCTTTTACTATTCAACTTTATCTAATTTTGTATGGCAATACAAATTTGCCACTATATCTTTTATAAAAATCACCATTTTAAGAAATTTTAGGATCTTTCATCACTGTAAAACTATTTTATCTTTTGCAGTCTGAAGCAAATGGTTTTAGCAATTTCCATCTTTATGTGTGTGCAGCATTTCTCATGTACTGGTCTCGAGAGTTACTTCAAGAAAAAGATTTCCAGGTCTGTCTTTTTCTTTCGTAAAGTGTGTTTTTATTTATTTTTGCGACGATTCATTCTTTCTTTCCTTAGATTTTGCTTTAATTCTTGTTTTTAATTTTCGTTTAGGTGATAAACATTGAAGCTTACAAAACCATGACCACATGTGTTAAAAACCTAAAATTTGTATTAATTCTTAATTTAAATGATTTTAGTTCTTGTGTGAGCTGATAAAAAGGTCAACTGCTATAACTTTTTCTGACTCAGAAAATTTAGATTGAAAACTTTCTAGGGCAGTACAGTAGCAACCATAGGCAGTGCATTTTAAGAAATACAATTTGTTAGTTACAAAAAGGTGATTGTTTGAAAAAGGGTAGGTGTTGCTAATATAATTTTAGTCATTTATAGTATTTTGGGAATAATTGTTAGACACTACATTAGAAAATTTTTTAAAAAATAACGTAATTTTCTGCTAAAATAAAGTGTCTATTTGATCGCTTTTTATATGAGTTAAATAAAAAATTTTATTAGTTAACCTTGGCTCCTATTTTGGTAGTCGTCAAAGACTCTCCACTTTGTGGTCTGACATTGTGACAATTAACAGGGTTGCCACAGGCGACTAAAATGCGACTATTTGCTACTATTTTCGGCCTTGGGCGACTATGGCTACTTTTTTTGCCTGAAAAGGCTAAAAAAAGCAACTATTTTCAGGAATAGGCGACTATTGGGCGACTTTTTTACTTTTGGCAAATTTTTTTCGCAAAAATGAACGTTACTTTTCAGTCCCCTCGCTAACCCGTAAGTAATGCCGCCTACCACATGCCTGTGCTCAGTGATGTCGTCACGCTAATCCCTCCCTTGTTATTTCACCCCACTGAAGGAAAAAAATATGTAAAATCTGCGTTCCTTCATTATTCTTTCGTTCAAGTGGAAGCGTATTTTATTTTTAATTGTATATCTATGTGATGATTTGATTTTCTACCATACCAGTGTCTTCTTCATAACACATTTCAGGTAAGTGAATTTTATGTTGAATTAGATTTTTCTTAATATTCAATTCTTGAATATTTCTTCATATTCAAGATATTTTTCTTGAAAAAGATTAGTAAAATTACATTTTATTTTTTGTTGCTGATATTTTTAAAAATTCATCAAAATAAAATCGCATAGGGACGAATCGATTTTATAACAAAATGACAATGCCTCTGTTAATAAGCGATATATCGCAAAATATTGTTCAAACGTGATCAGAGTGAGCTCCTATATCTTCACGTCGATAGAGTAAGAAAGGTGAAGTTAATAGCTAACGCAGTTACCGCGCTGAGAAAGACTAATTTCATTACAGTTTTGCTGCAAAGACAATGTTTGTTTCGGAATTGGTTTCGGGATGTTGAATGGCAAAGGACAATTTTAATATTAGGTCGTGGTTTTGTGTGTTATTAGCGTCAGAATGTAGAACCCAATAATTTCTTTTTTGCTTCCCTTTTTTACCCCCTTGAAGATTACCTTTCAGTGGGACTTCGCATTTTTTTTTGTTAATTATTTTCCGAGAGACTCCTGCTAATGTGAGATTGCTGGTTATCATTTCGTTCTGAATTCATCCATTTATGAAAAGAAAATCTATTTTAAGAAAAGATTTCACTAAATGTTTTATTATCTTTTAAGCGATTCGATTTGATTGCAGTATTTCGTATTTAAATAATTATTGTTCAGTTCTGATAAATTTATCTTTTCTCTATTTCTTTCAATGTACCTCACTAATTTGATTGAATTTAATTATTTTTAAACCAATAATTCTTTAGTTTTTGCTTTTACAAATTAAAACAAAGCTTATATTTTATTTTATATTTAACCATCTGTCAATCCAACTTTATTATTTTAAATCATTGAAATTGATAGCGATGTTTTTTCAAAAATCATTTAATACTTAAAGTATATTTTATTAGTTTTCTCAACTATTTTTTTCTTAATTTATTAAAACTCTCAAAAAATATGAGCAAAATTTAAAAAAAAAAAAAAGTTTGGTGATTTTAAAATTAGTTTTTATGTTAAAAAAAATTGAAACATAGTTTGCGTTTTTTTTTATAATTAAAATGATTAATTTATTTTCTTAAATAAATAAAAAATTAAGAGATATTTTGTCAATTTTAAAGTGGCGTTTTTTTAATAATAATTTTTAGTTTTAATTTTTTAAAATTTCCTTTTATTATTTTATTGATTTTATTAAAATGAGGATAAATAAAGCAACATTTATTTTTATTTTTACTTTCGATACTGCACATATTTTTTTTTTCTTTCTAATAAATAAAAAAAAGGCTGACATTTTTTAGATTTAGTCTATTAATTTAAAAAAAAAAAAAAAAAAAAAAACACTATTTAAATTTTTTTTAAATTAATACTAAGCTAAGGGATATTTTAAAAACAGCGGTATTTAATAATCCAGAAAACCGGGAAGAATTTTGCTTGGTTTTCCCGCTATTTTGAAGTATAACGATTATAAAAAATAAAAGAAAGTGGAATTAGATCGAGGGACAAATGTTTTATTTTCTCCTGTGTGTTGGTTGTTCTTCTGATAAGCTGCCGTCAATCAAACTTAAAGGAATGGCATGCTGATTTCGTTTTCTCTTTGATGTACGAGGGGGTGGGGAAAATGTATTGCACACACATATCAATGAATGTCCGAATTAAGGAACTTGAAACTTCTAGCTAAGAGTGTTGACACGTGAAATTTATTTTAAATCCACTTTAGTTACTCAGTTTTTGTTATCCTTGATTTATTATGATGAATTGTTTTATTATTTCCGATAATGCATTATTTATTGTGAGCAAAACGTTTTTTAATCACCAGTTATATTCATCTATTTGCCATCGATTAACAAAACATTTTTTTTAATAAATTCTGATTTTTTCGAAATGCGGTATCATTAGTAAGTTTTCTTGATGTGGAACCACATCTGCTTTCGTTAAAAATAGTCTTTTTATACAAATAAAATAAAAGGGTGAAGATTGTTGATTAATTTAAGCATATAATTATTTGTTAATAAAAGCGGGCGATTATTTTTTGAAGCAGATAGCAGTTTTCTTTTTTTAAAGGTATATTTTTTTTTTCTAAAGTGAACATTTCTTTGATTTGTTTTCTACTTTCGTTTTTTTTATTTAAGAAAAATGAAATAAAGCTTGGGTTTGCGTTTACTTTGATTTCTTTATTATTTGATTGAAAAAATTAAGCAATGATATTGATATTATAGTTGAATATATGTTTAGAATTAATATTTTCTTTTGTGATAGATTTATTCCTTTTTATTTATTTTTGATTGATTTAAAGATTTTCCATAGGTAATTTTTGAACATATGCTAAATCGCGATACATCGCAATATTGCGACGTCTAAAGGACAATGTATCACGATTTAAAATTTCTGACATCACCCAGTCCTAATTGTGGTATTTGACAATTAAGCTATAGTTTTAGTTATTTGGCTACTAATTTTGATAAATTTTTGTTCCTGTTCAGGCGACTATTTTCATGCTTGAGACTACTAAAAGCAACTATTTTTGATCATTTTTTACTGTGGCAACCCTGAATTAATAATAAACTTCCAAGTGCATCTATATTTGATTCTAAACTTGATACAAAGCAGGTTGTTAAGACATTAATGTAATAGTGAAAAAGAAATATTTATAATTAAATTAAGCATTTGTAATAAAGTTTTAATTTTTCCTACCTTCATGATTAGAGTTAATCAATGTTTAGTAGAATCGGATTGCTTTACGTAGAACTCTTTCCCCTCGCCAATAGTATAAGAATAATGTATTCAAAGAAAAATTACCTTTTAAACGTCACATAAAGGAAGAAATTTGAAAAAAAGTTTTGGAGTATTTTTTTCACAAGTTTAGTTTGAAAGCCATATGAAAAGTGTAAAATATTTTTAATTATTTATTCGTTATTTCGTATCTAGTATTAGTAAATATTATTGTAAAAATATTTTTTTCCCTTGGAATCTAACATATTTTTGTTGGGTCTAAAAGTTTGTATTTTGTATACATCAATTGTAACTGGTACTAGTATGATATTTATAATGGAGATTAATTTTCATAAAATAATTTCTTTCTTGCTCTTACCTTTATTCATGAAATTTTAAATGATTATTCAAGACCACGCTTTGCAAAACAATCCATGAAGAAAAAATATGAATAGGGTTAGATGAATGAAATAAAAAAATGTACTGTAATAAATATTTGGCAATGAATTTATATAATCAAGCTAGAAACTTTTGAATGAAACATCTAAATAAGCTAATATATATACATTTGAACAATTTTTATTTTTTTGCAATATTTCGTTCATGTCTTGTATTTTGGCATGTTAAAATATGAAGCAAAACAAAATGTTATACCTTATTATCCAATTTTTTTTATCATTATCAAATAAAATAATTTCAAATTATATAAAGGTAAGATTTGTAATTGTATGCGAAAATCTTTTAATTTAAGAAAACCAGGCATAAATGATAAGTAGATAAAAATGTGAATATAATATCTAATATTTTGATTGCTCTTCTGAAATTGCTTAGGATAGGATATTATTTTTTTCCGCCCTATCGAATTTAAACAAAAATACATTATATAAATAGTTTGCTAAGCATTTTTATATAAAAAATAAATAAAACTTGAAAAGTTTGACTTATTTTTGAAACTGTGAATAATTTTTTTTTTACCCTGTACATGTTTATTACTATCCTTAATGTGGAGGGGGGAACCAAAAATATTTTTGCTTACACTTAAAAATCGACAGGATCTCTGCTGGAAATGAAGGCTAATCATACTAGGACTATAAGATAAGACTACAAAGGAAACTTGTGTTTAAATATATAGCGAGTAAAAAGACTTCAGACATTTTATTACATTACCCATCAACAGTTTATGTTTGGAAGGCAATCAGGTTTTACTACCTTTACAGGTGAGCCCATAAAGATAGTTAAGACTCCTTATATTTTATAACCCGTCCTACCTCTTCATTTCATCTTGCATTCTAAGTTACAACTAAGATTTATTCTTGTACATAGAACAGCTAGTTTTAAATACAAGCAACTAATTAATTTTTTGAAATCTTTATTTTGTAATAGTTATTTTATAATTCTTGATTTAGTTAGCACCTTTGCAGGTGTTAAAATTTTCAGCGTTGGTTAGATCACAATTGTGTAATGTTTAATACTGTCCTTCACCACATAATTGTGTAAAATAATAAAAAGATACTGTATTTTATATGGAGGGTTGTGTATGCTCTCGCTTTGATTCTGTCTTTTTATTATCAAGATTTGTTCTATTAACAGGGTCTCATGTTGACACTACAGAATCTTCCAACCCTCCACTGGGGTGACAATGAGATCAGCGTCCTTGTGGCAGAAGCCTACAGGCTGAAGTACATGTTTGACGACGCGCCTAACCACCTGCAACCACGTGACGACTGAGCATATCATGCCCTGTGGAGAAAGGGGAGAGTTAATTTTTTTTGTTGTTATTGAAGAGTTTTGCTACTTTGTTTTTTCTGCGAATCTCTCATTTTTTTTTTTTTTTTTTTTTTTTTTTTTATATATATATACATATAAACTGTTGGTGTTGTTTATGTAACCATTTTGTAACATGGAAAACAATACAAAAAAAAAAAAAAAAATGTATAGAAATTTATATCAGTGCTGTCTTCACTCATGTTATACTTTTTTTCATATATAAAATATACATATTGTGATCATGTATAGATGTATATAAAAAAAATTATTTAGATCCTTAAGAGTTTTATCTCTTTATTTATTTTTCAGTCCACTGTGATACATTCATGAAATATTTTGGAAGAATTTTTTCATTCTAGTATTGCAATTTAGAGTACTAATAATGAAAATTATTAGCAAAAAATTAAAAGGTTGAATCAAAAATAAAATTGAAATATTTAATTCTAGTATTTGTAATAAGTTTTTAAAAAAATGTGCTGTGAAATCCTGATAGAATATCTGAAATGTGATTATCTCATGTTAAAATTCAGTAGACTTTAAAGTCTTTATTTTAGGTTTAAGGTGCTTAAGAGTCCTTATTGAATCATGAGCCAGGTGGGGACACTAAGGGAAAGTATACTAGCTCTTTGTGTTCCCGTTCACCTCCAGAATTAACTTCAGAAGATGAGGTAATCTTTTCAACTTGGAATTTGAAAAGTTGGTGTGGGCAGAAAGCCAGTGGAGGGGAAAGAAAGGAGTTTCCTAATGACCATATAATTATTTTGTAGATTTCTTGAGTGATTTTACATTTGGGAAACTATTATTATTAATTTTGTTAAATTTTCAATTCAAGTTATTGGCTTGTTTGATACATTTATGAATGTTTTTTGTTTTTTTGCAGCAATTGTTTATTTTTCTTGTTATACGTGTTATCTCATTTGTTACTACCAATGAAGCTTCATGGTAAAAATGTTTTAAATTTTCTTTGTGTCTTTGATCTTAATTCATATAAAAATATTTCTTGTTAATTCGATCATTTTTTACAATTTGAAATGGGTAAGTGTGTCTTTCATGACTTGTGGCTTAAACACGATTTGTATGAGCATGGATGAGAGTAGTCAGAAAGTAAAAAAGAGGAAATCTACGAATGTATAAATATATATACTATATCCAAAAATTTGACAAAAAAAAAGTGTGATGTTTAAACCATGAGATTATAAATCCCGATGATTAATTTTAAAATTGTATGAATATGAATCTTGATATGAGGCTTTTAAGTCACGTGAATATGAAACTATATCGAATTTAAAATATGCAAAAATACAAATCATGATGCGTAATTTTTAGATCACGTAAATACGAATAATGCTGCATAATTTTTAAAATACTCCCAATGTCCAATTTTTACAGCACGTATAAATACGAAAATCGATGTTTGATATTAAACGAATCACAACGTTGGATTTTAAGCTCGTGTGAATACGAATCGATACATAGGGTTTTAAAAGCGAGTAAATACAAATTGCGATATTGGATTTTTAAATCTCGTAAATAAGAATCGCAATGTACAATATTTAAATCGCCTGAATAAGAATCGCAACGATCAACTTTTAAATCGCCTGAATAAGAATCGCAACGTTCAACTTTTAAATCAGGTAAATACGAAAATCGATGTTTGATAATAAAATCGCGATTTGAAAAATGCGAAACACTCGAATACGCTTTTGGGGAGAGACCGGCTTCTCCCTTCCCTCTCCTCCTCTTTTCAGTTGTACTACGATATTTTCTCTTTTCTTAATATTTTTCCGTTTTATTTATTAAAAATATTTTTTAAAATTTCCTTGATACTTTTCTTTAGAACTATTTTCAATGTATTTTTCAGTTTCAAATAGTTTTCCAACTTAAAAGATTTTAATCTTTATGAAAATCAAGAGAGAAACTAACGTACTTCCTTCCTCTATGTCTTTCCACACGCTAATGGGGAAAGCATGTGAAGTGTTGCCATAGGTAGAGAGTCGGGGCCGTAAATACGCCGGGGCCCCGACGGTCAAGGGGGCCCCATATGACGAGACCACATCATGTTTTTTCAAAATAAAGTACTCTAATTATATATATATGTAGGAAAGAAATTGTGTTAAGATAGAGTTGATGAAAATTTTCTTTTTTGTAATTGCGTACCTACTGTAACATAAAGGGAAGGGTAAAACACCTTTTCGCGAATTATTTCCCTTTCTCAAAAGAACAAACACGCTTTGCAGAGAAGGGGAAAGGCCACAGCTGTATGTAGTTTATTGTTAACACTTTCTGTACATTGCACTTCTGGTTTACTTAGTTGTTTCCTCTACTATCTAGCGTCAGACCCAGTGACGTGCCAACCAGAGGGAGGCAGAGGGCCCCTCTAAAATTTAAGTAATGGGGAAAACGATGTGTTTCGCCCCTCCTGAAATTTAGACACTCACAAAAATAAAGTAAAATCGGTAATTTAATTTTTTTTTAATTTTGAAGCTATTTTTGAAATAGAAAATTTAATATTCCTCTAACATTTATGTGCCTTGCCTCTTCTGATATTTCGCCAAGACGAAGTCTTCTAAAATAGGAATTTTAGAGAAGGAAAAAAAAAAGCTATTCTTTCTCAGCTTTGAAGATATACATCAAGTAGAAAATTGTATTTTGTTATGGGCGATTAATGTGTTTTTTGACTTTTGGAAAAGTAAAGTAAAAGTGGAAGAAATATATTGTTTTTTCAATTTTCACTCCATTCTAAAGTCTTCTAAAATAGGAATTTTAGAGAAGGAAAAAAAAAAGCTATTCTTTCTCAGCTTTGAAGATACACATCAAGTAGGAAATTGTATTTTGTTATGGGCGATTAATGTGTTTTTTGATTTTTGGAAAAGTAAAGTAAAAGTGGAAGAAATATATTGTTTTTTCAATTTTCACTCCATTTTCTTCCGAAATAGTAATGAGGGGGCGAACATAGTGTTTCGCCCCTTCTGAAATTTCAAAGTGCTCAAAAATAATAAAAATTGGTAACTAAAAAAAATTTTAACTTTGAATCTATTTTCCAAATAGAAAACTTTATTTTCTTCTGAAATAAAAATGAGGAGGGGCGGGAATTTGCTTCTCATCTTTTGAAATTTGACATTAATAGAATAAAATCAAGTGAAGTTGGAAATTTTAGAAGAAAAAAATTGTTTTATTTCATAACTTCGACGAGTATCTTCTGAAATTTAGACATTTGAAATAATAAAGTCTAGTAAAATTGTTTTGTTTTTTTTTAAAGGAAAAAAAAAAAGAAACTTTGAAGCTATTTTCCAAAAAAAAAAATTTTTTTTTCCCTCTTAAATTAAAGTGAGGGGGCGAAGAATATACTTCACCCCTTCTGAAATTCGGATATTCGCAGGAATGAAGTCAAGTAAAATTTATATTTATCTCTTATTTTCGACTTTAAAGCTATTTTCCAAATTGAAAACTTTATTTTCCTCTGAAATTTAATTGAGATGGAAGATAATGTGCGCCACCCTTTTCTGAAAATTTGACATTCGCTACAATAAAGTAAAATAGAATTGAGAATTTTAGAAAAAGAAACTACTTATTTTCCAACTTACTAGCTATTTTCCAAATTGAAATAGAAATTCACAAGAAAAATACTTCGGTTTTGTTTAAATATTTTTCTACATGTTACAACTTTTAATTTATTAAAATTTAAAACTAAAACACGAAAAGAGAAGAGGAGCACATCATAAAAAAACATAACAAGTGTTTAGAAGACTAAAATAAGTACCACTGTTTTGCATCCTGAAAAATGCATCCTACAGATATATTTTAAAGCATCTTTTGACTGTGGGTGGTATGAAGGTGTTAAAACTTTCATACCACCCACAGTTATCTGACCCCTCAAACAATAGCCATCTCCTTTTACACCAATGGAAAATGACCTTCTGCTTCTTTAAATTGCCTTTATCATTTTTATGACCCTGGGCTCTTTTGTGCTTTTATAAAATGTCATATATTTTCAGTATCTATATGTTCCTTAAGTTGTCTTAAACTAGCAATTATCTGGATGTTCTAGGAAAACAGGTGTAAGCTTTTAAGGGATCCAAGGGGATGGCTCTTGTTAACATTTACTTAGGTCATTTTGTCAAGAGATTTCTTCTGAGACAAGCGTAAAACGTTCCAGTTAAATTCCAGTTTTTAGTTCATTTAATTGCGTCTTTTAAAGTAACCATTTTTAATTCAGATATAAATTTTCTGTTAGCTTTTATTTTGTTCAATTTTTGAAATTAAAATTTAATTTTAATTAATAGTTATTAAAATTATTTACAACGTCCAATTCCAATTCTTAATTAAATTTTTCTTTGGAAAACAAGAAAACCAAATGTAAATTTATTTATAAGGAGGTAAGTATATGTTTGCATTAACTCATTTAATACATTTAAATTTTATATTTATATACTGTTAAAATTCTTTTACAAAAATGGCGACGTAAAAATTGCTTTTTTTCATGTTCGTACATAAAATTTAATTTGTATAGTGCTTTAATTGATAATTTTACTGTTTATTGTGCGCATGGATTTTGTTCTTATTTTATATTTTTAAAACCTTTAAATTTTTTAAATTGGAACTTCGAATTTTTAGGGTTTTCATTAAAAAATAAAATGCAATCTTTATTTTATATAAAAAAATCATATTTAATTTAATAAAAGAGCGCATTTAATTTAATAAAAAAGCTATGAGCATCAGCTTTGAAATCCGTAGCAATTAAAATTCATTGCCATGACAAACCATTAAAAAGAATTTTTTTTTAATTAGCAAATATGCTTTGACTTTTTCTCATTTTTCTTTCATTAAAAAAAAAACTATTACTCTTTGTCATAATTTTGTCACATATGATTACATGGCTTCATGAATACAAAGGCCAAATATTCAAGAACGAATTCTTTTCAAAATATAGCTATATTTTCTAGGGACCTGTCTATATTGGAGTAAGGCAACTTTGTATTTGTTAATCAATGTATATAGAGAAAAAATTTCTGAATATTTTTACAATTAGGACTTTTTAAAATGTGGGTATATGTGCCGAAAAAAAAATTCTATAATTTCCGTCAGTTTCCATAATGCGATCAAAAACTTTTAGATTTGAAACCAAAAAATAATTTTCAATTTTATAATGGTTTTGTCTTAAAAAGATCTTCCTAACGATATAGTAACCGGATTCAACAGGTTTATAAAATTGGTATTTTATGATAAGTACATTATATTTAGAGGAAAAGGAGGCTACTGTGGACATGGGGGACAAGAGTAGACAACATGAATAGCTTTTTCCCCCTTAGTCATATTTCCTCGGTGAGATGTCGTAAATTGGTAATATTTACGTACAGTGTATCAAAAAAGTACCACCCTGAATAACTTTTGATTTAATGATCGGATCTTCACGTTCTAGGACTCCATCTGAATAATTCGAGGGTGTGACTTCAAATATGCAAATTAATTAGTGCATGATATTTTAAGTTACGCAATCAGACACAAAAACATACTTTCTCTGAATGAACATAACTTTTGTTCAACAGATTCGATTTTCTAACCCCCGTAATATAGGAGGTAGCTGTAATCTGGGAAATATGGTCCCAATAGTTGGGTCGGGTGAGCTATCCAAAGTTTGGACCCCCAAATTGAAATTTTTTTTTTTTTTGTTTCTCACTACAGATCAAAAGCTTTTTAAGGGAACTGAAAAAAATTTGCACGCGATTATAAAATTCTTTTTTCTACAGATAATTCCATGTAGAAAATAACTTTTAGTAAATATTTATTATTTTTTATTTAATAATAGTCTGAGGTTGATCATTAACGTCGCACTAGTGCTGCACAATAGGCTATTGGCGACGATCTGGGATCTTGAGATTTGACCCTCTACAGAGAGGATGGCACCCCCGCTTCAGTAGCCCGGCGACCTGCACGCGAAGTCGAGCACTTTATGGTAGAACAGTTTAACGAGGACCAATACCGCACACCCTCGGTCCCTACGCAGACTGATCCAAGTGGTCACCCATCAGCACACTGACCGCAGCCAGTGATGCTTGACTTCGGTGATCTGCTAGGAACCGTGTCTTAACGGTCAGTCCACTTCGGGACAATAATAGTCTGAAAACTTCTGAATCGTAAGGCATATAGTTTTTTTTTTTTTGTATCATTTTAAAGTATCTAATTCCACATGGAAAATACAAATTTGAGCGAATACGACCTTTTTAAAATTTAATTTCCCAGGATTAATCGATTTCGCTGAAATTTTGTATTTTGCCATGTGGAAAACTTACAATGTTTTGTAATCCAATTTATATGCGAACAAATAACTTGTTTTCATAAATATATTCGCTAACATAATACATAAATAGCTAAAATGACGGTTAGAGATGGAGTACTGAAAGTTTTTGAAAGGGCCCCCGCCAAAAATTTTTGCCCCGAGGGGTGAAGTTACGGCACTGTAGAGAGTACTGCTCTACGCCACCTGCAGCCCATTTCTATCGCCAATTTTTAAGTCTCGTAAATAAGAATCATAATTTATGATATTTAAATAGCGTAAATAAGAATCGAAACGTTCAACTTTTAAATCCGGTCAATACGAAAATCGATTATTGATATTAAAACCGCGTGAATAACAATCGAGATATTTGCAGAGTCTGGACTTGGGCTTCCTAAAAGGCTTGTTTGTATTGTTTTTGTTTAGACATAATAAAAAAAATTTAACAAGATTAATTGAATTAGCAAATAAATATTTTCACCGCAAATCCACCTCTATTTATTTATTCGTTTGCTTTCACGCCAGGAAGCAGCGACGAGCTATCCGGCGAATGGATAAAAATACAGAAAATCTTATTTTCTGTGCGTAAAATCGGAGAAAATAGCTAAAATAAGTAAAAATGTTAGTAGCTAGGACGTTGAATTTTCTGTTTATCTTTGAAAATCGTAAATAAATTTAATTATTTTATTCTAACAACTGACTTTTCAAAGAAAAAAAAAAAACGGGATATTTATATTAAAAAAAAAATGAAACTTTTAGAGAATTGGAGTTTTTGATAAAAAGGCTGAAATTTGAGAGACAGAAGCGAAAAAATCTCATCCCTGTACAAAGGTCAACTAGTTTTATCCCAAGAAAATGATTTTTAGAGAAATTTCAGAGGGATGAATGAGAACTTCAATACTTTCGCTTCGCAGAAAATTAAATTCCTCATAAAATATTTTAACTTGAGCAAAAAAAAAAAAAAAAAAAAAGCGGAAATCCGCGGATTGGCTTGAATCTATTGAGGATATTTTAAAAAAAAGTAAACTCTTGTTGTAAAAATATTGACGTCGCTCAAATGGGAAAAGCAGCATTGAAGGTTCACACGAAAGGTATGTTTTACTAATTTAATTAATCATTTAAGATATTCATTATAAAAAAAATGTTTGCTGCAAAAGCTCAAATAATATTTTAACTAAGAAGATCCTTAAAAGGCGTGAGTTTTGGTCTTACCATCTAAAAAAGTTTGAGAAATAATAAGAGTGGTTAAGTTTCGGTATAAAATATTAAAATTTAGAGGTAGCTCAAGCAGCTTGGATTTTAATGTATGTAAGGCAAGTGATTAATGAGAACATGTTAACCAAATTTTAATATCATCTTACTCAATACTGTTATAAATGGTTTAAACTTAATAAAAAGTATATTTATTGAAAATCAATGGACATGGGGTCGTTTACTGCTGTCTGGATATACTCGTCCATGCTCTTCAACCACTTGTTGCACAAGGAATCTTAAATTGAGGCCCATCTTTCAGTAATAATTGAACTTCCGAATAAGAGCAATACTAGGTTCAGTAAAATTATATTTTTCATAGATTTCACAATTTTGGAAGCTTGATGAAAATATTTTCTAACTATCCATACAACTGGACCAACATTAAGGAATTCACACGAAAGTTCCCATTTATTAAACAATATAAGTAATCTTTTAGTCACAAAATTTTCAGGCTTTCTTTGTAAGATTTAAGTGCAATGGTAGCGCGTTTTTGAGGATTATTTTGTCTTCTTTCCTACATAAACATAACATAAGTGGTTTCCACACACATTTCCTTCAACATAAGTGGTTTCATAAAAATAGGCAAATATAGCTATAGTCAAACCCCGCTATAGTGAACCGTCTGCGGACTCAGTAATGTATCCACTATAACCGATGGTTCACTATATCCAAATTTTTTGAAGAATATTTTTTGCATAAGACAGTTGAATGATTGAAAATTGGGTTTGCAATTTTGCATAAGTTATTTACAAAATTATTAACTAATTAGCAGATAATAAAGCAAAAATTGATGAAAAAAGTAATTACGTCGCTAAATATTAGTTTTATTTTCACTTTTTATGAAAAAAATTTGTGATTTTTGATTGAACACAATTTGATTTCAAAAAGAGTTCATCAATTTTCTTATCTACAATGTGCAAAGAATGCAAGATTTTTACATTTTGAACAAGATTTTGAACCATTTTAACAAAGCATCTTCTACGTTTTATCTTTCAGCTCCACGCAGTTTTTTCGATGAAACCATGTTTTTATCCTATGCTGCAAGAATTGCCCTTCGATTTTTCCAAATGGTTGAAATTGTAGATTTTGACAAGGAAAATTCCTTACACAGTGCCGATTGATTGGTTCCATCTTCAATACGCTTTACAATTTTAACTTTGTCCTCTATCGAAAACGATTTTCTCTTTAGAGAATTTGCCATTTTCACTGCTTTTGAAATAAAAATCTTGTCTCAAATAGATAATGTAAGAATATGAAGAGAGCAGCTGTAGAATGAGTTAAATTGTTCCCCTTCTTGATTGTCAAGGGGTGATTTGTAAAGAATATGGTTTGAACAGATAAGTAAATTCCAAAAATTCAGCAGGTGGCCAAGTTAACTAGTTGTAGAGCAAGCTTGGGGAAAAGAGACAAAGCAAGGCTTGTCATGGAGGGGGGAGTATAAGATAAATGATCTGTTTGACATTTACTACAGTATAGTTAAAAGTGATAAGCATAAAGGAGTGAAATATGACACATTTTATAGGAATGCATTCATTTTCAGTCCCAACACCTACAAGTTTAAAGATGGAGGACTGAAAAAGATATTTAAAGAAATGAAATTTGAGTCCACTATAACTGAGTTTCCAAGTTCTAAGCTGTTCACTATAAGCGTTAAAAATAACATTATTTAAATAGGAATATGGACGGGACCGCTAAAAAAGTTCACTACATTCGAGTGTTCACTATATCCCAGGTTCACTATAGCGGGGTTCGACTGTACTATTATAAGATCTGACATCTATCAGATGCATTATCAGTTTTTGAGATGAAGCTTTGGAAATGCTGGTATTTATAGCTGATTATTATAGATTTTGAGCAGCTCATTATAAGGTGCATTATATGCTATCAGTTGTCTAAGCCTTGAAGTATACTCGAGCTACAAATATGCTTATGTTCAGTAAACCCTCTTATTTTGTAGTGAGCTTGAATTTGGATTTAAACATCCACATTTTCATACTACATTTAACTCTTGCTACTTTGTAGCAATATCCAATAAAACTCCCTTTATTACGATGTTTCGTGGTCCTGACAGACTTGCATATGAATTAATGTCATGCTGCTCTCAATATTACGATATTTTCTGATGCAACAAACCCCTGTAAATCTATTTATAATTTTCTATTTTTATTTATTTTATTATTTATAACACTTTTATTATATTTATGATTATTTTATTACCTTCTATTATTTATAATAATTTTTTTTTAATATTTGCAATTGATAAAATGTATAGCTTTATACTACTAAAATATTTTAGTTTTAAAGCTACAATAAGTATCAAAATAACGCGCAATAAATAAGCTTTAATAAATAGGTAGAATGCATGAAATAAACTTTAAACTAGCATTTTTTAAATAATTGTTAGTTTAAATAATCTGAAAAAAAAATTTGCATTACAATTTTTAAAAAGAACTGCTTTTTCAATTTTTCACTTTCTTTTTTATTATGACTCTTCTTTTTTTTTTTTTTTTCGCAATTGCAAACTTATACATTTTAATAATTGAAAGTTAGTTTTTCAAAAAAAAAACATTATTTTCTTCTCTTTTATAATATTTTTTAAAATAAATTACAATTCGCAACACAAACAATGCAATATTTATTTTTCAAATTTAATAATTTATCTCTTTTTAGAAAATGCTATTTTCATTCGTTGTGTTATATTGAACTAGATTTGGAAAAAAATTCTCTTCAATAAAATTTTTTGCCTTTTATTACCCTCCTACATTAAACCCAACTCAGAAGACAAGGGTGCCAAGTAGTCGTAGTTTATTTAAGAATTTCGTGCTAGAGTTTTTAGTTACACGATTTCACTGTTGTCGCTCTGACCATAAGGATAATTCGTGATTTTTTTTATGCACACAAATTCGTGTTTGAAGTTTAACTCGTTACAAATATTTTTAATACTTTCAATTAAACACATTTTCAATTTCAAAATATCCTCAATTGTTTTTATATTTGATGCTGGATTTTATTTTTTTGCCTTATCACTTACCATTGTGTATGTAAATAAATTATGAAAAAGTCATTCGGAAAAATATTTGTTTTAAGTGCCACATAAATTTGTAAAAGACTTTTTGAATTAGAATTAATTGCATCAATCAGGATAACTTAAAATATTATTTGAATAATACCAAAAAAGACTAGTATAATAATGACCAATGAATACAGGTAAAACAGAATATATTAGTTAATATTTAAAAATTAATAATATTTAGCAAATTACTAATACTTAGCTAATATTTTAAAAGAAATCTCAAAACAGAGAATACAATTATGCTTGATTTTTTCTCTCCCTAAAATTTGTAATACTAACAATAAGTATTTTCGAAAGTTCAAATGTCAAACAACAGTTTAAGAAATAACTAAAAAGTTTTCTTTAGTCTAGCATTTTTTTAGTAAAATTTTTAAACAAAATATTTAAAATAACGTTATTTTAGAAATTTTTTAATGTTTATTTTAACAAATTTTTTTCTTAAAATATTACATACTTTTTAAAAAACAAATTTTCGAGTATATTTCGATGTTATAATTATAAAACTAGAAATATAAATATTTTTTTCTTGGAATATTGAGAACAGGTAAATTAAGAAAATAAATAATAAAAAAAGGTTTCTTAATTATGCATCTAAATTTATGAGCAACTTTAAAACAATAATTTTAAAAACAATTCTATTGAAAAAGTTTTCTTTCTTTATATTCCGGTCTTTTTATTACGCTCTTATATTGAATCCAACTCAGATGACAAGGGTGCCAAGTCGTAAGAACTTTGTTAGAACTTTTGGGAGTTAGAACTTTTAGTTATACATTTTCATTGCTGTAGGTCTAGCCATAAGGATTATTCGTGATTTTATTTTATTACAAATTACTGTTAGTAGTTTAACCCGATGCAAATATCAACTACTTTTCATTACACACATTTCTAATAACAAAATTCTCTCAATTGTTTTTCTGATTGACGCAGGATATTTTTTTCTTGTAATTTACCTTTCTGTATGCAAATGAATTATGCAAAAGTAATTCAAAAGAAATTCTCTTTTTTTACACGTCACATAAATTCGTAAAAATTTTTTTGAAGTAGAATTAATCGTATACATTAAGATAATTTAAAGTATTATTTGAATAGAAACATAATAACGCTACTTTAATAATAACAAATGAATATAAGTGAATAATATCTTTAGAATAACTTAGCTGATACTTAATGGAGAATCTCAAAACAGAAAAGAAAATTATGCTTAAGTTTTTTTTGCCACCCTAAAATTTGTCATTTACCATTTTATTAAAGGAGTAAGTATTTTAAAAAGGTCAAATGTCAAACAGAAGATTAAGAAATAACTCTTAAACGTTTTTCTTATTCAATTATTTTTTTAATGCTATTTCTAACAAAAAAAATTTTAAAAAGTGATTTTATAATTTTTTTAATCTTAATCTCAACAAATTTTATTCCTAAAAATAATACATAATTTTTCACAAAAATAAATTGTCGAATATATTTTGATATTATAGATATAGGAGTAAAAATATCTTTTTGTCTTAGAAAATAAAAGGGGAAATTTTTGCATTTTAAAATATGAACAGAAAAATAAAAAAATAATAAAAATGTTTCTTAATTATGCATCTAAATTTATCTGCAACTTAATAATAATTAAAAAACGATTATATCGAAAAAATTTCCGTTCTTCATATTCCATGCTTTTTATTACCCACTTGTATTCTACCCTACTCAAAAGACAAGTGAAAATTAATGAAATTTTGCTTCTTAATTATGCATCTAAACTAATCAACTACTTAATAAAAATTACAAAAGCGATCATATTCTAAAAGCTTTCGTTCTTTCAAATCTCTGATAGAAAATTACATAGCGGATTAAAAATAAGTATACAATTTATAGTAATTCTTATTTATATTATATACGATTTAGTTATAGTAATCTTTTTTATTTATTATGCACTAATCTCAGTTATAACTCACCAATTTTTTAAAGAAAAATTTGCATTTTTTTTCTGCAAATATTTTGAAAATATTACGAGGTAGTTAAAATAAAAGTTAATAAAAACACGGCAATAATTATACTAAACATATTATGGTTGAGAATACACAAAAATTTGGAACCCCCCAAAAAAATGTTCACGTTTTATTTAAAGTCGTACAAAATTATTATAGATTTTACAAGTTCTGCAAGAAACTAATTATACTAAACATATTATGGCTAAGAATACACAAAAATTTGGAACAAAATTTTTTTTTTCACGTGTTATTTAAAGTTGTGCAAGACTATTATAGATTTTATTATAGATTTCAAGTTCTGCTAGAAACCGAAACTAATTATTTAATCCATTTATTATATGAAATAATAAATTTGTGAGAGAAAAAATTATGTCTGAAATGTATTCATAAAATATCTAGGTAAATGAATATAAAAAATCATAAAATATCTGGTTAAAAATTATCTTTGAAATCGGAAATCTAATTTAATCCCAGCGTTAAACGCATCCTATTCGAATGTTCGAATCGCTTTCACCAGCAAATTGTTAGGTGAAAGACATCCGATAGATGGGAGGAAAAATGAAGATCGCAGCCCGTTAGCAAAATCCCTTCGAAAGCGAGAGGTTTCTTCAGGTTTTCCTTTGGAGTAGAAACGTGACGTCAATATGACGTCATTTTTCTATCCATAGCTCGTTCGATGGTTGCAAGTATAGAGCTCCATGTAGATGAAATCAGTTGGTTGGAATGTCTGGCTCGAGTAGGACGCCAGCAGAATATGTATCTTACTTTTATTTCTGTTAATATATTTTGTTAAATTTAGCATATCGCCTTTTATTCAAAGCCCTCTCTTCACTCCCTTTATCCTACAAATGGGGGCTCGTCCACGGGAATGTGGATCGCGATTTGGGCAATAAATTTTTTCATCACTATCCCAGGTAGCAAAAAGATATGATCTAATACTGGCAAGATGCAATATAATACTGCCGTGCTAGAAAACGCAATACTCTTGAATCCTATCTTCTAATGTTAGAACTAATTTGATATAAGATTATATAGTATTCGATCTAACATCCGAAATTTCAAAATAATCATCTATTTCATTACTTTTGGTACAGCGCCACATTTTTGCGAAAGGTTATCCCATATTATTAATAAATAGACATTTATTTATGAAAGAAAACAATAAATTAAGTATTATTTAAAGTATCATTTTTGGCCACTTCAAACTTATGCCAGAAAACATAACGATAATATTAGCAGAAATAAGCTGTTTCAGCCAGTGCATTTGTTGAGTTGTAACTTCCTTTGGAATGGGAATGTTTACATCGCCGCCGCCTTTGATCGTGGTAATCAGCTAGAATGACATTTTTAACTTCAAAGGTATTTATAATTTAGTAATTTTTTAGTAAACTTTATAAGTTTCAATGATAGATACATAAAACTTTAAAGTAGTATCGTAGGTAGTGTTTTTCCAGTAGAAACATTCAGTGTACTTAATAATCTTGACCGCTTCTTCAAAACATTCAAGAATTAATTTAATGAATCTCTCAATAAATATTATGATTGTGCTCATTTTTAATAATGTTTGCTTGTAGTAGTTGACTACTCTGTTAAAACGTATTGTCCGACTATAAATTACAAGTATTGTAGTTAGTTTAGAATAGGCTCGTAAAAACAATGTTTACATGGTAATTCGCATCTGACAGAATTTCACTGCAACAATGATAAAGATAAAAAATAATATTTAGTAAAGAAGTTTGCCATGTTAAAATAATTATTAATTAATCGGCTACTTTTTAGTTAAAACCATTAGGTACTCTTTAGAATGTTTGAAATTTTATTCACAAGAAGAACACTATTGTTACATTAATTAAAGATCGCTGTTTAATATATTGTAAAATAATGAGTTAAACATTTTGTTTTTCATTTCTTGAGTATAGACAGATTTGCATGTTTTTGATACATGATTAAATATATGAATTTATAAATGATAGCAAATGGTTAAAAAATTAGCAACAAATATGGTTTATTCAAAGTTGTGTTTACGTTAAATGAAGAGCAGTGCTGAAAAGGTATTAAAATTTTTTTTTAGGAAGTTCTTAATAAAAGTGTGAATATTTCCTATTGGCTCTATCAGCTTATACAATGTACAAAAACATTTTGATAGTTAAGTGTCATTGTACTTTATCTTAAAAAAAAAAAAAAAAAAAAGCTTTGAATTTGATGTATTTTTGTATCTGTATATATACTTCCTGTATACTTTGAACTATAATTTCTTCTTTTTTTAAAATAAAAAATAATTAAGAATGAATAAAATTATTACTTGAGAGCGGTTATAAATGAAATGTTTTTCGATTCTTGCGCAGTGATACTAAGATTTTTGGTGCAGGTATTGTTACTGAAATCTACCTATTAAACTTTAGACCTATTAAAATTTATTTTAAATGATTTAAGTTTTAAAGAAATATTCAATGCTTAATAGTTTTAAATTTACTAATTTAATGTTTTCAAAGTAGTAAAGTAATGTGGATTTTTAAATTTAGTGTTTTCAATGTAAAGTTTAACTCTTCTTCTCTTATAATTTTAGCTTCGTCTGAGGCAGCTGGATAATGCAAATGGAGAATGACATACTGGTAGAAGACGAGGGCCCGTAAGTTCGATCCTGACAGAAAACAAAACAACTGCTGTGTATATGCTGTTCGATTCTCTTTAAATCTGCCGGAGCTGAAATTCCTCTTGTTGTTGTGTAGAAGTTTGACGAAAGGTGTATCTCTGTGTGATTCATCCCTGCTGTGTATTTTACACGTTGTCTACTGTTGCTGACAATTTTATAAAATCTTTCACTAAAGCTACGATTCATCAGTTTATTGCTCTGAAATATAGTTGCACATAAGCAAAAAATTGCAAATGAAGGGGAAATTTGAACTGCATGAAATAAATGACTGTAAAGTTTTGGAATTCTTTCTATTTAAAAATAATAATTAAAATGATAACACATAGTCAAACTGTTGCTTTTTGCACTAAAATTTTTTGTTTTTTATTTAATGACAAATATGTGTTCTTAAGGATTATGTTTATATTAAACAATAACGGTAAGAATATATTGCTTTCATAGTTGAGTGAAGTTTATATTGTGTTTTGTTTTAAAATAATATAATTAAATTGTGAAATAAAGTTTGTCATGATTTAATTTGATTAATTTTTTTTTATTCTTAACTACTGCATTGTGTAATTTATACTGCATATTTGTAATAAATCTTCGAAATTTTAGAAAATGGGATAGGCAGATATGTGTTCATTAATAAAACTTAATAAGATATTATGTTGGAAATTTTTTTACAGTCATGATAGTAATGTTTAAGCATTTTGAAATTAGATGTAGATAAAATTCGGTTTCTTTTAAATTTTCAAAATATCGGAGACAATTTTATTTTAACATCATTGTTAAACAGTAACTCTAGCTTATGGGCATTTACACTACTAGCATTGTATTTTTACTTTAATTTTGAATTATTTAGTTCAAATTTGAGATAAGCAGTGTATATATATATATATTTATGATGTTTAAAATAGTGATAATAGTAAAAATATCTTTGGCTTAATATTAAAAATTTAGCTGGACATTTATTTACATTATTGTTAAAGCAAAAAATTTTAACCAACGTAGCGTAGAATCTTGTTTAAGTTTTCATCAGTAAGGCTCTTTGCAAAGCAGGTTTTTAAATACATAATATTTTTTTTATGGCTAATTGATCAATACCAAAAAATTGACTCTAGCGTCTGCTTAATTTTTTAAAATTTATTATCTGAAAAGCTCTGTTTAAAATGTTTACATATTACACCTGCTTTTTTCTAAACCTATTTATGTCATAACGCATAATCTATAATCAGCGAAATGAAAGAAATGGAATTGTTTTAAACAAAAATCGTTATTTTTATAGCAACGTTCTCAAAAGAGTAATAGATTGTAGTCAAATTTTAATCATTCATACCAAAGGCAACTTTTAAAAGATACTGTTAAAAATGTTATTATTTTTTCGTCTCGTTCTTAATTGCTATTATATGTTTGTGCAAATTTAATTTAGATTTAACATAATATTTACTGACAGTTTTGAAATAAAAATATTATGTAAATTGTTTGCAAAGATTGTTGGTTTAGTACATAACACCTTTAAATAATTATCGAATTGATGATAATTTCTGATGTGCCCCTAAAAGTAGTTTTAACATTAAAAAAATTTATAGCAATTTTCATAATATTAGTTACTTTCCTGGTTTCAGTCTCTGGAAAAATTTCCACTTTGTGTTTGGGTTTTGTTTTAGGTGTTTTGTTCAATAAAATTTCAAATACTTAAAGAATAAAGCTACGTAAGTATTTCTCCATTTAATTTCTGTGATGATATCAGAAGCAATTTTTTTTAAATGCTGATTTTAAAGTATAACTCAAACTCTTGAGGATTTTCATTATCAACATTGTGTTTATTATTTTAATTTTGGAAACTTTCACATAATTATTCATTTAAAATTTGAGACAAAAATTTCTGCTTTTTTATTTTTATCATGTTTAAAATAATATAATTGTAAAATAATTATAATCGTAAAAAGTTCTTTTGACTGAATAACATTTATATTATGATAAAAATTCCTGATCAATTTAGAAAAGAATATTGCTTATATTATAAAGAATATTATTAAAGAATATTTTGTGATAGCAAGGTTTTTCAAAAGTAACTGATGGTAGTCAAATTTGGATGAATATAAAAGCAACTTATAGTAAAGAAGTATTATGTTTTTTCGTCTCATTCTTGTATGCAATTAAATGTTTGTGCAAATTTAATTCTGATAAAATACAATATTTACTAATTTTTTTTGGTTTTGACATTTAAATGTTATCTAAACTTTAAGTAAATAAAAGTACATAGTACTTTAACTAATTATTGAATCGTTAAAAATTTCTGTTGTCCCAATGTAAAATTATTTTTACATTACAAAAAATAATTGCAAATTTTTTTAATAGAAATTCATAAAGGCTTTTTTTGTTTCCACTTCCTGAAAATATTTCTACAGGTGCCTTTAGGTTTTGTTTCAAGTGTTTTGTAAGTAAAATTTCAGATTCTAAAAGGATAAAGTTACGTAAGTAGTTCTCTCTTTAATTTCAGTGATAGAAGTGAAATAATTTATGCAAGTAAGTAATTTGAATTTTTTTTTATTATTTCAGTTATTACAAAAAATAACAGTTTAAAAATTCGAGATATAATTTTATTGTAAAATTTTTGGAAATGAATGACTTAGTTATATAGTAGAAAAAAAAGTTAAGCTAAATATTCGACTCAATTCAAATGTAAATTTAACTTAGCAATTATGTGGTGTTGTTTTCTTAATTTACAATTTAAGAATATAAATAATGAATGATAATTGTGAAATTGCTAATGGCTTAAGTTACACATTTAAAAGAAAAATATGTATATATATTACAAACTATCAAATTCAATTGAGATTTTGTTAAAATAAGCTCATTTAAAAAAAAAAAAAAAAAATTAAGAGTACATTTTAAAATTAAAAACTTGAAAATTATTAATGATATAAAATTTGCTAGAAAACCCATTGTATGAAGAAAGGAAAAAATATCAATAAAAGTTGTGATATAGTATTATTTCTTAAATAAATTTGAAATATTCAGAAAAATCAGCAGAACATAAGATATACTTTGGAGTAAGAGGGAGGAAAATGGATGGTAGCAGAGTTCGCTAAAATAATTTTATTTAGTATTTCTGCATTGCTGTGTAATACTGCATGGAATGACATTATAAAACTATTGTTCTATGTTTTACTGCTTCACAGCAATACAGAAAATTAAATAAAATTATATCGCCGAATTATTCTACTACCATCCAAATCCTCCTCTTGCTTACTCCAAAAATAAAGAGCAAAGCAAGATAATATCAGAAAATAAAAATCTAATATTATAAAGCATTAAAACTAATGCAAAATAATACTATGGCGAACGCTAGATAATCTTAGTTTGCATAGAAGCTAATATTATATAATATTACAGCCAATGCTAGATAATATTAGTTTGCATTGAATCTAATATTATACGATGCTGAGCAAACAGCGACCTCTTGTATCTTTCTAATCTTAAAAGTTGTGCAGGATAACGTTAGATTTTGCCACTTTTCTGGTAATATCTAATATCAGGTCCAAAGTATATCTTATGTTCTGCTGATTATTTTTGAATATTTCAAATTTATTTAAGAAATAATACTATATCACAGCTTTTATTCATATTTTTTTCCTTTCTTTATGCAATGGGTTTTCTGACAAATTTTATATCATTAATAATTTTCAAGTTTTTAATTTTAAAATGTACTCTTAATTTTTTTTAAAAAAATGAGCTTATTTTATCAAAATCTCAATTGAATTTGTTAGTTTGTAATATATATACATATTTTTTTTTTTAAATGTGTAATTTAAGCCATTTGCAATTTTACAATTTTCATTCATTATTTATATTCTGAAATTGTAAATTAAGAAAACAACACCACATAATTGCTAAGTTAAATTAACATTTGAATTGAGTCGAAAATTTAGCTTAACTTTTTTTTCTACTATATAACTAAGTCATTCATTTCCAAAAATATTACAATAAAATTATATCTCGAATTTTTAAACTGTTATTTTTTGTAATAACTGAAACAATAAAGAAAATGAAAAAATACTCAAATTACTTACTTACATAAATTATTTCACTTCTATCACTAAAATTAAAGAGAAAACTACTTACGTAACTTTATCCTTTTAGAATCTGAAATTTTACTTACAAAACACTTGAAACAAAACCTAAAGGCACCTGTAGAAATATTTTCAGGGAGTGGAAACAAAAAAAGCCTTTATGAATTTCTATTAAAAAATTTGCAATTATTTTTTGTAATGTAAAAATAATTTTACATTGGGACATCAGAAATTTTCAGCGATTCAATAATTAGTTAAAGTACTATGTACTTTTATTTACTTAAAGTTTAGATAACATTTAAATGTCAAATCCAAAAAAAAATTAGTAAATATTGTATTTTATCAGAATTAAATTTGCACAAACATTTAATTGCATACAAGAATGAGAGGAAAAAACATAATACTTTTTTACTAAATTTTTTAAAATTTGAGAAAAGCAAAAAGAATATTTGATAAACTAAATTTTAAACATTGAAGTTTGTTGAGTTGTCATTTAATATTCTTTAAATTTATTAAAATTTTGTAAGACATTTACTTCGACTAAGATTATATTATTACAAGCTATGCTTAAAAATCCCTAAAAAAATTTAAATAGTCTAGCAATAATTCATTAAAGCTTATTCTTATCTATATATTTGTAATGAGTACATGTTTGTCTTAAACATTCGGTGTTTATTCAATACTTTTGAAAAGTACCTTACTGAATAATATTTAAAACGCAATTTATTCCTCTAGGGTCAGAATTTTTTTCTTGACATTTTTTAGAATTCTACTAATAGTATATTTTGAAGAGACATTTCTTGATAAATTTGACATTTTTCTATGGTTTCTTCTGAACAGACATGATAATTATCATTAAATTTTGCCATGATTTTCAAATAATGAAATGAAATGAAAGTTGCTTTTATATTCATTCAAATTTGACTACCATCAGTTACTTTTGAAAAACCTTGCTATCACAAAATATTCTTTAATAATATTCTTTGTAATATAAGCAATATTCTTTTCTAAATTGATTAGGAATTTTTATCATAATATAAATGTTATTCAGTCAAAAGAACTTTTTACGACTACCCAGGTAGCAAAAAGATATGATCTAATGCTGGCAAGATGCAATATAATACTGCCGTGCTAGAAAACGCAATACTCTTGAATCCTATCTTCTAACATTAGAGCTATTATTATGTTAAATTAACCAGTATTCGATCTGATATTCGAACTTTAAAAATTATCATCTATTTCATTACTTTTAGTGCTGCGCTACTTTTTTGTGGCACGGCACATCAAATTATTAGTAAATAAATATTTATTTCTAAAAGAAAACAAGTATTTCAATTTTTCACGAAATATCTTGTTTACGAATGCAAATTTTATGCTACCAAACGCAAAGGAGTATAAGTTTCGTTTTCGCGAATGATAATACAGTCGACTGTTGAGTTGTTCTCTTTTGCTGATGTTGTTTACAAGCCGTCCGCCATATTTGTGATTTGTTAAGTACATCTGCTCGACAACTACTTCTGATACTTCTCCCCAAGTAGCACGTGATATTAGATATTATCAGAAAATCGGTAAAATCTGACGTTATCTTGCACAACTTCTAAGATTCAACTTCTAAGATCAATTTCTTGAGGATTTTCATTATCAACATTGTGTTTATTATTTTAATTTTGGAAATTTTCACATAATTTTTCATTTAAAATTTGAGACAAAAGTTTCTGCTTTTTTATTTTTATCATGTTTAAAATAATATAATTGTAAAATAATTATACCCAAGTAGCACGTGATATTAGATATTATCAGAAAATCGGTAAAATCTGACTTTATCTTGCACAACTTCTAAGATTAGAAAGATACAAGAGGTCGCTGTTTGCTCAGCATCGTATAATATTAGATTCAATGCAAACTAATATTATCTAGCGTTCACTGTAATATTTTATAATATTAGATTCTATTAAAAGTAATATTAACTAGCGTTCGCCGTAATATTGTTTTGCATTAGTTTTGATGATCTATAATATTAGATTTTGTATTTTCTGATATCTTGAATTGCTTTTTATATTTTGGAGTAAGCAAGAGGAAGATATGGATGGTAGAATAATTCGGTGATATAATTTTACTTAATTTTATGCATTGCAGCAGTAAAACATGGAACAACAGCTTAATAATGTCTTTCCATGCATTATTTACTTTAACAACACATAAATACTACAAAAATTATATTACCGAATTCGACTACCTACTATTTTCCTTCCTCTTACTCCAAATTATTTTGGATCCAACTGATTTTTATGAATGAAATTTTCAAATTTTATTAAGACAAAATACTTAATTGATTTTTTTTCCTTTCTTTATATCAAGATTTAACAGATAAATTTTATATCATTTCAAGTGTTTATCTTTAATTTTAAAAATATTCTTAAATTATTTTTAAAATCAAGCCAAGTTAATCATAATCTCACTTGAATTTGATAAATTAATTAATAAATAATTTAAAATAATATAATAATCTCTTTAAATAATTTAAAAATAAATAAATTTACTTACTTCCAAATATTTTTTTTCTTTTGAAATTGAAAGGAGAAATACTTACGTAACTTAATTTTTTCTATACCTGAAATTTCACCTAACAGAAAAACTTAAACAAAACCCAAAGACATGTGAAGATATTTTTTCAGACAGTAAAACCAGAAAAGGATTTAATATTAAAATTAGTTATTAAATTCTTTTTTTTTTTAAAAAAAAAAAATACATGGCACATCAGAAAAGTTTAATAATTCTATAATTGAATTAAAGCTACTATGTATTAAACCAGCAATTTTATCCAAAAAATTTACATGACATTTAAATTTCAAAACCAAGTAATATTGTGTTTTATCTTATTAAATTTGCACTAATATATAATAAAATATAATAAAAATTGAATGCTAAATTTTGAGCAGCTTATCTCTTATTGATAAAAAATAATTTCCTTTTTTTTTTTTAGCCTTAATGACATTATACGTTTATTATTACTGAAACACAGTCAATCTAAAATTCTGCAGTCAATCTCTCAACTTTAAAAAATATAATTGAATTTTTAATCCTTAGTTAAAAAATCTCTATAAAATTGGGTTATGTAAAAAAGTTACAATCACATTAAGAGAAACTACAAACTGTTAAATATTACTTGTAATTGTTTTGTTGACAAAATGAAGATAAAAGAAAAATGTTTACAAAGAAAATTATTACAGAAAAATTTGTGCTAAGTCAATAAATGGAAAAATAACTAAGCTAAATTCTTTATTGATTTTTTACAATTTCTTGGTTATATCACAGTGAAAAAAATGAAAAAAAAAATGAATTAATAGAGAAAAAATAAAAACTTCTCACAATATTAATATCACATCCGAATACATCACAGATATATATCATGTTCTTTTTCCTTTTTACAAGTTATCCGATAAATCCAATGCATTACTGAGGTAGTTTAACTCCACCAGGGAAGATCTTTTCCTTGAATTACCCCATTCTTTGGCACAAGAGAGGACCTTGCCAAGTCTTTCTGCGAGCTCTTCACGTTTAACTTCTGTAAAGCGGAGTGACATTGTAGCTAATAAAAATAAGAGGAAAAAGGTGAACAATTAAAAAAAAAAAAATAATAATAAATTTATTTTTAAATAAATAATTTATATAAATTTTGCAATAAAAAATTACTTTTTATTTTACTTTGCAAATAAAAAAAACCATTTGTAACATTTTCCCCACTCGATGATTCAATGGATTTTAATGGTTAAGATAGACTACATTCATTTCGCACTACTTCACTGATTAATAGTTTGAGATCAGGTTAAAACACAAAAATTGAAGGACAAACAGACTGGCACATTAAGGCAAGGTGACAGCAGGCAAAAGCCAGGCTTAGAAGAAAGTTCCTTATATATAAAAAAAAAAAATTATATTCTATTTCATTTCTGTCAATTCTCGGACACATATATTTAAATGTTTTATTCTTAATGTTGTTATAATTTGACTATTTTCAAACAATGTAATTTACAGCAGTGGAGCATGTATGGGTATCGCGTTTTTTATTTTTTTATATATATCAAACATTTTAACTTAAATGTTATTTTCAAGAAGACTTTTTTAATTTTTAACTAATCTCTTAAATTTAAATCTATCTTTTCCTTTAGAATGTAATTATTGCTTTTTAATTTTTTTTCTTCACAAATAAGCTCTATAGTAATTGATGAACTATAGTTTCAACAACTCAATGACTAAAATCCTAAGCAATAACTTTAAATATTCATTCTCTTTTTCACCAACATAGAACAAATGCCTCTTCATTTTCCATGAAACGCCCAGGTCATGAAGCTTGTTAAAATTGAAATTCATGTTATTCATAGTTTAGAAATAAAAAATGCTTACCCAAAAGCACATGGAATATTTCCCTCAAGTCTTCAAGAGATTTCTTTCCCTTTCTCCCAAGTCTACTGTATTGCAGAGCAACATCTTTCACAAATTTTTTTTTTTAATAAGTTAGTGGTAAAGAAGGACAAATGTTTGCTATAAGATATATTTGAAAGGTAGCTAACCTAAAAAAATAAAAGCAAAAAAGTTATTATTGAAGCAAAATAGACAGAAAAATTTAAAGGAACCAGTTGAAGCATAATTTATTATTGCTGTAAGACAAGTTGCTATTAAATGTAAAGTAAAAGAACAAAGCAAATCTAACTAAATACACAAATAAATTTTACTGAAGTAAACTTTTTAAAAATTAATTTTTATTTGAGATATTTTTCATTCTATGATTAACATACAATCAATATGATGGTTATTTTAAAAAACTTTTGGAATCAGTAAAATAAAAGAAACTGAACTTTATATAATTTTTTTTTTTTTTTTAAAACAATTTAATTAGAAATGCGTTTTGTCTTAGTCCTCGACTAAAAGATTATATTTTAAATAAACATCTAAATGGTAAAAGCTTATTAATTTTTTTTTCTTTGTCCAGCACCGAAAAATATCTAAATGATTCAGGGGCCCCCATTAGGGGGTAAGGTAACTTCGTGAAAAACGCTGGAAAATTACTCTAAAATCACATTTAAACTCGTTTTAAAAATTATTAATAGAATTTTAAAATAATTTGTTACATTAAATATGTTTGTTTAAATAAGATCTATTCATTAATATTAAACATTGAGCTGTCAGATTGTAAATTATTGAGAAAAAGTGATTTATGTTCTCCCATAGAATAACATTGAGACGTCGATTGAAGCTGGCAACGGTGCCAACGGCCTTAAAGCTTGGGGGGAATTTTTACACTAAATAAAACGAATAGTTTGGGGGGGGGGATTTAGAGGAGAGAATTTTTTTTTTTTTTTTGCGCCCAAGAGTTTGGAGGGGGGTGGCCACTGAAATGATTAAAATTTAAGAAATGTTTGAACATATTTAAAAGAGATTTAACCCTTATTGAACCAACAGCACATAAGCTTTTGACATCACTTTTGTACTATATATTTCATTAATTTTAGATAATATATATGCTGAATATATTATTTTGAAACATTAAATGACATAAAAAGAAAGGATTTATGACTTAGAAAGGATTTATGACTTCATTTAATAAGAAATCAACATTTTGTCAAAAATAAATAAGAAACTGCTAGTAGTTTTCTAAATTTAGGTGGCTACAATAATTTGATTTGCTTTTAAAAGTGTCTACAAAGAATTAAATATTGCACAAATACACACACAAATAATAATAATTATTTATAAGTTAATGAATTAAAAAATATTTTAAAAATGTTATAATTACCAAAATTGAAGACAATGTAGTATCTTCTGATAACTTTCGATTTAAACAATCTAAATCATCATCTGTTTGGATTAGCAAATTAAGGTCCGGAATAAGATTGGAAATAATGGGAGTGGCAACCCTTTTTCCAGCATCAATTTGTAACCCTAATAATGAGGCATTCATTTGGGCATGCTCGTGTGTCAATTTTTTTATCTGCTGACTCAACCGCTCCAATTCATAAAACAAACGTTTCACTAAATAAAAGATAAAATCAAATTTTAATATTTGCACTTGCAGTAAACAAAATAAAGACTTCAAATGTTAAAATAATTTGTATTGGATCTTAAACAGACACCTTTTCTCTGCCATACTCGGCACTGTAGGGACTGCATCGTTCACCGGAGTGACAAATGTACATAATAATTACCAGGGCACTTAAGCTAATTCCATGACTTTAATGGTAGATTCAACACAATACGTAACTATCATGGTAACATCAAAAAGATAAGTTTAAGATGCAAATAAATGTGATGATGTTTGGACAAAATGGTGACAGAAACATACATTAGCTACATTGTGATAGCTTAAACAATAGGACATAAACACTGAATAATAAGTGATTGCTGAGCATTGAGGTACAGACGAGAGCTCCATTAATGCTCGTAGAATTTACTTTCTATGGATGCCAAAAACTACATGTCTAATATGAACTATTGAAATCACTGAAAATGATAAATATATTAGAATCCATAATTATGACATAAAAAGACATGATAGGATGGATCAACTGAGAGCTCTACCCCTGAGTGACGAACTGCGAGTTCATCGAAATAGGTGTGAACAAACGTCATAATTTAGTTAAGAACGTTTGTTAATTGGTGCAGTTGGTCAATCTACAAAACGTTACATGGTTTTGCAAAATTTTTTAAAAAATAATTTACAATATTATGCAAAAAAATATTTAAATTTTATAAGTTTATAAAAGACTATATATTAAAGCAACTTTTATTAAATCATTATCAATAAATAATGATAGGAATAATAAATAACAACTCACTCATTCCAAATAATGAGGCAGCATTGGCTTCAACAACATCGGTAATTTCTGGCACTGTAACTGTAACAGAGGTTTCTGGATACAAATTATTCAGCTCTGGCATAGCTGGAAACATCTCTGGAACTTTGCTGGAAGTCTGTGGAACTTCATCAAAGACAATGGGAACTGATAGGACCCCTACATAAATGATAAAAAGCAAACTAATCTTAGAAGTAAGCAAAAATTTAATAATATTTTAAAACAAGGTGAAAAAATTAGCCAATAATTTTATGAAACATTAAAAAAAAAAAAAAAAAAAAAACTATATCAAATACTTATTATACAGAAATCTATAATTGCTAATCTGGCTTGATAAAATAAATATAGTAGACGTTTGCGATTTTTAATATTTTATATTAAAGCACACTGTATACGATATCATTAAAATTAAATCAAATTTGAACATATACATACCATTGAGAGTAATCGCAATGTCACTGCCTGCCAACATAGATTCCGAATAGCTTTGGGATGACTGTGCAACAGCCGCAACTTCGGTGGTAACTATATAAAGTGAAATAAATCTTATATTTATAATGTTTACTTTAAAAGTAAAGACAAATAAATAAAAAAAAAAATACTCACAACTTGAAGAGGGAAGGGTGGGTACCTTAAACCTTTTCTTTCTAGGAGATTTCTTAAAATTTAAACAATTTTCAAGATCATCATCAGTACTGGAATCCTGCTGAAATCATATAGGTGTTTGCCGTTTCCTTTTTGTATTAGTTGCGTCATCTTCAGTCGCAGATGTCTCAAGATTTGATGTTTGTTGCGCTTCTTGAGCTTTAATGTGGGCACTTTTAAAAGAACCTAAAATTAAATTATTTATTTTTTGTTATCTTCGTAAAATCTTAATGAGAAATAAAAAAAAAAGAAATACTAACTGGAAGAGCAAAGAACTCTAACTTCAAAATTCTCCCATTGGTCATCTGCAGGCAAGCTGTCCCGCAGATACTTAGTAATTTGATAAGTGGGCAACTTGCTGGGCCACTTTGCCACATCTTTGCTCAATAACCACTTAGACGGTATGACTTCGACAGTGTCACTTTCTGTGAAAATCACAACAGCATACTTTTTTCCTTTGAAATAGATTTTTACATACAATAAAATTAAACATTTATATACACAGTACAAAAATTATGATGAAGGGATGAAGTTATAACAATATACATATAATGCAAGATGTCAAATTAAGTGCATAAGCATATTTACATGATGAAACAAATCAGCACAAAATTTCTCTAACAATTTCAGCTCTGCAAGCTGTTAAGTTCAAAGACAAAAAGAAAGAAAAATGGTGACATTCTTCCCAAAATTGTTTAGAAAGTGTGTAAAAATAAGGATAAATGTTTTGAATAGAAAAAAAAACTATTATTTATTATAACTTTATAGCTCAAAAAATGTATTTATAAACATTTTAGACAAGTTTTGGATAGCCTGTCAAAGTGAAAAGAGGTTGTTATTTTATCACTCAATATAAATAAATAAATAAAAAATAAATAATAATTTAATTTTCCATTTAGAATAATTGTAAATAGTGAAATTACAATGCAATTGAAAAAAAGAAACATGTCCTTCACGATCGATTTTTAAAAAACTGAATGACGACTATTCGCTTTCCGTTGCTAACATTCTCAATGTTAAAACAGAATTTAAAAAAACAATTTAAAAAAAAATTATATTTGAAAAATTAATATTAAAAATTTATATTTATTATTGTACCAAAACATCTTACAAAAATGAGATACATACAAAAATTCTAATTTTAAATTTTTTGTACCTTATACTGATTTTTCAACTGCACATTTAAAAAGTAAAACATAATTTAACGTAACAGTAGATTGCAAACAGCTCATGATGCAGGAAATATTTTGTTAATTTAGATAGAAATGCAAATAAATTACCAGTACAAGGAAAATTTCTTTAATAATAATTAAATCTGCAAATAATTTACTTTGATAAAATAAAAATACTTAAAATTTAGATGATATTTAATATATACTTGAACTAAAGTAAAACAAAAATTGGATATAATTGTTTTTATCAAAACGAATGATTTTAAGTATCCTAATGCAAAATTTTAACATTGCTAGGCATTTTCTTAAGACAAAAATTAATTTGTTCTTAATATTTAGTTACATTAACACAATTCATATTAACTCGAAATATGGCAATCTAGCTTTAAAGAATGTTAAAAGGCAGATTAATTTTCTTTCACTTGGCCTCTTAAATAACGTAAATTAAAAATAAAAAGAGTTGAAAACTATTGCTTAAATTTGAATATGGACATTTTCATCTTTAAAATAATGTTACAGATTACACTTCAAGAGTAATATTTAAAAGAAAGAAAATGTAGATCGAAAATCAAAACATAAAGTCTTTTAATGATCAGAATATATGTACCTTTCAGACGAGGGGCAAGAAGATAGTAAATAATTTCGTCTGGCCTTACTAACAAGAGAGTCTAAAATCAATTGTTTTTCAGCCAATTTTACGTGGTTCTCGGCTTTCCTTTTAATAGATAAATGATTTTTCTTTTTACCTGACATTTCCTATAAATCATATGAATATATCATATGAATATGAATATAAATATACATTAAATATCATCTAAATTTTAAGTATTTTTATTTTATCAAAGTAAATTATTTGCAGATTTAATTATTATTAAATAAATTTTCCTTGTACCGGTAATTTATTTGCATTTGTATCTAAATTAACAAAATATTTCCTGCATCATGAGCTGTTTGCAATCTACTGTTATGTTAAATTATGTTTTACTTTTTAAATGTGCAGTTGAAAAATCAGTATAAGGTACAAAAAATTTAAAATTAGAATTTTTGTATGTATCTCATTTTTGTAAGATGTTTTGGTACAATAATAAATATAAATTTTTAATATTAATTTTTCAAATATAAATTTTTTTAAAATTGTTTTTTTTAATTCTGTTTTAACATTGAGAGTGTTAGCAACGGAAAGAGAATAGTCGTCATTCAGTTTTTTAAAAATCGATCGTGAAGGACATGTTTCTTTTTTTCTATTGCATTGTAATTTCCCTATTTACAATTATTCTGAATGGAAAATTAATACTTGAAATATTATTTATTTTTTATTTATTTTGAGTGATAAAATAACGACCTCTTTTCACTTTGACAGGCTATCCAAAACTTGTCTAAAATGTTTATAAATACATTTTTTGAGCTATAAAGTTATAAAAAATAATAGTTTTTTTTTTTCTATTCAAAACATTTATCCTTATTTTTACACACTTTCTAAAAAATTTTGGGAAGAATGTCACCATTTTTTTTTCTTTTTGTCTTTGAACTTAACAGCTTGCAGAGCTGAAATTGTTAGATAAATTTTGTGCTGATTTGTTTCATCATGTAAATATGCTTATGCACTTAATTTGACATCTTGCAGTATATGTATATTGTTATAACTTCATCCCTTCATCATAATTTTTGTACTGTGTATATAAATTGTACTGGGAACTGCTGGGTATTTTAAAAAATACTAAAAAAAGAGGTCTATCAAAATGAACTTCAATTTAGATGAAATACAAAAAATTTACAACTTGTATTCTTCTTATTAAGAGGACGTAATTATGGCTGGTGATACGAAACTAGTGGTAGTCCAGGACTGGTCAGTAATCACATAACAAAGTTAATAAAAAAACATACCTCTATGAAAATGACAATGACGAGTACGTTGTGATGCACTTACAACATTATCTTTGGTTGTACGATGTAGAGATTCAGGTGTAGTCAAGTAACGAAAACTATTATGTTGTTCACCAAAAATTCTTTATTTTGAGGATTATTAGAAAAACAGCTTCACACATTTTCTTGAGGGAGGATATTTTGAAAAAAAAACATTTTTGCACACAAGCGATGGGCATCTGGAGCGGAAGGCATGTCACACAGATGAAATTAGTCAACCACTGGAGGCGGACACCGCATCTCAAAAAAACAGAAATAGGATAGGATCTATAAATGTAGAAGCCAAAATCATCTTGGCGAAGCAAATGCAAACAGAAAGCATGGCGTAAAGGACCACGCCATGTCGAAGACTTCCGACCTCAGGGGTGAGGAGGGAGAAAAAAATAAAATCTCCGTTAGGCGGAGAAAAGTTTGAATTGGTGATGATTAGAACTCGAATGCTAGCGATCAATTTTACCGCCCGATATTTATACTCTCTGGAAAGAGTTGAAGTTAAATTACTTAAAAATTGTAAGTTAAAGTTGAATTTCCTACAATTACTGAGTTGAGGAGTTACACTCAACGTTTAAAAAAGGGTTCTCAATTAAAAATGAAGAAACAAGATGCAGATTACTCTGCACCGGCGTGGTACATCAAACGGGCCGATAAGCAGGTGTTGGAAAATTCTAGGGAAAGGGAGGGGTCAAAAGAAAGGAAAAGGAATTTTATGGGGAGAGTGTCACAATTGCTTGAATCAATAAGGGGAGAGATGAAAACGGGTGAAGAACTAAGGATTTGTATCAGAAATTAGCAAACATTACGATTTGGATGTAAAAAAAACATGAAATTAAATTGAAAATTGTGACTCAATGTCACATTATACCCCCCACTGCAGAAAAAAATTTTGAAGAAATTTTTTTTTTAATTTTTTTTTTTTATTTTTTATTTATTTATTTTTTTTTTTGAAAAAATTTTTATTGCTAAAGTGAAAAGCTTATACCAAAAGATTTCAATTGAAGGGGTTAAATTAATTATTGACAGCCTGCCACTCCAGTCTACCCTTCACTATTTACAAATGGTCAGTTGTTACATCAAGAACTACCTGTCAAACAATTTGATATTAAATTAGTTTAAAATAAGGAAAGCTGTGTCCTTAACATAAAACATACAAACAAATAGTATCACAAAACATACACATTAACAGCTCTACATGGCTGATCTGGAAAAACAATCTTAATTGTTTGCTAAATAAAGGGAAAAAAAACAATCTTAATTGTTTGCTAAATAAAGAAAGAAAACACAAAGAACTTGCTTGTAGCATGAAACAAACTGTTGACATTGAACAGTCAACCTGAAAAACAAATTAACCCAAGAAGCATTGTTGTATGCTAATGTATACAATACTCATTACATACCCGTATCAAAAAGGAATCATTCTAGCTGAAGTAGAATGCACAACTAATCTCCAGAAACATAGCATTATGGAGATAAAATATAAATGAGCATTTAAAAAAATATCACTTATTAATGTGAAAATAATTTTGAGGTAAAAACATTAACTCAAATTGTTCCTTGTAAGAAGGAATGAAAAATAAATTGATTTGTTTGCAGAAATTAGAATGAGAAAAAAAATTGAAAAAATTGCAAACAAACAAAAAAATCAGGCTACCGTTGTAGACTGAGAATACTCCGAGTTTAACGAATGAGAAAAAAAATTTGTACAAAATTTTGTACAACAATACATTAAGTGAATTTTTGAGAAAAAACTAAACCAATCAAATAAGATTGATAATTATCATTCCGAGTTAAAACGACAAAAAATTGGATACACCAAATGTATACCAAACAAACTCAAAGTCATAGTGAGATAAACTAAGTGACAAAAAAGTTAATTAAGCTTTAAAGATTAGAAAAAAAACTTGGAAAAAACATTAAATTAATGTAAAGAAAAAACAAAAGCCTAGGCAAAACATTAAACTTAAAAACTTAACAAAACTGTACGGGACCTTAACACGCGAAAGAATCACAAAATTTAAACTCACCTAACCTTGGAAAAAAAACAATACTTAGTAACAAAAAAAAAACACAACAAAACAAAACAAGGCCTTGAAACATCAACATAGCATTGCCTAACAAACTTGCTGAACAAAAATGTACAATTGGCAGATTCAGCATGAAAAATTTGTAAACAACACAAAACTAATTACAACACAAAATCATAACAAAAATTATGATAGCCTGAGGTGTACATTTATACCTCACATATGCACGAGTACTCATACTCTGCAAACATCAAACAAAGTATGTAATAAGGTTATGTATTATGACATACTATAAAAGGAAAAAAAAAATTACTGTACAGAACTGCAGGGTCGAGAAAAAAGGGGAAAAATTTGGCATTCGAATTCAAGTATCATCATTTAATTACAATTAAGTGTTTAAGTAAATTTTAAAAAAATCCTAATATTAGCATGAAATATTAGTCAAAAAAATGTAAGTTAGACAAGAACAACCAAGACCAAACGCGAACCCATAGTCATAATATTGGGAGTCGTTACAAGAGGGCACTGCTCATCATCCACAAATAGAAACCATTAAATCACTATTTGAATACCTCATTCACTTAAAAAAACACATTAGTTAAAAAAACTAGCACTATTAAATAAAGTTACAAGAATTATATATATATATACTAAAAAAAATTGTAAAAAAAATCACTGGTACTGCCTGACAAGCACTACAGGATCCCGCTGTTCCGCGGATATGTAATGACCAGCATCACACACAACGTTACCCATATAGTATTCACCACACATATCAATGTTAAATTTTACAAATTTATGTCAGAAAAATTATTTGTTTCTTAAATTATAAGGACAGGCCTTGGGGAGAGTGACATTACAATCATTTACACTATGGGAGGTATCCAAAGAGGGAGGAAAAAGCAAATTTTGCTTCCTATGGGGACAGAGACGCAACCTATCAATATGTACAGTTTGTTTAGGTGCATTGGGGTTGTCTAAAATTTGAATGACATAATCCACATCGTTAAATTTGGAAACAATGATGAAGGGACCATCAAATCTTGGTTTAAAAACATTAGTGTGCTTTAAATAAACAATGTCGCCTATGTCAAGTGATCTTAACTTGGCTTTTGCACTTTGTCGAGAATTTTGTTTGACTTGTGCTCGTTCAGAATTATAGTATGCATTTTCATATGCAACATTAAGCTCATTTAGTGTCTCTAACAAATAGTGAGATTTATCCAAATGTACTGGTTCAACACCAGTTTCAAAACAGTCAAAAATTAAGGCCAAATTACGACCAAAATGAAGTAAATTAGGGGTGAATTTTGTTGAAGAATGGATCGAACCATTGTATATATTTTGGTGAATTAATAAACTAGTTGCAAATGATACACCCTTCTCATGTAAAGTTAAAACAGAAGACTTAATAGCTTGATTAATTCTTTCACTCATACCATTACTTTGCGGATGAGCTGCACTACTATGTGCTAACTTAATTCCTAACTTTTTGTTGATTAATTCAAAAACTTCAGCTTTAAACTGAGTGCCAAGATCTGTTAAAAGATATAACATCCTACCATAGTGAGAAATATAATTAATTAAATGTTTAGAGACAGCCTCGGAGGTTAAATTTGCTAATTGATTCAAAATTAAATGGCGAGAAAAATGATCTATGAAAGTTAAAATATATCCACAATTTTTGATGGGTCCGACAATGTCCATTGAGACAAATTGTCCAGGCCTTTGGGGCAACCACATTGATTTTAAGGGAGAAGGTTTGCTCACAGCTTGTTTATGCTTAATGCATAATTCACATGACTTCACATAATTAGTGGTATCACTATAGCAACCTTTCCAAAAATATCTATTAGACACTAGCTCATACGTCTTTTGAATACCAGAATGGGACACATGACATATTTTTAACACCTTAGGTTTTAAGGAATTTGGAACTACAATTCTATGCTTATGAGGAAAAAGTTCAGTGGCATACATTAACACGCCATCATTTAAAAAGAAATTTTCAGTTTTAGACTGACTAACTAGAGTTGGTTGGTTTAAAAGGGAAACAATTTCCTGAATATGTTGATCTTTACATTGTTCAGATTTAAATGTGTCTAAAGAAATTTCAAGAGGGGAGTCATTATTAGTCAAAACATTAATTACATGGTCTTCATTGATGTCAGTGAAAGGTAAAATTAGTTCAGAATCACTCACATTTAAGGCAGGTTGACAAAAATTAGGATCAGGAGAACGACTAAACCAGTCGGCTAACACATTCTCATGACCAGGTATATGTATAAAATCAAAAGTATATTCACTTAAAGCAAGAAGCCAACGTGTGATAATATCAGCAGGTGATGTAACCTTACGATAATGTTTTAATGGTTTACTATCACTCAAAATTGTAAAATTTCTATTGTACAGGTAAGATTTAAATGCTGTAACACCCTTAAAAATGGCATATAACTCAAGTTTGATCGCTGGGTAATTACGTTCAGACTTAGATAAGGCCTTGCTAAAGAAAGAAACAGGGCGAAGAGATCCTTCGTGCTCCTGCATTAAAACAGCTGAAATGCCTAATTTACTGGCATCTGTATTAAGAAAGAAAGGTTTATTGAAATCTGGTAACTGAACAAAAGGTTTCGAAAAAAATGCATTCTGTAATGCATCAAATGCCCGCTGTTGTTCTTCAGTCCATTTAAATTTAGATTGCTTTGTAGCAACTTTAGTTAAGACAGCAATTAATTGGGCAAAATTAGGAATTAAATGGCGATAAAAGCCGCACACACCTATAAACTTTTTAACTTGTTTAGCATTACGAGGAGTAGCAAAAGAAGTAATTTTGGCAATGTTTGAAGAAGTCGGGGTTATACATTTATGAGAAATTACAAAACCAAGATATTCAACCGAATCTTTAAAGAAAGAGCATTTATTTGGAGCTAAAGTTAAGTTATATTTGATTAAAATTTTAAGTAAGGCTGAGATTCTATTTGTCATTTCCTCAAAAGAATTAGCTCCGATGAGAAAGTCATCTTGGTAAGCATGTATACCTTTAATGCCTTCAGCATTCAATTCTTCAATAATTAAATCAACTAGAGCCTGAAAAGTACTCGCTGCCGTTTTGAGGCCAAAGACGAGTCGCCTATTTGCAAACGAACCAAAAGGAGTGGTGAAGGTTAAAATATCCTGCAGATGTTCAGGCAACATGATCTGCCTATATGCTTCCCGAATATCACATTTTGTGAAAAATTTATATTGAGAGATTTCATTAATAATTGTGCTTATTTTTGGTAATGGATAAGTGGAGCTTTCTACCACTGCATTAAGTAATCTTAAGTCTAAAGCCAATCTATACTTAGGTTTACCCTGATTGTTTTCTGAATTTTTCTTTTTGACTAACACTAGTGGAGCAGCCCAATGGCTAACATGCCTATTAATAATACCGGCTTCCACTAATTCATCCAATTCTTGTTTAATGTCATCCCTTAAAGCATAAGGAATCTCAAAAGGTAAAGTTTTAATTGCATTATCATTCTTTAATGTTAACGAGGGAACTACACGATCAGTGCACCCAAGAGTCTTAATTGTTTTTGAAAAAGCAGCAAAATTTTCTAATAAAATGTTTTGAAGAATTAATTTCTGATCAGTATCTAAATGTCCTAGATCAAAATCAGTAGGTTTTAGTTCATCTTTCCTTAAATTTAAAATATCCTGAGAAGCAGTAATTAAATTACACTGTTCTAAATCATTAACCTCATTAAAATTTACATTACCTGCATTACTACTATTTTGTACATCAAAATTAAAATCTACATCACCTATTTGCAAACTTTTATTCAAATGAACCGAATTGTCAGAATTATTAAGTATTATAGTATCAAAAGAATTATTGTCAACAACATTGATAGAGGGATGAATTATAATATTTGAATTATAAGTAGGCGTGAAATACACTTCCTTATTTTCTAGCTTATCAAAAGAATTAATTCTTAAATGGGCAATGGCAGTCTCGCCTGGTTCAATAGTGAGCTTATTTTTCAAAACAACCTGAATCTGCTCGTTAGGATTATTATTTGAAGTTAAGTGATCAACTTTATTTAATGGAATACTAAAATTACTGAATTGTGCAGATTCATCTTTATAATTTATAAGAACATTATGTTTGCGTAAAAAATCGAAGCCTAGAATTCCTTGAAAAGTATCACTTTTAATGTCTGCAATGAAGAATTGGTGTCTAAAGAAATGATTATTGATTTTAAAAGAAATTTCAGCACAAGCCGAAAATTGTAGTTGAGAATTGACCGTTCTTATTTGGACTTTTCTAGATAAATATTTTGGTTTATTATGAGCCCTGATTTCATTAAAAGCATCTAATGTCAACAATGACACAGATGATCCACTATCCAACAAAAAATTTATGTTAACATTATGAAAATTAGATACAATTGTTGGAAGAAGAAATTCATGTGAAACAATATTTATGTGTTCAATATTGTCTTTATGATCACAATTTGTTAAAAACTCTCGAATGGTTGTGTTCGAGTTATGCATAGATTTTGACATAAACTCATTAATATCAAAAAGTTTGGATGGGGTTGTGGATGAGGAGACAGGGCCATCCCTTACTGCCTCCTGCGAGAGTTTAAAGGATTGTTACCCCTATTATTAGTAGTTTGACCCCTTGGTCTAAACTGTTCATTTTGAACAGGGAAAGGCGGTGGTGGATACTGCGGAGCAGTGAATCGGGGAGGAGCCATGGGGAACTGTGGCGGAAAAGAAGGCATTGCCCAGTTTGAACTTTGTCTTAATTGCCTCTGATATGTACGACAATTACTCATAATGTGGCCAGAGCGTCCACAGAAAGAACAGGTAAGGTTTGGAGTTGGGCGAGGTTGTTCATGTCCAACCCGATCCTGGTTCTGTACAGGGTTAACTAAAAGAGGGCATAGTTTAGTGTTATGGGGCTCCTGGCAAATATTGCAGTTAGACTGCATGGTCTCAATTCTGGTGGTCAACAACTCTAGCTGTTTAACAATTATGGTGAGCTGATCAGGTGCTGCAGACGTGCACTGAGTCACTGAATGAGCTGCGACTAAAGGAGTCGCTGAACCAGCCAAAGATTGTTGAATTGTCATTATATGATTGGCCCTTTTGACCATTTCACTGTAGTCTTGTATCCCCTCAATGAGAATGGTCTCCTTGAGCTGCAAAGGGATTGCTGACAGGAATTGCATTGCTTTAATTTTGGACAAGGCATTTTGATCATTAATGAAACTATATGCTTTATGAGCTAATGTATCAATACGATACGCAAGATTTTTTATAGTTTCAGAGGGCAACAGGCTTATTGCCTGAAATTTTGCCAAATCGGCTGAGGAGGAAACATCTGGTTGGAAAAAGTTTAAAAGAAGCTTACACGCCTCTTTAAATTCTGTAGCTGCTCTACATTCAGGAGAATTCTGAAAAAATGTAAGAGCAGCACCGGATAATTTAGACTTTAAAAGATACAAAGCTGCATCATTATCATACGCATTTAATTTAACTAGGTCTTTAATTTGGTTAATAAACCATTCTATATTTTGAGAATTCCCCGAAAATTCGGGTATGGAAAAATTAAATTTTGGTGCTTGCTTACAAGCCTCTATATCATTACTATTATTAGTCATTTTAGTAATTACACTATTAGTTCTACTTCGGGTGAGAATAGGGGTCATTTAACAAAATTGCTTACAAATAGAATATTGAATTTAATGATTACTGTTAAAAACATTGCTATTGACCTAGACAGTACAACATTTTGAAATAAAAGTATAGTATCAAATTAAACCATTAATAATAATACCTTATTAATTTACAACATTTTACTAACAATACGAAAAATGTAAATATTGAAACCTAAGAAACTTATAAAATCAAGAAACACAATTAAAAAAGATTATTACTCTGAGTTCAATGACTTAATAATTAGTATGATTATATAACAATATAACTTGCTTCAAACCAGTAACATTAACTTTTAGAAAAAATTAAAACATTGCTATTATTTCAAAATGTAAATAAACACCACAAATTGTAAAAAATCAATCATTAATTCTCAATATCATTTAGCAATAAAAAAGAATAGTATACACATTAAAAATCAATAACCTAGAAAACTACTATTCCAAAGAAATTTATAATTTAAAAATGCTAAAACCACGGAATATTGAACTTATTCAACAAATAACTCTTGAATTCAGAACAAAAGTATGAGATTTGAACTCAATTAACTTTTAAGAATAAAAAAAACTATTGTATCATTATATGCAGAAAAATTAGATATCCACCTTGAAAAAAAAATCGAAATTACAAAACAGTATTAAACAATTGCAAAAAAATTAGAAAAAAAACTCTATTATTTACTCAACTTACAACAATTTTCTAATTTGGTTAATATATTAAACAAATTATTAAATAACCAACACAAAACATTAATTAACCAATTAAAAATTAAAACTCATTACATTGCATAATTTTATTGTTTACATGATTATTACATTAAAAAAATTATTGGAAAAAAAAAAAAATTGTCTATTACTTAATCCAAGAAAAATTTATTAAAATCTTATTGTATATTGAAAAAAAATTTATTATATTTGTTTATCATATCAAATAAATTTATAACCTAGAAAAAAAATTCCTGATCAATACTTTTAAATTATAGCCAACATCAGCAGTACCTCACAAAGAAACGGCACCAGATATGTGGCCACGTTCTCAAGTTGTAGAAGTTAAAAATAATAATTCATTAACTATTATTGTTGCATATTAAATAAATTTCTAAATCATTTATTACAAATAAAAACATTCAATCAAAAAAATACATCAGCAACCCAAAAAAAATTTCGACTGGTCAACACGGCACCAGATATGTACTGGGAACTGCTGGGTATTTTAAAAAATACTAAAAAAAGAGGTCTATCAAAATGAACTTCAATTTAGATGAAATACAAAAAATTTACAACTTGTATTCTTCTTATTAAGAGGACGTAATTATGGCTGGTGATATGAATATGAATATAAATATACATTAAATATCATCTAAATTTTAAGTATTTTTATTTTATCAAAGTAAATTATTTGCAGATTTAATTATTATTAAATAAATTTTCCTTGTACCGGTAATTTATTTGCATTTGTATCTAAATTAACAAAATATTTCCTGCATCATGAGCTGTTTGCAATCTACTGTTATGTTAAATTATGTTTTACTTTTTAAATGTGCAGTTGAAAAATCAGTATAAGGTACAAAAAATTTAAAATTAGAATTTTTGTATGTATCTCATTTTTGTAAGATGTTTTGGTACAATAATAAATATAAATTTTTAATATTAATTTTTCAAATATAAATTTTTTTAAAATTGTTTTTTTTAATTCTGTTTTAACATTGAGAGTGTTAGCAACGGAAAGAGAATAGTCGTCATTCAGTTTTTTAAAAATCGATCGTGAAGGACATGTTTCTTTTTTTCTATTGCATTGTAATTTCCCTATTTACAATTATTCTGAATGGAAAATTAATACTTGAAATATTATTTATTTTTTATTTATTTATTTATTTTGAGTGATAAAATAACGACCTCTTTTCACTTTGACAGGCTATCCAAAACTTGTCTAAAATGTTTATAAATACATTTTTTGAGCTATAAAGTTATAAAAAATAATAGTTTTTTTTTTCTATTCAAAACATTTATCCTTATTTTTACACACTTTCTAAAAAATTTTGGGAAGAATGTCACCATTTTTTTTTCTTTTTGTCTTTGAACTTAACAGCTTGCAGAGCTGAAATTGTTAGATAAATTTTGTGCTGATTTGTTTCATCATGTAAATATGCTTATGCACTTAATTTGACATCTTGCAGTATATGTATATTGTTATAACTTCATCCCTTCATCATAATTTTTGTACTGTGTATATAAATTGTACTGGGAACTGCTGGGTATTTTAAAAAATACTAAAAAAAGAGGTCTATCAAAATGAACTTCAATTTAGATGAAATACAAAAAATTTACAACTTGTATTCTTCTTATTAAGAGGACGTAATTATGGCTGGTGATACGAAACTAGTGGTAGTCCAGGACTGGTCAGTAATCACATAACAAAGTTAATAAAAAAACATACCTCTATGAAAATGACAATGACGAGTACGTTGTGATGCACTTACAACATTATCTTTGGTTGTACGATGTAGAGATTCAGGTGTAGTCAAGTAACGAAAACTATTATGTTGTTCACCAAAAATTCTTTATTTTGAGGATTATTAGAAAAACAGCTTCACACATTTTCTTGAGGGAGGATATTTTGAAAAAAAACATTTTTGCACACAAGCGATGGGCATCTGGAGCGGAAGGCATGTCACACAGATGAAATTAGTCAACCACTGGAGGCGGACACCGCATCTCAAAAAAAACAGAAATAGGATAGGATCTATAAATGTAGAAGCCAAAATCATCTTGGCGAAGCAAATGCAAACAGAAAGCATGGCGTAAAGGACCACGCCATGTCGAAGACTTCCGACCTCAGGGGTGAGGAGGGAGAAAAAAATAAAATCTCCGTTAGGCGGAGAAAAGTTTGAATTGGTGATGATTAGAACTCGAATGCTAGCGATCAATTTTACCGCCCGATATTTATACTCTCTGGAAAGAGTTGAAGTTAAATTACTTAAAAATTGTAAGTTAAAGTTGAATTTCCTACAATTACTGAGTTGAGGAGTTACACTCAACGTTTAAAAAAGGGTTCTCAATTAAAAATGAAGAAACAAGATGCAGATTACTCTGCACCGGCGTGGTACATCAAACGGGCCGATAAGCAGGTGTTGGAAAATTCTAGGGAAAGGGAGGGGTCAAAAGAAAGGAAAAGGAATTTTATGGGGAGAGTGTCACAATTGCTTGAATCAATAAGGGGAGAGATGAAAACGGGTGAAGAACTAAGGATTTGTATCAGAAATTAGCAAACATTACGATTTGGATGTAAAAAAAACATGAAATTAAATTGAAAATTGTGACTCAATGTCACATAAATGTTTAATTTTATTGTATGTAAAAATCTATTTCAAAGGAAAAAAGTATGCTGTTGTGATTTTCACAGAAAGTGACACTGTCGAAGTCATACCGTCTAAGTGGTTATTGAGCAAAGATGTGGCAAAGTGGCCCAGCAAGTTGCCCACTTATCAAATTACTAAGTATCTGCGGGACAACTTGCCTGCAGATGACCAATGGGAGAATTTTGAAGTTAGAGTTCTTTGCTCTTCCAGTTAGTATTTCTTTTTTTTTTATTTCTCATTAAGATTTTACGAAGATAACAAAAAATAAATAATTTAATTTTAGGTTCTTTTAAAAGTGCCCACATTAAAGCTCAAGAAGCGCAACAAACATCAAATCTTGAGACATCTGCGACCGAAGATGATGCAACTAATACAAAAAGGAAACGGCAAACACCTATAGGATTTCAGCAGGATTCCAGTACTGATGATGATCTTGAAAATTGTTTAAATTTTAAGAAATCTCCTAGAAAGAAAAGGTTTAAGGTACCCACCCTTCCCTCTTCAAGTTGTGAGTATTTTTTTTTATTTATTTATCTTTACTTTTAAAGTAAACATTATAAATATAAGATTTATTTCACTTTATATAGTTACCACTGAAGTTGCGGCTGTTGGACAGTCATCCCAAAGCTATTCGGAATCTATGTTGGCAGGCAGTGACATTGCGATTACTCTCAATGGTATGTATATGTTCAAATTTGATTAATTTTAATGATATCGTATACAGTGTGCTTTAATATAAAATATTAAAAATCGCAAACTTCTACTATATTTATTTTATCAAGCCAGATTAGCAATTATAGATTTCTGTATAATAAGTATTTGTTATAGTTTTTTTTTAATTTTTCATAAAATTATTGGCTAACTTTTTCACCTTGTTTTAAAGTATTATTAAATTTTTGCTTATTTCTAAGTTTAGTTTGCTTTTTATCATTTATGTATGAGTCCCATGAGTTCCCATTGTCTTTGATGAAGTTCCACAGACTTCCAGCAAAGTTTCACCTATTTTGTTCACACCTATTTCGATGAACTCGCAGTTCGTCACTCAGGGGTAGAGCTCTCAGTTGATCCATCCTATCATGTATTTTTATGTCATAATTATGGATTCTAATATATTTATCATTTTTAGTGATTTCAATAGTTCATATTAGACATGTAGTTATTGGCATCCATAGAAAGTAAATTCTACGAGCATTAATGGAGCTCTCGTCTGTACCTCAATGCTCAGCAATCACTTATTATTCAGTGTTTATGTCCTATTGTTTAAGCTATCACAATGTAGCTAATGTATGTTTCTGTCACCATTTTGTTCATACATCATCACATTTATTTACATCTTAAACTTATCTTTTTGATGTTACCATGATAGTTACGCATTGTGTTGAATCTACCATTAAAGTCATGGAATTAGCTTAAGTGCCCTGGCAATTATTATGTACATTTGTCACTCCGGTGAACGATGCAGTCCCTACAGTGCCGAGTATGGCAGAGAAAAGTTGTCTGTTTAAGATCCAATACAAATTATTTTAACACTTGAAGTCTTTATTTTGTTTACTGCAAGTGCAAATATTAAAATTTGATTTTATCTTTTATTTAGTGAAACGTTTGTTTTATGAATTGGAGCGGTTGAGTCAGCAGATAAAAAAATTGACACACGAGCATGCCCAAATGAATGCCTCATTAGTAGGGTTACAAATTGATGCTGGAAAAAGGGTTGCCACTCCCATTATTTCCAATCTTATTCCGGACCTTAATTTGCCAATCCAAACAGATGATGATTTAGTTTGTTTAAATCAAAAGTTATCAGAAGATACTACATTGTCTTCAATTTTGGTAATTATAACGTTTTTAAAATATTTTTTTATTCATTAACTTATAAATAATTATTATTATTTGTGTGTGTATTTGTGCAATATTTAATTTTTTGCAGACACTTTTAAAAGCAAATAAAATCATTGTAGCCACTTAAATTTAGAAAGCTACTAGCAGTTTCTTATTTATTTTTGACAAAATGTTGATTCCTTATTAAATGAAGTCATAAATCCTTTCTAAGTCATAAATCCTTTCTTTTTATGTCATTTAATGTTTCAAAATAATATATTCAGCATATATATTATCTAAAATTAATGAAATATAGAGTAGTACAAAAGTGGTGTCAAAAGCTTATGTGCTGTTGGTTCAGTAAGGGTTAAATCTCTTTTAAATATGTTCAAACATTTCTTAAATTTTAATCATTTCAGTGGCCACCCCCCTCCAAACTCTTGGGCGCAAAAAAAAAAAAAAAATTCTCTCCTCTAAATCCCCCCCCCCCCAAACTATTCGTTTTATTTAGTGTAAAAATTCCCCCCAAGCTTTAAGGCCGTTGGCACCGTTGCCAGCTTCAATCGACGTCTCAATGTTATTCTATGGGAGAACATAAATCACTTTTTCTCAATAATTTACAATCTGACAGCTCAATGTTTAATATTAATGAATAGATCTTATTTAAACAAACATATTTAATGTAACAAATTATTTTAAAATTCTATTAATAATTTTTAAAACGAGTTTAAATGTGATTTTAGAGTAATTTTCCAGCGTTTTTCACGAAGTTACCTTACCCCCTAATGGGGGCCCCTGAATCATTTAGATATTTTTCGGTGCTGGACAAAGAAAAAAAAATTAATAAGCTTTTACCATTTAGATGTTTATTTAAAATATAATCTTTTAGTCGAGGACTAAGACAAAACGCATTTCTAATTAAATTGTTTTAAAAAAAAAAAAAAAATTATATAAAGTTCAGTTTCTTTTATTTTACTGATTCCAAAAGTTTTTTAAAATAACCATCATATTGATTGTATGTTAATCATAGAATGAAAAATATCTCAAATAAAAATTAATTTTTAAAAAGTTTACTTCAGTAAAATTTATTTGTGTATTTAGTTAGATTTGCTTTGTTCTTTTACTTTACATTTAATAGCAACTTGTCTTACAGCAATAATAAATTATGCTTCAACTGGTTCCTTTAAATTTTTCTGTCTATTTTGCTTCAATAATAATTTTTTTGCTTTTATTTTTTTAGGTTAGCTACCTTTCAAATATATCTTATAGCAAACATTTGTCCTTCTTTACCACTAACTTATTAAAAAAAAAAATTTGTGAAAGATGTTGCTCTGCAATACAGTAGACTTGGGAGAAAGGGAAAGAAATCTCTTGAAGACTTGAGGGAAATATTCCATGTGCTTTTGGGTAAGCATTTTTTTATTTCTAAACTATGAATAACATGAATTTCAATTTTAACAAGCTTCATGACCTGGGCGTTTCATGGAAAATGAAGAGGCATTTGTTCTATGTTGGTGAAAAAGAGAATGAATATTTAAAGTTATTGCTTAGGATTTTAGTCATTGAGTTGTTGAAACTATAGTTCATCAATTACTATAGAGCTTATTTGTGAAGAAAAAAAATTAAAAAGCAATAATTACATTCTAAAGGAAAAGATAGATTTAAATTTAAGAGAATAGTTAAAAATTAAAAAAGTCTTCTTGAAAATAACATTTAAGTTAAAATGTTTGATATATATAAAAAAATAAAAAACGCGATACCCATACATGCTCCACTGCTGTAAATTACATTGTTTGAAAATAGTCAAATTATAACAACATTAAGAATAAAACATTTAAATATATGTGTCCGAGAATTGACAGAAATGAAATAGAATATAATTTTTTTTTTTTTTTTTATATATATATAAGGAACTTTCTTCTAAGCCTGGCTTTTGCCTACTGTCACCTTGCCTTAATGTGCCAGTCTGTTTGTCCTTCAATTTTCGTGTTTTAACCTGATCTCAAACTATTAATCAGTGAAGTAGTGCGAAATGAATATAGTCTATCTTAACCATTAAAATCCATTGAATCATCGAGTGGGGAAAATGTTACAAATGGTTTTTTTTATTTGCAAAGTAAAATAAAAAGTAATTTTTTATTGCAAAATTTATATAAATTATTTATTTAAAAATAAATTTATTATTATTATTTTTTTTTAAATTGTTCACCTTTTTCCTCTTATTTTTATTAGCTACAATGTCACTCCGCTTTACAGAAGTTAAACGTGAAGAGCTCGCAGAAAGACTTGGCAAGGTCCTCTCTTGTGCCAAAGAATTGGGTAATTCAAGGAAAAGATCTTCCCTGGTGGAGTTAAACTACCTCAGTAATGCATTGGATTTATCGGATAACTTGTAAAAAGGAAAAAGAACATGATATATATCTGTGATGTATTCGGATGTGATATTAATATTGTGAGAAGTTTTTATTTTTTCTCTATTAATTCATTTTTTTTTTTCATTTTTTTCACTGTGATATAACCAAGAAATTGTAAAAAATCAATAAAGAATTTAGCTTAGTTATTTTTCCATTTATTGACTTAGCACAAATTTTTCTGTAATAATTTTCTTTGTAAACATTTTTCTTTTATCTTCATTTTGTCAACAAAACAATTACAAGTAATATTTAACAGTTTGTAGTTTCTCTTAATGTGATTGTAACTTTTTTACATAACCCAATTTTATAGAGATTTTTTAACTAAGGATTAAAAATTCAATTATATTTTTTAAAGTTGAGAGAGAAACATTTTAGATTAACTGTGTTTCAGTAATAATAAACGTATAATGTCATTAAGGCTAAAAAAAAAAAAAGGAAATTATTTTTTATCAATAAGAGATAAGCTGCTCAAAATTTAGCATTCAATTTTTAGTATATTTTATTATATATTAGTACAAATTTAATAAGATAAAACAAGATATTACTTGGTTTTGAAATTTAAATGTCATGTAAATTTTTTGGATAAAATTGCTGGTTTAATAAATAGTAGCTTCAATTCAATTATAGAATTATTAAATTTTTCTGATGTGCCATGTATTTTTTTAAAAAAAAAAAAAAAAAAAAAGATTTAATAACTAATTTTAATATTAAATCTTTTTCTGGTTTTACTGTCTGAAAAAATATCTTCACATGTCTTTGGGTTTTGTTTAAGTTTTTCTGTTATGTGAAATTTCAGGTATATAAAAAATTAAGTTACGTAAGTATTTCTCCTTTCAATTTCAATAGAAGAAAAATATTTGGAAGTAAGTAATTTATTTATTTTTAAATTATTTAAAGAGATTATTATATTATTTTAAATTATTTATTAATTAATTTATCAAATTCAAGTGAGATTATGATAAACTTGGCTTGATTTTAAAAAAAATTTAAGAATATTTTTAAAATTAAAGATAAACACTTGAAATGATATAAAATTTATCACTTAAATCTTGATATAAAGAAAGGGAAAAAAATCAATTAAGTATAATGTCTTAATAAAATTTGAAAATTTTATTCATAAAAATCAGTTGGATTCAAAATAATTTGGAGTAAGAGGAAGGAAAATAGTAGGTAGTCGAATTCGGTAATATAATTTTTTTAGTATTTATGTGTTGTTAAAGTAAATAATGCTTGGAAAGACATTATTAAACTGTTGTTCCATGTTTTACTGCTTCCCAGCAATGCAGAAAATTAAGTAAAATTATATCGCCGAATTATTCTACCATCCATATTTTCCTCTTGCTTACTCCAAAATATAAAAAGCAATGCAAGATATCAGAAAATACAAAATCTAATATTATAGAGCATCAAAACTAATGCAAAACAATATTACGGCGAACGCTAGATAATATTACTTTTCATAGAATCTAATATTATATACTATTACAGCGAACGCTAGATAATATTAGTTTGCATTGAATCTAATATTATACGATGCTGAGCAAACAGCGACCTCTTGTATCTTTCTAATCTTAGAAGTTGTGCAAGATAAAGTCAGATTTTACCGATTTTCTGATAATATCTAATATCACGTGCTACTTGGGTATAATTATTTTACAATTATATTATTTTAAACATGATAAAAATAAAAAAGCAGAAACTTTTGTCTCAAATTTTAAATGAAAAATTATGTGAAAATTTCCAAAATTAAAATAATAAACACAATGTTGATAATGAAAATCCTCAAGAAATTGAGAATTACTTTAAAATCAGCATAAAAAAAAAAATTGCTTCCGATATCATCACAGAAATTAAACGGAGAAATAGTTACGCAGCTTTATTCTTTAAGTATCTGAAATTTTATTGAACAAAACACCTAAAACAAAACCCAAACACAACGTGGAAATTTTTCCAGGGAGTGAAACCAGGAAAGCAACTAATATTATGAAAATTGCTATTATTTTTTGTAATGTTAAAACTACTTTTAGGGGCACATCAGAAATTATCATCAATTCGATAATTATTTAAAGGTGTTATGTACTAAACCAACAATCTTTGCAAACAATTTACATAATATTTTAATTTCAAAACTGTCAGTAAATATTATGTTTAATCTAAACTAAATTTGCACAAGCATATAATAGCAATCAAGAACGAGACGAAAAAATAATAACATTTTTAACAGTATCTTTTAAAAGTTGCCTTTGGTATGAATGATTAAAATTTGACTACAATCTATTACTCTTTTGAGAACGTTGCTATAAAAATAACGATTTTTGTTTAAAACAATTCCATTTCTTTCATTTCGCTGATTATAGATTATGCGTTATGACATAAATAGGTTTAGAAAAAAGCAGGTGTAATATGTAAACATTTTAAACAGAGCTTTTCAGAAAATAAATTTTAAAAATTTAAGCAGACGCTGAGTCAATTTTCTGGTATTGATCAATTAGCCATAAAAAAAAAAAAAAAAAATATTATGTATTTAAAAACCTGCTTTGCAAAGAACCTTACTGATGAAAACTTAAACAAGATTCTACTCTACGTTGGTTTAAATTTTTAGCTTTAACAATAATGTAAATAAATGTTCAGCTAAATTTTTAATATTAAGCCAAAGAAATTGTTATTATTATCATTATTTTAAACATCATAAAAATATATATATACACTTCTTATCTCAAATTTGAACTAAATAATTCAAAATTAAAGTAAAAATACAATGCTAGTAGTATAAATGCCCATAAGCTAGAGTTACTGTTTAACAATGATTTTAAAATAAAATTGTCTCCGATATTTTGAAAATTTAAAAGAAACCGAATTTTATCTACATCTAATTTCAAAATGCTTAAACATTACTATCATGACTATAAAAAAATTTCTAACGTTACATCTTATTAAGTTTTATTAATGAACACATATCTGCCTATCCCATTTTCTAAAATTTCGAAGATTTATTACAAATATTCAGTATAAATTACCCAATGCAGTAGTTAAGAATAAAAAAATTAATCAAACCAAATCATGACAAACATTATTTCACAATTTAATTATATTATTTTAAAACAAAACACAATATAAACTTCACTCAACTATAAAAGCAATATATTCTTACCGTCATTGTTTAATATAAACATAGTCCTTAAGAACACATATTTGTCATTAAATAAAATAATTTTTATTTTTAATGCAAAAAGCAACAGTTCGACTATGTGTTATCATTTTAATTATTATTTTTAAATAGAAAGAATTCCAAAACTTTACAGTCATTTATTTCATGCAGTTGAAAGTTCTTTTCCTTTCACTTGCAACTTTTTGCTTATGTGCAACTATATTTCAGGGCAATAAACTGATAAATCGTTGCTTGATTGAAAGATTTTATAAAATTGTCAGCAACAGTAAACAACGTGTAAAATACACAGCAGGGATGAATCACACAGAGATACACCTTTCGTCAAACTTCTACACAACAACAAGAATCTCCATTTGCATTATCCAGCAGCCTCAGACGAAGCTAAAATTATAAGAGAAGAAGAGTTAAACTTTACATTGAAAACACTAAATTTAAAACTCTACATTACTTTACATTGAAAACATTAAATTAGTAAATTTAAAACTATTAAGCATTGAATATTTTTTTAAAACTTAAATCATTTAAAATATATTTTAATAGGTCTAAAATTTAATAGGTAGATTTCAGTAACAATACCTGCACCAAAAAATCTTAGTATCACTGCGCAAGAATCGAAAAACATTTAATTTATAACCGCTCTCAAGTAATAATTTTATTCATTTTTAATTATTTTTTATTTTATAAAAAGGAGAAATTGTAGTTCAAAACCCTTAAGCCCTTTTTAATTGAAGTGAATATTCAAGTATATATACAGATACACAAATATATCAAATTCAATGTTTTTAAATTTTTTTTTAAAGATAAAGTTCAATGATACTTAACTATCAAAATATTTTTGTACATTATATAAGCTCATAGAGTCAATAGGAAATATTCACACTTTTATTAATAACTTCCTAAATAAAAATTTTAATACCTTTTCAGCACTGCTCTTCATTTAACGTAAACCCAACTTTGAATAAACCATATTGTTGCTAATTTTTTAACCATTTGCTATCATTTATAAATTCATATATTTAATCATGTATCAAAAACATGCAAATCTGTCTATACTCAAGAAATGAAAATCAAAATGTTTAACTCATTATTTTACACTATATTAAACAGGAATCTTTAATTAATGTAACAATAGTGTTCTTCTTGTGAATAAAATTTCAAACATTCTAAAGAGTACCTAATGGTTTTAACTAAAAAGTAACCGATTAATTAATAATTATTTTAACATGGCAAACTTCTTTACTAAATATTATTTTTTATCTTTATCATTGTTGCAGTGAAATTCTGTCAGATGCGAATTACCATGTAAACATTGTTTTTACGAGCCTATTCTAAACTAACTACAATACTTGTAATTTATAGTCGGACAATACGTTTTAACAGAGTAGTCAACTACTACAAGCAAACATTATTAAAAATGAGCACAATCATAATATTTATTGAGAGATTCATTAAATTAATTCTTGAATGTTTTGAAGAAGCGGTCAAGATTATTAAGTACACTGAATGTTTCTACTGGAAAAACACTACCTACGATACTACTTTAAAGTTTTATGTATCTATCATTGAAACTTGTAAAGTTTACTAAAAAATTACTAAATTATAAATACCTTTGAAGTTAAAAATGTCATTCTAGCTGATTACCACGATCAATGGCGGCGGCGATGTAAACATTCCCATTCCTAAGGAAGTTACAACTCAACAATTGCACTGGCGGAAACAGCTTATTTCTGCTAATATTATCTTTATGTTTTCTGGTATAAGTTTGAAAAGGCTAAAAATGATATTTTAAGTAATATTTAATTCATTTTTTTCTTTCATAAATAAATGTTTATTTATTAATAATATGGGATAACCTTTCGCAAAAATGTGGCGCTGTACCAAAAGTAATGAAATAGATGATTATTTTGAAATTTCGGATGTTAGATCGAATACTATATACTAATCTTATATCAAATTAGTTCTAACATTAGAAGATAGGATTCAAGAGTATTGCGTTTTCTAGCACGGCAGTATTGTATTGCATCTTGCCAGTATTAGATCATATCTTTTTGCTACCTGGGAAAGTTTGTAAACAAATAAGGGTAATGACGTCATGCGAACTGACCAAACCGACCAGAGACCTGGAGCACTTCGTGCGTAACTGGTGACACCAGTTCTAATAAAGGAACGATCGGTGCAGTGCACTGGTGTAACCAGTTTTAATATTGGAACACCGGTGCGAATATTGGAACGTGCCCTATACCGCATCAAGATTTAGAATCACTTATTAAAAGTATACGAACCTTAACAGTAACTGTTCCGAAAAATCCTGAAAATCTTAGCTTATTCTTTAATTCTTTGGAGTGAGCATTCAAAACAAAAAACGTAAAAGATGAACTTAAGTCCGAAATTCTCATAGCAATTTTGCAAGAAAAAGCAAACAAAGTGCTTTTATACGTGGAAGAAGAGGAATTAAAAAATTACGAAAAACTGAAATCATTAATCTTAAGAGAATACCAATTAACCCCTCAACAGTGTCTATTTAATTTTCGCCGCGAAAGAAAAATTTTTGATGAATCACACATTCAATTTGCAGCACGAATTCGTTCAACTTTTGAGTATTATTTACGTCTGAGAGAAGTAAATGACTTTAAAACATTATGTGATTTAATAATTTCCGATAAAATATATGAGACACTAGACAGAGATACATCCGCCCATATTGGCGTAACACAGGCTAATGGTTGGTTCAAGCCTCTCAAATTAGCACAAGAATGCGATATTTACTTTACGGCAAAATAAAATTTCAAAATGAACTGCAGTTAACATCCAACCATACAGAAAATCAACATCGATATAGGAGCACTTTTCATTCTCCGAAAAACACTCATCAAGGAAAATAAAGGGCAAACACTTTTAAACGAACAGATAAATTGCCAGACACTAGAAATTGTTACATTTGCGGTGCGAATTCTCATTGCGCAAAAAATTGCAACATGAAGTTTAAAGAAACTCAAACCCAAACTAATCCTTCACAAATTAATGTAAATCAGATTAATCAAATCGAAAGTAAAAACCCTATCAATGAACAATGTGTAAATAATTTGGAATTTATTGAATTAAAAATTAATGATAGAAAATTGATTGTTTAGTAGATTCGGGGTCACGCATTTGTGTTTTAAAATATGTAATGCAAATGTAATAATGTAAATTTGAAATATGTAAATTTGAAAGATCGTATTCCAGAAAGTTCAATTGAATTAAAAAGTTGTTTCAGAGAGATAATTAAAGCGGAAACTTATTCTCTTACAATTTCACTCATTCCTCAAGTAAAATCTCTTCTTTTCGAGAGTCAAATTTCAGATTCGCCAGATGTTAAATTCAAAACAACTGCGAACACTTCGTATAAAAAAATAAATGATCAAAATGTTTATGCAGGAGATTTATTACAAAAGGAAAATTCTCAATCTCAATGTTTACTTTTAGACAAGAAAAACGGTCTGTGTTTAAATGATTCCTTGTCTTTTGATAGTTCTTTATTATGTGATACATTACATGATGATAAAAACTTTTTATTTGAATTTCATGACGATATTTTTAATTGTTTTCAATTGAATATAAATGTAAATACTTCGCACTTAAATCATATCAAAAATGAGCATGTTAAACAGGGTATATTTAATCTTATTCAAAACTATAAACCTCACAAAGTGAAAACAAGTAATTTAGAAATGAAAATAATCTTAACAGACGATACTCCTATTTATTGTAAACCTCGTCGATTACCATATGTTGAAAAACAAATAGTTGATTCCAAAATTAAGGAATGGTTATCAAAAGGTATAATTAAACCTAGTAATTCAGATTTTGCTTCCCCTATTGTTTTGTGTAAGAAGAAAAATGGTACTATGCGTCTTTGCGTGGATTATCGTAAGTTAAACAAAAAGACAATTAAGGATAGATTCCCCCTTCCTGTCTTAGATGATATTTTAGATAGTATAAGCGAGGCAAAAATTCATTCCCTACTGGATCTTAAAAACGCATTTTTTCACTTACAAATAAATGAAGATAGTCAAAAATACACATCGTTTGTCACCACCAATGGTCAGTATGAATTTACGAAAGTGCCCATCGGTTTAGCCAATAGCCCAGCCAAATTTCAACGATTCATTAATCACATATTCAGAGATCTTATTAATGAAGGTATTATGGTTGTCCGATTCACCATATGTTAAGGTGTGGAGAAACTCGTATGCATATATTTAAATCAACGACATAATTTCATATTGAATAACAATAAGCAATGAGTGATAAAATTATATTTACAACATGTTTATTCAAATTAAGGTTAAATTAATATTAAATTAAGAATGCAACACCATGCAACGACAGCCAGCATGGAACACAGGTACCATCTTTCTCCGTTGTTGATAAAGCTGGAGAATAGATAAAAAGCTGACGCTTTTACCTCATTCACCAGACAAGGTGAGGCTTGTGCCTAGCTGCTTAGGCTTGTGCCTGACTGTTACAGGACTCCCCTTCCAGCGACAGCGTTGTCTTACAGGTAGCGAGAGTTAAATTTAACTCTCTTTCCAGACTTAGTTACATAAGGCTGAGATGTGGGTGGCATCTGTGGAGCAGTCTGGATTGTGGTGGTAGAAGGTATGGGAACTGATACAGCTGGAAAGGGTGATGAAGGCATGGAAACAGTTTCAGTAGGAACCTGCAATAAAGGCATAGGCACAGGTGCTTCGGGGACAACATCGATAAATGCAGGTTTGACCCGATCCACATTGACGGTGACATTTCGTGAGGCTAGCTGGATGGTGAATGTTTTGTCAGTTCTAGAGATGACACGAAAGGGTCCCATGTAGATAGATGAAAGAGAGCTGCGGACAGAGTCTTGTCGTAAAAACACATGACTGCACGAAGCTAAAGCACTGTGCACAAACACTGTCCTGCCAGAACGAAGGCTAGGAGGAACTGGTTGGATGCGAGACATGATGTCTCTCAGAAAACCAACAAATAAAGCAGGATCTAAATTCTGGCTGGAGGAGATGAAAAATTCACCCGGCAGCCGAAGTGGTGAACCATAGACCAATTCAGCTACACTGCAGTCAATAAAACAGGAACGGAGGTCCAAAAGGATGGAAGGAAGGATGTCGACCCAACGATCAGTTGCATAACAACGAATAGCTGCTTTCAGACTTCTGTGCCACCGTTCTATAAGCCCATTTGAAGCTGGGTGGTAAGGTGTAGTGTGGATGCAGTGAGATCCTAACAGCCTTCTCAAAGACTTGAAAAGATGAGAGTCGAACTGGCGTCCACGATCTGTGGTTATCCTTAGTGGCACACCAAAGTCCAGTTAGAGTAAAAAGCACTGGCAACTGTTTCAGCAGTTATGTCCACAACAGGAATGGCCTCCGGCCATCTACTAAAACGATCTATCATCGTAAGAAGGAATCTACAGCCTTGCGATTGTGGTAGTGGACCAACAAGATCTAAGTGAACGTGCTCAAAACGAGAGCTAGGAGCAGTAATTTCACCATGTAAACTTATTGTGTGTCTGTGAATCTTGCTTTGTTGACATGGTACACATGTTTTAGCAAAGTGCACTATATCGGAATTCATCGAATGCCAACAGAAGCGCTGTTTGATAAGATTTAAAGAGGACTTTGTACCCGGATGAGACAATCCATGTAGGGCTGTGAACACTTGGTGACGAAGCTGCTTCGGGACAGAAGGTCTAATTTTGTCAGTTGTTGTGTCACAAATCAACTCTGCTGAAGAAAGCCAGCGGAAACTTCTTAAGATTCAAACTGGTGCTAGATGGATTGTTGATTAGTTGCTGTAACTCAGAATCCTCTTTTTGAGCTTCTGCCAGGGTCTCTAAATCAACAGCCTGTGATGCTGAGATTACTTGCAGACGAGAAAGGGCATCAGCAATGCAGTTGTCACTACCTTTGATGTGTCGAATGTCAGTTGAAAATTGACTTATGAAGTCCAAGTGGCGTAACTGGCGAGGACAACATTTATCCAACTTTTGGGAAAAGGCGTAACACAGCGGCTTATGGTCGGTGTAGATACAGAAACTTCTAGCTTCCACCATGTGGCGACAATGATTAATTGCCTCATACACTGCTAAAAGTTCATGGTCGTATGCCGAGTATCTCATCTGAGCCGGTGATAATTTTTTTGAAAAGAAGGCTAGTGGCTGCATGCCAATGCTTGTACATTGATGTAATGCACCACCAACAGCAGTGTCAGATGCGTCTACATGCAGTGCAAGGGCAGCGGAAATATCAGGGTGATACAACAGTGCTGCGCCTAAAAGTTTCTTTTTACAGCATTCAAATGCTTTATCAGCCTCAAGTGTCCAATTGATTTTTCTTTTGTCATTTTTCTTTGTCGAGTTTAAGTATGCGTTCAAAGGCATCTGAACTTCAGCCATGTTAGGCAGGAAACGTTTGTAAAAGTTTAAGGCACCTAAAAATCTATGAAGTTGCGAAACATCCTCAGGTTTTGGATACGTTAAGATAGCTTCTACTTTCTGGGGTAGAGGTTGACATCCTTTTTCTGAGACAAGGTGGCCTAAGAATTCTATTTCAGTGACTAAGAATACACACTTAGAAGGATTCACGGTTAGTCCATATGAATTAAGACGTTCAAACATCTTGTGGAGATGTTGTTGATGCTCGACTTCATTTTTGCTGGTAATCAGGATGTCGTCCAGGTATGGGAAACAAAATTCTAATCCTAACAAGACCTCATGAATGAATCTTTGAAATGTCTGAGCAGCATTGGACAAACCAAAGGGCATGAAAACAAATTCAAAAAGCCCGAAGGGGGTCACAATAGCAGTTTTAGGTATGTCTGCTGGAAAAACTGGAATATGATGGAAGGCTCGAACAATATCAACTTTTGAGAAAATTTTGCAGCCATGAAGATTATGAGTGAAATCCTGTAAGTGTGGAACAGGATAATGGTCTGGGACAGTTATTTTATTTAAAGCTCTATAATCTCCAGTTGGACGCCAAGCACCAGAACCTTTGGGGACAAGGTGCAAGGGTGATGCCCAATTTGATTTAGAGGGTCTGCAAATGCCTTGCTCTATCATGTATTGAAATTCTTTTTTAGCTGCAGCAAATTGTGCAGGATTAAGACGCCTAGGTTTGGCATAGACTGGAGGACCATTGGTCTCAATGAAATGAAAGGTCTTATGATCAGTATTAGAATTAAAAGGGGATGGTCGGGTAAGATTAGGGTATTGTTCAAGAATTTTAAATGCATCTGAATTCTTAGCAATAGTTTTAATGGAGGTGAAAATACCACTAATTTGTTGACCTTTTGTTGTTAGTTTGGTTAAAGGGTCAATAAGACAATTATTTTTAAGATCTATGAGAAGACTTAAATGAGCTAGAAAATCAGAACCAATTATGGGAAATTTAACATCTACTATAGTAAATTGCCATTTAAAACTTCTACGTAAATTTACATTTAGTTCAATTAATACTTGGCTATTAGTGGAAATTTTAGAATTATTTGCAGCGAATAAAGTAAAAGTATCAGGCGAATGCTTATTATCGTTAGGTAATACAGATATATCTGCACCTGAATCAATTAAATATTTCTTTTTTGTTAACGGGTCAAAAATGCTCAGGCGACTATAACCAACTGGTTTAGTGTCATCACATGTCGCTACTGTGATGCACGAGGGCCGTTTCCCGTGTGGAAAGAGCTTTGCATTTGTGAGCATTGAAACCAAAGCGAGAATGGTTCCCATTATTCTCTCTGTTCCCAGACTTGCTACGACAATAATTACGCCTGCCTTGATAAGGAGGTCTGGATCGGCTAGCAGTCAAATTTCTTTGACAATTCAGATATTTGCAATTGTAATATCTTGTAGTCCGCTTGCTCAGCTACAGAAACAGAGTTGACAAACTGGTTGCCAGGCTCAGTAAGCTCTGCTATTTTATCAGCAAGTTTCTCTAATTTATCCTCACTTACTGCTAGGACAGTTTGTATATTGTTTGGAAGGCGTTGAAGCCAAAGATTTTTTAGAAAATCATCTGTCACCTGGTTATTTGCCAGCTCTCTCATACGTCTAAGCAATACACTAGGTGTTTGATCACCCAAGGACAATTCCTGCAATAGAGCTTTGGTATTTTGAGCTGCAGATAGTTCAAAGGTTGAAAGTAGTCTATCCTTTAATATAGTGAAAGGAGTGTCAGCAGGTATATTAAAGACTAAATCACTGACAGATGAAAGGATATCAGAATCAAGAATATTAATTAAATAATTGTATTTAGTAGTTTCATCATTAATTTTATTAAGAGTGAAAGCTGCCTCCAGTTGAGCAAAAAATAATTTAATATTCTGTTTAGAAAAGGAAGGTATTTTTCCATGTGTAGAAGCCATTGTAGAAAGAATAGAAAGTTTAATTATTTATCAGGTTATAAAAATAAATTTCTTAAATAAACATTACTGGGATATATATTAGGAAAAAAAAAAGAGAGTCATTAGCTATAATTATCTTTAAAAAAAATTGAATCATAACTTAACACTCGTAGCAAAACCATGTGGTTAACCACGTGAGTTTTCCCATACCTGGATGAAGATGTAGATTTCCAATGGAAAATTGCTTGTTCGATGTTTTATAATTCATTTCAGGTAGTTAGACGATTTATACGGTGGTAGATGAAGATTATCAGAAGGTATCAGTATTTAATAGTCCGGGTCACCATTGTCCGATTCACCACATGTTAAGGTGTGGAGAAACTCGTATGCATATATTTAAATCAACGACATAATTTCATATTGAATAACAATAAGCAATGAGTGATAAAATCATATTTACAACATGTTTATTCAAATTAAGGTTAAATTAATATTAAATTAAGAATGCAACACCATGCAACGACAGCCAGCATGGAACACAGGTACCATCTTTCTCCGTGGTTGATAAAGCTGGAGAATAGATAAAAAGCTGACGCTTTTACCTAATTCTCCAGACAAGGTGAGGCTTGTGCCTAGCTGCTTATGTTTGTGCCTGACTGCTACAATGGTAATATACATGGACAATATAGACGTAATAGCGAAGGATGAAATCAAAAGTTTAGAGCGTTTAACTAAAACCTTTAAGATTGCGTCAGAATATGGCTTAGAGATAAATTTCGAAAAATGTCAATTTCTAAAAACTAAAGTTAATTTTTTGGGACACATAATCGAAAACGGAACTATTACACCTTCAACGGAAAAAACGCAAGCAGTTACAAATTTTCCTGAACCTAAGAATATCAAACAAATTCAGAGTTTCTTAGGCCTTACAAGTTATTTTCTTAAATTTATTCAAGGATATGCATATATTGCAAAACCAGTAAGCGACTTATTGCGTAAAGAAACTAATTTTATTTTTGGACCAGAACAAAAAATCGCTTTTCAAAACTTGAAAGAAAAATTATCAACAAACCCGGTTCTCAATTTGTTTAGATAGGGTGCTAGAACTGAATTGCATACAGATGCATCTAAACTTGGTTACGGAGCAATCCCATTGCAAGAGAGAGATGATGAAAAACTCCACCCAGTTCATTACATGAGTCGGAAAACCTCAGTACAGGAAGAAAAATATTCCAGTTACGAGTTAGAGGTCTTAGCTATCATAACAGCTTTACAAAAAATTTCGCATTTATTTATTAGGACAAAAATTCAAAATTGTTACCGATTGTTCAGCATTCCAAAAAACTCTGAAGAAAAAAGAAATTACTCCTAAAATAGCTCGTTGGGCATTATTTCTAGAAGAATTTGAATACGAAATAATTCATCGTTCAGGGACACACATGTGCCACGTTGATGCCTTAAGTCGTTATCCAATGATGATTATTGAAACCCCTGAAATAACACCTAAAATTTCAACAGCCCAAAAAGATGACGAATTTATATCAACAATTAAGGAATTAATTAACTGTGGTAAAACTGAAAATTACTTTGTGAAAAACGATATTCTTTACAAAATTGTTACCGATAGAAATTTATTAGTGGTCCCCAAGACCATGCAAATAGAAATTGTAAAAAATGCTCATGAATTAGGTCATTATGGTGCAAACAAAACAGAAAATCTTGTTAAAGATAGATATTTTTTCCCAAACATCAGACAGTGCGTAGAAAATGTAATTAAAAGTTGTGTTAAGTGTATTTTAGTAAACAGGAAAAAGCAGAGGGTTTATTAAATCCAATTCCAAAAGGTGATACTCCATTAGACACATATCACATTGACTTTATCGGTCCAATGCCTTCCACCAATAAAAACTACAACCATATTTTTTCTGTGGTAGATGCATTCACGAAATTCGTATGGCTCTATCCTGTAAAATCTACATCATTCGATGCCATTCAGAAATTAAACTGAAGAAGAAATCTGACTCAACTCCAGTACAACTTTCAACGTGAAACCGTTCATGAGAAAGAACCATGGATTTGCTTCGTGTTACTTTACAAACAACTCATCAAGTCCAAACAAACAACTATATTTATTAACATTTAAGAACTTGGTAAATTTAACTGAACATTTTAACATAAATAAAATATACAACTTTGAAATTCAAGCAGCAAAGAAAAAGCAGCAAATGAGTAACCGGCAAGAACATGCCTAAACTGCCAGCTAGTTATTCACGAACCGACGGAGAGAGAGAGAGAGAGCTAGCTGTGGAGAGGCGGTCAAGCTTATATCAAAATGCGTCCTGTGCGCGTTTCGCCGATTTCGTACTTCACGCATATACTCCGAGGAAATCTACATCCAGTTGTGAAGTCTACGTCATACAACAATTATCGGCTGCAAGCGACGTAATCTAACGTCAGAGAGTCGTAGGTTCGTAGATTCGGACTTTGCAATTCAGATCGCAACGCCACAGGTACTCCCCCTCCAGTCTGAAAGACGGAAAAAACAATTACAAACAATGTAACAGTAACAATGTATGCAGTTATAAACATAAAATTGTGCATACGAGCATAATACGGTATACAAGCATTAAGGTAATAAAAAATGGACAGTGCGTTTTGAACGGAGTTCTCTTGCATTGTCAACTCCACCCAAAATGTAAGCAGGTTTTAGGCGGTTAATACCTATGTTGACCTCTTTATCTTTAATTTTGAGCTTATAAAATTTTTCATTATGCTGTAATACCTCATAAGGTCCATCATACGGTTACTGTATGGGCTTGCGCACGCAGTCTTGTCTAACAAAAACATGACTTGTCGATAATAAATCCTTATGCACAAAAATGTCTTTGTGGCAATGGCGAGATGTTGGAGCAGGACGTAATCTGTTCATATGTTCCCGTAAAACTTTTAGGAAATCATGATACTGTGGTAAATTAGTTGTATGGCATCTAAAAAATTCTCCAGGCAGTCTTAAAGAAGAGCCGTAAACTAACTCTGCTACTGAAACGCCGATATCAGGCTTCAAACTGGAACGAATGCCCAAAAGAATTACTGGTAGAACTTCACTCCAGCGGTCAGTAGCGTGACATTTGATAGCGTTCTTGAGTTGCCGGTGAAATCGTTCTACGATTCCGTTTGATGAGGGATTGTATGCTGTGGTCCGTCTCTTTTCACACCCAAGAAATCGAGCCAAATGTTGGAACAGATTGCCTTCGAACTGTGTGCCTTGATCGGACACTATTACATCTGGTACTCCGAAGCGAGCTATCCACCCAGAAAAGAAAATCTCAGACACGGTATTTGCTGTCTGGTCTGGCATTGGAAATGCTTCTGGCCATCGGCTATATCTGTCAACACATGTCAGACAATACCTGTATCCTTTAGATGGAGGTAGGGGACCTACTATATCTATGTGGACATGGCTGAATCGACATCGTGGAAGAGGATAAATGCCAGGTTCAGACTTTGTGTGTCGCTGAACCTTAGATTTCTGACACTGCAAGCAGGATTTTGTCCATTCTGAGACGTCTTTTTTTAAGGAATGCCAGACAAATCTTTGTCGGATCAAGTCAACAGTTGCCTGCACTCCTGGATGAGATAAATTATGAAGACTTTCGAAAACTACTTTTCGAAAAGCTTGAGGTACGTAAGGGCGTACCTTGCCAGTGGACGTGTCACACCATAGTTCTAAACCATCTGGCGTGAATACGAAAGGTTTGAGCTTCAAAACCTCTGATCTCCTAGCCTCATGCAACTCATCCCCAGAAGACTGTGCGCGTGTCATTTCCTCATAATTAATATTATCAGATATATGAATTTCAGAAACTCTGGAAAGTGTGTCTGCCACTAAATTTTCGTTTCCCGAAATGAAACGTATATCTGTAGTAAATTGAGAAATGTATTCGAGATGTCTTACTTGTCGAGGCGAGTTATTACCATTATTTTTACAAAACGCGTACGTCAATGGCTTGTGATCAGTAAAAACGCAAAATTTTCGTCCTTCTAACATATGTTTAAAATGCCTTACAGAGCTATAAATAGCAAGTAAGTCACGATCATATGTACTATAGTTACGTTCGCTAGTTGTAAGTTTGCGTGAAAAAAACGCTAATGGTTGTACAACATCGTTATCAATCTGTTGCAAAACTGCTCCAATGCCAATATCTGAAGCGTCTACCTTTAATGTAATTTCCGCATTGACTATCGGATGCGCTAATGTTACCGCATTCGCAACGGATTCTTTACAAGCGTCGAAAGCTTTAATGTTTTCCTCTGACCAAGTGATAGGAGTTTTATCCCTTTTTTTCTTAGTTTTTCAAAGATCTTGTAGGGGGGCCTGAATAGTAGCAGCGTTTTTTAAAAATCTATGATAGAAATTTAATATAGCTAAGAAACGGCGCAATTCCTCAACAGTCTTTGGCAAGGGAAAATTTTGAATAACAGTTACTTTATCAGGTAGAGGTGAAATACCTTGAGCATTAACAAGAAATCCCAAGAATTTTAACTCCTTTTGGCCGAACACGCATTTTTCGACATTTAAAACAATACCGAACGAGTTCAACCGCTCGAAAATTTGATCCAATTGCCTCATATGCTCACTTTCAGTTTCGGAAGCGACTAACATGTCATCTAAATATGCGTAACAAAAATCTAATCCGCGTAGAATTTGATCAATAAACCTTTGAAAAGTTTGCGCTGCGTTTGATAATCCAAAACACATGCAATTATATTCGTAAAGACCAAAATGTGTTATTACTGCAGTTTTAGATTTTGAATCCTCGTCTAATGGGATCTGGTGGTAAGCTTTTACTAGGTCAATTTTTGAGAATATAGTTTTACCAGCTAAACCAGATGCAAAATCCTGAATATGCGGTATGGGATAACGATCCTCTAAAGTGACCGAATTTAACTTTCGATAGTCGCCGCATACACGCCAATCATCATTCTTTTTTTTTTAACTAAATGAATGGGACTAGACCATGGGCTATTTGAAGGAGAAACTATACCCTGTTCTAAAAGAACTCTTTTTTAGCTGCTTTAAGTTTGTCTGGGGCTAAACGTCGAGCCTTTGCACAAACCGGTGGACCTCTTGTAATGATAGAATGAGTAACATTGTGCTTTTTAGGACTTTTTAGAAAAGATTGATTTGAAATACCGGGAAATTTTGACAAAAGCTTATGATACTCAGTATTTCCGCAAATCGTAGTTAAACCTAACGATTTTCCACGAACCCGTGTACCCTTAGCTGAAAATCTCGAAGTACTATCAATCAATTTGCGATTTTTTATGTCAACCAATAAACCAAAAGATTCTAAAAAATCTGCACCCAAAATAGGTCGCACTACATCAGCAATAACAAAATTCCATATGAATTGCCTTTTTAAACCAAAATCTAACGTTAATTTACGAAAACCGTATGTGTTTATTTTGGTTCCGTTCGCAGCGAAGATTGCTATCTCCGTAGTCGGTTGCTTATGAATGTGTGGGTCACGTGGAAAAACTGAAATTGACGCGCCAGTATCAACTAGAAAATTAAAACCTAATTTTCGGTCAATTATGTAGAGGCGACTGAACTTTAACCCACTATCTGTCGTCACCGAAACAGAATTCAGTTTTCCGAGTATGAACATTTACCGATACATTTTGTAGCATTTTTACCAAATTTAAAATGGTACCAACAATACTGCTTTTCCGAAGTTTTATTGACATTATTCGAATTCGAACGGGGCCTTGAACCAGACCGTTGACGAAATTTACTTCTATTGTAACTTTTTTGTCGAATAGTCAATTTTTCAACTTTCTCGGAAAGTTCAGAAATTTGAGATTGTAACCCTTTTAAATCAACGGAAGAAATATTATGTTCTGTACTTGAAATACCGAAACAAGAAACTTCGTTTATTTTATCCGCGATTTGAGCCAAATCATCAAGTTTGTCTTTACTAATTGACAATATTTGTTGGATATTAATAGGAAGTCGCTGAATAAACAATGTTTTTAAAACATCGTCAGATATTTGACTACCAGCTAACGATCTCATTTCGTGCAATAATTGTGTCGGTTTTTTCTCACCTAAATACAATTCCTGTAACAAAGTCCTCAATCGCGAACTTTCGGACTGTGTAAAATGTTTTACAATACGTTCCTTAAGAACCGTGTATGGATTATCTGCAGGTGGAACCTCAACAATATCTTTTACATAAGAAAGAATTTCCATATCTAACGCTGCAACAACGCAGTGAAATTTTGTTACTTCTTTTTCAATTCCCGACATCACAAAATTTGATTCTACTTGGAGAAACCATAAATTTATTTCGGTTTTCCAAACGGGTGGAGCTCGAAATGCAACTCTGGCTATTTCGTTTTCGGCCATTATGCTACAAAGTTAACGATTTAAATGCCTTTGAAAATGTATTAAAACTGGTACATTATTCAAGAAAAAATATGAATAGTTTACGTTAGCATTAATTCAATTTTACATGCACTTTATGAATTCAACTCAAAATGTATTGCTTAACTCAATTGTTTACAAGTCCATAAGAATTTAATTAAATTCAATACGTTTAAATTCAAATTGCACTAGTGCATAGACACATTAAAACCTATAAAAATGGCACATGCACAGCTCTGAAAAAGAGAAACATTAACCAGGAAATAACTACTCACTGCGTACCAGGTAGCCAGCCAAGTTCAATAGAAATAGTAATCCATAAATAGACATTTTCTTTCATCCAAAGAGTGTCACTACTTCTACGTCCGGGTCACCACTTGTAGAGATTAGTATATTTGGTATAATCCCCACTTGAACTCTGAAGAAGAAATCTGACTCAACTCCAGTACAACTTTCAACGTGAAACCGTTCATGAGAAAGAACCATGGATTTGCTTCGTGTTACTTTACAAACAACTATATTTATTAACATTTAAGAACTTGGTAAATTTAACTGAACATTTTAACATAAATAAAATATACAACTTTGAAATTCAAGCAGCAAATGAGTAACCGGCAAGAACATGCCTAAACTGCCAGCTAGTTATTCTCGAACCGACGGAGAGAGAGAGAGCTAGCTGTGGAGAGGCGGTCAAGCTTATATCAAAATGCGTCCTGTGCGCGTTTCGCCGATTTCGTACTTCACGCATATACTCCGAGGAAATCTACATCCAGTTGTGAAGTCTACGTCATACAACAATTATCGGCTGCAAGCGACGTAATCCAACGTCAGAGAGTCGTAGGTTCGTAGATTCGGACTTTGCAATTCAGACCGCAACGCCACAAAACCAACAACAAACAAATTTTGGAAATCCTAATAGACTGATTAGTGATAAAGGTGCCGCGTTTACTTCAAAAGAATTTAGTGACTATTGTGCAAATGAAGACATTACTCATCTTACCATCACAACTGGAATCCCACGAGGAAACGGAATGATTGAAAGGATTCACGAGACACTCATTCCCATTCAGTGGCGTATCTAGGGTATGGCAAGTATGGCGAATGCCATGGGCGCATTATTTCAAAAAGGCGCAAAATCAATCAGCATCAACAATTATTTCTTTAATTAAAAATGTCACTATTTTTTTTTCTTCAAGTTATGGCAGAATTAAAAAAAACAACATACATTTAACCTTTCCTCGTGAGCTCGAAAAGAAGACATCGAGGTCTTTTGAGGAACTCTTTTTGTAACTGGGGGATTGAAGTATGCAAGTATGAAAGGGAACCGCTAATAATAAAAACAAAGTAGGTGATGAGTGTTAAACAATTTTAATCTCCCACTGTTTTTCATTTTTTTCATAACTTCCTTTGAAAACTCATAGACCACCTCAGTTAGGGATAATAGGAGGGCCACGGTTTCCAGCGCTTTTGTTTAACTCCAATAGCGCGGGAAATCTCCTTAGGTTGTTATATTATATTCAACATTAAAAAAAATGGGGGAAATAAGAAAAAAAAAAAACATTCCACATACCAACTCTTTTTATTTAAACGACTTGACGTCTGTGTGATAACAATTCATACACGTTTCTGCACTCATTCACTAGACACTTTTTCTTTCATTTCAAGTTAAGCAACAGAGGATTCGAAATAAATGAAAAAATTTAATGTTCATGAATACATTCACGATAAATACTAAAATAAATCAGTAATAAAAAGTAGCTTTTTCTTTTCTACCATTATATTTACGACGATTTCGGCAAAAACCAAATTTTAATTATAATATCGTAATTTAAAGAATAATGGAGAGTTTTTAATAATTATAATTCTCTTTACTAACTTTTCGATACATTCCAATAAAATATTTTTAATTTCAGAGAACTTTTTAAACAATTAACATTTAATGTCCATCAAAATCCTTTGACAAAAAGACTTTTAACCCTATATTTAGTTTTATAACCGTCGTTGACAGCCGACCCAATTCCGAAGCCTTGTAATTTTGAACCCAATCCAGAATACAAGGAAACTCTTGTATCGAGTAATGGGAGAAATTTGCCTTCGTGGAGGATTTTTTGGTGGAGCTAACCCGCATTTGCGTTAATTGGAGAGGAAGACCACGAGAACCTCCCACTGTTAGCCTGACGGCAAGAGAACTCTAACTCATGATCCGTCTACAACTGAGAATATTTCACGTCAGCACTGTGGTCGGTGCAAGCCGGATGCGGAATTCGTATCAACTGGGATTCGAACCCGGTTCGTCTCATTGGAAGGCGAACGCTCCATCCCCTGAGCCATCGCGGCTCCCATTATTTAATTAAAAGGAATTTCATATTTTTTTCTTTCTAAAATGTAGCTTCACGATACATCAAAGCTGTAATAGAATGAATTTAAGTTATCGCTGATAAAATGAAAAGACAAAATGTAAGCTCATTATTCATTATAGAAAATTACAGGGAATTTAATTTTTCCCCTCTTTTTTAGTGTATTATGAATTTCATTTTTTCTACTAAAAACGAAGAATAAAGCACAAACTTATCTTAGAATTTTTTGAGGAAAACGAAAAAAAAAAAATTCTTTTTTCTAGGTATAAACGATGATAAAATAAATAGTTTAATGATGTTTATTCAAAAGGGTTATTCACGTGTAAGAGTTATAAATATTAAAGTTCCCAATCTTATTAACAAACAAGACATTATTTATAAGACTTCATTGAAACTGTAACTCAGAGTCAAACTATAATATTGCACAAGAAGGGGGAAAAAAACACTAAAATAGCCACAAAAAATCATGATTATATATAAAAATAAAATAATTAACTAAATAACATAATTTAGATTACAAAAGTATAGAATATGTACTAGCTTTAAGAATGTATATTGTAGAATTGTATTGAATGTGTATTGTAGCACTATGTATGATGTTATAGCTCTTGAGTAGCAAATATATAGATGTAAGTAAATGCCTTTTTCCTCGGCAATACATAACGTATTTATTTAAAATCGTGTCCTGTTTTATAATAAGAACAGAAGACAAATCCTAAAAATAATATTTATTGATTTCGTTTATTTAAAATAGTTTACTTAGACATTCATTTAAATTTAAAATAATTTACTTAGACATTCATTTAAATTTAAAATAATTTACTTTGAAAAAATGCTTTTCTACTTTGATTATTTGATATTATTTAAGTATAATTGAAAATGCTGTATGTTAAAATTAAATTATAGTAATATAAGCTGAATCTTTAAATTTAAAATATTTATCTATATGAAAAAATTAGTAGTACAACAACAAAAGACTAAAAAAATGAAAGGCGAACGAAAGAAACTTCGGAAGTTCAAAAGTTGGTGAGAAATGTAAAGAAATTTTTCTCCCCTTATCTTAAGGAAAGTGAGATCTCCAGTTAAAAGAACAATTTTCCAGGGAGGAAATGGATGGAACCCCTTCAGGCAGAAAAACCAGATGGCCAGATGGTGATGTGATGACCAAAGGACAGAGAGATGTGAAAACCATAGGGTGTCTCAGTCTAGCTTAGACTAATTATTATGGAGTGAAATACTTGTAAATCTTCAATTTTATCAGGGGTTAGAATCTCTTTGAAAAACGTTTTTCACAACTGCTGAATAGATTTCAAATAGAACCCTTCTATAAATTAACGTGAATCCTTCCACAACAGGAGATTTTTTCAACCCATGGTGGGAATCACCTCCACTAAAGTGTGAAATAATAAAAATAGGAGGTTCCTCTGCCTCGCTCAACAAATAATTTAAACCAATGAAACGATTTAATGATGAATACACCCCACTATTTTGAAAAATAAAGGGTAGGCGTTATAAGTAGTTAGGTGCTCATACAAAAAATTCTGCTCGTTTTAGTTAATGTTTCAAAATTTAAGTCAAGAAAATCAAATATTTAAAGTCTTTAGATTTTTATAATATATTTTGATGCAGCTTCTAGGCTTTTATAGTTGATTCATAGATTTAAGTGAACAACGTGTACTACAAGGATTTTCTTTGATTGTAAGTAATCATTTCCTAAATATTTAAACTAATGCATTATACTTAAATTATTAGTTAGCGTTATATGCGTTCGTTATATTTTCTAGAAACGATGTCAACTGCTAAGATTTCTTCTAAATATTTTATTAAGTTCTGTATTTAATTATATGTATATTTTTTCTTATTATCGGTTATTATATAATGTTTGTAAAACTTAATTATATTAAGAGCATCGGTTTTTTGCAAATAAAAAACTAACCAAAATATAGCTTTTGGTTGTCGCTATTTTATTTGTAATTATCATAACAAATCGTAATTATTTACACTGTGATCTTTAATGAATTTATTATATCGCAATGATTTTATTGTTTTGGTATTAGCAAAGGATTATTTTTAAAAACAATCAATTTTATTCAGTTTAAATTTTGAAAATAATGGGTAATCATCCGGTTATGTTATAGTTCTTCTTTAACCCAGAGACATTTGTTGCGTATGCGTATTTTTGTTTCCTAATTATATTTGTTGCTTAATTAAACAAATTGTTAGATTTTTATTGGCAGTTGAAGAAACGCAAGATAATCTTCTTTAAATATGATAAAGCAAACTTTTTTCATTTCTAACTAATGCTGATTTCGAACACACATGAATGTATTACAATTAAAAAGAGATAATTTTATTGTTATAGTTAATTTTTATTTATTTATTAATCTATTTAAAAAAAATTGCAATGCAATATTTTTAGAAAATTTTATAATCGTTGCTGAGCAGCCGATCCAATTGTTTGAGTTTACGACTGCTAATGTTCAACTTCGTACCCTTGTAATTTTGAACCCGATTCAGAAGACAAGCGAATTCCTGTATCGAGCATTTTGTTGACATTTGCCTTCGCTGAGGACTTTTTTGATTGAACTCATCCGTATTTGCGTTACATGGAGAGGAGGATCACGAAGGCCTCCCGCGGTTAGTCTGACGGTAAAGGTAACCAATGATCCGTCAAAGAAGATATTTTCGTCAACACCGTGGTAGGTGCAAGTCGGATACGGAAATCGTGTCGAGCAGTCATCCCTGGGAATCGAACCCGGGTCACCTCGCTGAAAGGCGAATGCTCTATCCCCTGAGCCACCACGGCTCTTTCTGCAACAGTACCAAAAGGCTTAAATACTTCAAACAATACTTTTATTTCGTATCGCATAAAAAAAGAGATTATAAATATTTTAGGAAGGGCGCCAGTGCGAGATTTGCCATAGGCGCTTCTTTCCATAGATACGCCTCTGTTCCCATTTTAGCAAAACTATCCAAAAATGAGCCAGAGAAATGGTATAAATACGCACCATTAGTAGAAAGAACATTAAACTCAACTACATCTAGAAGTACCAAATACACACCGTTTGAATTACTCACTGGCATTAAAATGAAACAAAAACAAGATGACAAGCTTTTGGAAACATTGAAGGAAGAACATGAAAACACCATTATGTGTAACAGACAAGAAATTCGTGACAACGCTAAAGTCAACATTTATAAGATTCAAGAGGAAAACAAGCGAACATATGACAAAAAGCGGAAGAAAGCTCACAAGTATGAGAAAGGTGATGTTGTTGCCATTCAACGAACGCAGTTCAGTACAGGACTCAAGTTGAGACCAAAATTCTACGGTCCTTATGAAGTTACTCAGGTGAACAACAACGATAGATACAATGTCAGAAAACTTGGAACTCACGATGGTCCTAATATAACCTCTACTGCTGCAGACCATATGAAGATCTGGGGAATCTGAGGAACCATATGGACTGGAAAAAAAAAAAAAAACTAATTCTTTTTTGTTTCTTATAGCTAATTGTTTTGAAATATTTGCTTTTGTACTGTTCTTTTTTTTTTTTCCTTCTGTAATTTCAGAAAATGTCCTTTGGAACAAACATGTCAACTAGTGGAAAGTGGTCACCGCGGTCGGTGAAGAGCAGGACGGCCGTGTGGAATACAGATCCAGGAAGCAACCAACCCAATTACATATCAAGGACACTACACTTACACTTTTACACCATGTAGATTAAATCAGTTGGTTGGAATGTCTGGCTCGAGTAGGACGCCAGCAGAATATGTATCTTACTTTTATTTCTGTTAATATATTTTGTTAAATTTAGCATATCGCCTTTTATTCAAAGACCTCTCTTCACCCCCTTTATCCTACATTTATTTCAATTGTTTTTAATATTTAACCATAATTAACACTCTGCAAATTAATTTTTTGCATAATATATAAATACATTTAAAGTTAGTACATATACAACATTAAAGTTTTTAAAAAAAATCTTTTCGTGTCCCTAAAGTATGTAGGCCCCAAAATATTGTTGTAGCGAGGTTTTACTGTATAAAGAACAGCCTCGGGTGCCAAAAATCTTACACTTTGTGGAATCCAAAGAAATGTAATAACTAATTGAAGAAATTCCTTATAATTACTTATTGGTTAAATGTTCAAGTGCCTATAATAAAATTCCAGCCTTTAATATCAAGTATAAAATCTGCGACTGTTTCATCTATTCCAGTTAGGAAATCATTTCTATTTAATAAGATTCAAGAGTTGTGAAAACATTTAGAAACACCAAGGGCTGATTCCAAACTTAACTCATATATAGAATTATAAATTCGCCCTACTCAGACTTCACAATTTTTTCTTTTTTTTTAAAGTTATAATATGAGACAAGAGTACTATGAAGAGACATTTGGGAATTTTAATTATTAATTTATTTTATAAAAATCTCTTTTATTGAAATTCATATAGTAGGGTAAACAACTTCTCTGAATGAAGGTCTACATTCCCAAGTATTTAGGTACGTTGACGGCAATTAATCGCAAAAATTTCCAATTTATTCGAGATTAAAAGCTTAACACAATGTAGTGTCCATAGAACTGATTTTTAGCATTTGTTGCCATTGCGCTTTAATCTGTGATAGTTTTTCTTCTTTACTTCTTGTTAAAATAGTATATCAAGCTAATATATTTCACATATTTATGAAAAAAATGACAGCTTTCATGATAAATTATATTGTTTTCTCAAAACAATTTCTATGGTTCAAATTTATAGTGCTTAAAAAATTAAATTTGAAATTCTTTTTGTGATAAAATAATTATCACATTAAAAAATGTATTGAAAATTATTGCAGGGTTGCCACAAGCGACTATTTTCGGCCTTAGGAGACTTTTTTTTTTTTGCCTGAAAAGGCTAAAAAAGCAACTATTTTCAGGAATAGGCGACTTTCTTTTTGCTTTTGGCGAAGTTTTTTTCGCAAAAATGAACGTTACTTTTCAGTCCCCTGGCTAACACGTACGTAATGCCGCCTACCACGTGCCTGTGCTCAGTGACGTCATCACGCTAATCCCTCCCTTGTTATTTCACCCCACTGAAGGGGATAAAAAAATCTGCGTTCGTTCATTATTCGTTTGTTCAAGTGGTTTCGTATTTTATTTTTAATTGTATATCTATGTGATGATTTGATTTTTTACCATACCAGTGTCCTCTTCATAACACATTTCAAGAAAGTGAGTTTTATGTTGATTTAGATTTTTCTTAATATTCAATTCTTGAATATTTCTTCATATTCTCAAGATATTTTTCTTAAAAAAAAAATTTGTAAAATTGCATCTTATTTTTTGTTGCTGATATTTTTAAAAAGCATCAAAATAAAATTGCATAGGGACGAATCGATTTTATAACAAAATGACAATGCCTCTGTTAATAGGCGATATATCGCAAAATATTGTTTAAACGTGATCAGAGTGAGCTCCTATATCTTCACGTCGATAGAGTAAGAAAGGTGAAGTTAATAGCTAACGCAGTTACTGCACTGAGAAAGACTAATTTCATTACAGTTTTGCTGCAAAGACAATGTTTGTTTCGGAATTGGTTTCGGGATGTTGAATGGCAAAGGACAATTTTAATATTAGGCCGTGGTTTTGTGTTATTAGCGTCAGAATGTAGAACCCAATAATTTCTTTTTTGCTCCCTTGAAGATTACTTTTCAGTGGGACTTCGCATTTTATTTTGTTAATTATTTTCCGAGAGACTCCTGCTAATGTGAGATTGCTGGTTATCATTTCGTTCTGAATTCATCCATTGATGAAAAGAAAATCTATTTTAAGAAAAGATTTCACTAAATGTTTTATTATCTTTTAAGCGATTCGATTTAATTGCAGTATTTCGTATTTAAATAATAATTGTTCAGTTCTGATACATTTATCTTTTCTTTATTTCTTTCAATGTACCTCACTAATTTGATTGAATTTAATTATTTTTAAACCAATAATTCTTTAGTTTTTGCTTTTACAAATTAAAACAAAGCTTATATTTTATTTTATATTTGACCATCTGTCAATCCAACTTTATTATTTTAAATCATCGAAATTGATAGCGATGTTTTTTCAAAAATCATTTAATACTTAAAGTATATTTTGTTAGTTTTCTCAACTATTTTTTTTTCTTAATTTATTAAAACTCTCTCAAAAAATATGAGCAAATTTAAAAAATAAATAAAATGTTTTTTAATTTTAAAATAAGTTTTTACGTTAAAAAAAATTAAAACCGAGTTTGCGTATTTTTTATAATTAAAATGATTAATTTATTTTCTTAAATAAATAAAAAATTAAGCGATGTTTTGTCGTTTTTAAAGTGGCGTTTTTTTAATAATAATTTTTAGTTTTATTGTTTTTATTTTTAATAAAATTTCCTTTTTTTATTTTATCGATTTTATTAAACTAAGGATAAATAAAGCAAAATTTGTTTTTATTTTTACTTACGGTACTGCACGTATTTTATTTTTTTCTAATAAATACGAAAAAGGCTGACGTTTTTTTAGATTCAGTCAATTAAAAAAAAAAAAAAAAAAAACACTATTTAAAAATTCTTTAAAATTAACACTAAGTTAAGGAATATTTTAAAAGTAGCGGTATTTAATAATCCAGAAAACCGGGAAGATTTTGCTTGGTTTACCCGCTATTTTGAAGTATAACGATTATAAAAAATAAAAGAAAGCGGAATTAGATCAAGAGGGGGCAGGGAAGGGACACATGTTTTTTTTTTCTCCTGTGTGTTGGTTGTTTTTCTGATAAGCTGCCGTCAATCAAACTTAAAGGAGTGGCATGCTGATTTCGTTTTCTCTTTGATTTACGAGGGGGTGGGGGTATTGCACAAGCATATCAATGAATGTCCTAATTAAGGAACTTGAAACTTCTGGCTAAGAGTGTTGACACGTGAGATTTATTTTAAATCCACTTTAGTTACTCAGTTTTTGTTATCCTTGATTTATATTGATGAATTGTTTTATTATTTCCGATAATACATTTATTATAAGCAAAACGTTTTTTAATCACCAGTTATATTCATCTATTTGTCATCGATTAACAAAACAATTTTTTTTGTGAAGAAATTCTGATTTTTTAGAAATGCGGTAACATTAGTAAGTTTTCTTTATGTGGAATCACATCTGCTTTCGTTAAAAATGGTCTTTTTATAAAAATAAAATAAAAGGAGAAGATTGTTGATTAATTTAAGCTTATAATTATTTGTTAATATAAGCAGGCGATTATTTTATGAAGCAGATAGCATTTTTCATTTTTTAAAAGTAAAGTGAACATTTCTTTGATTTGTTTTTTACTTTTTTTTTCTTTTAATTTTTAATGCATGTATGTAAAATATTTTGTTACAGTATTATTATTTTTAAACCAATAAATCTTAAATAATTTTTTATTTAAGAAAAATTAAAAATAAAGCTTGGGTTTGCTTTTACTTTGACTTCTTTATTATTTTGATTGAAAAAATTAAGCAATGATATTGATATTATAGTAGAATATGTTTAGAATTAATATTTTCTTTTGTCATAGATTTATTCCTTTTTATTTATTTTTGATTGAATTAAAGATTTTCCATAGGCAATTTTTGAACATATGCTAAATTGCGATACATCGCTATATCGCGACGTCTAAAGGACGATGTATCACGATTTAAAATTTCTGACATTGGTATTTGACAATTAAATAATAGTTTTTGTTATTTGGCTACTAATTTTGATAAATTTTTGTTCCTGTTCAGGCGACTATTTTCATAGTTTTAGGCGACTATTTTCATGCTTGAGGCTACTAAAAGCAACTATTTTTGGTCATTTTTTACTGTGGCAACCCTGTTATTGTGGAAGGAACAAGTCCTGAACTTACTTCCAAATTATTATTTTATGTATTGAGATTTATAATCATAAGATAGGAAAATCAAAATGGCCTTTCAGTTAAGCATCTTTAATGCTGTGTACCATCCGCAACTGTAAAACGGTGAAATTACAATTTGAAGCTTTAAAAAATATAAAAAAAAATACACAGATTTTCTTAGTATTTTTATGACACTAATGTCCTAAAAACTATAGAATTGCCCAGAAACTACTGCAAATAAAACACTTCATTAGAAATATTTTTATTAATTACAAAAGGCTAAAATCTCAAACATAAAAATATACTTTTGAACAACTTGCAACATTTTAATCAGTTCGAAATTGGTTGATATTTATAATATGCAAAATATAAAATTAATTGAATGAACCGAGATTAACTATTTTTAATAAAATTTCTACATGTAAGCCAAAAAAAAAAAAAAAAAAAAAATTTCTATTTTTATTAAAGAAATTTAAATACTAGATCAATGTTGTAAAGATTGTAAGAAAAAATTTGATAAATGACTAGATGAGTTCTGTATGTTTCAAGAATGATCTTATTGATGGTGATACTTATAATTCTATCTCTGTTAAAATCCATTCAAATTTTTATTAGTAAGATAGCGTTTTGATGTTAGACTAATTTAAATAACTTTTACAATACACAATGCAATTGTATAAAATGCAGTGCTTGGAATGACAACCAAAAGTAAGTACATATTCGTTGAGAACAGAGTTTCATGAAACTAAAATGAACAAATAAATCATCTAACTTGTACAAAGCAATCAAATTTCTGCAATTAATTACTACTAAGTTTATTTGAAACATGAACTATTTTGTGCGGATTCATTGAAAAATAATTAAGACAAAATTTATAATTATTTTTTAAATATAATATGATAAACTCTTCAGTAGTGCAACAATTAACATTCATTTAAATGATTAACTCACTTCATTACAGAATGTTATGTTCAAAAATTATACTCAGTATAAGTACTAATAAAATACTTGATTACTTTCTTTTTAGTCTATATCAAAAATATATTTAATTGCACTTTAACATGATTACTGTGGGCATATTTTTCATTTCTTAAAATACAGTTTTTTAAAAAAAACATATTCTATCTTATAGGAATGCTCATAACCTATTCTCATAACATATGAAGCTCATTCACAGTCCCTGAAGAAACAAATCTGAGTTTTTGGCTTGAAAATCGAGTTAGTTAAGACTAGCCACAGCTTTCTTGGCAGCGTCATCTAAATCTGATGCAGTTATGATGGGCAATCCACTGTTAGCTAAAATACTTTTAGCTTCACCCACATTAGTGCCTTCAAATACAACAAAATAAAGTATCAATTGATATTATGTAATGATAACATAAAACACTTTTAAATTTTACCAAAATAAATATACATCAATGAAGCATTTATTTCAGAATTCTGATCAAAACTAGGCATACTTTAAAAGAGAATTTTTTAGTTTTATTTTCTGTTTATTCAGCTTAGATACAAAGTGCAAAAAAAAGCTATTTTTATTTACATAATCTAAATGGTAGCAGGGGGGTAAGATAACCATGTGATCCACAAGAGAGAAATACTTAGTGTTTCTTTGTTGCTAAGCAACCAAGTTGAGACAGTAAAAAAGGAATGAAATAAAAACTGAAGTCTTTTCATTTATCCTTTTGTGCTAGCTCAGGAAGATTTTTTTTTCTTCTTTTTAATAGAAAAATATCTCTAGGCAAAAATTTTTTTGGGCTGATTTCTGCCCAAAAAGCAAATATTGTTTTTGTTTTCCTCTCCTTTGATAATAAAATTTGAATCGATTAATAAATCATTTATTACTTTCCAAGATTTTAGAATTTGAACACAAACTTTTATATGATATATTTAAATTTTTAATTGTTTTTAAGTATAAAGATTTTATACTAATACCAAATTTGTAAAAATTATTTTAATTATATACAGAGTTGTATGCACAGCAAATCCCCTAAAAGGTCCCAAAAGAAATGCAGAGTAACTAGAAGGGATTATAAATTTTATTATTCACAATATTTTTATCTTTCTAAAATTGAAGAACTTATTGTATGTTAAGTGGCATTTTAAAAACATTGAAATATGTTATATTTAAGAAAATTGTATGATTCATTTTTAAAAAATTGTTTATTCTGCCAAATGTGGGAGTTATGAGGCTTTCTTTGAATAAAGAATAATTTCAAATAGAATCTTGATGTTTCTATACATTCTGAAACGGATTTTCGTAAATTCGTCATAAAATGACACTAAACGTTTTCTTCAGTTACGATCAGCTATATACATCTCCAAATATTGCTACTATAATTTATTTGTTTAATTCCGTTTTCTTTTATTACAAACTTACCTTATGATTCTTACCATCACTACATACACATATCTGATACAATAGTCTCCTTTTAAACAGTTTGTAAGGTTCTTAAGAAACTATAATGTTGGTAGCAAAACTAAGAAGATAAAAGTATTTAATCACGTTTATATTCTCCACAACATTCAATATTAGATTTCCATAACTCGAAATCTGGTTACAAAATCTTAAGATAACTGCAATACAGATATGGATGCCACGATTGTCTTACTGTTTTGAGAACCGCATGAATTCTGTTAAAATAATAATATCCAGATGTTTGCTTCTAAGACTATAAGATTCTGATGAAAATAATGATCAAGACCTAAATGTAACACTGTATACTTGATGGTAAAAATTTCATTGGCTTTAAAAAATATTAAGATAGCAATAAAAGTTAGCATGTTTCAAGCACACAAAAAGAAACACTCTTTCTAAAGACTTGCCAGATGTGAATGAAGAAACCAAAAATTAATTTGAAACAGAAAGTGAAGTTGCTAACGAAAAATAAAAATGGAAAAACTGCAATCCCTCATAGTGAAACAGAAAACAATAAATCCAGTGAAAATGACTGGGTTAACCATGGTGCTCCTTTAGTCTAAATTTTAAAGCCTAGGTTGCACTGGCAAGATATTCATTCTCTGTTACTATGGCTTTTCTAAGTTTTATTTCGCACTTTTGTTTTCCTTTTCTTGTTAGCAACCATACATTTTTAGTTTCAAATCACTTTTACTTTCCTCATTCACATCTGACGAATTTTGAAAAATGGATGTTTACTTTTGAGTAGGGGTGCACAACCTGCAGCCCACCAACTGTTGATAGGTGGCCCGCAAAAGCTTCAGTACGAAAAATTTTTTTTTTGAAAATTAAAAAATTTTTGAAAATTTAGAATCGCACATTTAAGTCATCGCTTTTTGACGAGCTCAATTTACATATATTCTATATTAAATCTGTGTTTCTCGATCTCTTACTTCACCATAATTTTTACAGAAATTTTACATGATTTTTCAAAAATTCAATACTTTTAATACGTTATTAAGATATGTGAATTTCGAATTGGAGTAATCACTTTTTGTCTGGCATTATTTTGACGATTTCATCTCAAATCCAAGTGATTTTTCCCATAAATTTTGTTCAATTGAAATATACTTTATTTGAATTTGTATTAATCATCAAAATATACGTTTCTTGATTTATCTTCTATATTTTCATTCTGTGAAGTGAACTTTTTTTTTTTTAAAAAACATTTTGTACTAAGTGATATGACAACAACAAACAAAACATTTATTTTATCAATTTTTTAATATTCTATTAGAGTATATAAATTTTTAAAGGGAAATTTAAAAAAAAAAGAATCAGGTTTTTTATTCTTGAATGATTTTTAATGATTAAAAGTATTTTTAGAAATTTAAAGTACAGTCGAACCTCGCTAACTCGAACCTCGATTTCACGAATTTTTCGATATCTCGAAGAAAAAATAATTCCCTTCAAATTTCCTATACACTCAATGTTAAAAAAAACTTGATTTCACGAATTTTTTTTTTCTATTCCCTCGATAACTTGAATTTTTTTTTCCATAAATAGTGTAGATTTTTTTTCTGAAAATAAAAAAATATTCTAAAAAAATCAAATATTTTAAGAATAGAAGACCAATTCTCATAATGATAAACTTCTTTTAAAAAATGGACATAAAAACAGCAGTAACACATTGAAAGCACTTCTCTTAACCCCCCAAGTAGAAATTCTTGTTTTATTGTCTCCTTATCTCTTTTCAGTCAGTTGTCATTGCAATGCAATGACCATCTATGCTCTCTTTGTCCTTTTATTCTGCAAGGTTATTTCATGGGGGGTGGTCTTAAGAAAACCAGAAAGGACGGCATGAACAAGAATCAAAAGGGTGGGTGGCTTCCAAGAACACTGTAAAATTTCTTATCATTGTAACAAGCGGTGAAAGATACGGTTGAATGCATGCCTGTTTTGTTCAACCAAGCGATCTCCTAAAAAGTTTCCTTTCTTGGTTATTAGAAAATTAGAGCACTTAGAGGTTGGATCTTTGGCGAGTCATTTGTTTAAAATGGCTAGCAAACGAAAATTAAGCACGCTTTCCATAGAAATAAAGAAGAAAATCATTGACAAAGTTGAAAAAAATTTTAAAAAGAAAAAGGAAATTGCACAGGAATTTGAGATTCCAAGGAGTACGCTCTCGACAATTTTAAAAAATAAAGCAGTTATCTTAGAAAAGTTCGAGGATGGCCTAGGCAAGCGAAAGAAGTTAAAAAACTGTGAATTTCCCGATATGGAGAAGGGTCTTATGATGTGGATTACACAATGTAGAAGTCAAAACATCCCTCTAGATGGACTTGTAATCAAAGAAAAAACTTAATCTTTTGCAAGAGAATTAGGCCACTTAAATTTCAAAGGAAGTAATGGCTGGTTTAAAAATTTTAAAAAACGTAACAACATTACATTTTTGAAAATGTGTGGTGAAAGTGCTTGCGTAGAAGAAGTTTGTAAAGAATTTAGGAAGAAAATATGCTTGATCGTGAAGGATTACGACGAAAAAGACGTGTTCAATGCGGATGAAACTGGACTTCTTTTTAAATGCACTCCAGACAAAACTATGCATGTAAAGGGTGAAACATGTCATGGGGGCAAAAGAAGTAAAGAGCGTTTAACTTTATTGTTTTGTGCAAATATGAATGGAACAGAAAAGTGAAAACCGTTGATGATAGGAAAATCGAAAAAACCAAGATGTTCCAGCGGTATAAAATCATTTCCTTTAGAATATGAAGCTAATCGAAAAGCTTGGGTGACATCAAACCTTTTTGAAAGCTGGCTTAAAAATTTAAATAAGAAAATGAAAACGGAAAATTGTGCTTTTCATCGATAACTGTACGGGGCACAATACCATACCTAAAATGGAAAACGTAAAAATTGAATTTCTCCCCCAAGCACTACCTCAAAACTTCAACCACTTGATCAGGGCATCATCCAAAGTTTTAAAGTAAAGTTTCGTCATCACATGGTTAAAAAAATGTTGTCCGAAATAGAAGATGGGGTTTCACCATCCGGTGTTAAGTGTTCTACAAGCTATGCGAATGGCTGACAAGGCATGGAATGATGTGTCTTCCTCTACGATAATGAATGGCTTCAAGAAGGCTGGATTCATTAAAGATCACGGAAGTAGTCAAACAATCAATATCGTTAATTCTGCTGAAAACTACACCGAAAATGATTGGGGCAGATTGACCAAACTCATGAATCTTGTTGACATGGAATTTCATGACTTTGTAAACGTAGATGATGCAGTAACAGTGTGTGGTCTGTGGGATGACAATTTTGCCGCCCAATGTTACTAACAAACAAGCACTTTCTGCAGTGGAAACTGTAAGGAGATTTATTGAGAGACAGCCGAATATGTCAGAGGAGACATTTAAAGCTATAGTCCACTTAGAAAGTGTTATAGACAAACTTTCTTACACATCTCTAAAGCAAACAACAATTGAATCTTTTTTTTAAATGAAAGTGTAAAAAGCGTTTTTAGAATAAATATGGAATAATAAATAAGGTATGTAAAGAGCATTTTTCTTTATTCTACCATCAATAACATGCGATTTTCGATAATTCGAATTTTCGGTATCTCGAATTTTTTCTCCTCTCCCTTCAAGTTCGGGATATAGAGGTTTGACTGTATTTAATTTTCTGAAAATATTACTGATAAATTCTAGGTTTACTGATAAAAAAAATTAGTGCCTTTGTTTATAGAAATAATTTATTTGCCGTTAACATGTCTAAATACGCGTGTGACCCCTTTTTTATTTAACCAGGTGTGCAAGTGTTCACTCAAAAAGGTTGTGCACCCCTACTTTTGAGCATGCTAAACATTGCCGATTTCAAGACACGCAAGACGTGAAGAACTCGTGACATAAATTTTCTAGCACTCTACATGTTGACTTTTATTTATATCTTCTTTTTGACATTTATTTACATCACATTCAAGTTTTTATTTTTCTCCTTCAGCTCTTAGAGATTATACATTTAGTTTCATAAAAACTTCGTATAAATGTAGTGGTGTGAAAAAAATAACTTTAAATCAAATTTTCAAAACAAAGAATCATACATTTTCATATACTTAGCTACCACCAGAAATTTTTTTTTACAAACTGTGTAAAAATTTAGAAACCTTGCATTAGCAAATTCATTTCTTTTTAAGCATTTACGGTTTAAAAATATGCTTTATAAACAAAGATTTTAAATAAGACATTGAAATTTGAAACATTTACAATTGAGGTATTTTAAACTTAATAAAATATCAATGAAATGTGCTATTTTTCCTTGGGAGAAAATCTGGCACATAGAATTATTTAAATAATAAATTATTTCTTATTTTGGTGTTACTTTGTCCACATGAAATACTAAAAACATTTAACCTTTTAGTTGCGGCTAGTCAAGTGAAAAATTTTTCCTCTCATTAGGGCACATTTTTGCAGAAATTCTTCCCCCACTTAGTCAGTGGGAGTTAATTACTTTAACCAGATATGAATTGTAAACGTTTTGTTGTAATTTGTATGCAGACCTGCCAAATTTAGAAAATAAAAAAGCAGGAGACTCTTTCTGTATCACAACATAGTGCAATATTGAAAATTAAACCTGATTGTTATATATTAATTTTTATCAGTACATTAATTTTCATAAAAAAAAATCGAGACATCACAGACCAATAATATATTTGAACTGTGAAAAGTATTTTTATTTTAATTTTAATATTTTTAATCTGTTTTGTAACAATTGGCTGGTGGCTGGGTCGTGTGCAAGCGATTTCCCCTTTTTTAAAAAAAATCCCTTCACAAATTATTATTCCCCAGCAGGCGATAAATGGATGAAGAGGAGTGACGTAATGGTATGAGAGCCTATCAGCGATTGCCAGAGGGCGGTGTTTTTCTCCCTCCTCTTTTCGAACCTTTGACACAGAGCGCGTTAGTCAGTCTCCTAATAATTTTTTCCCTTGTAGGTGCACATTTTTTAGGTAGAAGTTTTTGGGCTACTTGGCCCTGGATCCAGGGGCCGGATGATGGGATAAGTAACATTTTAATTAACCGAAAATTCTAACTTTCTTATTTGCTTATTAAGGCGAGTTAAATTCAACAATGATTGAAATTATGTTAATATTAAAATTTTTAACTTAAAATCGATACTAAAAAAAAAAAAAAAATAATAATTACTTCACTAGATTAACCACGTGCGTGACAATTTTTATTAAACCCAGCCAAAATTTTCAGGAAATTTGTTAAATGCATGATATGTTCAATAATATAATTTAATTTGTTAGAACATTGAAAATTATATTGAAGGTGTTGCACCGAATTTTTGAGTATTAAATGTATTCTGATCACTACTGTTTAATGTAGAGGATTTTTGTATGCAACAATGTATGTAGTCAAAAATATGTTTTAATACATTTTTAATCAAAACGTTAAATCGCCTTTATTTTTGACTGCCTCATGATATTTCCTTGGATATGGATAACTTTGTGCACGTGCAGTCGGGTGCCATAATTCTCAAAGATCGTTTAAAATCCTTCTAAATAACTAATTATTTCTTTAAATTATGTCAATTAATATACCTTTTAATTAATTCTATTCCAAATTGCTGTTTAGTTAATTCAGATTAATATTACTAATTGATCTGAAGCACGTGGCTGGCCTGCACGAGTACGTTAGTGAATGATAATAATCGTTGATGTTAATTGTAAGGTATGAAGGTATTAATTATTTTTAACATTAAAATCACAATGTAATTATTTTGGTAATTTTAGTAATAATCTTAAAATTTTGATTTGACAAATTAAAGAACAAATTGTTTTTTTATCCTTTATCATGCACTAAATAGAAAAAAGCAGGAGAAACACCCTGAGGGCGAAGATTTGAGGCAAAAGCAGGAGAGTTGGCAGGTCTGTGTATGCCACGTTTCCTGGAGGCAGAAGTTGCAGGGTTGTCGTGTGTATCGTTATTGGCGGATATTTTGGCATAGTTGAGCATACTTTGGCATTTTTTAGTGATGTTTAACACATTATGAGAAAAAGTTAAATTATAACTTATAATTAATTTACTATAATAAAATGATATTTTCTCTTATGCAAAGCAAGCATTCATTTAAAAATAAAACATGCATTTTATTGTATCAGAATTTTTTTTAATTAACTGTTACAAATGAAACTCTTATTTTTTTCTAATAGAGCATTTTTTGAAGTTTTATTCTTATCTTAAAATAATAAACATATTAATTATAATAAATAATTTTAAAAGGCAAATTTTTTAAACTTCTAACGATGAACGTTGTAACTGTTTTACATTTTTGAAGATTATTTTATCTGTTTAAAATATAGCAACTGTAGAGTCTCGTCTATTACATTTACGCAAAATTGAAATATAAACATTCTTTAAATAAAAAATTTTCCGAGTACCTTTTGCCTGCATTTCATAATACATAAATGTTACACGCGTACATTCAATAGAAATTCATTAAGATTTCACGAGAATATTTTATATTAACATTATTAGAATTATACAAAAATTCATGTTAAAAACACTGGAAAAGAATATGTTTTTAATATATTCAAAGAAGAAAAATTACCATTGTTTATCTTTTTTACAACAAATATATTACACAATAAAATAACTTGCCACGTTTCTATTTAGCTTATATTTGAGCCCCACATTGAAAGAAAAAAATCCCGTTTCATTTTAAAATTTTTCTCTTGAAATATTAGTTAATACTATAAAATAATATATCGGAAATAATAATAAGTAATAATATTAGTTATCAGTGAAATTTGAAACTGATAGGCTACCTTAATACTTTCCTTATTTTTTTATAATTCAAAAAAGAATATTCTTTTTAATTTCTTTTTTATTTTAATTTTTGTTATAAGCAGGAAAGGTTTTATACAAAAAAAAAAAGTATCCACTGATTTGAAGTATTTCACGATTGCCATATGTATATGAAAATTTTTAAGTCATCGTTAAAGTTCTATTGACATAATGATTGTAAAACATACATTTCCTTGGTCACGGTGAGATCTTTCTTCAGGTGTTTGAAATAACTATTATAAAGAATTTTAAAAATGACAGAAACCAAAATATATAATAAATAAGAGGACCGCCAAAAACATATTCTGACTGATAACACAACAAAAAGCAGGAAATGGCACTTTGCCTGCTGTGGAAGAGGTGGGAATATTTCTGTATCAGTTATCTTTAGAGAAGGAATAAAAATTTATTTTGTGCTTAATAAGTTACATTATGACAAACTCCAAAGCTCTCAATGGAAAGATTCCGTCGGAACTTGAAAGAAAAATTTGTCTCTGACAACTTGAAGCAAGAGGCGGGAAGGATACCTTTCTAAAAAAGATCTGTAATTTATCAAGTTTGAATATTTGAAAAGTGGAAATTGTTTCATTGTGACTAAACTTCCTGTTCAAGGTCAAGCATTCAAAACCTTCCGATAGATGCTCTCTCCTCTTTCCACAAATATTTTTAAAAATTTTTTAGCTTTCAACAGTATTTTTATTTTTTGGAATAAGTTAATAATATAATGGCTAATTTTTTTAAAGAAAGTTTAAATTTTTTTGTTTCGGGGTTTAAAAAGTTTTGTTCAATATAATTACCAATGAAGAAATTTACGTATACTTCCATCTTTTTGTGCACGTTAGATTTAGAGTTTGAAACGTTTAATTAAATTTTCCCTTTAACACTAGGAAACAGCATATTACTTATAGTAATAAAAAAAATAAAAAAAAACAATATTCTGTTTTAATAATATAATTATAATTTTTTTTATATTAACATAATTTAAAATCTTAAAAGATAACTATTTTAGAAAAGAGCAACAAATTATTTTATACCTTAAAATTTTTAGAAGAATAAAGTTGAAATTGTGATATTTATAGGTTTTTAATATTTTTGATATTAAAAACCTATAAATATCAGAATTTAAAATATCTTGAAATATCAAACTATAGAATTTTTCAATAATATAAAGTTTAGCTCACAATACCAAATATTTTATCAATCACATACGTAATAATTAACGATTTTACTTTAAATTATTTAGTTAAAATTTAATACTGTTTATTTCTCGAGCAATGCCTTAGTATTCGATACTTTCATTCGGTGTTTTATTTATTTGTTTTACCAGGCATAGAAGGGTAAATTATGCAATGTGAAATTTCCCCTAAAACAAATTTTAACTTTTTCCATGATTTTTAAACAACTGTTTTTACAAAATTAAAAAACTGAGTGTAAATATGTAGAGAGAGTAAATATTTATAGAACTTCTAAAGAATTTAGCTTAACTAAATATATAATTTGTACATCTTTTTTTTCTTCTTCTAATTAATGCCTAAAATTTCCAGACTGGTTTCGATTGTCTATGATCATCTGAATTTGTAATATGAAGGTGATACCTTTTTAATAAACTTTATTTTTGAAGTCATACATTTGAGATTAGCTGAGTATTTAAAAATATGAAAAATTCATCATCACTTTCAATTTCATGAACTTCTTCCTCCTTACACTCAGATTCAGAATCCGAGTAGGTTTCAACATCGAAATCATACATTAACTTATCGATTTCTTCTTGAGTGAGAGGTCTCACTCTATGTGACATTTTGAAATGTGAAAAATTCTTTCAATGAAAAAAGAATAATAAAATACCAAACGGAAGCAAAAAATAAAAAGTGAATAAAAATTTCATTTAAACATTATCAAAAGATTAAAAAAACTAACAAAAACGAACTAATAAATTAACCAAAAAAAAAAACTAGGATTCGCTAAATATTGTTGCTGAAAAGATCTAGAATGAAATGTAATTAGTTCTACAAAGAAAAAGAAAGATATTCTCATTCCTTAAAACTCGCCAACTAATAATAAAAGAGAAAAATCTTTCAGCCAATTTGAATCGAAAGCGAGCAGCGTTAAGTCTTTTTTTTTTAACAATAGGCCAAAATTACAGGAGGTTCTTGAAGAAATGACAGGTACGATGGCGGTCTAGGAGAAAAGGGGGAAGAGAACCACTGGTACAACTGCTGAGCACCACAATGAGACTAGTTTTTTCTACCGGTACATATGCTGTACCAGCCGCAAGCAAAGGGTTAATTTTATATATACATATAAAAAAAATTTTTTATATAAAAATTATAACAATGCATATTTTTAGGTCTTTAAAAATTAAAATTTGGCAAGTCAAGAGATTTCAGCTTAAAACAATTATTTACCGACATTTTGAAGTAGCCATAATTTATAGTATTGGGAAAGAATTTGGACAATGTTTTGTTTTTGTTATTTAATGTATTTATTTCAGTTTTTTATTTATTTATTATAATTTATTTAATATTAATTAAAAATACTTGAACAGATGAGATTGCTTGAAACAGCTCAGATGTTCTTTCATTTAATCAGCTAGAACTTCTGGGACACATATTATTCCAACTTTTTATGTGCATAAAAGAGTAATTTTTTTAAAAAAAAAATTAAATTAAATAAAAATATGCATTAAGGCTCTGGAAATAGATATAATAGTTTTTAGTATAGAGTAATGGCAGATACCTTCAAGGCGGACAACCAGGGGCACTTTCAGTTGAATATTTCTACAGGCATTGGTGATTCCCCGAGCAATGATGGCGCAGTCCACGATTCCACCAAATATATTAACTAAAACAGCTTTCACCTGCAAAAAAGAACCAAACTTTAAAGGAAACACAAGGTGGGCATAGTCTAGAATAATTTTCAGGGTGACTACTCAAATTAAGTTTTAAATTTCCTTGATTTTTCCAGGTTAGCGTGTTTTTTCCCCTCTAAATATGTAGGATATATAACTAAACCACCAAGAAAAGTGTCAATATTCTAAAGTATTTTATTTAAAATGTATTTTTTGTTATTATATAATTTTAAAAACAAATATTTAAATTAGATTTATTTTAACAATTTAGCAAGGTTTTTTTCAATTTTTTAAAATTTTAATGTCTTGGTACATTAATTTTTTTTACTGAACTTATGAATATTCAAATATATTCTAAACTAAAAATATGAAAAAAAATAATTCTATTAACTCATTCAATTAATAATTTTTTACAAAAAAGTTACCTTCTAAATTTTATCCATAATTGTAGAGAATAATTTTTTAATGAAGAATGTATTATGATTTTTGTCTAAATACATCAATTTTTGTATGCAAATATTGAACATTGTATTATTTTAATTAAAAAGATGAAATTACTTTTTCATCTGAGGTGAGTATCCTGAAGGCCTGCAATACTTGATCCTCTTTGACTGAACCACCCACATCCAAAAAATTAGCAGGATGTCCCCCATACATGTGGATGATGTCCATGGTTGCCATGGCAAGGCCTGCTCCATTCACTACAAAATAAAATACAAATGAAGATTCTATTCATGCAAACTCCTAATATATAATATAGAGAGATGTATTTCTTCACTCATTGCATTCAAATGAAGCTTTTGAAAATGTTTTTTCTACAGTAACCTTAGAAACAAATTCTCAAGGATAAAATAATTTGAAAATAGGCAGAAGTGATTATGAGCCAACTCAAAAATCCTGAAAATTTCTTGAATGAAATCCTTATTGACGCATTTCAAAAAATTAATGTATTTGCAAATTGAAATCACTGATATTTTCAAAACATGAAATTCTAAATGAATTATATGCAGCATAATTTAAATGAATAATTATGTATAAGTTTACTTTTATCTCTAATCACATTTGTTTGTTATTAATAAACACATAACTAAAATTTTTCCAAAAAAAAAAAAAAAAAAAAAAAAAGGCAACAGGGCTGGGATACTGGGCCCATGGTTTGATCTCCGCTGGCCGAAGTAAATGGAGACTGATGAACATTAAATCTGATGAGTTACTAAGTCCTCCAAGTTTCCACTACAAAACCCCTGGGGGTATTAATCCAAGACTTTCCTAGTCTTCTGGATTGGTTCAAAATGACAAGGCTGCGGAGCTGAACATTAGTAGTAATAATTCTGCCTAAAATCTAAGTTAAATCGTGATTAATGCTAGAACATTTTTGAAAACTAAAACACAATGAACAATTAAAATAACCAATACAATAGCATGGATTAAAATATTAATTATAGGTAAACAGAATTGTAATAAATTAATATTACAATAAAATTGCAAATTTTAATTGAGAGGTACTTAAATAAAAAAACATATTGTAACACCAAATATCAAACCATCTACGAAAGAAACTAACAAATCGACAAGAAAAAAAATAAATAAAAGAATAATTTTTTAAAAACTAAGTGATCCTAAAAAAATTTAATTTGATAAAAATACTACACTATAATATGAATTGTATCAGAATTGAATTTTATTCAAGAACCGAAGGAAAAAAAACAACAGAAAAACTATAAAAAAGCAATGTGTCAAGATTTTCTATTAAAAAAAACTGATTATAAATAAGATGGATAAATAGATTAAAAAAATATATAAATTACGAAGGTAAAACGAAATTAATAAAAAACAAACACTAAAAGTAACTAACAAATCTATAAACTAATTAAAGTTACTTAATTAGTCAAGTTAAGCCTAAATTTAATAAACAGGGTTGCCACAGTAAAAAATGATCAAAAATAGTTGCTTTTAGTAGCCTCAAGCATGAAAATAGTCGCCTGAACAGGAACGAAAAATTTATCAAAATTAGTAGCCAAATAACAAAAACTATAGCTTAATAGTCAAATACCACGATTAGGACCGGGTGATGTCAGAAATTTTAAATCATGATACATCGTCCTTTAGACGTCGCAATATAGCGATGCATCGCGATTTAGCATATGTTCAAAAATTCAATTAATTTTATATTTTGCATATTAGAAATTTCAACCAATTTCGAACTGATTAAAATGTTGCAAGTTGTTCAAAAGTATATTTTTATGTTTGAGATTTTAGCCTATGTAATTAATAAAAATATTTCTAATGAAGTGTTTTATTTGCAGTAGTTTCTGGGCAATTCTATAGTTTTTAGGACATTAGTGTCATAAAAATACTAAGAAAATCTATGTATTTTTTAAAATATTTTTTAAAGCTTCAAATTGTAATTTCACCGTTTTACAGTTGCGGATGGTACACGGCATTAAAGATGCTTAACTGAAATGCCATTTTGATTTTCCTATCTTATGATTATAAATCTCAATACATAAAATAATAATTTGGAAGTAAGTTCAGGACTTGTTCCTTCCACAATAACAGGGTTGCCACAGTAAAAAATGACCAAAAATAGTTGCTTTTAGTAGCCTCAAGCATGAAAATAGCCGCCTGAACAGGAACAAAAATTTATCAAAATTAGTAGCCAAATAACAAAAACTATAGCTTAATAGTCAAATACCACGATTAGGACTGGGTGATGTCAGAAATTTAAAATCATGATACATCGTCCTTTAGACGTCGTAATATAGCGATGTATTGCGATTTAGCATATGTTCAAAAATTACCCGTGGAAAATCTTTAAATCAATCAAAAATAAATAAAAAGGAATAAATTATCACAAAAGAAAATATTAATTCTAAACATATGCTACTATAACATCAATACCATTGCTTAATTTTTTCAATCAAAATAATAAAGAAGTCAAAGTAAAAGCAAACCCAAGCTTTATATCATTTTTCTTAAATAAAAAATTATTTAAGATTTATTGGTTTAAAATAATAATACTGTAACAAAATATTTCACATACATGCATTAAAAATTAAAAGAAAAAAAAAGCGAAAGTAGAAAACAAATCAAAGAAATGTTCACATTAGAAAAAAAATATATACTTTTTAAAAAAAGAAAACTGCTACCTGCTTCATAAAATAATCGTCTGCTTTTATTAACAAATAATTATATGCTTAAATTAATCAACAATCTTCACCCTTTTATTTTATTTTTATAAAAAGACCATTTTTAATGAAAGCAGATGTGATTCCACATCAAGAAAACTTACTAATGATAACGCATTTCTAAAAAATCAAAATTTATTAAAAAAAAAAAAAAAGGTTTTGTTAATCGATGACAAATAGATGAATATAACTGGTGATTAAAAAACGTTTTGCTCATAATAAATAATACACTATCGGAAATAATAAAACAATTCATCATAATAAATCAAGGATAAGAAAAACTGAGTAACTAAAGTGGATTTAAAATAAATCTCACATGTCAACACTCTTAGCTAGAAGTTTCAAGGTTCCTTAATTCGGACATTCATTGATATGCGTGTGCAATACATTTTCCTCACACCCTCGTAAATCAAAGAGAAAACGAAATCAACATGCCACTCCCTTAAGTTTGATTGATGGTAGCATATCAAAAAAACAACTAACACACTGGAGAAAATAAAACATTTGTCTCTTCCCTGCTCCCTCTCGATCAAATTCCACTTTTTTTATATTTTATAATCGTTATATCTCAAAATAGCAGCATAGCATTCTTCCCGGTTTTCTGGATTATTAAATACCGCTACTTTTAAAATATCCCTTAACTTTGTATTAATTTTAAATAGTGTTCTTTTTTTTAAAAATTAATAGACTAAATCTAAAAAACGTCAGCCTTTTTCGTATTTATTAGGGGGGGAAAATACGTGCAGTACCAAAAGTAAAAATAAATTTTGCTTTATTTTAATAAAATTGATAAAATAAAAAAAGGAAATTTTATAAAAAATAAAAACAACAAAATTAAAAATCATTCATTATTAGAACAACGCCACTTTAAAAACGACAAAATATTGCTTACTTTTTTTATTTATTTAAGAAAATAAATTAATCATTTTAATTATAAAAAAACGCAAACTATGTTTTAATTTTTTTTAAACATAAAAACTAATTTTAAAATTAAAAAAAAATTTATTTTTTTAAAATTTGCTCATATTTTTTGAGAGAGCATGCATACATGCATACTTATATATACCAAATATAAACAAAAGACCAAACCATAAACAGACCACCCTGGATAACTTTTGATCTAATGATTGGATCTGCACGTTCAAGGACTCAATCCTAATGGTATGAAGAGGTGACCTCAAATATGCTAATAAATTAGTCAGATGATATTTTAAGTTTTGAAGTCACTTTGAAGAAATGCACTTTCTCTGAATAAACGTCATATTTCAATGGATTTGGATTTTTGACACCCAAAATAAAAAGGGGTAATCGCTATCTGAGAAGTATGTCCATAGTTTGGTCAGGAGAGCCATCCAAAGTTTGGACTCCATAATGATAATTTAATTTTTTGATTATTTTGCCATAACTCTAACATTTCTTAAGCCAATTGAAATTTTTTTTTAACACAATTATAAAATTCGTTTATCCAAAGATAATTCCATACAAAAAATATATTTTAGTAAAAATTTATTATTTTTTATTCTTTTATTAATAATAGTAAAAAAAAATTTCAATTATAAGATATATAATTATTCCCATCACTAGAAAGAAAATAATTTTATGTGGTAAAAATTTAAGCGAAATCAGTTCCTGAGAAATCAAATTTTAATAAAACTACATTCTTTAAAATTATGTAAAAAATTATACCCACAAGTATTTCATCAAAGATATAAAATGATTGGCGCTTTCATACGGTATGGATTGTGGTTGAATGAATTATGTGTGCCTGTTTCTCACTACTGTGGAGTAATTCTAGATGTTTAGTCAGAGAAAGTTTGGTCTCAGGGATGTAATACCTGTTGCAACCTGGGGTTTGGAACCTGTGTTCATCTAGAGAGTCTTAATAAGCTTTGTGATTTCATCCTTGGTTTTTTTTCAGTAGCTTAAAAGCATTTCTTCATGAAAATTTTTTAGGTGTGTTACTTGGTTTATTTTAAGTGCTAGTGGGTTCGAATAACAAGTGAGTGAATACTTAGAAAGTCTATGTTCAGGGAAAATTTTAATTTTCCTAAGTAGGAGCTAATATTTTTCTGGCTAGAATATGTCTCACTATAATGCAAACTTCACTTCATGAATGCCATCACTAAGTCAGTACCATCAAGGCTGATCGGGAGAAATGATTGATAAATAGATTGAATGCACAGCAATAGTGAATACTAAGTTATATAGAATAACTAGCCAAAAAAGGCATGTTTTCCTCTCCTCTACAGTTTATGTTGCTTAGCAAAACTCAAGTTAGAAGAACAAGACGTTCCAATAAATGAAAATGACGAATGACATTTAATTATTAAATTAAACTAACTGTGAAGGACAGAGAAAAAGTTTGTTAATTGAATTTTGGCTACCATCTCATCCTAATTGGAAAAGATTTTTTTTGTCATAGTTTATTTATCAAGTTTTTTTTTTTTTAAATTCATAAAATTTTGTCTTTAATTATCCTCCAATATAATCAGCCTTTTGGACTATATGATGCTTATCATAGTATATTTTTCAAGACCGTTTAAATCATAGTTAATGAGGCAACAATTTAAATGTGTCAAAAAACCTATCACAACAATTCAGAAAAAATGGAGGGGGGAAATGTAATTCTTACCCATACAGGCAATATTGCCATCCATTCCTATGTAATTCAGATGATACTTGGAGGCATCTACTTCACGTGGATCACTCTCAGAGTGGTCATCCATCTCAAAGATACTCTTCTGTCGGAATTCAGCATTATCATCAAAGTTCAACTTTGCATCAAAACAAAGAACTGGCAAAAAGTAAAAGTATTTATATACATTTTTTTAAATATTCTTATGACAATAAATAGAAATATATTAGAACCATAGGAAATTTTTAGAAAAACTGGCATGAAATATAAAAATAAAATATTTATATGGAAAAAAAATTAATCAACACAAAACAGGAATTCTACTTTTCTTTGTAAATAGAACTAAATTTTTTTTTTCTAGGTTATTTAATTTTATTATTTATTTTGGTTTCAGTTTACTTTTAAACACTGCAACCATTCAAAATAATTGTAAGTAAGTGTACTGCTTCAAAATTATTTCAACCCACTTCCGATTTTTTTTTTAGATTTCAATACAATTGAAAAAAATATGATATCACTGAAACGAAATTCGGCATTTCACTAAAGAGCCAAAAAAAAAGCATGCATTTTTTCACGTCTCGCATAAAAGGATTGTTATCGCAAAGAATCACAAATTTAATTTCAGAGTGCACAAAGATTTCACATTTTGAAAAAATTAAGATTTAAGACGGAATAGTCACGACTAAAATGGATCATTAATTGATTACTCAAAAGAGAGATTTAGAATTTGCAGATTGTGATAATATTCTATTAAAAATGAAATCGACATTTTAAAAACTATGTGAAAATTTCGAACTGTTGAAATGGTGAGCGACAAAACCACATGGACAATAAAATTTTCACAAATGAGAGTCATCAAAAAGTAATTCTACAAATGCGAGATTCCTGTGTATGATAATGTAACATTTAAAAACTATGGAAATCGTTAACAATAACTGACAAAAGTGAGACTCTAAATCCACATGATATTGCGAGTGAAGTGTGAATAATTGAGTGCGCGATTTGAAGTTTGCTGATCAAAATAATATCGTATTTAAACATTGAGATGTTAAAAACAAAGCAAAAATCCGTTTTAGTAACTACCAAATAATAAAACGATAGGCAAAACCATGCAGATCCATAGTGGAATCTTCGCCAATCGAGTATATTGAGAAATGATTACTAACTGAAATGCGTGATTCGGAATTTGCATTGAAAATTTGAAAACCATATGGAAATTTGTAACAAAATCTTTAGAAATAGCGCAGCGATGTGGATTTATTCATCATGATATATTTATCATGAAATAGACGTTAATTATAGTCTATTTTTTATTGAATTAGGGATTTTTGATATTTGATCTTTACCTTAAAGACCAATTATCTGAAGAAAAACCTATTTTCCAGACTCTCTGAAGTTCTGACGACTCCAGATATGGGACTTTCCACAGTGTATATATAAATATTGTTGAAAATAAGATTTTTATACTTTTCTAGAAATAGCAGTACGATGTGAGAATTGGAACTATTGAGAACTTTGATTAATTAAATAAAAAAATATGACACTCACCTTTTCTATTTTCAGTTTCTCCAAAAGGATTAATTTCGATTTGTGTGGCATCTACTTTGATAAACAAGTTGTACAGCTTTTTTATTTGGTCAGCAGCCTTTTTGAAGAGAAAATTCGTTTGTTTATCATATTGTATATGAAGTAAAATTTTTTTAAATTTTCAAATTAAATTTAAATGTTCATTTTACTACTACTCAAAACAATTTTCAAACTTCCCAGACCCAAAGCAAAAAAGTATTTTTTTAATGGTGTCATTCTAAAGTAATTTTATATACATAAGGTATTAATTATAGTCATGATATATAACAGTAGTTAAACTGATTGCATGCATCCATGTTCTAAACAGAACATTTTTAAGAAAATGATGTACTTCCAATGGCAAAATATCCTTTTCTCAGATAAATGTAAGAATGAGTGCTTTATACAGTAAAACCTCGCTACAACAATATTTTGTGGACCAAATAAATATATTGCTGTAGAGGGATGTATTATTAGATCAAGGGCCTACATACTTTAGGAACACAATAAGATTTTTTTTAAATTTTAATGTTATACATGTATTATCTATTTATATATCATATAAAAATTTAATTTACAGAGTGGTAATTATGGTAAAATATGAAATCCGATAGGAATGTTACACCTGTGACTTCTTAAGAGATAAAGGAGGCAATTTTAATAATGGAAGGTCTTGGGGTGGTCAATGATCTTCAAGGATAGAGTATTGAAATCTGAATACAAAAGCCATTCACTGAGGTGAAATGAAATAAGATATGTACGCGATCAGCAGTGAGACTTCTCTCGACAGAAAAGACCGAAAAAAAAAATGGCAAAATATGATAAAATAAGATTTTTTTACATTATTTAAAAACCAATAATAAATAAAGAAAATAAGGTTGAAATTTGAAAAAAAAAAAAAAATCGTTTTAAAGCGGTTTATTGCTTCAGAGAATATCGCAATATTGAGATGTGGATAACATTAATTCATATGCAAGTTCGTCGGGACCACGAAACATTATTGTAATAGAGGGAGTTATTGTTGTATCGGATATCGTAGTAGCTAGAATTCACTGTATATAAAAGCTATGGCATAAGATGATGCAATGTCGAACATTTATAGCAGGGCTCGAAATTAACGGTGGTCCGTGACCACTAAAACCGGAGTCGGACCAGCATAAAATAATAAACAGTGCTCTGCCGGACCACCATCCGCCGCAGCCGATCTCTGTTAAAAAAAAAAAAAAAAAAGCTAGCGTGCGAGATCTCCGTAAAAAAAAAATTAAATAAAGCTAACGCGCGATCCTGAGGAAGGCGAAGTTAAATCTTGTTTCGCGCATGCGTCACATGGAGAGTCGCTGAAGGAGAGAAATAGGGGAGGTAGCGGGGTGGGTTCATGTAGTCATTGTCAATCGACGACGCGGCCTGATGATTCGTTATTTCGGGCTCTCTCTTCGTTCCCGATCGTCAGAGGTTTTCTTTCTTCCGCGTTTTGCGCATGCGTTAGCAGCATCGGAAAGGAGAAAGATAAACGGAAGAAACGGGGCCACGTGTGATTTGGTGCATTCAATATTATTTTGATCTATCGTAGATTTACTTTTTTATTAATTCGCTTTATTATTTTTAATTCAAGCGATATAGACATTTTTAAAATTGATTATTACATGTTTATAATTTGGTTCAAGTAAATTTATTTGGATAAAAAAAATACCATAAATTGAAAATTGTTTCTATTTTCAAACTTATATTCACTTGTTATTCTTTAAAAAAAAAAAAAAAAAGCAATAGAAATACCGATTGAATTATATTAATGCTAACATTAATGGAATTTAATAACTTAATTATAATATTCTAAATTTCATATCTTATTCTATTATCTTCTTTGCATTTACATACAAAAAGGCAAGTCTATACAAACTGCAGACTTCTGAGACTTAGAGAATGAAAGATCATAAAAAAAATGCGATTTAAATAAAAAATTTATGATTTTTAAAAAAAAAATCATGATTTTTTCAATCAAAAATTTAAATTTTTTTTTTTTTATTTGCAGCTAATAGGAACGCGCAGACGGACCAGTAAAGTTTTGTGCGGACTAGTAAAATGTTTTAGTTACTGGTCCTATGGACCAGTAATTTTTTTAAAAAATTTCTATCCCTGTATAGGCTATGAAAATGTATTTCTAGTTTAAATTATAAGTAAATGCACATTCAAACATAAAGCTGGAATCTATTTGTTTAAAAAAAATATTAAAAACGCAAAATATTAAGAAAAATTTACCTGTCAAGTCTCCTGTTTTTTAATGAAGACTCCTGCATTTTACCCCTATCTCCTGTTTACCCATATATCCTCAAATTTTTCCGTATTTGTTGAAACAATTTAGGTAAAAAAAAATTTCTTGGCAAAATGTTTTTTTCTCTTTAATTAAAAATTTTCTTTATAATTTTTTTTGGCCGCTGATGGCAAAAGTACTTCTCTTATTCCTCAACAGATGGTACTAATGCCAATACTGCAGTATGTTTAGTGTTAATAGTTGAAGTAATTATAAATAATGGTTTAAAAAATCTTCTTAAGATTAAGATTTATATACATAATTTTTATTTCGCTAAATATAAGAATAAAGTAATGTAAGAATTAAGTCCACCATATTATATTATTTCCAATTTAGAGTTTTTTTTTTTTTTTTTTTTTTTTTTTGTGACTTGATTAGCCTAAAAAATTTTGCTAGTAAAATCTTCGGTATTTTATTCCTAAAATGTTGGCAGGTATATACCAGTTAAGATTTAAATCTAATAACAGATAGGAAAATAAAAAAGTTCACATTTTATTGAAATAATTTTTACAAATTATTTTCTTCAATATTTCTGTTCTTTAAATTTTCAGGAGTATAGTATTTGTAACGAGATAAACAAGCAGGAAAAATCTTAATATAATATTTTAAAATCACAAAGAAAAATAAAACTAACGACTTAGATCTTATATTTATATATATAAAAAAAAAACTTTTAGAAAATCGGAGTTTTTGATAAAAAGGCTGAAATTCGAGAGACAAAAGCGAAAAACTGCTAAAAAGCGAAAAAATCTCATCCCTGGAACTTTTAAGAGTGCTTAATTTCTATGATGCAAAATTATACTCTATTAAGCACATTTAAGGTGCATATAAACCCTACAGGAAATGGAAACTCAATTCAACAAAAAATACACAAAATTTCATATTCTGCAGCTCCACAGTAGATAATATATGATGACTAAAATCCTTCCTCGATACAGTGAATGGCTCTCTTGCATTTCAAGAGGAATTCATTTGAAACTGGAAATTATCTATCTTTCTTCACATATTCAATCCTCTTCTATGCCCTACTCATAGTCCTTCTTTACTAGAGAAAAAGGATTGTAATATCATGGGTTTAGGGAAAAGTGAAATCTTGAAGTGATTGTGAAATTAAAATTTTAAAAAAGTGAGATAAGTGACTAAGCCTTAAAAACAGTGAATAAAATTTATTGAATATAATTAACCCAGAATTATATTCAAACAATGTCTTTCTCGCGCATAGGAGGGGGAAAAATGCTCACGATTTTTCTCTTCTTATTTGAGAATAAAGAAAGAATAATTAAGTAAAAAATCGTGTTTTTCTTTTCTCTAGAAATTTCCAAAATGATTCTTTTTTTTTTCCCCACCCAGAATTATATTCAAACGATTTCTTACTCTCTCTCTCTCGTGTATAGGAGGGGAAAGAAATGCTCACGATTTTTTTTCTTGTCATTTGAGAATAAATAAAGAAGAACGAAGTAAAAAATTTTGTTCCTCTTTTCTCCAGAAATCTTCAAAAATTTTTTTTCACCCAGAATTATATTCAAACATTGTCTTTCCGCGCATAGGAGGGAAAAGAAATTATTCCATTTCTTTTGTTAATAATGAAATAAAAAATGGAGTTGATGGTTTTGAATCTCGAAGCAGACAACGACGAAGTAGAAGAAAGCGACGAGAAAGATGAAGCCCATCCCTCCCCTTTTTTCCATTTTACCTTTTTTGTTCATTTTATATTAAGCCTGTATATATTTTTATTTCATCATTTTTTTTCCTTTTTATCTTATTAAACTTATGTGTATTACTTTATGGTTTTCTCCTCTTTTTAAAATTATTTCTAAATTTTTTTTTTTTAAAGTTGGGTTTGACAATAAAAAAAACGGCGTTTGTAGTGATTCAGAAAACCGCAAAAATCAGTTATCCGAAATAGCAATGGTCCCGGTTAATCGGTTCTCTACTGTATATACACATTTTAAACATATTAATAAAATCAGTATTCTGCAAAATAATTTTAAAAAGATTTTTTTCATTTAAAGAAAATGTCTGATATTTGCTTTTATAATAATTTGCACACTCTAGTAAAAAATAAATAAATGAATAATTCAATTTTTTTATAGTTGAACATTCAATAGCTTTTTTAAAATTTTCTATACTGTTCCAAGTTGTTGATGTTCTACAACATTATTGACAGAGGTTTCAACAAGAAAATTATTGAAAGATTGTCATTGGTCAAACTATAAATGTTATTACCATATTTCCTTTATTACAAATAACTTAAAATATTTGACATAATTCAAAATATTAGGAAATATTCCCCTAAAATATAATTTCCAATATTTTAGGGAAATAGATTGTATATAAATGGCATTGCAATTGTTAAAAAAAAATATTTAAAGTCTAAAGAATTTCTCAGTCGAACATTTTAGAAAGTATTTTAGAAAGCAGAAAAAAAAAAAAAAATATTTAAAGTCTAAAGAATTTCTCAGTCGAACATTTTAGAAAGGATTCTAAAAAAAAAAAAAAATTTAATAAAAATAATAATGTAATGACATCAAGAAGATTTCAAACCTAACCCAATTAAAATTTAAGTGATTTTACATCTGATTGATGGAACAATTTAAATATACCTGTTGAAGTAATTCATCTTGAAAATTCAATTTCTGAGCAACGTTTTTAGCTTGCTCATCAGTAATTCCTTTCACAATGTCAATGGGCTCCTACAGATACAGAAAAAAATTACACCCACAATCAAAAAAAGTTTCTCTCTAAATTATAAATTAAATTCATGTTTGGCCGAGTAAGATTAATTGATAGTACCAAATAACTAGGTCAAAAGCAATAAAAATTTGGCGATTGGATTTATAAGCTGAATGGAATCCCTATTTTTAAATCTATCATAATGAATTTTAGGTCTTCAGTGATTTAGCTGACACCAGAACTCAGCAAAAAAAAAAAAAATAAATAAAATATATTTCTAACCAAATATACAATTCTACTTTCCAAAGATAAAAACTTAATTTAAAGAAAAGATGTTTTAGCTCCATTTTTTATTATGAGACAAAATGTATAGCTAAATATCAAACATCCTGAGTTCATTTTTGATCTTTCAGTCTGATAAAGATGTTCCGATTATGATAAATTCTCGATCTGTTTGAAGAATTTAAATTAAGAACATAGCTGTGTTTCTATGCTTGAACTTTCTCTATTTTTTTAAATTGTTACTTTTTTTATTGAAGACTTTTCTAAATACACATTATATGATTTTTTTAAATAATTATTATTAATGCTCTGATTGTACTCATTTTATAGATAAGATACATTTTTTATAATAAATGTGAAAATTTGAGTGAGGGGGGAAGAGAACTGAGTTACAAGTATATGCCCCCACAAATTTCATTGTACTTAATTTGCAGGTTCAAAAAGTTGACTCATACATTGAAAAATAGGGTTGGCAAAAAACCAAAAAGCCCGTGTTTTTGTGGTTTAAACCAGGTTTTTTCGGTTTAAACCAGTATACATACTGGTTTAATATACATACATAAAAAATGAAAATTACTTCCAAGAACAATTAAAATAAATAACAAGCAATTATATCAAAGCGCACTAAATTTTATTACAATTTTTATATTTAAGTACAGAATTGGGAAAAAAACAAGAAAAGTTTAGAGAAAAACTTTTTTTTACCATTGAAAAACAAGTTTAGGACTTAGCACTCAGGATTCAACATTTTGAACAAAAAAAAAACAACAAGTTTTGCAGTTTTCTAAGCCCAGCCTGTTACGCAATTTTGATTGTACAACTCCAAAAGTAGAAAAAATTCTTTCAACATTCGCAGAAAGAATTACTTCAACTTCCTTAAACACATCGGCATTAAACTTCTTACTATCGTTTTCTTGCATTCGCTACCATTCTATAACTGTTACATTTTCAATAAATTCCTTTTGAAACAGATACCTTTGGAATGGAAAACTTTTTGCACAAAATTTTAATATCAGAGTTAATAAGTTTTTTTTAGGAACGACTTCTTGGCATATTCTAAAGCCATTTTCTTTTTTTTTCATCTGCTGACTATTCGTAATCATCTTCAGAAAAGCAAGAAGGTGGGCTGGTGTTATTGCCATTTTATAACGATGATCTAATTTTTTCAATACATCTTTATTGAATTTCTTATCGCGCATTTGCTTTTTTAAATTTTTAAAAATTAAAACAGTCTCTCCAATTGAACAATTTTCTCTCTGTGTCCTATCCAGAGCTACACTAATTGGTTTTAACTGCTGCAAGTAATCTTCTGCATTTCTTTTCAATGAAATGTTTGAAATTAAATTTTGAACATTTTTATTAATCTAAACTTTATTACTATCACATATGTTTACTAGAATGGGCCAGGATTTTAGATACCTCTCTAAGGCGTCAGCAAAGGAATACCAAAGAACTTCACATGGCAATATTGACTGATAGGAAGTCGAAGACAAGGAGAGGATTGCTAAAGAAATCCTCCTTATAGAGTCTCATGCAATCCAAGAGGTGCTCAGGAGAAGCCTGATGAATTTGGCACTATTGGTGAGGGAATGTGCAGCTTCAGTTAGTCTAAGAACCGGAGCACCACTAGGTAGAAGCCTGTCTTGGCTCCTTCGCCTACTGATATTTAGCTGGGCATAATGGAATGGCCTTCATGCCTTGGGTGGCCCTACCAGGAGTAAACTCCTGATGTATTTCACCCATTCCGCCCAGGGTCACCCTCCCGCCACGATGAGGCAAACAGTAGGACTTGGGGAGGGTGACTTTTCTAAAGCATGCACTTGCAAAATGATTATTCCTAAAATACTTAATGACATGCAAAATTTGTTCTTGTACGTTTGAATAACTTATATCCCCAGCCAGTAAGTTCAAAATATGAGCAGCACATTCGTAAGTAATAACTCTGAATTCTTCATCCTCAACTTCACACTCATCAATCATTTTTCTCATTTTTTCAACATTGCCTGTATTATTCGTCACTAATGAACATACTGAGCACTTAAACTCTGACTGGCACTTTTTAATCGATTTAATAGCAATGTCATAAATATTTTCACCTGTATGAGCAATACCAGAGGTGTCAACAGTATCAGCTAAATATGTGTTTCCATCTTTTGTTGTTAAAGTAACACAAATCACCGGTTCATTGTGAATGTTTGACCATCCATCTAATCATAATGTGACAATTTCACCTTTTAATATTCCTGCACATTGAGTTCAGTTGTTTGGTTGAAAGTTAAAGTTAACCACAACATCAAACAATTTGAAAAATATAATTATAAATAAATAAATAAAAATGCAATTTAGAATTATTTTTAGGGAAAAAAACCATTTGGTTTTAACCATGGTTTAAACCAACTAGGTTTAAATCATGCCAACCCTGCTGAAAAATACAGTCAGAAAAATACCCTGGAATCACAATCACACAATGACTACAAATTTAAGGATTTCATTAAATTTCCATCACTTTTGAAAAAATTTCCATGCATCCAGATTTTAATAGTATCAGACTGAATAATTTTCTTTAACAAAAAAAAAAAAAAAAAAATCTTCATTATTAAAAGATAATTTCAGTTGCTTCCAAAAAATATACATGAAATATGATATAAAAAATCATTGTGGGAGTGAACACATTGAATGTATTTAAACTGAATAAACCTTATAGATGAGATGAGGTGTTTTGTGGGCCACTTCTTCAATGTCCATCCCACCTGCAGGACTGGCCACAATGACAGGGCCACCACTCTCACGATCCATCAGAATTGCCAAATAGGTTTCCCTTGCAATATCAACAGCCTCTCCAATCATTACCTAAAATCAGATTTTTTGTTTTGTTTTATTCTTAAAATATCAAAAGTCTATCAAGGAAAATGTTTACAGCCTTTTCCTACTGACTGGCAGTTTCTCAAAAAAGTAGAAAAATGCTTTTCAAATTAATTGTTTGTACATGCATTAGAAATAGGATGGAGATATGAATTTTAATTTCCTTAAAATAAAAAAGGCAAAATTATAATAATTGTGCTTAATATTTTTTGATTTGCATCTATTAAAGATACCTTTACAATAAACTCATTGCTGTACAATCACATACCTCATAAGAATAACTTTAAAAATGAGATAAGAAATATTCATGAGTTCTATTATTCAGTTTTTTATTCTTATTTATTTATTTTCTTTTTATCTATTATTGTTTTTCCATAAGAGTGATTCTGATATAAACTTAAGATTTTTTTTAGCATTTCTGAAATGGCTCTTTTAACCCCCTCCACCCAAAAAAAACAGTATTATAAAAATTGAGATTTTTTGACACAAAAGAATTAAAAACAGCAATTATTAACATAAGAGTAATAAACTAGAAACAATATTTTTTCTTTCAGTTTCTCAACTACTTTGCAATTTCTGTTTCTTTTTTTGTGTATATCGATGTTATATAGCTTTTATTAATGTTTTTTAAATAATTATTTAATTAAAAATATTAAATTAACAAATTGAATAAATTTTTTGAACCTCTTTGTATTTTCAGTGTTATTTTATGCAGCTGTTACATAGTTGACTATTTATTTAATGTTTTTTAAGACAACTACAGTTTTTTCCCATAAGTATCAGTTCTAATAAAACACTTCTTTTGAAATATTTATTAACCGTTTATGTGTAAATGTTTCAAAAGTGAAACTTGGATCTTAAAGTAGGAATTTAATGGGCAATTAAAATTAGAATATTATTATTTTAATATGGTTAAGATTTGCATTATGAAGTATTTTTAGCAATTAACTCCATTCTATTTCCATAGTTATTTGATATTTTTTAATGAATTTTAGAAATTATATATATATCTATACAGTGTAACTTCCCATATCCGGACCCTTTTTAACAATCAAAATAAACAAACATCTCTTCATCTTCCCCTCTCCTAAAATAAAAAAAGAGAGGTCTTTGGACAAGTTTTTCCTTTTCTAGCTTCTAGTGATTCATGCATTGAACCCATAAATCAATAGAAAGGGGAAGAAAAGACCTCCCAAGACCATTGAGTGACCCTAAGGCCGTGTTCAAGCTGCTTTTGCTTTCCTCAGTGAAATAGATATCCCATAAAGGCAAATTGCTAATTTGTAAGCTACAAATTGTTTGTGGTCGCCCCCCTTTTAACGTGGTGGACGCTAGAGGACGTGAGCTTGAACGGGGAGAGGACCACTCGTCTGGTCTGCAGAAGGGGAGATAAGGAGTGATAGATTTATGAGGAATTAGAATGCAGAACGCCGTATCTTATCAACTTGTGGAATATAACATTTCTTTCAATTTGTTTTTGTGGTATATCTATTTCATTGAGGGACGAAAAAGCTGCTAGTTGCGAGGTTGTTCTCAGGCTAAGCAATGCTCCTCTTTAGGAATGGGGGGAGATTTGCTTTCGAAAGAGTGCAACTGAGTTCCCCCCCCCTTCTTTCCTATGCAGCTGGCTAGTAAAGGAGGCATTTCCTGGAACCGTTTTATTAGAGTGTCAGGGAAAGAAGAAATACTGTGAAAAAGGTTAAACACAGCAAACATTAACATGGAGGGGGAGTCACTTTCAGTCACACAAGAAAAAATGAAGAGAGCCCAATCAGCATGCCACGCCTTTATGCTTGATTGATAGCCAATGATGGGAGAGAAAATAAGAATTTGTTACTGCCCCGCCCTCAACTTGAATGACAAATAAGGAGGAAATGAATTTTCTTCTCCACCTACCCACCTTAATGAATGACGGGAATTTCCCCTTCTTGCTTGAATCATTCTAGTTCAAAATGGCGGAGAGAGAGCAATTAATATTTTCATAACTGTCAATTTCTTTTTCGTTTTCTATATTTTAAGCAATAATTCTTTTTTCTAATATTTTGTTTTTGATTGATTAGATATCATTCTAATACTAAAACATTATTTCCCAAAAAATAATGTTTATTTATTTTTTGCTTATTAGATTCAGATCGTTTTAAGCTTTGTTTACCTTGGGGGTCAATTATACGGAAAAATCTAATATCCAGACTTCCAAAAGTCCCACCGAACCCGGATACGCGACTTTCCACTGTATATATAATTTACGAGTTTTTATAGGGATAGTATAAGCCTTTGTCACGCATCAAATTTAAAATCAAAATATTTGTTTAAAACTAAATGGTCCATTTTTGGAACATTGGCATTTTAAGTGTTCTATTTTCAGGATTCAAGTGGTTTATTGAGTAATGATGTGCGCATTTCATTCAATTGGTATAATGACATTCATTCAATATAAATAATTGATGGCATAATGTTCAACTTCTTTTGACATGAATTTGTTGGCGGCTGGTAACAGAATGATAGAGACAAAATACTTAGAAAGTAAAAAAAATTACGTATTTTTCTCTTTTGTTGAAATTCTAACTATTGAAAAGTAATTTTCTTTCAGAGAGTTGCTATACTCTGTATTATTTAACAATGATAGAGTTTAACTTCAAAGGGGTCTTTCAGTATTCCCAACAATGGTAAATTTTTGCTTTTAATAGCTTTTCCTTTTTGATTCTTCTAATTTTTTTCCTTCTGAGATAAAGTTTTTGCTACTGAGTGAGTTAAAGAATAGTTTTATTAGTCTATATATTTAAAAATTTTGTGTGCTCTTAGCACCATGTCTGAGAGGTGCACAATGATACACAACAAACGCCTTGTTAGAAACATTTTCTTATCCAGATTTGTAAGTTTTAGATATTTGTCAGCTAAAGCTTGGTGAACTAAAAGCTTTAATTGATAGGGATAACATCAATGAAAATAACTTGGAGCCTGTTATTCTGTTCTATTTCTCTAGAATATTGTTTCCAAAAGTAATATTGGAGAAGAGGAAAATTAATTCCAAGAATTAAGTGCAAATAAAAAAAGGAAAAAGTGAATAAATAACGTATTATTCACCCATAATACAATCACCTAGTTATAAAATCGAAAAAGAAACTAAAATTTGATGAACCAACAGAATTGAAAAAGTAGGGGGGAAAATTCACTGATTGTGCACTTTTCAGCATATTTAAAAAACAGTTCCTGGAGAGTATGTAGAATATCTTGCCAATATATAATCATTTTATGGTTTATAAAATGTTAATATTATGTAGAGATTTTCAAAAATGATATTTTCATGGCCTTCTAAGTGGTTACCATTTTGTTCTTTTGACTGAAGTTACATACTGGAACACAGCTGATGCAATCGTAACCACCTTCGGTAAAAAACGCTCCTGCTAAATGCTAATGTTTCAAAAATGGAACAAAGATAAAACTGCACTCTAAACTATTTTCTTTTCTTGTCTTTAGATACTCTTTAATAGTGAATTTGACAAATTTCAAGTTATTTGGTTTCCCTTTTCTGGGTTGGGCATTTAAGTGGTTTAGCCATAAATATGATAATATAGAAAATTGGGAATTTTAGAATTAAATATAGTTGGGGGGAAAAACTAATTAAGTAAGAATTAAAATTAAAAACTACATTTATTCTGAAGCTTTTTACTTTTTTCCCCATGCTTTGCAATTTCAGTTTATTAATTTATTATTCTTTTTACCTATCAAAAATCATTTCAATGGAAAGATAAGGTTTTTTTCTTTCTTTAACACTACAATTTTTTTCAAATCTTGACAGTAGTAAACTTTTGTTTTTATTAGGGTGGGTTACTTTTTCTAGAAAAAATAAGGTTATAAACAAAACTAACATCTTGGACATTTAAGTACTTGGTATTTTACCTGTCTGGAATTAGTCGCAGTCGTGGCAAAACCTACTTTATATCTAAAATAATTTCAAACATATGTGTAGTACACTAGCATTTTAAGTCAGTTGAAAAAAAAAAAGTGATTGAGCAAAGGTTGTACAGTAGAAAACCATTTATCCGGTACCCAGATAACCGGGAAAAATTTTGCTCGGTTTTCCCGTCATTTTAAACTAGAACGATTATGAAAAAAAGCGGAAATTAGACTCATCCTTGAAGTTGAGTAGAGGAAAATGTGAGAAAGGGGAGAATTTTTTCCCCCGTTTACCCAGAGAAACGTCATTTCTTCCGTGATCTTAAAGATCTTTAGATCTAGAGGGGGCAGGGAAGGGACGAATGTTTTATTTTCTACCCGTCAATTAAACTCAAAGGAGTGGCTTGCTGAGATTTATGAGGGGGTGGGGGAAATGCGTTGCACCTGCATATCATTGAACAGAAGATGGAAGAGAAAAATATATTTATCTATTTGACATCGATTAATAAAAATAAAACATTTTTCTTTTGAATAAATTCTGATTGTTTGGGAGTGCGGTGTCATTTGCAAGTTTTTCTTGATGTGAAATCACATCTGCTTTCGTTAAGAGTCTTGTTTTTATAAAAAAAATAAAATAAAAGGAGAATTGTTTATTAATTTAAACATACGATTATTTTATGAAGCAGATTGCAGTTTTGTTTTTCTGATTCCACTACGTTTGATTTTTTTCCTTTTCACTATAAATTTCGCACTCAATAAATTATTTCTTTTTCTTCATAATTTTATCATTAGTTTTTTTTTTTTTTTAATTCCGTTGATCTTATTGATCTTGCCTTGTTCCGGGTTTTAATATTTATGTTAGTGCCTTTTTTAACTATCGTTTCGGTTCGATAATTTTCAAGTGCTTTTTTTTAGATTAATAAGTTTTCCTTTTATTTTATCGTCCCTCCCCTGTATAATTAGGTATGAAATATATTGCGTTATTTAATCATTGGTTTTGTTTATATTAGTTAATTTAGGAATTGTAATTAATTAATATGAGAATTTTGTATTTTTTAAACTTGTTTTTCTTGTCTAAACTTGTAAGTGTTTTTATACTTTTAAATGTTATTTTTCTACAATTTTTTTTAAAAAAATTTAGGAGTGCTTTTCTTTCTTCTCTTACTTTAAAATGTGTTAGACTTTTCCTTGTAATTCGGGTTCGATAAAACATCGATTAACGACACTTTTTAGTCGATCCAGAAAACCGGGAAATTCAGACATCCGGGAAAGCGATGGTCCCGAGAATCCCGGATAATTGGTTCTCTACTGTAGTAGTTGAACCACAAAGAACACAGAAGCCTTTTACAGAGTTAGATAAAAGCCTTATGTTCTGGGGACGGATATGTGGATGTGTTTATTTATGGGACACTTTTCAACAATCAACATATTTGTTCCATTTTTCAAAAAAAAAAATAAATAAAATAAATAAAATAAAAAAAAAAAAATAAATACACATATGTATAGTGACATATATATATATAGTTTACATATATGTATAGTGACATATGCAAGAGAATTGAAAAAAAAAAAAATTTTTTTTTTTCACTATCTCTGCATTGGAAAGACATTATACTTATACTTAACATTATACTGCTTTAATGAACACACAGAATGTTTATGAGCTAATGATGATATAATGATTATGAGCTAATAATGTTTCAAAGAAACATCTGTAGACAAACATTATTTTAGTTTCAATTGGAAATATATTCTCTAAAAAGTTTCCTGTATCAAACAAAATTGCATCAGCAGATATTTATCAAGTCTTTATTTTTTATCAACATTTACTTTACTATCCTCCATTAGTTGATTAGATGTCATTCAACAAGCATGTTAAGGACCAGGCATGGAGATCCCCAATTTGACAATAAGAATACGTTATTGTATGAAAATTGACTTAAATCATTGTTTGTTTTCTTTATTTATTAAAAAACACATTTTTTGAAACCTTATATCCCAGGAGAATATTTTTTCCAGACAGACATTTTGGTGTGTAGGTGTAGTTAATTTACGTCCCACTAGAGCTGCACAACAGGCTATTGGCGACGGTCTGGGAAACATCCCTGAGGATGATCCGAAGACATGCCATCACAATTTTGATCCTCTGCAGAGGGGATGGCACCCCTGCTTCGGTAGCCCAACGACCTGCATGCGAAGTCGAGCACTTTACGGTAGAACAGTTTAACGAGGACCAATACCGCACACCCTCGGTCCCTACGCAGACTGATCCAAGTGGACACCCACCCGCACACTGACCGCAGCCAGTGATGCTTGACTTCGGTGATCTGCTGGGAACCGTGTCTTAAAGATCAGTCCACTGCGGGACCAGACATTTTGGTGTTCCAGACTTTCATTACACATTAGAAAATCTGAAAAAATTTTAGCTCAAATTTTATAATTATTCGTACTATTAGAAAAATAAACTGACTTCAACAAACCTACTATTTGAAAAGTTAAAATTTCAGATACAAGAAGAGTGAAAAAATGAAATTGATGAAGAATATTGTTTTAGGAGAATCCCCATAATACATAAGAAAAGTGGTATTTCAGCCGGCAGTTTTATAGAATATCCCATAACTAGGGAGACCATTGCACTCGCTAGTTTCGCAATTCGAGATTGCTTCCCTCACTTGAGTACTAACATGCTTAAATTTAGCTTTGTATATGCTCTTTTTAAAATGAAGCTCTAAATAAATGCAACATATCCCTTCGCAAACTTTGATTTATAAATATTTCATTCAAGTTATATACATTAATATTAGATTCACATACATTTCAGTGCTACTTAACAAATATTTATAAGAATTATCCTATTCACACATAGACACAAGAAATCCTAACTCATAGAAAGTATAAAAACCAAAGAATAAGGTTAGAAAAGGAAAGGATAATAACAAAGTTTAGGTTAATAAATAAGCAATATATTTGTGGTCAATCACCCTTTATAAAATGTTTATTATTAGGCATAATAAAAACTAAAATATAGAAATGTTTGTTTATAACAAACTCTTCACTTTTAATCCTTAATTTCTGCATAACTTTTTGCTCAATTTGTTTCAACATTTCATTACACATGTGAAAAATATTTATAGGAATAGTTTAAACTTAAATTTGAAATCATATTCTATTCATAATTCATAAAAAGAATTTTAAAAAATTCAAATTCAATTGGGTCATTGGCAAGGTTACTATTTATCTATGTAAATATATATAAGTGTTTCATATAATTAAAATATTGTTATCACATGTTCATCACTTCCCACAACAGAAACAATTTCTAAATAAGGTCATATGATATTTTACCTTGTTTACAGTTACACCAGATTTTGGAGTTTGTTTAGTGACAAGCTTATGCCCTAACATCCTCTCGACAAATACCGGAACATCTTCTGGGCTACAAGTAAGATAGATAACAGCACAATCACTTTTATTTTCTAGATACATTAGTTTTTTTATAAAACAAAAGCTCCGAGAATTCATATAAGATATAAAATAAACAATAGATACACAGTGTTCACCCTAAGCGTTTTTTGAAGGGCAGCTCACCCTGCTTACTTTTTGCTCTCAATAAATACATCCGTTTCGTAAAAAAAAGTCGCCATCCCTTAAAAACACTGCTTCTTCATTCATGCTCCATTTTGAAAAAAAAAAAAAATCATTATTTAAGTAATATTGTTTAAATTAAGGGGGCATAATCTATGACTCGCAAGAGCTTCTGAACTTTTTTTTTTGGAAAAAAAAAAAAAAAAAATTATCAAAAATTTTCAAGCGCACATTTGAATCATCACTTTTTGATGTGCTCAATTCTATTGTAAATCTATGCTGTTTCTCGATCGCATTTTCAATAATAATTGCTTTGAAATTTCACATGGCTTTAAAAGACCTAATATTTTTAATACAATATTACAATACGCGAATTTCAAATTTTGACTAGCTATAATTTTGCAGATTTCATATATCCAAATGACGTTTCTATCGCTTTTTGTCATTTATTTACATATGGTTTTTAAAATACCCTGCCCCTGGGAATTATATCAGGGGACTGGTCCTCCAGGTTGGGGGTGAGGCTAACTACCTCACCCCACAAAACAATTCTAGTTCAAAAATCTCAAGAGGTTAAACCTGGACAGAATCTATGTAGACGACTTGGAACGAATAAGGACCTGAGAATAGGGACATGGAAATTCCGTACCCTATATAGGGGCGTGCATTGAAGAGCTTAATAGAAGTGTTTACTTCCTAAAATATAGACTTGCTGGCAGTTCAGGAGGTAAGATGAGTGGGAAGTGATTTTCTACAGAGGAAGAATTATAACTTTTATTACAGCTGTCATGACTCGCAACATCAATTTGGCACTGGATTTGTAGTGTTCAAGAGGATAAGAAAGAGAGTCATGGACTTTGTACATGTGAATGAACGAATATGTAGACTAAGATTGAGGGGTAAAATCCACCGGAGTTGAACAATGAGCTTTTAAAGGTCATTTGTGATGTGTGGATCCAAGAACAGGTGCCCATTGAATGAGAAGAGGGCTTGATTTTCACCATCCATAAAAAGGGAGACAAGCTGGACTGTCACAACTACCGAGGCATTACACTTTTGAACTTGGGTTTTAAGATCTTTTCCAACATCTTATTTCGTAGACTTCTTCCACATGTTACAAAAATTATAGGAAAATATCAATGTGGTTTTTTGGAGGAAAAATCTACCGTTGACCAAATATACACACTTTATACTACTCATTTATATCACTCCAAATTACTCATTTTTTTACACTTTTATTGTGTCAGCACTAGTTTTTTTTATTAGAATTTATACCTCCCCAATATATATAAACAGTACAAAGTCGCATATCGGGGCGCCTGTTTACCGGAAGGATCTTTTTTGCAGACAACTTTTTACCATTTAAAATAAACAAAACTTTTTACCCTTTTGAAAATTTTTTTTCCACTTTTGCGACCGGTTAAAAATTAGTATGAAAGGATGAGAATCCTCCGCTTTGTTTCTTCATGATTTTTATCTGACATCCGATTTTGGTTCGATTTTAATCAGATTTCTATCATAATCTGAAAAAAAAAAAAAAATGGATATAATGCAAACGAAATTCGACATTTCACTGCATCGCAAAAATAATTGCATACTTTTTTCTCACCTCTCGCATACAAGGCTTATTACTGCCTTGAATCCCGTTCTCAATTTCAGAGTGTACAAAAACGTCACATTTTCAAAAATTGTGAATTCCAGATGAAATAAAATGACTAAAGCAGGTTATTAAATCATTATTTCAAAGCACGATTTAGAACTTGCAGATCGTAATAATATCATATTAAAAATGAAATCAAAATTTTAAAAACTATGTTTAAGTTCCAACTTTTGAAAATGCAATCAACAAAACCAGGCGGACAATAAAAAATCGAGTGCATCAAAAAGTAATTCAACAACTGCGCAATTCGAAATTCCCCTTGTATAATAATGTAGCATTAAAAAACTATAAAAATCTGTAGAAATAACTCACAAAAATGCAATTGTAACAGAAGGGACAAATTAATAAATTTTAAGTCATTTTAAAACTTTTTCCTAATAAATATCTTTTTTTTTAAATGTTTATTTTCTCATAATTTTCGGTTTAAAATATAGAAAAAAGATTTCAAGTTGTTTATCAACTAATCATTCTTTATTAGTTTACTTTTTTAAATATATATATATATGCACATGATTGATTGAATGTAGAAGTTTTATGGCACAAGATCCAAAGGAGTATATGCTGTGCATATATATGCACAGAGATTATATTTTAGTGAGCCTTTAATTATTTTTTTGAACTACAAATTTTTCTCTTATTTTGATAAGAGAGAATTATTTTTTGAAATTCCCACATAAAAAAGTATTATGGGGAAATTTAAAAATTGTTGGGGATAAAATTCAGTTATTACATAAAATTACACATTTCGATAAATTTTTAGAGTTAAGTGAGTGCCTTTTCTAAACGTCCTTTTCAGAGAGCCCTTTTTTATTCTTAAGAACTCTGGATACTTACTTTTTTGTTAGTTGGACACCACCTTTAAGACCACTAGAAAATTCTCCTTTTCCTCTGCCACCAGCCAGAATTTGTGCTTTGATTACAAATTCATTTACTTCTAAAAAGAATATTCATAGGTTCAATTGTTTGAAAAAGATGATTTAAGTTAATTTTATTTTTCATATAAATGCTGTAGATAGGCAATCAAATTGTGGGGTTTTACCTATTGATATATGAGACAATAACTAAATAGCTTGAAATTTAAAAAATACCTCTTTTGCTAAGGCTCTAATATTTTCTCTAATACCTTTTTCTTAGATAATTTATTCAGTTTCAATGGAAAAAATAAATAGTTTAACTCATCCACATCTACTAATTTTGAATTGTTTATATATATAACATTTTCTTAATTATTATTTATATATTTTTATTATAAGGAGTATGTGCTAAATTTTTATTATAGAGTGTCCAGATTAATATAATAAAATAATATTTTCTACCTCTAATTTCTATAATTTAGGCACTTTTGTTTATTGAAATGCAGGATATAAATATAACAACCTAAAGCAAACTAAGACAAAAAATCACATTAGCTATTGTTGAAATGTTCTTTACAATCTTGTATCGTAACCACACTTAACTTATTGTACACCATTTTCTCTATCTTGTTTCTTGGGCAATCCGAGCGATTTAGTTTGACTGTTAAGTGAGATTTTTCCGGCGTTCCCGTTGAGAAATTGTTAAAAATAAACTTCATCTATGAAGAGGGGAAACACTTGATTACACTAAGAAAACAAGCAGGAAAAAAATCTATTTAGAAAAGGTTGAACTTGACAGATAATATGGCTGTAATCTTTCAATTTAAAAGAGAAAAAATATCAAATGTATTTTATGGTGTTTGTACATATTTAAATATTTCTTCAAAGACTTATATTACTGATACATAGTAGAAAAATAAAACAATATTCATAATAATGAATATCAATGAAACATAAGAAAACTTTCAACTAGAATTTTAACTGAAAAATGATCTTATGCCAAGAAATGTATGAAAAATTTTATTCAATTGGCAAATAAAAGAATAGAAATAGGCAGTAATTAGTAAATTTGGGTATTAAAAACAATTATTCCTTTCTACCTTAAATGAAGTTAACAAAAGAGGAGCATAGGGGAAGGGAGTGTCTATTTTGGTATCAGATTTCAAATAGGCAAAATCTATTCTTAGTATAAAAAAATTCTAATCTATTTTTCGTATGATTTTTAGTTTTTCCTTACTTTTCTTAAGCAATTTGTTTTTATTTCTAAAATCTTAGTATTTTTTTAATTTTCTGTTGTATTTAAGTTAAGAAAGAAAAAACCTATGAAGTTTGCTGCTGTAATTAAAAAATAATAACTAATAAATAAAATAATAGCAAGGTATATAATGTGCTACTTTTAGTTATAATTTAATTACGATAACTTATTTAGAAGCAACAAATTCATTACAATAATAAAATTTATTACTTAAACTCAAAAAAATTAAAATCTTAAAAAAATTAAAACTGATAACAAATAGTTTTAAATACTAAGTAACAAATCTGAAATTCTCTAAACAATTTTTATTAAACAAAAGAAATATAATTTTTTGTTATAATTATACATACTGAAAGTCTTTGATATTTCCTTTGCATCATTTATGCTGGAGGCAATCCTGAACTTCTGGACAGTTATTCCATTATCATACATCAGCTGTTTACTTTGGAATTCTTGCAAATTTAGATGGCGAACAGGAATGATACTTATTGGCAACTACATTTTGGGGGGAAAAATCATAAACACTGTAATAGCAATACAGAAGACTTCAAGCAAATTTTTGGATAATGTGTCACTTGTTATACACACATCATTATAAATACTTTTTTTATTATAATTGATGCATACAGAAGTTAGAGGAAGCATTCAATGAGTTGTAAAAAATTGCAGCATTGTTTTATAACTATTGAGGATATGAAAATCATAACCAGGAAAAATACTAAGATGGAATAGTTCAAACATGTTCACCTTATTTTTTACAGCACTGAAAATCAGAGCTGTGTATTGATAATCGACATGCGGATGGCACATTTTATTAAAAGATACTTATAGGTAATAACTAATATTAAAAAGGAAAGAATTTCTTATAGTTATTACCACAGGAACAATACATAAACAAATTCGCAATAATTGAAATCTTTACCAGCTAATTCTGAATTAAAAATGAGTTTTATTAAGCCTGCATCAACATTATAGCTGTTAAGGACATGAAAATCATCATTACCGAATATATTTAATTTTCAGATTATTAACTTTTGCTAGGATGATAAGAATTCATTTATTCACCTTATTTTCTATAGCATTACACAATAAAGAGCTGTATCTGGATATTCGACAAATAGATGTCATTTTTCAAAGATGTTTGAAAAATAATTACAAGTAAAATCTAGTTTAATTTTGAATAAGAAATAAATGTTAATTATAAATGAGAAAAAATAGCAGATAAAAACCACAAGGCGATTAGTGTTTTGCAGCTTGATCTAGCTGATAAAATAGAAAGCGTTTAATCGTCAAGATAGAGTAATAGAATATACGAACTGCAACTCCCCGCTCCCCTCCCCGTTCAAATGGAAGACGTGTTTGTATTCCTAAGAACTACTTGTGTCTGTGGGACTTGTGTCTGTGGGTACAACCGGCTGAGCGACTGCGCATGCGCAGGGCGAAAATTTTTGACGCCTCAGCCAAGCGAATAGCGAAAGGTTGCGAAATGCTGCACCCTCATCATTTTACAACTGGCTGAGAGATTTTCGGCTTTGGATAGAATAGTTCATCAAATCATTGCTAGATGGCGCTAAATTTCAACGACAGATGGCAATCAGAGTAGCTATTTGCAAACTTTTTCTGTGTTAGTGCTCCCAGCTATAGAAAACTGAAGCTAATGAACCCTTATTTTCAAAAGTTGGCAACAGATAAATATTTGCATAAATTTTTTTATTATTCTTCACTACTATCTTACTCACAGAAAAAAAAAAGAAAAGAAAAAAAGAAACTTAGTAATAATAGAAGGATTGAATAGCATATGAATTAATTATACATATATCAATTAATAATTTAATAATGATTTTAAGTTTTTATTGAATTTTCAGAAAATACATGATTTGTTAAAACTGTCTTATAATATTCATGACAAGAGAAAAATAAGAGTGCTGAATGCTACAGTAATTAACTCGATTCTTATATAATAGTATCTTTGGCTATTCACATATCTTTAAAAGTTTGCAAACTCATAATAATTTTCTATTTCAAATAATTTTTCAAACATATGTATATATATGCATTCCAAATCGATGTGAATAGTTAGATATATATTATCAAAATATAAGAGATAAAATAGTAACTATTTTACTCATTAAGACATTGTATACAAATACAAGAATCGAATAATTGGTAACCGAACTCATAAACTTAATTGTATCTGTAATTACCATATATAAACCCATGTACACTTAAAAACTGAACAGTACGCTTTTTATTTGTAATTTCATGCCAAATGTGAAACACTTGGAAATAAAAATGCAACCCCTTGTAATTACAGTTGTACAGTACGTAAGAGAATCACAGACCTTCTGAATTTATAATTAAAAGAATAAGTAATAAAAGTATTCAATTCAAATTGTCATGTTTCTTTTCAATTTTTATATACGGCATTCCATTTTCATCTATTTTATGTTTTGTATGTAAGTTTTACAATATTTACCAGCTACCATTATTGCTCCACAAAAAGGCAATGTTCCAGTGCAAATTTGTAAAGCTAGTGAATCGGATAAGCTGACCCCTCCCTATTCGCTTCCTAAAATTTTCTGCTCATATGTGGTAATTTAAACTATCTTAACACATCAGGCACAAATGAATACCTCACTTACCTACTTTGGCTCATAGATTTTTTAAGATAATGAAAGTTATTTTGCACCATACAACAATGTTAAAACATGAATATTGAATAAACTATTTATAGTAGCTGCTTTAACAGCTTAGCGTATGTATTTAACAGGTAAATCATATTTTATATTGTGTCATGGAATTCCACATCAATTTATTAATGCAGTAAATATCTTCCTTCATATGATGTAAACAAAAACTATATACATATAAGGTAATATGCTCACCATTATACTTACTAATAAACCCATTATACTTACTTCATTCCAAATTGAGAAAGATGTTAGTGGAAATTAAAAGATGCGGCTTAGAAGGGGCAATAGAAGGAAAGACTTGATATTAAAATAACAAGTTTCCTCACTAAAGCCCCACTGAGCCATCGTGCATCATAGATCATCTCTACACAGCTCACTTCTCCACAGCTAAATATATTGCTTAGAAAATCATGTAGGCTCCAATTTTCAAAAGTTACTAACTGCAACTGGCCTTGTTTATCAAGCTATCGTAATGAAGGAATTAAATTTAAAGGGAAAAAAAATAGAAGACACCAAAAGGTACTATCACATTTAATTTTTTCTTGAAGTGATTATAATATATTCAATAAATTTTACTTTTGAGAGAGCGGCAACTTCGTTGATGTTCCATGAAAAATAAATATATGGTCTTCAAATTCTTGCAAATGAAAGTAGTTGATAGAATCTGCAGTTCTAATAATTTTTACTCATTCAAGTACATTTTAATATCTGAATATTTCTTTTGAACAAACAGTAAAAGAATCTGATTGTCACATTTTGAATGTTGCATAGTAGTACAGTATTTACATGCATTTTTCATATATTATCAACTAATAATTGAAAATAAAAATAATTATAAATTAATTTATAACTTCATGAATTTTCACTGGGTGTATGTACTCAGTTGAAAATATGTAACCAAATACATAAATTAGTAAAAACTACACCATTTATTAAACAAGACTTCTATTAGATAACATTTGAGAGGATTATTATGATGCTCTCTTTCAGTAACTTACTTAACTAAGATTAATACAATGCAATATATAGGTCTACAGTTACCACATTACTAAACAGGCTCAATTATAGTAGCAAATTTTTTTTCTTCAGAAAAACATTAAGGATTATATACTTACAAGGGGATATTTCCGTATCGTGATCTGTGACGCCAACAAGATTCGCCAAGGCGCGATTGAACCCAGGTGATGCGGGAAGCACATAGAAAAACAAATTTGTCTACAGGGATGAGGCGGAGCTTCACAAAGGAGGCAGATCGCTAGTCTCGTGATTCTACTTTAAATTCTGACGGCGTTGCTCAAGCGTCATATATCACGTGACTCTTAACATAACACTTTACATTTACAATGGATTAAACTTATTTCATTACTTATTTATTTATTTTTCTTAGTAATATTTTCTTTTTAAATCGCTCTTATAAAGAATGCATTTAATAATTATATTCAAATAAATTTTTAAATTACTTACAAAAAATATTTAAATTCATAATTAAATTAATTATAAATAGCTTAATGATGTTCCATTAAATTTTTCAATTTCTTAATAACGAAAAAATAATAAAACTATTTATATATATATATAATATAATATATATATATATATATATATATATATATATATATATATATATATATATATATATATATATATATATATATATATATATATATATATATATATATATATATATATATATATATATAATCTAAGCATATATATATAATCTAAGTATATATATACACCGCTAGGCTAACAGTGATGGTTTTCGCGGTCTTCCTCTCCATGTAACGCAAATTTCATAAAATATTCAAATTCTTTCTTTATTTCACCAATATGTATCAATATATATCATATATGTATATATATAATATATGCATATATATATAATATATGTATATATATATAATGTAAGTATATATATAATATATGCATATATATATAATCTAAATATATATATATGCACCGCTAGGCTAACAGTGGAGGTTTTCGCGGTCTTCCTCTCCATGTAACACAAATTTCATAAAATATTCAAATGCTCTCTTTATTTCACCAATATATATATATATATATATATATATATATATATATATATATATATATATATATATATATATATTTATATATATATATATATATATATATAAATAATACATGTAAATACACCGCTAGGCTAACAGTGGAGGTTTTAGTGGTTTTCCTCTCCATGTAACACAAGTTTCATAAAATATTCAAATGCTCTCTTTATTTCACCAATATGTATATATATCATATATGTATATATATATAATATATGTATATACATAATGTATCTATATATATAATATATGTATATATATAATATATGTAAATATACCGCTAAGCTAACAGTGGATGTTTTCATGGTCTTCCTCTTCATGTAACGCAAATTTCATAAAATATTCAAATCCTCTCTTTATTTCACCAATATATATTTATATATAATACATGTAAATATACCGCTAGGCTAACAGTGGAGGTTTTAGTGGTTTTCCTCTCCACGTAAAACAAATTTCATAAAATATTCAAATGCTCTCTTTATTTCATCAATATGTATAAATATATATATACATATATATATATATATCATATATGTATATACTTAATGTATGTATATATATAATATATATATATATATAATCTAAGTATATATATATATATACACCACTAGGCTAACAGTGGAGGTTTTCGTGGTCTTCCTCTCCAAGTAACGCAAATTACATAAAATATTCAAATTCTTTCTTTATTTTACCAATATGTATATATATATAATATATGTATATACATAATGTATGTATATTATATATATATTTTATATATATATATATATATATATATATATATATATATATATATATATATATATATATATATATACTTAATGTATGTATATATATAATACATGTATATATATGTATATATATATATATATATATATATATATATATATATATATATATATATATATACATATATTATATAAATACATACATTATGTATTTACATATATTATATATATACATACATTATGTATATACATATTATATATATACATATTGGTAAAATAAAGAAAGAATTTGAATATTTCTTGAAATTTGCGTTACATGGAGAGGAAGACCACGAAAACCTCCACTGTTAGCCTAGCGGTGTATATATAAATATACTTAGATTATATATATATATATATATATATATATATATATATATATATATATATATATATATTGGTGAAATAAAGGGAGCATTTTAATATTTTATGAAATTTGTGTTACATGGAGAGGAAGACCACGAAAACCTCCACTGTTAGCCTAGCGGTATATTTACATGTATTATATATACATACATATATATATATATATATATATATATATATATATATATATATATATATATATATATATATATATATATATATATATATAGATATATATATAATATATGTATAAATATATATATATATATGTATATATATATTATATATATATATAATAAAAAATATTAAAAATTAACTTAATTAATTAACACGAAAATATTTGGAATTAATTTATAGATACCATTAGCATTACTAAAATGCTAAAAAATATTAACTAAATTTATTTTAACTTTTTAAACTAGACGTGAATAATTATGCATGAATAAAAATTATCAATTCCTGTATTAGTGTTAATAGTATAGTAAGAATAGAATTTGAAATGAAAATCTAAAAAAAAAAATAATAAAAACATCAGCCATGTTTAAATTCAATTTCGCGGCTTTTTTTTGCACACGGTACCTTCTTTTTTCGTATATAATATGATATACGAAAAACAAAGGTGTAGCGTGAGGGGGGAGCACGCTCTTTGTTTTCTGAAAACTGTTCCTTTATTTTAAGATATATATATATATATGCATTTATTAATAGATATACATTCATATAAATAATTAATATGCATATCTACAAAAAATTAAAATAAAAAAACAGTTTTCTATGAAAAAAAAGCATGCCCCCCTCCCTCACGCTATGCATATGGAGACACGTGAACGACCGTCATCTTGTTCAACAATTTGGCGGGCAATTCAGTTTTGCTTTAATGTTGACAAGGCATGTTCACTTTTCCCCATGTCATAACGTTTGGCATTTTTAAATACATTTTATTAATTCAATTTTCGAATTTTAATTTCCACAGTGCTAATAGTTTTAATTTCATGTTTTAGAAATAACCCTACTGCTTAAATAAAAGCATAATTATTATTTTTTTAAATGAAATCAATGCCGAGCAAAGGATTAACAGTTTTTTTAAAAACTGGATTCATCAAATATTTTATAAATTATTTATAATCAACTTAATTTGTGATCCGATAATCGAAAATCAAGAATGCCTACTTCCCCCGGGATATTTTTATTTGTATTTCCTCCAGTTTCCGTGATTTATTTATATATCTAAGGATAATTTCATTGAAAGAGCTGGTAAGTAATTTTACAATAAGTAATTAATAATGACATTAAGTATTTTTTAGTTCAATTAACTCGTGATTTGTTTTTTTCAGTCTATTTCCTATTTTAGAAAAAATTTCTCCAATTTAGAATAATATTTAACAAGAATTTATTTTAAAAATAATAATTACTTCTTCTTTAATGTTTAATTACAATAATTTTTTGTCAGAACAGTGTTGCATGAGTTAGAATAAATGTTTTGTTTTAAACGTATTTTGATAATCAATAATTAGCAACTTATATATACATTTAAAAGATTGTTCTTTTCCTAAATTTAAACTAAGTCTCTTTGTTTTTATATTTGTATAGTTTCCACTTCCAGTAATTTCCAGTTTCGTAATTCAAACAGCTCCTATACTCCATTCCACCTTAAGTTGGCACTGCAGGGAAGGGTAGGATATGTAATACTCCGCCTTTGAAAAGTAGTTCTTCTCTATTTTGGAATTAATTGCAGTTTAAATGCACGTTCAAATATAAATTAATGTTGTATAATAAGAAAAGTTTATCTTGAAACATACATTCGAAGTTTTTCATGTTTAAATGTATTTAATTTATAAATACCTTCTCAGTAAAGCGAATGTACAAAGAAGAAGGAGGTGTTATAGTTTGGCGCTGGATTAGTTTTCAAGGCCAAGGAATTGGCGCGTTGGCTAAGTTTTTACACTGGTCAGCCAGCTCGTTCCCTTCTCCTTGTTTTTTTTTTCGCTTTCTTTCACTCATATCGCTTAATTTTTCTTTTGTTTTGTTTTTTATTAGTTATAAACTGTTAATTTGTTGTTTTTTATTGGTTAGTTATTGTTAGCTCGTTTTTTTTATACTTATTCTTTTTTTTGCATTAATTGTTAATTTGTTGTTTTTTACTAGTTATTATGTTAGCTCGTTTTTTATAGTTATGATTTTTTTGTGCATTAATTGTTAATTTTTTTTGTGATTCCTTGTTAAAATTTTTTCTTCTTCTTTTGTTGCTTATTACTAAATATTTGCATGCTTTTTTTGTTAGTTTGTATTATTTTGTTACTTATTGCTCTGAATGCATAGTAACCATTTTGAAACAAATGGATGATTGAAATTTAAAGATTAGATGAAATAGAGAATTTAAAAATACTTTAACTTTTAAAACAAAGTTTCAATTACCAAACCATAATTTTAATTTAAAATTGTGATTTCTTTTTTTTTTTTTCTTTTGATTTTTAAAATGACAAAATAAATGTATCAGATTGTGTTTATAAGTGTAGTCATTCATTAAAAAAAAGTTCAGCTGAAAAAAGTCTTTAAAAAAATTTATGTAGTAATTAAAAATTTTTTTCACTATATTTATTTATAGAAAATCTGATAATGCCAAAGATACTGTAAACATATTATGAGAAAAAAAAAAAACTTAAATGTTTACTTTAATCTGTACTTTCAATCTCAAAAACCAAAAGATTTTTAAAAAAGTAATTTGAAATGTGTTGGAATCTAACACATACCAAGAAAGAAAGTAATTTCGTTAGCTAAAATTAATTAATGCAGCAATTTATTTAAAATGAATTTTAAAACTTAGAAAAGAAATAATAAAAGTATCAATGATTTAAAACACTGTTTTTTTAGTTTTTTAAATCAATATATATATATATATATATATATATATATATATATATATATATATATGTGGAGAATAAAGGGGGTGCAGAAAGGGCTTTGAATAAAAGGCGATACGTTAAACATAACGAAAAGTATATTAACTCTTAAAATACAAAAAATATGATACACATCCCGCTGGCATCCAGCTCGAGCCAGGCGTTACGAACAACTGAATGACATCTACATAGTGTAAGGGTAAAAGTAATGCGGAAAGTAAATGTAATGATTGTCCTTGGATTGTCCACGTGATTGAGAAGCTTGCTTCCTGGGATGGATCTGCATTCCACACGGTCATCCTGCTCTTCACCGACCGCGGTGACCATTTTTCACCAGTTGACATGCCTGCTCCGAAGGAAATTTTCTGAAATCACAGAAGAAAAAAGAACAGTACAAAAGCAAATATTTCCAAACAATTAGCTATAAGAAACAAAAAAGAATTAGTTTTTTTTTTTTTTTTCAGTCCATATGGTTTTTCAATTTCCCCAGATCTTCATATGGTCTGCAGCAGTAGAAGTTATATTAGGACCATCGTGAGTTCCAAGTTTTCTGACGTTGTATCTATCGTTGTTGTTCACCTTAGTAACTTCATAAGAACCGTGGAATTTTGGTCTCAACTTGAGTCCTGTACCGAACTGCGTTCGTTGAATGGCAACGACATCACCTTTCTCATACTTGTGAGCTTTCTTCCTCTTTTTGTCATATGTTCGCTTGTTTTCCTCTTGAATCTTATAAATGTTGACTTTAGCGTTGTCACGAATTTCTTGTCTGTTACACATAATGGTGTCTTCATGTTCTTCCTTCAGTATTTCCAAAAGCTTGTCATCTTGTTTTTGTTTCATTTTAATACCAGCGAGTAACTCAAACGGTGTATATTTGGTACTTCTAGATGTAGTGGAATTTAATGTTCTCTGTACTAATGGTACGTATTTATACCATTTCTCTGGCTCATTTATGGACAGTTTTGCTAAAATTGGAATGAGTGTCTCGTGAATCCTTTCAATCATTCCGTTTCCTCGTGGGATTCCAGTTGTGATGGTAAGATGAGTAATGTCTTCATTTGCACAATAGTCACTAAATTCTTTTGAAGTAAACACGGCACCTTTATCACTAATCAGTCTATTAGGTTTTCCAAAATTTGTTTGTTGTTGGTTTAATTTCTGAATGGCATCGGATGATGTTGTAGATTTTACAGGATAGAGCCATACAAATTTACTAAATGCATCTACCACAGAAAAAATATGGTTGTAGTTTTTATTGGTTGAAGGCATTGGACCGATAAAGTCAATGTGATATGTGTCTAATGGAGTATCACCTTTTGGAATTGGATTTAATAAACCCTCTGCTTTACTCTTTTTTCTGTTTACTAAAATACACTTAACACAACTTTTAATTACATTTTCTACGCACTGTCTGATGTTTGGGAAAAAATATTTGTCTTTAACAAGATTTTCTGTTTTGTTTACACCATAATGTCCTAATTCATGAGCATTTTTTACAGTTTCTAGTTGCATGGTCTTAGGGACCACTAATAAATTTCTATCGTTAACAATTTTGTAAAGGATATCATTTTTCACAAAGTAATTTTCAGTTTTACCACAGTTAATTAATTCCTTAATTGTTTGTATAAATTCGTCATCTTTTTGGGCTGTTGAAATTTTAGGTGTTATTTCAGGGGTTTCAATAATCATTATTGGGTAACGACTTAAGGCATCAACGTGGCGCATGTGTGTCCCTGAACGATGAATTATTTTATATTCAAATTCTTCTAGAAATAATGCCCAACGAGCTATTTTAGGAGTAATTTCTTTTTTCTCCATAGTTTTTTGGAATGCCGAACAATCGGTAACAATTTTGAATTTTTGTCCTAATAAATAAATGCGAAATTTTTGTAAAGCTGTTATGATAGCTAAGACCTCTAACTCATAACTGGAATATTTTTCCTCCTGTACTGAGGTTTTTCGACTCATGTAATGAACTGGGTGGAGTTTTCCATCATCTCCCTCTTGCAATAGGATTGCTCCGTAACCAAGTTTAGATGCATCGGTATGCAATTCAGTTCTAGCACCCTGTCTAAACAAATTGAGAACCGGGTTTGTTGATAATTTTTCTTTCAATTTTTGAAAAGCAAGTTTTTGTTCTGGTCCAAAAATAAGATTAGTTTCTTTACGCAATAAGTCACTTAATGGTTTTGCAATATATGCATATCCTTGTTTAAATTTGCGGAAATAACTTGTAAGGCCTAAGAAACTCTGAATTTGTTTGATATTCTTAGGTTCAGGAAAATTTGTAACTGCTTTCGTTTTTTCCGTTGAAGGTGTAATAGTTCCGTTTTCGATAATGTGTCCCAAAAAATTAACTTTAGTTTTTAAAAATTGACATTTTTCGAAATTTATCTCTAAGCCATATTCTGATGCGATCTTAAAGATTTTAGTTAAGCGCTCTAAACCTTCGATTTCATCCTTCGCTATTACGTCTATATCGTCCATGTATATTACCATAATACCTTCATTAATAAGATCTCTGAATATGTGATTAATGAATCGTTGGAATTCGGCTGGGCTATTGGCTAAACCGAAGGGCACTTTGGTAAATTCATACTGACCATTGGTGGTGACAAATGATGTGTATTTTTGACTATCTTCATTTATTTGTAAGTGAAAAAATGCGTTCTTAAGATCCAGTAAGGAATGAATTTTTGCCTCGCTTATACTATCCTAGCTAATTTTACTTTTTCAAGTTCTAAATTAAGTTGTTGCATTTTTAATTCTTCGTCAGCCATTAATTTCCTTGCGTTTATAATTTCGTCTAATAGTTTCTTTACTGTGTTCGGGTCATTTTTATATTCCTCAGAATTTTCAATTAAAGTTTTAAGTTCGCTTACTGTAGCGTTAGGAGTAGTGGGAATATTTAATTCTTGCGATAAGGTTATTAAATCTGTTTTCGTAGATTTGTACATGATGATGTTCACAAAAAGAAGAAAAAAAATAAAGAGTCACCTACTTCAAAGGTTTCTTTGCAGATAAAAGTTTTGGTATCCAGTAACACTGGTTCAACACACAATTCAGGCACGAACTCTGTATCCGTTGACGATATCGTTTCAGCAGTTTCAAGCAACTTCGACTGTGAAATTTGTAGTTTCAGGAATTTCGAAGGCGTTTCTTATTCAATTCAGTTCGTAGTTTTAGTAGATTCCAGCCCTGTGCGGCTCACAAAATTATAATAGCTCAACCTACTCGTTGGCTATACATGAAAAAATTGAAAAGTTATTGTCCAAAACGCGGTCCACATTCCCGTGGACGAGCCCCCATGTGGAGAATAAAGGGGGTGCAGAAAGGGCTTTGAATAAAAGGCGATACGTTAAACATAACGAAAAGTATATTAACTCTTAAAATACAAAAAATATGATACACATCCCGCTGGCATCCAGCTCGAGCCAGGCGTTACGAACAACTGAATGACATCTACATAGTGTAAGGGTAAAAGTAATGCGGAAAGTAAATGTAATGATTGTCCTTGGATTGTCCACGTGATTGAGAAGCTTGCTTCCTGGGATGGATCTGCATTCCACATATATAAATCAGTTGATTTAAATCATGATTCAAATCGTGATTTAGATCAACAAACCCTGTTCATAAATGAAAAAAAAAAAATAACAAATTTAAACTAGTATAGTAAAATTGTAATTGATTATTTATTTTTCTAAATATTAACCTCGTATGTACAATATTTAATGAAAAAATTTTTCCCTTCAGAATGAATAAAAAAAAAATTAAAAAAATAGACAGGTGAATATTATTAAACTGATGACAGTTGAGCATATTTGCTGTGTAGCTAATTCAGCATATGATTTCATTATTATTTTTTTACGACAAAAGTTAAAATTGCTTTTGCTTTATTCAATCTCCTTAAAGATTCAAATTTTGTGTCTTTTGCGCCATGCGTAGCTCTGAAGTATAATTCGCTTTTTATAGGAGCTTTAATAATGTGATGGCGGAAATTTAAGATTTTTAGTTTTGTTTAATTAAAGGGATTTTTAAATATTATCTGAAATACAAATTCCATAATACAAGTGTAAGTATAGGAATTGAAATAATTTTAAAAAAAGATACAAAATGTGAATAAAATTTTTTTTTTTAACATTGAAAGGTCAATTTAAACCAGTCAATATTTTAATTATTATTTTTGAAATACAAAGCCAAAAAAGCTGAGAAATTCTTTCTCTTGTGTAGAAAATATTAAGATATTTCAGTATCTGACAAAATATTTCCAGACTAATTCTACTATACTTAAATAACTAATTATACGGATTTATCTCTTAAGCCACCTTTCACACCCGCAAAGATCCTGAAAAGCAACGGAAGATTCTGATATTTTAAAATATGTATTTTCTATTGAAAAAATGCGCCTAACCACCCAAGTAGAATTTCTCCTGATAAGAAGTTGTGGATTGAATTCAATTCAGGACAACCCCACAAAAAGTTTGCAGATGGAACTGTCAACTGTTAAAATATTAAATGAATAACATGATAACCACCAGGACAGGTCAATGAGCTCTTGTTGAGTCTAAGATGGTGGGATATGGCAGCTGAAAATATGGGGGGGGGGCGTACATACAGTACGCGCTTCCTGTGTGGATAATACTAAAAATCCAAGTTCTTTTGTCTCTAAGGAGCAAATATATTTCAGAAAAAAATTATTTTTATATTAAAAAAAAAACTTTTCTGAAAAAAGTTTGAATTTTGTATATATATATATATATATATATATATATATATATATATATATATATATATATATAAAAGAACAGTAAATATTAAAAAACATAGGTATGATATTTTTCATGATCAATGATCCCCTGCCTATGCTTTTCTTTTCTTGCCTATGCTACCTATGCCTGCCTTGGTATACAAAAGCTATATGCTACAAAAAGTAAGCATATAAAAAAAAATATTTAAAACAACGTATTTATGCGCATCTATGCGTTTCCTTTTTTTACTTAGATTTCAGCAAAAAAAAAAAAAAAAAAACTTTTCAAATATTTTTTTTTTCTTTTATTGTTTACAATTAGTTTAGTTTAGTTAAAAAAAATCATAATACGAAAATCTGCTTTTTAAATACTAATTAAGAAATTAGCTTACAACTAGTATCTAAAATAATAATTATTAGAAATGCTCTAAAAAATCGTGTTCTTTTCTGTATTCTGTTCAAAATTTTAGTTCGATTCTCGGTTTAAAAAAACATCGGCGTTTTGCTTTCTTTAGCGCCAATACTGGCAACTTTCTCTCCTTTTTTTGCTACCTCATCCCTCCACCGCCTTAAAGAGTAACCCAGTTTCCATGACAACGTCTGTAATCCGGTCTGTCTACCCTTTTCTCCAGTGCCAACTTAAGGTGGAATGAAGTACATCATGAAGCCCATCCCACTCCCGACGATTTGCGAAAACGTCATTTTTGACGTTTTTGGCCACGCCCCCTCAAAAAACTCCCCGCAGGCACTCGTAGGGATCTCGCCAAATTTTGGCGCCAATTTTGGCTTAGATCACGATACGGAGATCATCCCACTTACAACATGTGACAATTTCAGTAAATTTATCTTTATAAATAACATAATTCATAATAGGAATAAATAATCTTAATAATCAATGTCATTTAATGTACCAACATTTAATGAACTTAGCTATAGGTAAGATATGTAACAAATAATTGACTTAGAATTACCTTATATTTTATTTTCTATATACAAAAGAATTAAACAGCCTAGAAAAATTACTCTTGATTATATTACAGATTTCTATATAAAATAGAATAAGCAATCTTGATCAAAAGTAAATCTATAAAGACATGTTATTTAAAATAAACTATGCACAGAGAGGACTTCTATAAAGGAAAGTATTGAACCTTTAAAATAAGACTTTTTAGTGAGACATATCTCGTTATAACCAAGATAAAATCGAAAGCGTTAAACACGCTACTAAGCCTAACTAAATCACGTGAAAATCTGTAACTACTTAAAACAGATAATTAGCATAAAAATGTTTTAACCAATAAACAAAACATTGATGCAATAATAAAACAGAAAAAAATTATTCAAAGCAATTAACTTACCTTATTTACTGAATAGTAAATTAAGAGCCTACACGATAACTGTCAACCAAGCAACACACCATTTCTTCAACAGGGTTACTTGACTCTTTCGAAAATTCTTTGGTGAGAATTAAATTCAAGCCAAGCAATTGTAGCGCATGCGCATTAGCTCAGCCGGTTGTACCCACAGACATAAGTATTCCTAAGATCTTGAGCATGGCAAACAAGGATAGAAACGGCATTCCCAAAAGAGAAGAAAATCGGGGTCCTCAATCGTGGTTGCCGGGAGAAAAGTGTTGCACCAAGCAGACTCCTCACTTCTGCTTTTAACATGTAAAGTCTATGGCGGGCTTGTCACACTTTGATCCGATTTTTCTTGTTTAAGAATCGGAGTAATCAATTTAAAAAAAATACTAATAATTTTTTCAATCTTTCCTATCCACGAAAATGTGGGTCAAATTTTTTGATCTTTATTACTTTTTGTAATATTGGCTTTGAAACTCAAGTCACTTTCTACCTTTGGGTAAGGGAGGGAAGCAACTTTCTCCCCCAAGTTCATACGATTGCGGTTTCACAGTGACTAATCATCTCTGTAGGTGGTCTCTCTCCCTCTCTCCGAAATACTTTCACTCTGTTCACATACTTTTGGAAATCTTTTTCTCTCACTGCTCTTTTGAAGAACTGATACGGGGAGCGTTTTAAAAATCGGTTGTTTAATTATAAGCTTGTAATGTATTATGAAAGTTATATTCGCTGTTAATTCGTTCCTTTCATATAAATTTTATTTATTTAGAAATAATATTTTTCTTGCATTTTACTAATTTTGATAGTAGAATTTATTTTTTAAATATATTATTCCCCCTTTTTTTTGTCATTTTTTTTACTTCTTGTTTTTTAAAGATATTTTAGAATCAAAATATTTAGCTTCTGAATAAAGTGAGTTTAATTAAATCAAGATAATGACGTAAAGATCTTCCAACATACTATAAAGACCAATATACTATATGAAAAGACTTTTCCTTTAAAATATATATATATATATATATATATATATATATATATATATATATATATATGTCGTACACTCATTTGTTGGCTTAAAAAAACATTTACATTAAATATAAACGTAAAGTGTTTCAATTTTTCCGTCATATAAATAGCTTTAAATACTCCAATGGCTGGGATAGTTTGTTTTTCCACGGAAAAAAATATAAATAAATAATAAAATAAAAAAAAAATAAATAAATAAAAAAAAAATAAGCTAGTTCACAAGAACACACATCCTCCAACCATGACCAAGCACTTATCCCTGTTTTTAGGGTTCTAATGTAAATGCACAGGAACATAAAAGCATTGTGGAATTTTTATTCAATTCAGTAAACGAAAAAAAATATGAACATATGTATATGTAAGGTGTTAAGTAATAAAATCCTTTATTGAATTTCCATAAAATTTTCGTAACAAACTTTATTTTATTTATAGAAAAATTTTATATTTATTTTTAATTGAATAATTACTTTAAATGAATAATTAATTTAAATGTATTAATTTTATATGACTACATAGTAAAATTGTATAAATTTAAATATTAAGGTTATTATTAAATCCCAAAATAATCAAATCAAAATAATAAACAATTCAAGATATAATTAGAAAAAGTGCATGTTAAATAAAATGATAAAACCTTTTTGTAAATAAAGCCGTTTTACAGTTAAAAAGAAATATTTTTAAAGTTTTTCTAAGAAGCGAGAAAAAGAATACGAGAAAGAGATAAAGAATAATACATCTCGTTCTCCTATGAATTGTAGAGCAAGTTTCTTCAGATATCTTTTGGAAGCAAGCTGGCATTCGCGGGTTGCAAGAGTCAGTGGTCAGTCAATTAGTTTCGATACTTAGCACCCCAGCAGGAAATACACGTACCCCCACCAAAAAAGTAGGGGAGACAGTGGAACGGGTTTTCAATTTGACAGCTTTGAATTATTACCCTCGCGGAAGGAGGCTGGAGGTTCACTATATTTCTGTCCCCACTCTTACTGAAGGCTAGAAGGGAAAAGATCGGGCCTCCTCAATACTGGTGGCCAAGATCTTGAGGGCCTCAATTCAGAGTTTAAATCCGTTTCCGAATTCATAGTTCGTAATGTCACAAAAAGTTTAATCGGTTCAGTTGTTTTGGAATCAAAGCAAATTTGGGTGCTTCAGAGAGATGAGAGACAACTATATTCACTAAAAAATTTAAACCGATTTTGTTTTTGAATAGTTTAGAAAGTCGCTTGATTTTAATATATTGATGAAAAAGTTCGGTGTCAGATATTCTAACCTATTTGATCACAACACAAAATAGAGCAAAACACAAAAATACAACATGGGGCCTCCCTGGCCGAGCGGTATCGCTCGCCAAACGCTCTGTTAATCGTGGAGGTGGCGGGTTCGAATCCCGCCGGAACCCTGGATGTATTCTTTGTGATGTACTTCTCTATTGTGCTATCTGTTCTTCTACTTGACAAAGGTTTATAAGCCTTAATTGAGCAAACAAGCCTGCAAATGTATTTTGTACCAATAAATAAAACCAATAAAAAATACAACATAGTTAATTTTAAATATGGACACAGGCGAAAATATTTATCAATGTGGTGATTGTAATAGTTTTACTACTAACAGTTATGCCGAAATAAGAATGCACTCCCTTTACTGCATTGGTAAATTTCATACTTTGCTTCAAGATATTTTATATATTTTTTTATCCTAGAGAATTATCAATCAATCAATCATGTAGAATTTAGTATGCTAATTTTTGAAGCTCTAAAATATATAGAAGTTATTAAATTTTGTTAAAAATACATTGTCAGCAAATTTATTTAATGCTCAATTAATACTTATATTATTCAAAATATAAAAGTAGTTATTAAAAACTAGTAAGATTTTAGAATGTAGAATAAGCAGTCGTTTTCTCCGGATTTTGTTAGAACATTAAAAGTTAAATATTTACAATTTGGTGCCCGTTTTACCTAAGTGTTTTTTTTTTTTTTTTTTTTTCATATTCTGACAGAAAACTGGTAAATTATTTATGAGTGAGATTTTTCTAAAAATAAGCAATCAAATTATTATATGTGAATTACAAATCGAAGGAATAATAGGAGAATGTAAGAATTTATGTATAGTAAAAGATCTTAGATAAAGTGCTCAATTCAAGGGATACCTTATTCTATATTTTAACTATTTTTTCAATGAAATTAATTTCATTACTAAAAACAAATTAAGATATTGCTATTTTTCAAATGTTCTTTTTATTTATTTTTAAATTTGAGGTAATTTTGAAAAAAATAAAATAAAATAAACAACCAAGCATGCATTATTTTTTAAAGGAAAAAATCTTCTCAAACATGAACGAAATTGTATTTTTTTTTTTTTAAATTCAGTAAAATGCATTCCTCAGTAAAAAAAAAAAATTCTGTCATTCAATACCATTTACTTAAAGAGACTGTAACATTTTCTAGTAACTAAATTCCCAATTTAATCATGAGTAGATTAAATGATGAAATATTATTTTTTGTATGGAGCCCTGCTATTTATTTTTGGGTAAATAAGTTTTATGATGTACAATAATGTTTTAATTCATAATTTAATTTTAATGATATATGTAAACAAAATTTTCAAAAGTAATACTATTGGGTCTTAACTTTTGAAGGATCTGTCTGTATTATGATATGTTTCAGATTTTGAAAATTATAGACAGTTAGATTAGCTAGTTATTGCAGATAGTGAAGATATCTACAAAAAAAAAAAAAAAAAATCATGAAGAGTGTTTTAGTAGAAAAATAAAACTGTTTAGTAACATTAATAAGGGATAATGAAATTATTGAGAACTTCATATTTTTAAATAAGATTGTTTTACTTTCCACATAGTAAAAATATCTTCCATTAAAAGGCACTACAATAACTTTATAAGATATCAGAAGCGAGTTATAGGAAAAGCAATGTTTCTTGATAGTTTATTATTATAGTCAGAAATTCACAATAAATACATAAATTATTACTAAGCTTAGCATAATTCTACTTACTTTGTATTATTTGGGAGTATTTCTGTTTCGGTACCTGCTATTATCAATTACAATTATTAAGGTACCAAAGAGATTTAAAACGTTTAAAAATTAAATGTATAATATGTTTATATATAAAAAGTTTCATTCACATTTAGACAAATTAATGCTTAATAAAAGCCATCTTGTGGTTTATTTTACTTTTAGTAGTTTGTTCATTATTAATTCTTTTGTTATGATTATTTATGTATTTATTTTTTTAGTTTGTATGTATTTCAGTTTTATCTCCCCTTTCAAGAAAAAGAAGGAAAAAAATCTGAGTATTTTGGCATCTAGGATAATATATTTATTTAATTACAATAATTTGTTATTGCTTTAACTTCAACTGTTTTCTTAGCAATTCATTTATTTCTTAGCTTTTTACAAATCCATGCTGTTAGTTAGTAACCGGTTTTAGTTTCTATTTTAACAGGAAACAGGGATGCATATTGAAAAGTCCCACAAAAATGAAATTAATTACTCAATTCTGAGAAATTGCGACTCGCAAATAGCTGAATTTAGTTGACAAAAGCACAATTTATCACTTCGATTCTATATATTTTGCAACCTTTATATTGAGATTTCCATAGTGTTCTTGATCTTTCTCCGCAACTTTGGGGCAGGTTAAGGGACAACTTCGAAATCTTAAAGATGTACCCCTATTTTTAATTGCAAATTCGGATTTTCCTGAAAAAAGTAATCTTATTTCATCTATAGGTTATCAGTCTGCGGAGGGACTAAGGGTGTGCGGTATTGGTTCTCTTTAAACTGTTCTACCGTAAAGTGCTCAACTTCGCATGCAGGCCGTCGGGCTACCGAAGCGGGTGTGCCACCCCCCTGCAGAGGATCAAAATTGTGATGGCATGTCTTCAGATCATCCTCAGCGATGTTTCTCAGACCGTCGGCAGTAGCCCATTGTGCAGCTCTAGTGCGATGTAAATGAACTACAACAACATTGTTATCATGAGTGATATTGATATATTTTAAAAATTTAGCTATTTATTTATTGGAAACATACGTTTTTATTAATTTTTCTGTTGCTTAGTTGTTGTTTTTTTTTAAATATTTTATTAGTGAATTTTAATTCTTTAAGTAAACAAGCTCTCGAATATTTTATTATTTGTTTGATTTTACACCTCCTTTTAATGGAGTGAAAGATTTTAATTCTAAATTTTTCCTTCAATTGAGTGGTTTCATTCCCCCTTTTTTTTTTCCCTTGAGAATGTTTTTTTTCATAACAAGACTTCATTTATTTGTAGCAAAAATTATATGGAAAACAGTGAAAGAGCGTCCGGCAACCTAATTCTATAAATTTCCCCATAGAAAGGCACTGCCACGCATGTTTCGGAAACAAGGATTGGGACCCTTGGCTAATCTTTCACAATCAAGTTTATTCTAGTTTGATTTTTTGTAAGAAAATTAATTCAATTTTATGTCAGAGAATGTGAATTATTTATTTTTTGTAAATATTACTTTTATTTTTCAAACCTCTTAACTAGCTTCGAAAGTGATTTAAATATTCTAAAAGTCACAAATTGGATGTCTCTGGCCAAGTGTAGAAGAGCCTGGAGTTCAACTTTGCGGAAGGCAAGGGCCCAACCTGGGCTGCCAGGCCAATGAAGAAGACTTAACTAGCAATAAAATATATATTTTCTAAGATCATATTTTAAGTTTCATGTATTTTAAATTTGTTTTCTTTGTAACCTATTTATAATTCATGATTCCTCTTTTTTTATTTTAGCATTTCTTACTTTCAGTCACCATACTTTTACATAAACGAAATTAATTAATAAGGATTTTTGCATACTTCGCCCTATTTTATTTGAGTGATTCTTATGTATTCTTTATCCCTGTATTATATGTTTATTGACGAATGTAAGCTACTCAAAACTTTCACAAGAACCAACTTTCAAAATGTGTAATTCTGGTATATCATTTCATGAAATGGCTTATCATTAAATTTCCATCGTTATTCAACTGTATCCCAACTTGTGTTGGGATTAGCCTTTTCACCAGAAAATTCATTCTTGAAAGCATTGATAGCTCAATTTAAGATATAAAAACTAGTTTACTTTAATTTCATGATTTCCTCTGAGTTTTAAAGCACCATTTCCAAAATCACAATAAATTTTGATTTAGGAAATATATTTTTAACTTATAAATTGCAATATTAAAAAGTAATAATCTTAACATGGCCTTAAAAAAGTATTTATAAAGCTATAAAGTAAGTTCAGATTTTCTTTTTTATAGCATGACTTTTTTTCTTTTAATAAATGAATAAATTAAGCTCCCCTTTAATGAAATAATTGCCATATCGGATTGCTTGGACGTGTTTTTAAAATGTGATATTTTTGTTTTTTAAAAAAAGGTTCTTTACAAGTGTATAGGGTATTCAAAAAATAGGAATTCCTTACTCAAGATGGCTGATTTGTGTAAACGTGGACCATAAGAAATATTTAGGGACAATGACTGACAGACCACAAGGTCTAATAGAGAATATTGGCAGAGCTTGCTGAGAAAACCTTGTCTGTAGTGAATTAGTTTTGTCTGAGTGTAGTATTGAAATAATTCCTGGAGTTAAGCTCTGCGTCTGCTTAAATACGTGTAACAAGATTTATTTTCTCATCTAAAAATTTGTGATTTGTTTATTTTATTCAACTTATTTAGTATATTACCTAAAGTATCTCTTATCTTTCATGAAATAAATGCTTAAAAAAACACTATTTGTTCTTTATTTTTTTAAAAATTGTATCTTCAATTCTGTTGTCTAATTTTGTTAGTGTGTTCACATAATCAGATTGTAATTAATTTCTAATAAACTAATATTTGAATACATCATAGGGCAACTTTTTTTCTTTAGAAATGACTATAAACTATGCCTTTTGAACTACCATTTAGTTTAAAATCTTTAACAGCCATATAATAGTTTCATACATCAAAGAAAAAAAGAAAAAGATTTAAAATTGGAAAACTAATTTTCATAATCAGGGCAAAGGTGGTCCATTCAGCCGAACATATGTATTCAGAATTCTGAAGATCATTTAAATTCAAACAGTGACACATTTTAAAGTTAGTCTACAAAAAAACTCTATAATTGTCGTTGAATAACAGATACTTTTTAGGTAGTATTTATTTTGCAGAAAAAAATCAATTGTAAATTTTTCACATTTGATGTGTTTGACAGAAAAAGTCACTCCATTTATTAGTAGCATTTAAAATAATTTAAATACTTTTTCATATATTATTAGTGGCCTATTCATAACCACACTCCTTTATTTTTATGCACATTAATTGCCACTTCGAAAATTATATCTTGGCAAGAAACCAGACAGCGATGTTAAAATATACATTTTGTTGCATTTATTTACTAAGTGTTTTTCGTCTTCAAGTATTTAAATGTGTATAAAAAATAATCTTTGATCAAAATAGATTTTAAAATTAACAGTTTAAAATTTCGAAAACAGTATTTTCAATTGAAATCACAGAACCGAAGCAGATGAAATTAGTCCAATTATAAATTCTTAAAGTCTATGGCCAAAAAACTACATTTTCGTTGTTAATTACTACTACTAGTGATTTCTTTCCTATCAACTTTGAAGAAAACAAACTTTGTTGGAAAACTTAATTCTTGAAAATGGTTTTGAATAAGGAATTTAAAGAAATGAAATATTTATTCATGTTTAGTGAATTTGTAATTCTAAAGCATTTTTAGCAAATTATTTTTTTAACCTTCAGCTTTATGTCTGAATCTTCTTAACAGTAAATATTTAAAAAAACACTAGAAAATCACAAATTATTTTCAAAAATATCAGAGAATATTCGCAATTCTAGAGCTCTAATACGCCACCTTGCAGTGATTCAAGAATTTAACGTAACAGGTAGAGCCAATGGTTAAATCTGGGGGGACTTAGGCTGTTGTTTAATATTTATTCCCTTCTGCCGAATTAACATCAATGTTTCATAAGACATAAGTCACATTCACACTTGAAGGTCGAAGTGATAAATTAGCTATTATTCATATTGGTTAGTTTAAATATTAGAACAGTATAATCCCGATATCTCAAAGTTGAAGGGACACTAAAAAAATTTTGAGATAAGCTCATAACTAAATATGTTCCAAAAAGTAAAAAAATATTTTCTAAAATATTACTCTAAAAAGTCATGAAACAAAAGAATAACTGCTAATAAATATGTATGTAATGATTGTTACCTATAAGTCTAAACACAACAATAATTTTATATTTAAAAGTAAGACAAAGTTAACTATGCATTAAATGAAAATGATTTTTTATTTTTAAAAAAATTTGACATAATGAGGTTTTGAGAAGAAACCCTTCAACATAGGAATTCAAATTAGCATTGTGATGTGTAATTTTGGAGGGTGTTCCGTCACTTAAAACTATGCCACTGCTTGCAACTAGTTTCAACCCATTAATCACTTTTTAATTTTGACGAAATTTCTCCGAAAAAATCCTATTCTTTCAAAAGTGTTTTGACTTCTTTAAAACTATGTTAGTTGTAATACATACCATCACTTTTTTCTTATAATTTAAGGAAATTAATTATTTTTGGAACATATAAAACTAGTTATTGACTTACCAAATTTTCCATTATTGTGGCCAATTTCTCTAAAATTCTTTGCAGAATAGAATATAAAAATTTTAACCATTTATTTATATCTATATTGTATAGTTTTTACTATACATTGTATATATATATACAATGAATACTCAAAATGCATATAATTTTCATATTTTTGAGCCTACTCTAAAATTCAGTACATATATTGTCAGACTTAAATTTATAAAAGTGAGTAATATAAACGAAGTCTGTGATGGTGACAAGTTTTCTGCAAACAGTGTATACAATATGCATATCTGCCAATCAGATTCAAAAAAATTAGTTGCGTTTGAACTTAGCTTCCCCACTAACATTAAAAATACACTATTCAAAAGAATTAAGAGAGCAAGTATATAAAATTAATATTTCATGTGCTCCTTTAATTTTTGTGAACAGTGTAATTGTCATAAGTCGATACAAACTATTTTTTTTAGACCACTTTACTTTTTTTTTTTTAAAAAGTGGCACATGACACTACAAATAAGAAGAAAAAAAATGGAGCAAGTACATTAGTTTCAATGCTTGGAGACTACTACTATTAACTATTATACATGAAAAAAATAGATTTATGTCAACCCTAGTAGAAAAAATTACAAAACTCTTTAAAAAAGAAATATCAAATATTTAAACAGATTATAATTGCAGACTAAATGATAGAATTAATTTCTAACAATTCCTAAGTAAGTGAAAACTAAAAAAAAAAACAATTTGAAAAAAATTATCTCATGTATTTTAAAAATTCTGGTAAAGGAATATAAGAAACTATAATATATTTCTAAAACTATATAAACATATAATATATAACTGTTAGAATATATTAATCTTTCATTAATACATTTAAATTAAGAGAAAATAGTTATTTTAGATTTAAAGATATAATGAAAACATTTTAGATTATTGGAAATGTTTTCAGATTCAATAACTACTTTTATATTATAATATAAAAGTAGTTAATTATAATGAACAGAACATATTTTCATACAACGCTGAAACATATAAAGAATTTTTCATTTAAAATTTTATCCCTACTTATATGTGATATTATAGGTAATTTTTAATCTGTTCATCACCTGTGATACATCATTGAATACAGATAACCAGCAACATGTGAAAAAAAAATTTTTTTTTTTAAGGGTACTGAAAATTTCATCAAGTTAACTTGTAATTTAGCTTTGTAAAATGAGTTACAAAGTTTCCATACCACGATAAATGAAATAAAAATATTTTTAGCAGATTCGAATACTTCAACAGATTCTGAGCTTTTGAAAAATTTTCTGTCACTTTAAAAGCATCTGAAGTAAGTGCTTAGTCAAAATATACCAGGTCTGACGAGATACTCTCATTTATTTACTTTTTTTCAAGAAGTTAATACACATCTTTACAATATTTAAGAAAAATGAATTTAATTTTTTAAATAGATAAGAAAGTATAACCAAATCAAAAATTGAATATAATTAATATCAGAACACATTAGTAATAGACAAGCTATCAAAATAAAAATTTTAAATGAAAATAATCAATTATTGAAAATGAAATATAATAACACTAAATTATATATAAAATTAAAATAACTCTGTAGCTTTTATCTACTTACATCAACTAAATTTCTGATAAATTGAAGTATATATTTAATTCTTAATTAGAAAATATTCTTAATTGTTGAATATTTTTCCTTGCCTGCATTTTTTAAGAGAAACGTCTCAGTTAAACAAAACAAAAATATATGATATAAATCAAATAAGTAGATTTTTTTCATAAGAATTTTTTAAATCAACAATCCTACTCAGAAGTCATGATCGCTTTAAAAAGATAGAGACTTTATTTATTTACATGCGGACAATTTTAATTAAAATAACAAGACATTATAATGTAATTTATATTTTTATCCAACTTCTTCTGGGCTAGATTATTCTTTCAGGATGATACCACTACAATTTTTATAAGTACTTCTTAGTATAAAACAGGAACCAAATAGATCACCTAGAATAACACAACAATAAAACATATTAAGATATACATAATCCCATATATATTTGATAAGCAGATTAAAACTACTATTAATCAATAAACACTATCTAAATTACTTTGATTTAAATTGTTCGATTTTAAATATTAATGGAATTTTTTTTCAAATAAGTAAGCTTGATAAAAAAAAAAAAGTCTTTTAAAGAATGAGAAAATAGATATCTAGGTTTTTTAATTGGGGGGGGGGGGATTTTTTTAAAATCATTCATATACTTCAATATCGCATTATTTATCTTCGAAGGGATATAGCATAGAACAATTTTAAACTATATCTATATCTGATAATGAACATCAAAAAAAAAAAAAAAAATTTAATAGCAATTAGTGCAAAGCAACTCGTGAAACTAATATTTAAAAAGAAAGATCTAATGAATTTTATATTTTTTCAAAACAAGAAATCGAACTAAAAGAGCGAAAAATATGTCATAAAATTCCAAACACAAACTCAATAAAATGATCAACATGCATTTCAAATTTCAATGTTTTTATATTTATTACTGAATTCCATACGTTTTAATTACACCATAAAATCCGTGAATAACTGCATAAAATCCGTGGCAAAACAAATAAAGAATATTAATTTCTAAAAATATGAAAGTAGTTCATTCGACTTTATGAATAAAAGCATGTTTAGAAATAGCAGACAGCTGTCTGTTCGGAATCGTTCGTAAAATTCCACTACCGATTAAACTCGGAAGATTGCGCAATTCTCAGGATTACAAACACACCGGATTGGGTATTGTAAAGTGCTACGAGCTCTCTGCTTTCGCTTATAGCTCTGTATTTCAATAGGTAAGGCTTGGGGCTGAGTAGGTAGCACAAAGTTGAAGCGAACTTCTAGAATCGGTTTGTAGCTTGGAAGAACTTGAAGAGAGATTGGAGTTTAGTCCGGGGCATGGAGTCTAGAGTATCATATGGAGGCCCAGCTTAATGTGAAATTTCCCCCACAATGTGATTCGTCAGAATTTAATGGATAATGGATGCAGAACTGCCGTTAGGTGGCATCTCATACTGCTGGTGTTGGAATTTTTCACTCGTTATTCATACACGTGCACGCTATTACTGCACGTGCTAATTTTAAATTAATTGTTTAATCGCTAATATTAATATTTATTTTTTTGCAGCTTCCTAATATCAGCTTGTTATAAGCTCTAAATGTAAGTTGTTAATTATACTTTCGTTTGTTTGACTTTTATGCTATTAAACTTTTACTCTTATTTTATGCTTTCAATAACATCGTAAGGATATTCTCTTCTAGAATTGTTTTTTAAACATCAATGTAAGTAAATTTTGTTTTAAATCTTATTCTTCTTAATCGTTAAAGTGATTGTTGATTTTCGAATATTGCTTCTTTTGATTGATCTGATCATCTAAACAATTAAAGAGAGATTGTAAATATCAACACACTTCGTGTATGAGATTATCTGGAAGGAATTTATTGTGTTGAATGTTTACATAATTTATATTTTGTTGAGTGAGATCAATTATTGTGATAGAATTCATTGCTACTCCCTTTGAATGATTGATTGTTTTTATTACCTTAGAAGAAAAAAAAATGTGTATCGTTGAGGATGAAGATTGTTTTTGATAATTTCTATTTTGAAATTTTTGTACTTATCTCCTTTATAATTAGATGCAGTAATTCAGATGAGTCTGTTTAATATTTTAAGAAAGTGTTCACATAAGTTTTGATACAAAATTAAAGTTTTATATCACTATTTAGAATAATTTGAACATAATTTTTTTTAAACAAGTTTTGGTGTATTACTTAAGTTAATGACATTGATTTTAATTAATTCTGTTTTATTTATGAAATGAAGATTCTAACTTACGATGCTGAATCAGATATAGTTTTGTCATGTGCTAATAAAGTGTATGTTGAGCGAACAATTGTTCAATAATATGCGATAATGTTATTCATTAAAGAATACTAAATCGTATGTTTGTTATAAGAATTATTTCTTTTTAATCATTTGTGTATTACTTTTAGAGTTTCTGTTGTTATAGAAGAGATTATTGATTATTAAGATTTTTAATAATTAAAGATATAGTTAATGTTTTATCTATTTTAATGAAATTTCTGTGTGTACCAATATTTACTTCACATTATCATTATTTTTCCAAAGTAATGTTAAGTAACAAAGTTATTCAGTTTATTATTAATGTTATTATTAACTCATATCAGATATAATTTAACTTGTTTGAATCACTAAGTATTTGTTTGCCATTGTATGACTTCTTTGCCAGCATTTAGAAATTAAATAATTTTTTAATCATAAATTAATCTTAATTTCTTTTAATATTCCTATCAAAAGAGATTTTATAATACATATTTTCTGAGTTGTTTAGATATAAATACCTCTCTTTATTTGTATTATTTTTTTAAGGATATTTGTCTTCTTTAAGAGTGGCAAAAAGCAATTCCTCGTGCTGATAGGATGCTTAAGTCCAATGATCATGTTTGTGCTTTGCGTTTTGGTGACGATGATATTGAGACCCATTATCAAATTACATTACCTGGCGGGGTAAGTTTCATGTCACTTTATTTTTGGGCCATGTAATAATATGTCAATCGTTAAGATATAATATGAATGTTTCATTTCTAAATGTGTTTTTCTAGGTACTTATATTTTGTTAATTGATTTATTCTTAATACTAATATTGATATTATTTTTAACTTATTCTAATATATTGTAATTAAAAACATTTATACATACTAATATTGAAAATAGTTGCCAGGTTTTTTATTCAGCACCTTGTAATCCATTTCATTGGTTTATGTATTTTATTTTTATTAACCTGCTGCTATCCAGTATTTCCCAAATTTATTACAATTCATGTATTCTGCTTCTGTGAGAATAAAAACAATTTCATGTTTTTGTGTGTTGATTAATTAAAGCGTTTATTAATTTTAATTTATAGCTAATGGTCTCTAAACATAAAATTTTTTTTTTTTTTTTAATGTAATCTGTTAATTTTTTTTCTGGCATCTGCCTGGAACTTTTACATTTCATATTTATTCGGCCCTTCATAAATTTCTTGTTTAACATAATTACTGGTTTTAATTTATATCTACTCTTAAGATGAAGTAGAGATTGTAATATGGTGTATAAATTTTTTTCTGGCATAAATAATTTATTTATTTACTATTATTTTTTGCCTTTTATAAATTTTATGTTTGAAGTATTAATCAATTTTCATTTCCAGCTGGTGGTCTTTACAGATGATGATTTCTTTTCTGCCTTTTGCCTGGAACTTTTTTTTTTTTTTTTTCATTTTCATACATGTCATGTTTGACTCATTAATTAATTCTCTAAAGATATATTTCAGAAATTAACTCATATTTCAGAGATTAAATAAATATAATTGTTTATTTTTATAGTCAGATCTTCCTAAAGGTGAAGAATAAATTGTGATATGATCTATTAACCTGCAGTTTTCTTTGCTTCTTTAGATTTTTCTGGCATTGCCCTGGAACTTTAATATTTTCTATTTTTTGCCATTCATAAATTTCATGTTTGAGATATTAATTATTTTTATAGTTAGTGGTCTCTAAAGATGAAGAAATTATATTGTGGTGAATTAATTTATACTTCCTTGTGCTAGAATTTGCAAATTGTACTCATATTATAACTGTGAGATATATATTATATAACGCAAAGCTTGCTCTTTGACTTAGTTTAAAATACATGATTAAGTTTATTTAAAATTACTTTAAATGTTTTGGATGGAAATGTTTTAAACGCTTTTTCCTTATGAATAGTGTGTGAAGTATCATCTTTTGAGTCACCAAAAAATGTATTGCTAAATAATTGACTCCATTGAAGCTGATGTTAGTAAAACTATGCAGCTCTTTGGGGTCAGTCATATTTGGCCAAGAGTTAATGAAGCAGAAGCAAGAGTGTTCTTCCGATGATAATTGCCACGGTATGACTTTTTTTTTCTTCCTATTAATATGTAGTTATCCAGCGTATTAGTCCAAATTTAAAGATTGAGATTTCTTTTTTTTTTTAAATGTTAAAACTGTTTCATTATAATGTTTTCCTAAACTTTTTATGCTTGCTTTTTTTTATACAGAAATTTATTATTTTTTTGACAATGTAGTTTATTAAAAGTTTCTAAAATTAACTATTTGAACAGAGGCAGAGTTTACTAGAATATTGCCTCAAAGGATAATAAAAGCATAATTTTTATTTGAAAAGTATTAAGAGAAAAACAGTTTTAATACACTTCTTTCAAAGTTTAACATTCAATTAATTAAAATCAATAGCTCTCCAATTGAATTTATAATTAATTTTTATTTTACGTTTGATTAATTTTTGAACTACTAAAATAGCATTTAACTTTGTGAATTTGTTTTAGAAAAATGTAAAAAAAGGAAAATATGTCTGAAAAATAACTTCTCTTTTACTAAACTAAATTAATAAATGTTTGCTTTTGCATGATGTTTGTTTAGTACGTTTAGCCCTGAGAAAATTATATAACATCAATATGAAACCATCTCAAAAATAAAAACCAACAATTTTTAATAATAATTTTGACTTATCTGAAATAATAAAAATGAAATTGGCACATAATTCGTTTCAAAAAATTTCTATAAAACAATCATCAAAAAATGTATCTCAAAAAATATATATTTGCTTTGCTGCCCCCGGACCAGGGATCCTAAAGCGGTAGGATATCCAGCTCGCGCTTAGGAAACGGAAGCAGATCTTTTTCACCCTCCCAAACAAACTCTGTACCTAGCTTCAGAACTCCACCTAACGGCCAGAGTAAAAGCTCTGGGAAAAACAAGTTCTGGGTGGGGGGGAGAGTCTCCGTTTCTCTCCTCATCTGGGGATGATAAAGAAAGCGCTGATCGCAAATCTTGGTTGAGTTTTCCAAACACTTAAAGTATTATTAATTGTTTGAAATTTAATTTATGTTTCTTCCTTTTTTATTTAGGTTTTCTAAAATTTTTAATTTATAATTGGATAGACTAAGGTAACAGATTAATTGAATAATTTTGCGATTTATGAAAGTGTATTTAGATAAAGTAATTTTAAGTACTGTAAAAGCGTTTTAAAAAAATAGTCCGTTTTTAAGCATATCATTTAAATAATAATTAAAGAATCTGTTGATTTTTCTATTTTACGTAATTGATTTTTCAGTGATTTCAAAGAATTTGCATAGATAAAGCAAGCAAATATATTTTTTTGAGATAAATTGTTTGATGTTTTATAGAAATTTTTTGAAAGGAACTTATAAAATTATGTGCCAATTTCATTTTTATTATTTCAGATAAGTCAAAATTATTATTAAAAATTGTTGGTTTTTATTTTTGAGATGGTTTTATATCGATGTTATAGAATTTTCTCAGGGCTAAACGTATTAAACAAACATCATGCAAAAGCAAACATTTATTAATTTAGTTTAGTTATTTTTCAGACATTATTTCCTTTTTTTTACATTTTTCTGAAACAAATTCACAAAGTTAAATGCTATTTTAGTAGTTCAAAAATTTATCAAACGTAAAATAAAAATTAATTATAAATTCAATTGGAGAGCTATTGATTTTAATTAATTGAATGTTAAACTTTAAAAGAACTGTATTATAACTGTTTTTCTCTTAATACTTTTCAAATAAAAATTATGCTTTTATTATCCTTTGAGGCAATTTTCTAGTAAACTCTGACTCTGTTCAAATAGTTAATTTTAGAAACTTTTAATAAACTACATTGTCAAAAAAATAATAAATTTCTGTATAAAAAAAGGCAAGCATAAAAAGTTTAGGAAAACATTATAATGAAACAGTTTTAACATTAAAAAAAAAAAGAAATCTCAATCTTTAAATTTGGACTAATACGCTGGATAACTACATATTAATAGGAAGAAAAAAAAGTCATACCGTGGCAATTATCATCGGAAGAACACTCTTGCTTCTGCTTCATTAACTCTTGGCCAAATATGACTGACCCCAAAGAGCTGCATAGTTTTACTAACATCAGCTTCAATGGAGTCAATTATTTAGCAATACATTTTTTGGTGACTCAAAAGATGATACTTCACACACTATTCATAAGGAAAAAACGTTTAAAACATTTCCATCCAAAACATTTAAAGTAATTTTAAATAAACTTAATCATGCATTTTAAACTAAGTCAAAGAGCAAGCTTTGCGTTATATAATATATATCTCACAGTTATAATATGAGTACAATTTGCAAATTCAAGCACAAGGAAGTATAAATTAATTCACCACAATATAATTCTTCATCTTTAGAGACCACTAACTATAAAAATAATTAATATCTCAAACATGAAATTTATGAATGGCAAAAAATAGAAAATATTAAAGTTCCAGGGCAATGCCAGAAAAATCTCCAGATCATATCACAATTTATTCTTCACCTTTAGGAAGATCTGGCTATAAAAATAAACAATTATATTTATTTACTTTCTGAAATATGAGTTAATTTCTGAAATATATCTTTAGAGAATTAATTAATGAGTCAAACATGACATGTATGAAAATGAAAAAAAAAAGTTCCAGGCAAAAGGCAGAAAAGAAATCATCATCTGTAAAGACCACCAGCTGGAAATGAAAATTGATTAATACTTTAAACATAAAATTTATAAAAGGCAAAAAATAATAATAAATAAATTATTTATGCCAGAAAAAAATTTATACACCATATTACAATCTCTACTTCATCTTAAGAGTAGGTATAAATTAAAACCAGTAAATATGTTAAACAAGAAATTTATGAAAGGCAGAATAAACATGAAATGTAAAAGTTCCAGGCAAATGCCAGAAAAAAAATTAACAGATTACATAAATTTTTTTTTTCATGTTTAGAGACCATTAGCTATAAATTAAAATTAATAAACGCTTCAATTAATAAACACACAAAAACATGAAATTGTTTCTATTTTCACAGAAGCAGAATACATGAATTGTATTAAATTTGGGAAATACTGGATAGCAGCAGGTTAATAAATCCAATAAATAAAATACATAAATCAATGAAATGGATTACTAGGTGCTGAATAAAAAACCTGGCAACTATTTTCAATATTAGTATAAATGTTTTTAATTACAATATATTAGAATAAGTTAAAAATAATATCAATATTAGTATTAAGAATAAATCAATTAACAAAATATAAGTACCTAGAAAAACACATTTTGGCATGAAACATTCATATTATATCTTAACGATTGACATATTATTGCATAGCCCAAAAATAAAGTGACATGAAACTTACCCCGCCAGGTAATGTAATTTGATAATGGGACTTAAGCATCCTATCAGCACGAGGAATTGATTTTTGCCACTCTTAAAGAAGACAAATATCCTTAAAAAAATAATACAAGTAAAGAGAGGTATTTATATCTAAACAACTCAGAAAATATGTATTATAAAATCTCTTTTGATAGGTATATTAAAAGAAATTAAGATTAATTTGTGATTAAAAAATTATTTCATTTCTAAATGCTGGCAAAGAAGTCATACAATGGCAAACAAATACTTAGTGATTCAAACAAGTTAAATTATATCCGATATGAGTTAATAATAACATTAATAATAAACTGAATAACTTTGTTACTTAACATTACTTTGATGAAATAATGATAATGTGAAGTAAATATTGGTACACACATTAAAATAGATAGAACATTAACTATATCTTTAATTATTAAAAATCTAAATAATCTCTTCTATAACAACAGAAACTCTAAAAGTAATACACAAATGATTAAAAAGAAATAATTCTTATAACAAACATACAATGTAGTATTCTTTAATGAATAACATTATCGCATATTATTGAACAATTGTTCGCTCAACATACACTTTATTAGCACATGACAAAACTATATCTGATTCAGCATCGTAAGTTAGAATCTTCATTTCATAAATAAAACAGAATTAATTAAAATCAATGTCATTAACTTAAGTAATACACCAAAACTTGTTTAAAAAAAATTATGATCAAATTATTCTAAATAGAGATATCAAACTTTAATTTTGTATCAAAACTTTCATTAACTTAAGTAATACACCAAAACTTGTTTAAAAAAAATTATGATCAAATTATTCTAAATAGTGATATCAAACTTTAATTTTGTATCATAACTTATGTGAACACTTTCTTAAAATATTAAACAGACTCATCTGAATTACTGCATCTAATAATAAAGCTAATAAGTACAAAAATTTCAAAATATAAATTATCAAAAACAATCTTCATCCTCAACGATACAAATTTTTTTTTTCTTCTTAGGAAATAAAAACAATCAATCATTCAAAGGGAGTAGCAATGAATTTTATCACAATAATTGATCTCACTCAACAAAATATAAATTATGTAAACATTCAACACAATAAATTCCTTCCAGATAATCTCATGTAACTTCATGTAATCTCATACACGAAGTGTGTTGATATTTACAATCTCTCTCTAATTGTTTAGATGATCAGATCAATCAAAAGAAGCAATATCAACTAAATTTAAGCAAATCAATAAAATTGGAAAATTGGTACCTCCCGCAGAGTTGTTACTCAGTGAAGGGTTGTCACTCAGAGAGTTACTCAGTCAGAGTTGTTACTCAGTTACTCACTCAAGGGATAGAGCATTCGCCTCCGAATGAGGTGAACCGAATTCGAGTGCCAGTGACGGCTGCTGGTCGATATGAATTCTACTACTGGCTTGCACCGACCACAGTGCTGACGTAAAATATCCTCAGTGGTAGACGGAACATGGGTTAGAGTCCCCTTACTGTCAGACTAACCGTGGGAGGCTTTCGTGGTTTTCCTCTCCATGTAACTCAAATGCTGGTTGGTTCCATCAAAACGTCCTCCACGAAGGCAAAAATTTCCTCAAATGCTTGATCCTGGAGTTCTCTTGTTTGCTGGATTGGGCTCAAAATTACAAGGCTACGGAGTTGAACATTAGTACTCGAAACTCGAAATTGGATGGGCTGTTCAATGACTGTTATAAAATAAACTAATAATTTGGCCGCAATAGCCTGGTTGGTCGGGCTATGGACTCGTGCTCGTGAGAATGGGAGTTCGAATCCAGACGGCCGAAGAATACCCATGTATAAAATGGTGACTGGTGCATGTTAAATCTGCCTGGGTTACAAAGTCCACTAAGTTCTCATAACAAATCAATATCTCTGGGTACTGCTCCAGGAGTTCCCTTGTCTTTTGCATTGAGTTCAAAATTACAAGGCTATGTAGTTAAACATGGGTAGTTGTAAACTCAAAATTGAGTCAGTTTTTCAACGGCGGTCATAAAAAGAATAAAACTAATAATCAAATTGTATTTTCTCGTATTTCCTTCTAACTCCTTACATATTTTCTACACACCTTCATAATTTCTTGTTTCTAAGTCTATAGATTTTGAGCAGCATAGCAAAATGTAACTTAAAGAGATTTTTTTAATAATCTATATATATATTTCTCTTACACGGCACCAAAAAAAAGCCTCAGTACAACTTCCCGAATGGCAACGTTAGAAAATCGACCAATGAAATTGACCTAGATTTGGCATCTAAAAATTTTACATGCCAAATCTAGCTGAGGTGGCTCAACATATAGCGCTTTTAAAAACGGAAACAATAACCAGAGTGAGCAATATCAGGTTGTTCAATTCAGCTGCGGCAAAAATAAAAATAAACAATTTAAAAAATAAAAATGCTGTTGCCAGCCATAGAATTTTTTGAAACTTAACTTAGCAACATAAATCAGCTTCAAATTAATATTGAAATGTACAGGTTTAGAATATTCTACAGTGAAAAGTTTTCGGAACTTCAGTATTTAAAACAGTATACAAAAGCTAGACGTTAAGAACGTATCAAATGAGCGAGCAAAGCGAGCATTGGATTGCGAAGCAATCCGAAATGAACTGCGAAAGCAGTTCCGGGGGTTGGTGAGCGCCAGCGAGCAGGGGGCGAAGCCTCCTAGTTTAATGTTAATACTCAACAATAAAAAATAATGACAGTTTTCCTTAGGTGTATATAAATAGAAATGAACTTATAAGGGCCCCGTCTTTTTCAGTAGCTTGGGGCCCCGCCAAGCTTAAATCCGGCCCTGATTCCGGGATCTGTCCTGAGATCCAGATATAGTTTAACTCATCTAGTAACTTCTGAACAGCGGCTTCCAAAAGGGAGCGAAGAATTTTTAGAGGAAAGCCATCTGGCCCAGGGGACTTGCATTTTGAAGCTGTGAAGGAGTCGGTAAGTTCTTGTAAAGATAATGGTTTATTGTATTCTTGGTCAACTCCGCTGAAATTCAGAGGGAGCGGGTTTTTGTTTGGTGGTTTGGAATAGAAAGCTGCAAATGCATTTGACTGAGACAAGGGGCTGTGAAGTTCCATGTTGTTAACCATGATTAGGTTCGACGATATATTTTGGTTCTCTGGGCGGTTAAAAATTGAGCGGAGTATTTTTCCAATGGATTTAGTTTGGCATACGTTGACGCAAACATCATTCCAATATTGTTTTCGGGCTGACTGTATTGTTTTTCGTAGCTCAGCTGCTGTTTTTTTGTATGTTTTCAACATCTCTGGGTTGAGAGATCTACGCGTGATTCTTAGATATTTACGCTTCTTTCCTAATAAATAGGAGCACAGACTGTTCCAGAAGGGTGGGCTTAGTCGCTGGTCTGAAAGAGGTGTGTTTCTTTATTTTTTCTGGAAAATATTTTTAAACTTTTGGGTTGAGAGAGTATTTTCGATTAGAATAGTTTCTTCTAGGTCACGGGTTAGGGTCTTCCAGTGCACTCGAGTTTGTCTGTTCGAAGAAGGGTTGTTGTTTGGGATATTAAGGGGCATGCTCACAGGGGCATGATCGCTATTAAATGTGTCTGGGGACACTACGTAATTCATTTTGGGAAATAAGTCAGCTGATGTGATTGTGAGGTCTAGAAGAGAGGATTGGCACCCTGCTTTGAAGCATGTGGGAACCTTCGTGTTTGGCAGAGAGAATTGTGCGTCTAGGATCCACTCGAGGAGCCTATACGCATCTCTTGATGTTGTCTGAGCTCCAAACGCCCCATGGTGTGCGTTAAAATCTCCTATTAAAATAAATGGGTTCGTTAACGTGCGTCTAAGGGAGTGCAGCCAGTCTATTGAAAATTGACCTTTAGGGGAATAAATATTCACTAGTAAAAATGAGAAGTCTGTCATTGTGATCTGCACCCCTAAGATTTCATTATCTGATGTTGGTAGATTTGGTGTTGGAATGATTTTCGATAAAATGCCACGGTCAACCGTGATGACAAGTCCGCCACCTTGACCTCTAGTTCGGTCCTGACGGAAAATTGTTTTGGACGGAACATAAAATGAGTCAGCCGGATTTAGAAACGTTTCCTGGAGAGCTATTATATGTGATTGAGAGAAAGGTTTTACTTTAAGCCAGTGAAGCTTGTTTTTGATACTTCGGCAATTCCAGGAAGTGATGTTAATTAGCATGTTGAAAAATGTACATAAAGTAGCTAGAAAGTTGTATTGTCAATTTCAGGAAGAAAGTAGATATTAGTTTGTGGTTTTATTGGTCAATGATTTTGTTTGAACTTGCGAGACCTTTTGAGTTTGTCCTCTATTTTGTGATCTTGAAGTTCTGCCTCTAACTGGTGTTACTAGACCTTGCACTTGAGTATCTGAAGATTCTGGACGAAATTCTGTTTCAAAGTGGGTGGGTATGTTCAGTGTGGATGACTCAGTGTCGGCCACGAGGGAACATTCGGTTTTAGGAACGTGATCTAGAACCTCCGTGTCGCGTGTGGGACGAAATTTCTTACGTGAAAGATTTTGGTGAGATGGTTCAATGTCTTGTCGAGAAGTCAGAATTTCTAAGACTTTAAATATTTTGTCGAAATGGGCGTCTTGGCGTTGCTGTAACGCCAAAAGTTTAGAATCAAACACAGTAGCTACTTCTGATACTGCTGTTTTGATTATTTCTTTGATATACGCAATTTGTTCAGAACGGTCGGATTTCACCACTGATGCAAAAGTTGGTTTATCTTTTTGTGATTTATATTGTCTGCGAGCTTCTGGAAATGTTAAGTGAGATTCGTTATTGAAGCGAAAAAGCGAGCTTCCTCTAGTCGTGCTTCGCAATCAGGGTAGTCAGAAGCGTGATTCCCTGAACAATTGCTACAGATCGTTGTAGAGCGGTTGCATGCAGATTTGTGATGACTTCCACTGTACTGGCAACAAATTTGAGTAGAAACGGGGCAATTCTTTTTCAGGTGCGTGAATTTGTAACATTTATGGCACTGTCTAGGGGGATCGTAAAATGCTATGGGTCGGAGGCTATCATAGAAGAGTCTAAGATTCTTCGGCGTGTGTATTCCGTAACAGGTAACCAAGCAGGTTTCAGAAGGGACTGTATCTCCCCTTTTTTGGAATCGTCGAATACTATTTACTTGGACGTTGCTGTGTTCTAATTCGGATTTTAAATCTCTAAGATTTAAGTCTAATGGTATCTCATACAGAAGAAAGCGAGATGTAACGTTTTCTTGTAGCACTTCTGGTTTGATAGGTATATCAAATAGAGAATTCAGATTACAAAGTTCCAATGCTGTAGCTAAATCCGAAGTTTGAATGAGTTTGCCTTGTCTTGTATGTGTGCATAAACTAATTTTTCTTAGGTCGCTAACCGCGTTAGTTAGAATTGTTTTTAATTGCAAAGGTTTTTTGGGAAACGAGTTAACTTCTGTTGGCGAGAAAAATAATACGTATGAATTTAGACCATTGTCCGTTGCGTACGTCAGTTTGTCTTGGATCGTGTCGTCATATTCTAAGAGGATGTTGGTATTAGTTTTCACGGGACGACTGCTATATTCTGCAACAGTTTCATCCATTAATTCATTCTGATCCATAATTTACATTTCCAAATTATACAGAAAATTGTAACTTACAGTTTTCCTGGGAAGAAACAGAAGAGTCTGTCGGTAAAAGGGCGGTTCCTTTCCCGACGAGCGAAAACTCCCAACTCGGGAGAAAACAACAATTACGAAGTTATTATCAGTAACCGAGGTAAAGTATCCGTCAATGGTAATATAATGAAACTACTTTATCATAATTTGTCTATATAGGTTCACATTATTTAAACTTCAAAAGATCATATATCACAAGCAACCACCATGATTTGTTTGTCACCACAATATTTATTTACACAGGAATCATTCAAATGGTTTGAAAGGAACGAACAACAAAAACACCAGCAGGATAAGGATAAATAGAAGCCTTTTTACTTCCTTTCTAACCTCCAGTCCCGCCCAAAATATAGCGCACCTCCAGTCGCCTTCCGCGAAGGTAATAATTCAAAACTATCAAATTGAAAACCTGTTCCACTGTCTCCCCTACATTTTTGGTGGGGGTATGTTGTTAAATTCAAATTAAAAACATAACAGAAATGTATTGTGGTCTAGATTATATATTTATTTATTTAAAAGAAAGGAGAAAGGATGCCGTTACCGGCATAGCAAAATATAAACAACAACAAGCAACTCACTGTTGCCAACAGCAGAATGGCTAGATAAAAAGCAATGTTTCCATTACAAAGAATGTGTTTCGAAAGATAATTGACATTGTTAAAGGCATGTATTTCAACACTCCTCCTTGCCTGTAACACTGTACTATACACTACATTTTTAAAATATTCAGAGTGTGAAAAACACAGGATAAATTAGACCTTAAGTCTAATAAGTCTCGGCATAACTAAAGTTGATCAAAGTTCTCTTTGGTACTTGTTTTGTAAAGAGATCTGCCACATTTTCCTTTGTCGGGATATATTGGAAGCGATCTGCTCACCAAGTTTCGAAGAAAAAAATACTTGATGTCGATGTGTTTGCACCTATCAGATGTTATCTGCTTTTTAGCTAAAAAAATTGCTCCTTGGTTGTCCACAAATACATCTTGAGGACTAGACACTAACTTATAACATATTTCCTTCAGGAGATTGTTCATCCACACCACCTCTTTCGCTACGTGACACATTGCAACATACTCTGCCTCAGTTGAGGATAAGGCAGTTGTAGGTTGTGTTTTGCTGGACCATAAAACAGGTGCACCATCAAGTACGTATAATAAGATAACTACTGTATGACTTGCGGTCAGTTCTATCTCCCCTCCCAGTCAGCATCAGAATATACTAATAGTGGTTTACCATTTTTTTAAAATTTTAGTTTTTTGTGCATGGTTCCCTTCAGGTATCTAAGGATATGTTTCACACCCCTCCAGTGTTCCTCTCTGTGTTTTTCATTGAACTGGCTTATATATGTGGTGGAAAAGGTTATGTTTGGTCGAGTTCAACAAGTTAAATACAAAAGGCTTCCAATACACTGGTGATAAGGAATCCCCAAGCTTATTTCTTTAATTTGTTCCCATTTCTGTTCATCGACTCTATTGAATTTTAAGTTTGGGTCTAATGATGTAGCTGCTGGCTTTGCTTCAGACATTTTAAATGTTTCCAGGATTTCAGACACATAAGCTGTTTGATCTAAAGTATATGATCCATCATCTTCCTTCAGAATTTGCATGGGCAAGATTTGGCTTGCTGGTCCCAGATCCTTGGCAACAAACCTTTTCTTAATCTTTCCCTTGAACTTGTCTATCTCTTCAATACGACCAATTATCAGGAGATCATCAACATATGCTCCAACTACAATTCGTTTTTGATGACAGAAATAAATACAAGGATCTGCTACCGTTCGCTTGAGTCCACAATCGATCAGAAAGTCATTTAAACAGTTGTTCCATGCACGCCCGGATTGCTTTAATCCATAAATGCTCTTCTTTAGGTGACATACCAGGTGCTCTTTTCCTTTTTCAACACATTCTTCTAGTTGGGACATGTATAAGTCTTCTTCTAAAATTCCGTTAAGGTATGCTGCTGTAATGTCCATCTAGTGAATTTCTTGATTTCTTTCTGCAGCTATGGCAAGCAATAATCTTATGGACTTCAGTTTAATAACAGGTGAGAAAGTATCTTGAAAATCCACACCAGATACCTGTAGATATCCCTTTGCAACTGACCTGGCTTTGAATTTAACTCGTTTTCCACTTTCATCTTTCTTCTTGCAAAATAACCACCTCTATGGTATTACCTTAAAACCTGGTGGCCTGCTGGTGAGTTCCCAAGTTTGATCTTGTGTCAGATTTTCAATTTCTTTATTCATGGCTTCCTGCCATTCTTCGGCTTCTGTTGACTGCAGGGCTTCTTTAGCCGTAACTGGATTTCTATACTATGATTTCTCCAATTGTTTTGCATTATATAGGTAATAGTCTTGCAAATGTTTTGGAGGCTTAACAACTCTTCTATGATTTGTTTGTGTATGATAGTCACATTTAGTAATACTCAGCTCATTATTTTTCCTTGCTGATTGGGGTGTGATGTATGTGTTGTGGTGTAAGTCCATCAAGCTCCTCTGAATTTGATTTTTCTTCTCTCTCTTGAACATGTATATTTGAATCAGCTATATCATCACATTCCAATTCATCAGTGAATAAATTTGATTCTTGATATCCATGATCCTCATTTGGCTTATTTCCGACTTTTTTCTCATCATTCTCCATCAGTAGTATGTTTTCTTCTATTTCATCTTCAATATGAAGAACAACATTGTTTTCTTTCAGATCCTTCATTGGATGCTCGTTCTTATTCGGAAAGGTATTTTCTTCAAAAGAGACATGATCAGAATTTTCTCATTTTTCAGATCCCATACTCTGTAACCTTTAGTACCTTCTGGGTAACCTAGCATGACACATTCAATAGCGTTCAAATTTAGAGCGTCTTGAAAATGATCGTACATGGCTCCAAGCTCTACATCCGAAAATTCTAAGATGTTTTGTTTGAACTTCCTTCCCTAACCATCTTTGTTCTGGAATTTCTCCGGCTATTGAAGTAGAAAGACACTTGTTTAGCAGGTAGGTTGCTGTTGAAAGTGCTTCTGCCCAAAATTTTTTATCTAAACCAGATTCTATTAGTAAACATCTAGCAGTGTTGATCAATGTTTGGCCTTTTCTTTCTGAAATTCCATTTTGTTGTGGAGATTCAGTCACGGTCAATTGTCTCTGTATACCATGTTGAGTGAGATACTTGTCAAGACTGTGATTTTTATACTCACCACCATTGTCACTCCTTAAGATCTTTATTTTCTTGTTGTGAACATTCTCAGCAATTTGCTTGTATTCATCAAATTTTTGCAGTACTTCATTCTTTGTCCTCATGAGGTATGTAGAAGTGTATCGAGAGAAATCATCGGTGAAAGTAACAAAGTAGTTAGCTCCACCTATGGATGGTGGTGTGATTTTTCCAACAACGTCTGCGGGGATAATTTCGAGAACTTCTTTCGCTTTGGTTTCAGCTGTCTTTGGGAATTTTTTCGCTTCATCTTGCCTTGTACACACACACTGCACAGGAGATCTGATGCGTTCTGTAATTTCAAGTTCTCATCTACAGGGAATCGTCCTTCAATAGAGTTATAATTTGGGTGTCCAAGTCAAACGATGCCAAAGTTCTTCACTTTTGTTTCTCGCAACATAAGCAGTGGCTTGCTTTTCTTCCACTATATACAGTCTTCTTCTTCTCTTGGCTGTCAGAATTGTTAATCTACCCTTTCCCATTACCTTAGCTTCTCCATTTGAAAATTCAACAATAAACCCATGTTCTTCAATTCGCCCAATTGAAAGTAGATTTCTTCCCAAATCTGGTACATATAGAATATTTAGAAGAGTAATAGTTTTTTCTGGGTCTCCAGGCAATCTAATTATGATATCACCTATTCCTGTTACACTTTTTTTTCATAATTTGCAACTTCTACAGTTGAGGAGTAAGTCTTAAAGTTTACATATCTTCCACGATCTGATGTCATATGCTCAGTAGCACCACTATCAAGAATCCAAATACCTGATATGTCTTCAGCATCATTCATAGCAGAAAATGCCCAATCAGTTTTTAAATCAACTGCTGTTTTTGCGACGACTCGATCATGCTTCCGTGCTTAATCACAATCTTTAGATTTATGACCCCATTCACCACAGCTAAAGCATTTAGTTTTCCTTCTGTTAATGTCTCCTTCATCTTCTTGCTTTTTTGGATACCATTTATTCATTTGCTTATTTGCTGTCTTCTTCTGAGCAAAATTTCGAGTGTGAAATGCTCGTTCTTCCTTAACAATAACTGTATTTTCATTCCTAGCAATCCTTTTTTCTTCTACTAATAGTTTTGATTTCACCATGGTGGTTGTGAGAAGTGATTCGTCGTTTTCAAGATTCAAAATCAATGACTCATAAGATCTGGGTAGACCCATAAAACATTACTAATGCAACTTCACGAGTAACAACCATTTGACAGCTTTCGATGCAAGTCCATTAGTTTGCTTAAATATGACTGCACAGTATAATTTTGATTCAAAGATTGCAAAATATGTAGCAATCCAAACTTGGTATGCAATTCTTTCAACAGATTCCATGCATCTCTAGCTCTTATACAGTCACCGATATCGTCTAAAAAGGTATCCTCTGCGATCAGGAACATCAATGTTAACGCCTCGTCATTTTTTTTTGGTTCATTTTCAGACATATTTGTTTCAAAGCCTGGTTCTAATGCATCCCAACATCGCTTTTGGCACGCGCTCGTATGGACCACGCATGGTGGTTTTCTCCATTCAGCTTCGGTATTTCGTAGTCGTCAGTCATTATTGAGTAATATTAAGGAAAAATATTGTTATCCTTCGGAGTATTTTACCTTCTTCAGTTGTCAGTTGAACAAAATATTTTAACTTCTTCAAATATGAGTCACTGGCATTATTAACTTCGGCATTGCTTACATCGGCAATGGAATATAAATCTTCATCGATCTTAACTCAACAAAACATTTCCTTTAGAGCTGTTGAGATTAAATTATAATTGTAAATAAACAGATCATTTTTAGAGAAAGAAATATTTTAATAAAGATTATAACATGAGATAAACTTGGTTGAAAAAGAACACTTTTATTGATGTTTTTAAAATTACAAAAAACGACAACTGTTGCCAAAAGCAGATGAACAAATAAAGCAAGGCAATGGATCAGTCATACTGCTTACAACAACCTCGATTTGTTGATTCCATCAATAATTTCCGGTCCTGGTATTTTACATTCTTTCAATCCCCCTTACCAGGGCTCGGGAATGATCACCACACATATACATAATATATCACAGTTATTCTATAAAACCTAACTGAGTCCTCAAATTATTGAGTACTTTCTTCGAAATGTTTTTTGTTAAGAGGTCAGCTACATTATCTCGTGAATTAATATATTGAAACTCGAAAATTTTTTCATTTACTTTGTCACGTATGAAATGATACCTAAGATCTATGTGTTTACTCCGATCAGACGTAGTTTTATTTTTAGCTATGAACATAGCTGCTTGGTTATCAACATTTATTGGTACGGGAGGTGGTACAAACATTTCTTTACCGAGCTCAAACAGTAAACTCTTTATCCACAATACTTCCTTGGTGGCATGGGCCATCGCCAGGTATTCAGCTTCTGCGGAAGACAATGCAGTGCAATGTTGTTTTTTACTGGACCAAGACACCGCAGCACCCCCAAGAATGACCACATAACCACTAAATGATTTTCTGTCAGTGCAATCTGCAGCCCAGTCTGCATCGGAAAATACTTCTAGCTTCTTTCGAGTTTTTCTATATGTCAAACAAAGATGTTTTGTTTGTTTAAGATACCTGAATGAGTGTTTGACACTTCGCCAAAGGTTTTCAGAAGGTCTTTCGTTAAACTGGCTCATATAAGTTGAACTATAAGCAATGTCAGGGCGAGTACCACAGGCAAGATACAGTAAACTGCCTATCGCCTGTCTGTATGGGATTTTGTTTGATGCTTCTTTAGTTTCCTTCCACTTAACATCGGTTAATTTATAGTGCTTAACACTTGGGTCTAAGGGAGTTGATGCTCCTTTGAGTAAGGTTGCATCAAAGGTCTTCAATACTTCTTCAACATAAGATGTTTGGTCTAAGGTTAAGGATCCATCAGCATACCTTTTCACTTTCATCGATAAAATTTCACATACTTCTCCAAGATCTTTTGCTCTAAACTTTTGTTTAACCTTAAGTTTAAACATGTCTATAACTTCTGGATTTCCAACAATAAGCATATCATCTACATATATGCCAAGGTAAAGTGTTTTATTTGGATGATAGTAAATGTATGGATCACTTTTAGAACGTGTTAATCCATAATCCTTTAAAAAGGTGTCGAAACACGCATTCCACTCTCTTCCAGATTGTTTCAATTCATATAGGCTTCTTTTAAGGTGGCAGACAAGATGTTCTTTGCCTGGCACTATGGCTCCTTCAGGCTGTTTCATGTAAATGTCTTCTTTTAAAGTACCATTCAGGTACGCAGCAGTTATATCCATTTGATGAATATCCATTTCACATTCTACAGCTAGTGCCAATAAGATCCTAATAGATTTTAATTTGATCACGGGAGAGAATGTTTCTTGAAAGTCAATTCCAGGAACTTGCACGTAACCTTTAGCTACCAGTCTAGCTTTAAATTTATCACAATCTCCTGTGTCAGCTTTCTTTTTCCAAAATATCCATCTAGAACTGATAAGCTTGACATTTGGTGGTTTGGTAATAAGCTCCCACGTTTGGGCACAACGTAAGTTTTTAATTTCTTCATCTATGGCCTTTTGCCACAAATTTGCTTCTTGTGATGTTAGAGCCTCTTCCAATGTTACAGGGTCCCTATGGAATTGCTTCGCATTTGCGGAACATGCTTCTTTTGCCTTGTAAAGTACATAATCTTGCAAGTGTGCAGGGGTTTTAATAGCTCTTGTGCTTCTTCTGGCAGAATCACTTTGACAGACTTGACTATTTGGATCTTCTTGATCATGTTCTAGTTGGTTGAACTCCTCTGTCATTTCAACTTGCTGATTTGTCTGATCTCCACAAACATTATTTTGGTATTCATCTTGATTGATGACGTTTGTGTCTGGATTCAGATATTTTTCTTCTGACGATGTTTCATGTAGTACAGAATTTGGATGTTCAACTGATTCTTCTTCACTTGAGTTCATAAATTCTGTGTCTTCATTTTCAATTAATAAGGAAATCTTATCTTCATAGCATCCTTCTTTGGTCAACTTGAAAGGGAACACATCTTCTTCAAAGAGCACATCTCTGCTGATGAAAAACTTTTTTCTTTCTGGATCCCAGAGTTTATATCCTTTGATACCACTTGGGTACCCAATATGGATACATTCTATAGCCTTTGGGTTAAATTTGCTCCGTCTTTGAAATGAGCGTGTATGGCTCCAGGCCCGACATCCAAAAACTTTCAAGTGATCCAAGGTCGTTTCTTTACCTGACCATAACTTTTCTGGTGTACTTCTTCCAATTTGCAGTAGATGGGCGTCTATTTCGGAGATAAGATGCTGTGCACACAGCTTCAGCCCAGAATTCTGGCTTTGCTCCTGATTCTATGAGAAGGCATCTGGTTATGTTGATCAAGGTCTGGTTCATCCTTTCTGAAATTCCATTTTGTTTAGGGGATTCCGGCACAGTTAACTGCCTTTGAATTCCATGTTTGATAAGACAGTTGTTAAATTTTTGTGACTTAAACTCACCTCCATTATCACTTCTTAAAATTTTTATCTTTTTGCTGTGAAAATTTTCAGCCATTCTTTTGTATTCATCAAACTTCATTATGACTTCATCTTTAGTTTTGATTGGATACACTGTAGAGTAACGAGAAAAATCATCGGTAAGCACAACAAAGTAATTTGATCCTCCCAGTGATGGCGGTGAAATCTTTCCGACTACATCAGAGTGTGCAATTTCTAATGTTTCCTCAGCCCGTGTGTTAGAGAGTTTTGGAAATTTCTTGCGTTTCATCTTACCTTGAATGCACACAGAGCATGGCTTGTTTGTTTCAAGATTTGATTCTTGTTTACTTTTAGTGGTTGTTATGTTTCTCAAAGTGTCTGGGAAAGGGTGTCCTAGCCTGCGATGCCAGAGTCCATTCGACTGGATCGTTGAAATGTACGCTGCAGGACAATCTTCTTCTATAATATATAGTCTTCCCTGTCTTCTAGCTCTCAAAACAATTTCCCCAGTTTCCGACAATATTCTTGCTTCACCATGGACAAATTCAATCTTAAAACCTTTTTCTTCGATTCTGCCAATCGATAGCAAATTTCCACCCAAGTCTGGTACATATAATACATTAGTAAGGTTAATGTTACTTTTGGTAGAATCATCATGAACTGAAATAGTGATGTTTCCTGTTCCGGTAACTTGAACTTTTTCAGAATTCGCCACTTCTACTTCTGAGGTGTAATCAGTTAGCGATTTGAATTTCTTTCGGTCTGACGTCATGTGCTCTGTAGTACCACTGTCTAGAATCCAGATTGTAGAGTCTTCAGCTTTAATTTTATTTGTCAAGAAGGCCCACTTTGTTTTTACATCTATAGCAGTCTTGGTACTGCTTTGATTTCTTTGTTGTGCTTCTTCACAATTTTTGGAGATGTGACCCCATTCTCCGCAGCTAAAACACCTGACAGTTTTCTTACAATTTGAAGCAGTTTCGTTGTTTCTTTTTGCTGTACATTTCTTCACAGTGTTTGTCTGCATTGGTCTTTTTTGAATATAGTTTTTTGTGTGAAGTGCACGTTCTTCCTGCTCTTCAGCAATGGGCACATTTCTATATATTCTTTTTTCTTCGACTAATAGTCTAGACTTCACAATGGTTGTTGTCAAGTTGTCTTCGTCCTTTTCTAAGTTCAGGATTAAGCTTTCATATGATTTTGGCAGACCTATTAATATGACAAGGGCAACTTCTCTGTCGGTGAAAGCGTAACCACCACTCGATAGTTTTCGGTGTATTTCAATCAATCTGGTCAAATATGATTGAATTGTTTCACCAGGCTTCAAGGTAATGTTGAAAAAATCCTTCATTAACTGCAAAACATGCAGCAATCCAAATTTAGTATGCATATCTTTCAATACAACCCATGCGTCCCTCGCCTTGGCGCAGTCGCCAATATCATCCAAAAACGTATCTTCTACAATCAAGATCATTAGGGTTAATGCTTCGTCATTTTTCTTTCTCTCATTTTCGGACATCTCAGCAAGGCCATAGCCAGGCTCAACTGCCTCCCAGCATTTCTTCTGCACCATCAGTGCACGGGCACGTATTGCCCATGCATGACTATTTTCGCCGTTTAACTTCTTCAATTTGTATTCTTCCATAGAGGCGATTACTATTGTGCTATTCTGCTGCCTATCTTCTTACATCCGAATTTCTAATGTTTATTTACACAGAGCGTCGTGCTGATAACGTGTTGAGATTAAATTATAATTGTAAATAAACAGATCATTTTTAGAGAAAGAAATATTTTAATAAAGATTGTAACATGAGACAAACTTGGTTGAAAAATAACACTTCTATTGATGTTTTTAAAATTACAAAAAACGACAACTGTTGCCAAAAGCAGATGAACAAATAAAGCAAGGCAATGCATCAGTCAGACTGCTTACAACAGCCTCGATTTGCTGATTCCATCAATAATTTCCGGTCCTGGTATTTTACATTCTTTCAAGAGCTTCGTGCTGATAACGTGTTAAATTCAAATTAAAAACATAACAGAAATGTATTGTGGTCTAGATTATATATTTATTTATTTAAAAGAAAGGAGAAAGGATGCCGTTACCGGCATTCGCGATCGCAACGGTCGATACGCCCTCTAGCGAGAGCCTGTAACCATTAGTTCCCTCATAACCTTTGGCAATGACGGACGCCATTTTCTTGGAAGCAAAATTTCCCTAAGGAAAAGGTAGAAGAACTTGGAAAAAACTAACCAGAACATGCCAAACACTGAAGCAGAACATGCCAAGCATTTGAAGAGCAACTTCTCAATAATTTTTACCTTTCTATTACCAACAACATAACATTATTTCATGATCACTTGCTGTTACAGATGTGTGTATTGCGGTAAAATAATTTTTCTGTCTTCAATTCATTACAAGTTAAAATGAAGTCAACATTGCTTTCGTCATTGCAATGAATAAATGTGTTCCAATGAATTCCATACAGAACTGTAAGTAATAGTTATAGAATATTCTTCTTCTTCATAGAAATGTATATATTTCTGTATCTACATAATTCAGAAAACAACAATAAAGAATAATCCGAATTACTTGAAAAAGTATCTTTTGTGCTGATTATAAATAAATTTTTTATCGTTTTCTTGGTAAGTGTTTTTTAGTTTTGAAAGAATTTCAACTAGAATTCAGCTATTCTGTTTTTAAGCTACATATTAAAATTCATATCGAGATCTTACAATTATAAAATTTTGATGTGTGGTATGTTACCTAAAAGTAATGAAGGGATAAACTATGTGTATATTATTTGAGAATAAAGTTTTCAAACAAAGAACATATCATTTTGGAATTCTCCGGACTTATAAATCAGGTAAGTGTTATGATTTTTATAATAAAAAATTTGCTTGTAAATAATTTTTTTTCTTACTTGATGATAGTTCTCTACAGAATGGTTTTTTTACGTCTGATTAAATACTATAAGAATTAAAAAAAAGAAACAATACGAAAGTTTTTATTGAAAAATGAGGAACTTTTAAAATCGTTTTTATCCTAAGAATTCTTTATTTTACGTTTTTTAGTTTATAATTTTTTGATAAAATTGTTGTCAAAATACCTTTTTTGAAAAATTAAATGGTATTAAATTATGTGTTTATGTATACTCCTTGCATATTCTAATATTTGAAGTAATATGATACAGAAAAGTATGGAAGAAAAATTCGGTTCTTACGTATTAACCACAGCTACAGATTTGGCAGATTTTTAAGTGCCACCAATCTACACTTAAACTTTTTGGAAAAAATCTTAAAATGAAACACTTTGTTCAAAATCAAAGTATTCAATCGGATTTCGGTGGAAAATGGGCCGATATAGAGTTTAGCATAGATTCAAAACAAACTTTTCTCTCATCTGATTCTATAGCCATTATGAACTCGAATAAATAAGATTCAAAATGAAATAACATTTCCAAAACGGACGTTTACTAAGATAAAGTTTCATGTTATGTACATTGGTACATTTTCGTTATATTTCACTTCATAAAATATTTCGCTTCTGAAAAAATAAAATTGCATCTTGTTTTGTTTTTGGCAAGTCCCAAAGTCGCATTTTCGTAACACTAAAAAATGGCGACAAAAAAAAAAAGAATGGTTCTTTTTTTTTTTTTTTTCTTGTTTCGTAAGCATTCTTTATTTTACGTTAAAATTTAAATGGGCCTTTCATGTTATACCATTAAATTTAGTAAAATTATTTCTCAGGCATTAGGTTTGAACTCTTATAAGAATATACCTATTTTTTTCTCTTTATTTACGAATATTTTTCCGATGTGTTCTGGATGTTCCTTCTCTAAAAAAAAGAGATACCATTTTGTTTTCGTTTGCATAAAAAAGAAAACAAACATTTTTCTTTTTTAAATTTAATCAGCCACAATAAAGATGGAACGTTACAATGCTACATTAAAGACGTCTCCAGTGTAACTGAATGACTGTTCATATGGAAATCACAGGGATTCGGCACATACAACAACGCCCCCTATAGTTCGTTGCGATCGCGAATAGCAAAATGTAAACAACAACAAGCAACTCACTGTTGCCAACAGCAGAATGGCTAGATAAAAAGCAATGTTGCCATTACAAAGAATGTGTTTCGAAAGATAATTGACATTGTTAAAGGCATGTATTTTAACATATGTGCTCTTCAATCGACTGACCACTGTCACAGAAAAGGGGGATTGCAACCCGCGGGTGCCAATTTGCTTCCAAAAGATATCTAACGTATACTTGGCGATCGCAACACTCGAATACGCCATCTGGGGAGAGACCGGTATCTTGCCTTTAGCCCTTCACATCGTGCACACATCGGTTAACTCCACTTTTTGAAAAATTTTACATTTAAGTGTCAAAGCACTTGGTATAGTCATAACTTTTTATATTTATAATAACTTTCCTGAATAATAAAGATTAACACCATTAAACGGCAAAATTTTTTTAGCCATTGAATAAAAGGTAATTTTTTTCAGAAGCCATTTTGATTAATTCCATACTGTAATGTAAATCGTTTCAATAACGGAATTATTTTATTATTATTGGATTATCTGTTTCTGCAGTGCATCGACGCTTTTTTTTAAAAAAACAGCCGAAGATGCTTTCCCCCTCTCAAATTCGCAGTCAAATGGCTGCCGATCGAATGGCAACATCAGAAAATTTTTTCGTATTTTCTTTCGACTTGGAAAGAGCTTTAGCCTTTCCCATGCTGACCACATCCATAGCTTATTATAAGCGAAATTTATATGTTTATAATTTCGGATGTCATGAATTCAGTAAAAATATAAGAAACATATTTGTTAGGCTAGAAACTGAAGGATCTCGTGGGTTTTAAGAAATTTCATCTTGTCTAATAAAGTACGTAAAGACTTACGCTGCAAACTTCGAAAAAATAATAACATATTCGTATTTGTGTACCGGGCAAAACAGAAATATTAAAACTGTCTTAAGTTTATTGAAACTTGTTCAAAGTACGGAAATAAGGGCTGAGTCAATTGAAATGAAATGTTTGGTAAGTGGACACAGCTATTTGCCCAATGACTCAGATTTCGCCATTATTGAGTCATGTGCAAAAAAAAAAAAAAAAAAAAAAAAAAAATCAAAACATTTTTTCACCAGATGATTAGTACAATATAATCAAAACATGTAAAAAGAAAGCGTCATTTCATCTAATCCAAATGACCCATCAAGATTTTTTCTCAACAAAACTTTTAGAGCAATCAATCATTAACAGAAAATTAACCATCACAGGGTTTCCAGTTAATTGGCTTAAAATACGCTTGATAAAGTTAGAGAGGTCCAAACCCCATCTCATACAATTCAAATGTGACTATATTGAAGATACAGAATTTAAAGCCATTAATATAAGAAAATTTGTAGTAGGTAGACTGCAAAGTTTGAAAAATATAGATCAGCCTCTATTATATCCTAGAGGTAAAACTGTGACAAGGGAAAATTGGAGGGACATGATGGACCTGCTAAAATTCATTCCTCCTGTTAAACATGATTACTATAAAAACTTGACAACAAATCGAAATGACGAATCCTCACATACAGCTGATCAAGAAGACTTTATTTATAATATTGCTGATGAATTAATTACAAATAATATATTATAACAGAACTGTCAACATTCATTTTTATGGAAAAGCTGTAATAAAAATATATTATAACTAACCTTTTCTGTAATAAAAAATTTAAAGACTGAATTTAATTTTATTACTTTTTTCATTTGCTAATTCGATTTACTCCACCAGTCACTTAAAAACTGTAACATTACTGACGATTATTCTTTGGCTGTTCTTTCTTAATAATTTTATATGCCATTTGATGAAAGCTATATCTGTATTTATGACTTCTACATTATATATTTGAATTTATATTATAACAGGAACTTTAAAAAACAATATACATTATTTCATCGCATTTCTCAACTTTTTGTTTTATGGAGTTAATCGATGTGTGCACTGAACGGCTCAATTATTACTCTTAATATATATTTTTTGAATATTGCGAAAAAGAAGTTTTTAAAAGTATATTAATTAGGAATTACAGATTAATGTTCAAGCAATAAAAAAAAGACTAATAAACCAGTTTGATTGCCAGACGTAACAAAGAGAAGCTTAACTCTAAGTATTACAACTTATTTTTATTTTTTAATTTATCATGATGAAATTTCGTGGTGTTTATAATAATCACATTTCTCATTCTTTCTATTTCCTCTGGCAATCGAGCTGGTTTCAATATTTTCAGTCTTGCGTTCGCGAGCAATGGTTCATTGTATTTTGATAGCGTTTGTATTTTTCACTCGTGAATATTAATTGTGTTCACTAATGTTCTTTTACTTCATTTTTTTAAAAAATTTTGAAAATATTCAATAAAGGATTCTATTACTATACGTAGCACACTATACGTATATTTTCATATTTTTCTTCATTTACTCAGTTAAATAAAAATTTCATAATACCTGTGTATGTTCCTGTGTATTTACATCAGAGCCCTAAAAACAGGGCTAAGTGCTTGGTCCTGGTTGAATGATGAGTGTTCTTGTGTACCAGCTATTTTTTCCCCCTCACCGCGGAAAAACAAACTGTCCCTGCCTATAGAGTAGTTAAAACTATTTATCGAGTGGAAAAATTGCAGCACTTAAGTGCTGCAATTTACTTTTATACTTTATGTAAATTTACTTTCATATTTTATGTAAATGTTTTTTTAAGCTCGAGTGTACGACATATTTTTTCTTAAAAAAGGAAAAGATAACGGTAGCTTTGTGATGCTTTATAGTATATTGGAAGATCTTTACGTCATTGCCTCGATTTAATTAAACTCACTTTAGTCAGAAGTTAATTTTTTTAATTCCTGAATATCTTTAAAAAACAAGAAAAAAAGATTTAAAGAAAAGGTAATAATATATTTAAAAAATAAATTCTACTCTCAAAATGAGTAAAAAACTAGAAGACAGGCTAATCTCACCAATTACTTCAACAAACTTTCTAGCTATGATCAGCACAACAGAATTTCTCTTTAACCATAACAATTGGCACAACAATCAGCGACTGACGAAAAACAGTCCATTCAGTCATGTTGAACTTTTGCATTTGCCTTCTGAAGACGTTGAGCCCCACTCCTTAAAACCTTGTCTGAATCCTTCAAAGGGAATCTCCAGAGTTCAATTCCACATTGGCTTTTCTGCTCCGGTCACAAAGATCATATTCCAGCTGAATTTAGGCAGCTAGCTTTGGAAATTTTCGGCGAGATTCCCAGTGACGCCGTAAAAATTTACACAGACGGTAGTGGACTGGGAGACCTAGCTGGTAGCGGCATCTTCATTGAAAAATCTGGGCAAAATTACTCCATCTGTCTCCGTAATCCTGATTTCACTCCAGTCTTTAGAAGTGAAATAATCGCAATTGAACAGGGCATCGATGCTATAATCAACGAGAGTGACTTTGGAGATCATTGGATCCTGTCGGACAGTCGCAGCTCTCTTCAACACCTACACAATTGGACTAAAGTTGGAGGCAAAACAAGCATCTCCATCCTTCTTAAACTTCAACTTATTTCAAAGCACCACGACGTTCATCTTCAGTGGATACCATCCCACGTTGACATCTTTGGCAATGAGCAAGTGGATTGCTTGGCCAAGGAGGGCTGTAGTCATTCAACACCTTCGTCCTCAGCCTCAGCCCTTACCTACTCAGAGATTCAGTCCAAAATCAAAAGCCATCTATCACAAAAGTAGAGGAGCCCCCACTCTCACCACTGGTATGCGGCCAAGGAACCGGGCTCTTCACTTGTTCAAATAGGTGATAGAGCGACTCAAACAGCAATTTCCAGATTCGCAAGTGGACACACGAATAGTCTCTCGTACTTTGAAGGAAAAAAGACTTATGCAGTCTGCTCCAAATGTGAAGCCCAGCAGGCCTCTGTTGAACATATGCTTGACTGCTTGGGCCTTTCCAAGGAAGACTTATACGCTACTCCACTTCTTGTCATCGACTTTTTGAGGGTCAACAACCTATTGGATCTTCTCTGACGGAGTCATACAAGTGGAGGATAAGGAACAGCAACAACAACAAATGAATAAAAACAAGAAAAATATTACCTTTAAGTAAATAAAATTTATATAGAAGGAACGAATTAACAGCGAATAAAACTTTCATAATAAATTACAAGAAGCTTATAAATAAAAAGCAAGCTATCGATTTTTAAAACACTTCCCACATAAGGGGCGTATACATGGGGGGTGGGGGGCAAGGGGGCCAGCCCCCCGAAATCCGAAAAGAAAATTATATATATATATACACGTATAGTTGATATTCGGATGGCTTTGCTCGCAAATAGTTTCCGAAAAAAAGTATAGAGTGCGCTAGGAGTATCGTAAATCTAAAATATGGGCGTATTATGAAGTTGTGGCCTATTTTGGAAACCCAATCGAAATTTCGAATAGGTTCCTGTTCGAAGATTTTAGACTATTCCGGAAATCAAAGCTTCTCGAATTCATGCGCTCTAACTCAATTTATATAAGCGGGAAACAGACAATATGCACGCAGTATGTATTGTGTATGTAGTTCGCTCCAAGTCGTTTTATCTGTAGTTCTGTTTATTGGACTAGTGAGATCCTTGGATAGCGATCATCTGCATTTTGCTGTTGTGGAATCTTAAATTTGCTATTAAGTCAATTGCATTCATAATGAGGAGACAAGCTTCTATTAAAAAATTTTTTTGCAAAAAAACAAAACAAAACAGACAGTAAATAAGTCTGTTAGCGACAGTACTGAAGTTGGCTGTGCTACTAAGAAGGTTACTTCTGGTGTCGAAGGTATTGGTACTGTTGATTCTCATCCAGCCCCAATTACAGAGGATTTCAACCAGGTAAAAAGAAATATCTATGATATTGGAAACTATTGTCAAAACGATTCCGTTCGTTAGTTAATAAATGAAGAAAAAATTTCGCTTGTAGAAAATGTTTGGAAACTACAACCTGCATACAAATTTCCTTCTAATTCCAGTTGCTCTACTTCAACCCATACTAGAACTTTTCAAATGAAATGGCTAGAAGAATTTGAGTGGTTAGCTTATTCTGAAGAAAGAATCCGGATCTTTTTGTAAATATTGCGTAATATTTTCACCTTCCAATAGTGTAGGAAAAAGAGATCATCAAGTAACAGGGGCATTAGTAACACGGGCATTTAATAATTTGAAAAAAGCCAAGGAAATATTTCGTAAACATGAAAATTGCACTTATCATAAAACATCCCAAGTAGCACCTAATATTAGATAATGTCTGAAAACCGGTAAAATCTAACGTTATCTTGCACAACTTCTAATATTAGAAAGATACAAGAGGTCGCTGTTTGCTCAGCATTATATAATATTAGATTCTATGCAAACTAATATTATCTAGTGTTCACCGTAACATTATTTTGCATTAGTTTTGACGCTACATAATATTAGATTTTGTATTTTCTGATATTATCTTGCGTTGCTTTTTATTCTTTGGAGTAAGCAAGAGGAAGATTTGGATGGTAGTAGATTAATTCGGAGATATAATTTTGATTATTTTTCTGTATTGCTGTGAAACAGTAAAACATAGAACAGTACTTTTGTCATTCTATGCTTTATTTACTTAGCAATACAGAAATAGTAAATAAAATTATATTAGCGAATTCTGCTACCATCCATTTTCCTCCCTTTTACTCTAAAGTATATCTTATGATCAACTGATTTTGATTATTTCCAAGTAATTTAAGAAATACTATATTACAAATTTTATTGCTATTTTTTTCTTTTCTTCATACAATGAGTTTTCTGATGAATCATTAATAATTTTCAAGTCTTAAATTTTAATATGTATTCTTAATTTTTTGTTTAGAAATTAGCTATTTTATCAAAATCTGAATTGAATTTGTTAGTTTTGTAAAACATGCTTTATAAAAGTCGGTAACTTAAGCCATTTGTAATTTTCAAATTATCATTCATTATTTATATTCTGAAATTATATTATTAAAAACCACACTACATAATTAAAGTTAAATTTACATCTGATTTGAGTTGAAAATTTACCTTTGTAACTTTGTCATTCTCTTCCAAAAATATAAAATGAAATATTTCGAATTTTCAAATTGTTATTTTTTGTAATAATCAAGACAATAAAGAAAATTTAAAAATATTCAAATTACTTACTCCCATAAATTTTTCACTGATATTATATGGAAAAATACTTACGTAACTTACTCCTTTTAGAATCTGAAATTTTACTAAACAAAACACTTCAAGCAAAACTCAAAGGCACCCGTAGAAATATTTTCAGGGAGTGCAACCAGGAAGCCTTTAAGAATTTTAATTAAAAGTTTTGCCAATTACTTTCTGCAATGAAAAAATAATTTCTGATATGCGAATGCAAAATTGGCACATAAGAAATTTTTAACGATTTGATAACCAACTAATTTCAAATTTTGAAACAAAAAAAAGTAGTAAATTTTGTATTTCATCAAAATTAAATTTGCACTAACATTTAATTGCAGACGAAAAAACGTAACATCTTTTTTTATTATAATTTGCCTTTACTAATGATAAAAGTTTGACTACTATCAGTTACTTTTTGAGAATGTTGCTATCACAAAACTTTTGTTCAAAATCAATCAATTCCATTTTTGGCATTTTGATGATAACAGATTATGCATTATAACAGAGTAAAAACAAACATAACGTTATATGTAAATGTCTTAAATGGAAGTTTTTTTTCTTTTCTTTTTTTTCTTTTTTATTTTTTTAAAAAAAAAGGAAGCTGCAGTCGCACAACATGTTTTCAAAAAGAATATACAAACCTTTCAGATGAAAGTTTAAGCATTATTCTTTCCTACATTGATTGGGAACTTTCATTAAAATGTAAATGTTATTCAGCTTAAAGTCAAAGAAATTTTTTACTATTATATTATTTTAAACGTGATAAAAAAAAAAAGCAAGCCTTTCGTCTCAAATTTCAAATGAATAATCATGTGAAAATTTTCTATATTTAAATGTTATTCAGCTTAAAGTAAAAGAAATGTTTACAATTAGAATTATTTGACAATTATATTATTCTAAACATGATAAAAATAAAAAAGCAAACTTTTTATCTAACATTTCAAATAAATAATCATGAGAAAATTTCTGAAACTAAAATAATAAAAATACTTACAATTTTGAGATAAACTTTAAAATCAGCGTTAAAAGAAAATTGCTTCCGATATCATGTCGACTGATTAAAATAACCAAATTTTAAATATATTCAACTGTTTTCATGACACTTAAGCACTTATAAAGATTTGTTAACGTTACATTTTATCAATACAAAAATCAGACCTGACAAATCAAAATTTTAAAATAATGAAGATTTATTACTAAGTCGTAGAAAAAATTACACTCTGCAATAATGAAGAAAAAAATCTAAGATAAACATAACTATTTCCGAGCATAATAATTTTATTGAAAAACAAAACAAGCTATAAAATAATTTTCATCCAATTGTAAATGCAATACATTACCTTCATTGTTTAAATTAAAGTCGATAACCTTTTGATAAAACACAAATTAAAAGTACGTAATTGTTATTAAATAAAATAACTTTTTTTTCATGACTTTAGAAATATCTGATACAGTTTGAGTTTATTCATCCAATTGTAAGTCTTTATTTACTTGAAATTATATTTTCAAGCAGTAATTAAAAGCTTTTATGAAATATTCAGCAACATGTGTATACGAAATAAATATAATAATGTGTGTAAGTCACATGAGGACTTTTCGCTATGGCAGATTTATAGTGGTCCTTGCTGAATATCTACACTGGTTGCATCATTCACTGTAAGGATCGAACTTAGAACTACCAGCTGTCCATCATAGTGTGTGTAGTATCCAACTGCGAGAAGAAGTTTCTTTTGAGATCAATTTCTTTATAGTAAATTTTAAAAGAAAATTAAATTTACAATGGAAAAACCAAATTTAAAATTATTAAACAATGAATATTTATTTTAAACTTAAATTATTTAATTTGAAAATGTTTTTAAAAAATTGTAATATCTTTTACAATGAAATTAAATGAGTAAATTGCGGTATCAATACTTGCATCAAAAACTCGTGGTAGAGCCACACGAAAAGCAAAAAGTAACATAGTGGGAAGGAGATTAACAAAAGAGTTTAGCTCATAAACACTCTCAAGCAAACTATCATATGTTTAAAAAAAAAAAGAATTCAAACTGGAAAACTCTTTAACCCCTTTTATTAGACCTGAAAATAAATACTCACTATGTGGCAAGTCAACAAAAAAGTGTGAAATAAACAATTGCTTACTTTCGTCCATTGCATTTTAAAAATAGTAGATTTCCTTGAAGATGAAAAGCTATACTGAAATTTAAAAAGAAAAAAAATTAGATTTTGAAATGAAAAAAAAAAAAACAAACAAACAAACAAACAAATTTAAAACTATTTAACATTGAATATTTATTTGAAACTCTAATTATTTAATTTGAAAATGATTTTTAGAAATTGAAATATCCTTTACAACGAAATTAAATGGTAAATTCCGGTATCGATACCAGCGTAAAAAAAATTTCCTTAGTGTCACACAAAAAATAACACAGTGGGAAGGAGATCAACTAAAAGAATTTACCTCATAAGCACTCGCAAGTTAACTATCATATATTTAAAAAAAAAATAATAAAATCAAATTGCAAGATCTTTCAACTTCTTTTATTAGACTAGAAAATAACTACTCGCTATGTGGCAAATCAACAAAAAGAGTGCCGAAAAATTTTAAATAAACAAATGCTTATTTTAAAAATCGTATAAGTACATTAATATAAAAAGATATTATAGAAATTCAAATTCATCAATTTATGGTTGAAAAAACCATGTAGAAGGAGAATTCTTTAACAATTCACATATATATCAAAGTTGAAATATATATATAAATATATATATATATTAATTATATTTTGCCCCTCCCCCCAAATATGTTTACATAACGTTCTTTAAAAGTCAATATGCATAATATTTATTTTTTATTGTTTAATTAATTTTTTAGTCTCAGATTATATTTAATAGAAATTTATTTAAAAACTTTATTAAACAATAATTATTATTAGACTAATTATTATTATTATAATTATTTAATAAATATTTATTAAACTAAAAGAAACATTTCAGAATAGGACAAACTCGAAAGGTATAACCCCAGGCAAACATATACATATTTAAAAAAAAATAAATTGCAAGTTTAAAATCTAGTTTATATTGAACGTTAAACATTCTAGAATGTAATGGTTTAAACTGAGCTAAAAGTAGCAGATCATTAATTTTATAATTGTTTTAACTCGGCTAATTTGTTTACAGACAATTATTTTTATTTTTTTCATTGTTGCAGAAAAACTTTGTCACAGTCGAATTACTTAGCAAACGCTGTTTTACACGCATATTTTGAACTAATTACATAACTTATAATTTATAGCTAGACAATAAGTTAACAGAAAAGCCAACTACTATGTGCGAACAATAATAATTACAATTCATAATATTAACTGACTTTATTAGATACATGATTTTTAACTAAAGCAAAAGCGTTACTTACAATACTTCTTTAACGTGACATGTAACTATCGTTGAAATTTATAAAGTTTCCAAATAATTACTAAATTATAAATACCTTAAGTAATTGAAAAGAAAGCTGCTAAGCTCGAACAATATGGTGTCGTGAACAAACCTGAGAAAGTTACATACAACTCAACAGTTGAAAAAGTTTTTTGAGTTCAATCGTTCGCAAACTACCACTAATATTATTTTTCGTTTTCTTTGCATTGGCTAAAAATGATATTTTAAGTAATACTTAATTTATTGTTTTCTTTCATAAATAAATGTTTATTTATTAATAATGTGGGATGACCTTTCGCAAAAATGTGGCGCTGTACCAAAAGTAATGAAATTGATTATTTTGAAAGTTCGTAAGTTAGATCGAATACTATATAATCTTATATCATATCAGTTCTAATATTAAAAGATAGATTCAAGAGTATTGCGTTTTCTAACACGGCAGTATTATATTGCATCTTTCTAATATTCGATCATATCATTTTGCTACCTGGGATCAGTTTTGATTGCTGAAGACACAAAATCCCTTGTAAAAAAAAGCTGACAATGTTATCAATCAATAGTCAATGCTCAAAGAAAATTGGATATTGAAAAAAACAGAAAAATATTGATTCCTATAATACAAACTATAAGATTTTGCGGAAGGCAACAAATAGCAGTGAGAGGTCATCGTGATAGTGGACGAATAAGCCTAGAAGAAACCAAATAAAAAATGACGGAAAAGAGTAGGGATAAAGGCCTTAAAGACCAATTAATGAACAGTGGTGGGAAGAGTATGTACACCAGTTCTTTTATTCAAAACGAGCTCATTGACATGTTTGGTCATTTAATCCAATCTCAAATTGTGACAAATGTCAGGAAGTCTATTTTTTATTCCATTTTAGCAGATGAAACCACTGGCATTAGCCAAGTAGAGCAGTTTTCTCTTTATGTACGGTATGTTGAAGACCAATCATACAAAATTAGAGAAGATTTTTTAACTTTTGTCCCCGTTAATAACGTTACCGGTGCAGGCTTAGCTAACACAGTGTTGGAGAGCTTGTCAAGTTTAGGATTTGACTTAAAGAAAATGAGAGGTCAAGGATACGACGGTGCTTCCGCGATGAGAGGGCAATTCAGAGGGGTACAAGCTTTTATCAAAGAAAAACTTCCACGGGCCTTGTATACACATTGTTCATCACATAGTCTAAATTTGTGTTTGTCAGATGCAAGTAACATTCCTTCTATAAGAAATTGCATGGGCGTTATCAAAGAAGTCTGCGGATTTTTCCACAAGTCAGTCAAAAGAACTGAAATCGACGATATCTGACTGCTGTCCTGAACAGAAAAAAAGAAACTTATTTCACTCTGTGATACACGATGGGTGGATAGGCACGACTCTGTGTTTTTGTTTGAAGATATTTTAGAACCAATCTTTCTCTCTCTTTTGAAAATAGAAGAAGAATCAAGTGACTCAGCACCTAAGGCACGTGCTCTAGGTAGTTCTATCAGTCAATTTCAATTTCTAGTCAATCTTTTTCTTTTGAGCCTCATGCTCTCAACTACACATAACTTATCCGAGACGCTTAAAAAAAACATAGATCTTTCTCAAGCCATGGCAAATGTTACAAGCGTCTTAGATCTGCTATCAAAGCAAAGGGCAAATGCTGAAGACAACTTTAAAACCCTGTATGCTGAAGTAAAGGAATTCGCTGAAAAACTCGACATTAAAGAAGAGATTCCAAGAATTTGTCGTCTTCAAACAGCCCGCAACAACGTCCCTTACAGCACAAAGGAAGAGTACTATCGACGAATTGCTTATGTACAGTCAGCAAAAAAAAAAAGATATCACCCTGAATAATTTTCGTTCTAATGATCGGATTTTCACGAACTAAGTGTCAATCTTAATGGTTCCTGGGGGTGACCTCAAATATGCTAATTAATTAGTGCTAACTATTAATTAAGTTACGGAATCAGACACAAAAACGTACTTTCTCTGAATAAACATATATTTTTTTTTTTACATATTTGGATTCTTAACCTTCAAAATATAGTGGGTAGCCGCAATCTGGGAAATATGGTCCCCATAGTTTGGTCAGGAGAGCGATCCAAAGTTCGTGCCCCTTAATGTTAATTTCACTTTTTACGTTTTTAGTCATGTTTTTAAAACTAATAAAGCAATTCAAAGAAAATTGCACCCACTTATAAAACTCATTTACCCAAAGATAATTTCATGAAAAAATAATTTTTAATAATTATTAATTATTTTTTATTATTTAATTAAATTGAGGATGAAAAAATTTTGAATTATAAGGTATGATTTTTTTATACCATATTAATCTACATATTTTTCAATTGAAAAATCTAAAGTTTCTACAGTTTTTATTGATTAGAAGCTGAGAAAAATTAAAATTAATTATTTTTAAAAAAATAATTTGGCGACAATAAAGAAATAATTAAATGGGGCTATTAATATTAAAATGTGATAAACTTGCGAGGAACTTGACTTTGCGCGCTTAGCGTAAAATTTCATTCATATTTTTTTCGCTAATAATTGTTTGCTAATCTTTTTATTTTATTTCTTTCAAGTATAAAATACGATGTTTCTTTTTTAGTCCTTTAATAATTTATTTGCAATTTAGTAATAAAAAACACTTTATTCAACGAATGTCTAGTTTAGATTTATAAAAAAATATATATCAATTTCTTGAATACTTTTTTTATAAATATAAATAAAAATACGTAGTAAACATATTTAAGCATACCTCACATCATCGCAAATTTCTCAACATCTTATATGTCGTCTTAATCTTAAAAGTAATTTTTTAATCACTTGTCCGGAAGTGTTTCGCAGAAATATTTTACCAACTATTTAATTAAATTTTAACATTTTTGAAAATCTTATTCTTTACCCTACTACGTTTATTATTTCTTCATTAATATACTAATAAATTTTTTAGTATTTTAATTTAGGTTTACTTTAAAGTAAAGTTCCTTTTTAAATTATAATCAAGTTTTTTTTTAAAAGAATTATTGTCTGCTAGCTAAGAATAAAACCTAGTTAAGAAATTAAAAACATTCCGCTGTTTAAAATTATTTAATTTAAAACAGCTGATTATTTACTAAGCATACTATTTTTTTCGAAACAAAAATACAAATCATTGAATGTCTTTTTTTTGGTATTTGTTTCTTGTGACTTCAACATAGATAATCAAAAATAGTGTTTTATAAGTGACTACAAAGAGTATAAAGATACCGAGCATAAAAAGCTGTCGAATACGTAGCCAAAATTTTTAAGCGTCTTAAAATATCTCAGTATCTTAAATGTCGTTCTAATATCTTTGTTGTGAAATTAAATTTTTAATTATCTGATCACGTGTGATTCACTAATTATTTCCTTATATATTTTATCCTTTCTTTATGATTCCATGTAGATATTTTCCGGATAATATACTAAACTATTTTGTTTAATTTTTTACTTTAGCACGATTCCCAAGGTATAATTTGTTATCAGGAAAAATGCCTTATTTTGTTAAGCAGGAAATAATAAAAATTGAAATTTGTAAAAAGATTCCGAAGCCGTTTCCATTTTAGAATCATCTGATTTTAAAAAAATGCATTAAAAAATACGCAATTTCCGAACTCATTTTGATTAAAAAAAAAAAAAAATTAATAAAACGTGGCAAGAAGGCTAACATACTTTTTACAGAAACTGTGAAAATCAATTTTTCCTATATTTCGTCAAAAGAGGATAAAAATGATATTGCTATACTGCTTCAAGGGACCTACTCAATAATTTCGCTATTTCCAGAATGAAATCTGTTTGATCGAAACATATTTCCTTGAAAATTAAAGCGAGGAAAAAATTAACTTTTATTATTTACCTAAGCTTATTCCATTTATTTAATGATAACGGGATCAAGGTTAAGGATATGCGAAGGATCCCCGTTTACTATTGCACTATAAATTCATTAAATTATGTAGCTTGAATAATTTATTTTAAGCATATTATTTAATAATTTTAAGCAAATGGGGGTGTAAAAATAAACTCGATCAAAATACTCTGAAAGTATACCCTAAAATATATGTAGAATAAGCTTTGGAATCGAAATTTAAAAAATACCTTTTCAAACAACTTCGAGTAGGACGGAAACGCTATTTGAAATAGTTGTCCTTGTAATTATTTAATTTCGATTCCTGGTGCTAGGGGACATTCCATTTTCACATTCGACTTTTGAAATTTCAATTGTAAACGGAATTTTTTTATGTCCTTAAATTAAAATGTTAAGGCTTGCAACAAAAAAAATTGTACTGCATTGATTTTTTTACAAAGTAGTGAATTATTATTTTTTCAATCTAAGAACCTATGCCTATAACTTATGTAAAACTTATTTTGATATCGAGTGAAATAATTTAATATGTTGTGCAACTAAATAGATAATCCCAAGAAACTGAATCGGAAACATAAAAACTCCATTGATTTAAAAAATAATATATGATAATAAAAATAGACATGTTTTGAGCGTCCAATAATAAAAGTCACTAGTTATTCAAGCTTGACAAGTTTTGAGAATGGACGATTATATTTGAACGCTCGAAACATGTCGACTTTTACTTCCCTCTTCATATTTTTTGAAGCCAGTTGAGTTTTTATCATCAATTATACTGTTTTACATTTGGGTCTTGATCATTATTTTGATAAGGATTTTACACTCGTTAAAGTAAACATATGCATTTTCATATTTTAACAGGATTTAGGCGGTCTTTAAAAAACGTAAGAGCATCAATATTGTGAAAGTTATATTTAACTTTAAAATTAAAATTTTGAGACCAATTATTTTGAGTTAATGAAATTAAATATTTTATCTTTTAAGTTTTAGTGCCCCCATTTTAATATCGTAAGGACCTTACGAGCTCTGTTTATAAAGTGAGTATCGTATCAGATATATATAAGAAAACAAAAATATTCATAGTAGCAGTATTTGGCGGTAAATGTAGCTTATCGTAATTTAAGAATATGCTGTGCGACATTTTATGGTGAATTCGCGAATGTAAGTTTCAGAATGTGTCGAAACATGAGGTCATGAGCAAATAGCATATTTGCTGATCATCTTTATCCAAAGAAAACCTTGTAATCTAAATATCTAGCAGAATGAAGCGATTTTTTAAACAATGAATCATACAATACGCAACATATTATTTCAGTATCTTATTCTTAAACATAACATATTTCAATGTTTTTAAAATACCACTAAACATTCAGCAATTTCTTGTGTTATAGAAAAAAGAAATATCGTAAATTATAGAAAATCTTGTGAATGCGCATTAGAATTACTATACAATATACATTTTAATTTTCAAGCCCTTTTTTTCCCTTCAAACTTTCTTGCCTAGAAGACTCGATTAAAGCTGTAAAAATGATTATCTCTAAAAAATTTTATATAACCATAATAAGTTATGTTAATTTGATTTTAGTATGAAATCCTCGAATAAATATAGCAAAAACAACATAATCTAAATAATATCAGATAAAAAGTTCATGTATTTAAATTGTAAAAACTTAGAAAATCATAAATAATTTATATATCGATTCAAATTTTCTTTTCAAAGGAGATTAAAATATAAAAAAAATTTGCTTTTTGGACAGAAATCAGCTTAAAAATTGGCTACTGCCTAGAAACTTTGAGAAATTTTCAATTTACTATTAATTAAACCTCTACGAGCAATCACAGACAATTATTAAAATTTTTTTTTACAGTCAGAGCTTGGTTGCTTAGCAACCTAGTAAAATTAAGCATTACCATTTGAATTAGTCAATGGGTTATCTTAAAATATTCATTTGCGCAGGCGATTTTTCTGGACTATCGCCAAATATATAAACCTTTATTACAACCCAATTTACCACCCAATTTTTTCAAAATTTTGTCTACCCCCCCCCCCCTAATTCAAGTGTCTGGATTTCAAATATGTAAAAAAATATATATGTTTATTCAGAGAAAGTACGTTTTTGTGTCTAATTTCGTAACTTAATTAATAGTTAGCACTAATTAATTAGCATATTTGAAGTCACCCCCAAGAACCATAAAGATTGACACTTAGTTCGTGAAAATCCGATCATTAGAACGAAAGTTATTCAGGGTGATTCGTTTTCTTTTTCTTTTTTTTTTGAGGACTGTCAAATATGCTAATTAATTAGTGCTAACTATTAATTAAGTTACGAAATTAGACAGAAAAACGTACTTTCTCTGAATAAACATACATTTTTTTACATATTTGGAATCCTGACCCTTAAAATAGGGGGTAGATAAAATTTCGAAAAAATTGGGTGGTAAATTGGGTCACAATAAAGATTTATATATATGGCGAAAGTTTAAAAAAAATGCCAAATTACCTCGCCATATAAAGTGAAAAAATTTAAAACAACCATAAAGAAACTGAATAAATGACGAGACGTCATAATATTGTGTGTCTCTGTTGCTATAGGCAACCATGAAGATAATTTTTGGATCTGCTTTCTGGGTATAGAAAATAGTATTCGGTTTAATACTTTGAAAATGAAATTTGAATTTAAAATGAAATTATTTTTGATTTTCCAATATTTCAAAATTTATATGTTGAACTAATTATCAGACATTTTTTTTTAAAAATGTAATTTGTATAAAAATGTTATACTAAAACCAAATTTACTTAAGTTATTATAAATTTATGATTTATGAAGAGTTGTAGGGCTTTTTTAATTGCTTTTACACCTCAGTTCTAGTCTTTCTGGTAAGGAAAAGAAAAAAAAAAAAGAAAAAAAAAGAGAGATCCTGCAAAAACTTTGGGGCATGATTCTGATGCGCAATCAGAAGGTTTTATAAAATTCACGATATTTCTTTTCGATAAAATTGAAATACATACTTATATATAAACAAGGGAAAAATTACAGAACGATAAAAAAAAAGGAAAAAAAAAGGAAAAAAAAAAAAAAAAAAAACGGAAGAAGAAAAAAAAAGGACAATTTTTTTTTAAAAAAAATTCTGGAAAATAAAAGATATAATCTTTTCATCAGCCCACACGATTATATCCGCAATATTAGAAAGCATTCTTTTTTGCGGATTTAATCGTGTGGGCTGATGAAAAGCTTACATCTTTATTCTCCGGATTTTTCTAAAAAATTTCTTTGTCCTTTTTTCCGCGCTAATGCTAATCGCGGCAATGCGATAATGATTTAACTGCTCTCTAAATTAATTTTATGGAGCTATGAAGATATCACGTTGTTTCTCTAAAAGGGTGATTTGTTTTACACAAAATGACCCAAATATCTCATTTTTCGATTTTTTTTCTGAGTTACTACGGTTTAGTTTCAAAGCGACGAACTGTGCAAAAGTTGAGAAATAATATAAACAACTTTTTAAGCAGGTATTTTCAACTTTTTAAAAGAAAAGGGCCCAGAAGCAGAAAGTGCCTAAAACTGTGACGTACGTCACAGAACAAACGAAGTCTTGCAGAACAATTTTTATCTTGAATAAGTAACAGCGTTTTCCAGCGAAGCCCCCTCCCCCACCCACCTGCCTCCATTAGTCTTGCAGAACAATCCCCAACCCTAATTTCATATATTCTTCTGTAGACCATAATGACCTGAAGGTTTAAAAGCTTCCCCTCATAATCTTGCAGAACATTTCCTCCCACCTCATTCATCACACCTGCTAATACAAATGTCTGCAGTAAATGTTTTCTAGTATATGCATCGAACATCACTTCTGTTCAGATGTAACTGGGAAAGTATTTTAAAATCTCTTGAAAAGTTCGGCATAATATTGTCATATTTAAGGAAACATCTTGTTCGCCTTGCAGTGGATGGCCAGTACATCCAGTTAAATGTCGGAGAGCATCAGAAGAAGAAACTTGTTCTTACCAAAGATATCCTTGTTTCTTGGGATCCCATGCATAGATTAGAGCTATTGCAAACACATGCTAACATTCCGCATGCTATACAAGAAGCAGTGACATTGGTTAATAATTGCATGAAAGAATTCATGTGAGGGAAAGCATATGAATTGCTTTTACAAAGTGCAGATGATACTGTTTCCTCATTTTTTGAACCAAAATTTTTTAAAACCTTAAAGTTTGTTCTCCATTCTAAAGAAGTTTTCATCACTTTCATCAACGATTACAAAGCCCTTTTTGCTGCCTGTGAAACAAGTGGAAATGAAAGCCTGAGGGACAAATTGTTGTGTAAAAGAAACTTATTCAGTATTCTTTTATTTTTAGATGTAATTTCCTTATTAACATGTACATCAAAACTGATTCAGACTTCAGATCTCTTACCATGAGAATATGCCGACCACATCAGTAACTTGAGGACTTCATCGCACATTATAAAAGAGCATCTTATCCTCATTTCAAATGTAGAAAGCATAGAGGAATTCCAAGATATGGTGAAGTCATTGCCTTATTCATTGTTTAAAAACACAATGAGTGCATCACAAATGTTGGGCCAGGAAAGTATGTTTCAAGGAGTTCCTCTGCCAGATTTGCCTGTTAGCTCGAAAAGACTACGCCCCGTCTTAAATAATTCTGAGCTTTCTATATTTTCCTCAGATGCAATGCAAATGATAATCTACTTTGATTTTATGTTGGAGCAGTATAAAATATGTTTTGAAAAAGAGAAAAACGTTGATATTGTCATTAAACGAATGAAAATTCTCTTTACCTTTGACCACTTACTATTTCTCAGAAATAATGTTGCTTTAGAAGAGGAACATTTGACACGATGCACAAATTTCAGCACATTTATCAGTAATCTCTCTCTCCCATATCTTTGCCAGTCTGAGGAGGAAATTAATGAACTAGCTTTTGGCTATAACATTTTTATTGGCGATCGCAACGCTCGAATACGCCATCTAGGGTGAGACCGGTTTCATGCCTTTAGCCCTTCTCCCTTCCCTCTCCTCCTCTTTTTAGTTGTGTAGGAATGTACTACGATATTTTCCTTTTTCTTAATATTTTTCTTTTTTATTTAATAAAAATATTTGTTAAAATTTTCGTGATACTTTTCTTTAGAACTAAGTTTAATGTAGTTCTGAGTTCCATATAGTTTTCCAACTTAAAAGATTTTAATCTATATGAAAATGAAGAGAGAAACTTACGTACTTCCTTCCTCAATGACTTAACGCTAATGAGGAAAGTATGCGAAGTGTTGCCATAGGTAGAGAGTTCTGCTCTACGCCACCTGCAGCCCACTTCGATCGCCAATAAAATGGGTGTATCAGTTTTTAGCAGACAGCAGGAGAAATCGATCACCATTTTTATCAAGAGAGCTTCTAAAGCAAGCCGTAAAAGAATTAAATTCAGAAATTTCCAATTTCATAAAATTTATGACTTTTATATTTTTCATTCCCATTTCAGAAGCAATTTGTGAATCGTGGAGATCCACGATTGGCAGACTTGTTTCTACAAGACCAAATGCTTTCGATGGAGATGAAGAAGTTGCTGGAACAACAGACCAGCGAATGTTTGTGTTTGCAAATGGTGCACTTGTCCCTTCGAAAGATTTTTAAGGCAGCCCTTATTTTAATCCTCGGACCTTCATATGATAGGCATTTTATTAATAATTCATCACAATCATCGTCATTTACAAAATTTTGTACTTCAAAAGTGATTGAAAAAGTAACAAATCAAGAATGTTTGCCTTGCTTTAAAAAATAATGTAGTGTATGTGTGTATGATCCTGTATTTTAATAAACGAAAATATAGTATTTTAACGGTAAGTTCACTTTTTTTCGTTGTAAAATGCTTGCAGAACATTTGTATAAATTAAAAAGTCCTGTTGCAGAACATTTGAAAATATTCTGCTTCTGGGAAAAAGGGTAACTTTCTTTAAGTTAGCGGACAAGAATAACTTTGAAGGTCAAAATAAAATTTTATGTCCATAGTTTTTTGTTCATTTAAAAAAACAAAACAATCTGATGTATGTTTTTGCTGTGCTAACAAACGCATTTACTTTTCATTACTCAAATAAATAATACACTATAAAAAAAGAAAAATTAATAATTTATCTTATTTTTCGAAAACAATAGTATGATTAGTAAATAGTCAGGTGTTCTGCATCGAATGATATTGATCAGTAGAATATTTTTAATTTCTTAACAAGATTTAATTCTCAGCTAGCTGGCAATAATTCTAAGTTTTCTTTCAATAAAAACTTAACAATAACTTAAAAAGATTTTATTTTAAAGGAAAACATAAATTAAAGTACCAAAACAATTTAGTTTATTAATGGAAAAATAATATCTATTGTAGCATAAAAAGTAAGATTTTGAGAAACGTTAAAATTTAATTAAAAAGTTAGAAAAATAATTCTGCGAAACACGCGCAGACAGATAATTTACTAATTTATTTTAAGATTAAGGCGATATATAAGATGTAAAGAAGTTTTAAGATGCTTAAAAATGTTGACTACGAATTCGTATTAATAATTATAAAATATATATTCAAGAAATTGATAGATATATTATTCCAAATCTATGCATACGTATGTATATTATTGAAATTGTATCAGTTATTGAAAAACAAAAAAAACAAAAAATAAAATAAAAAAAAATAAAAACATAATCACATTAAATAAGCACAATCAGGTGTATAATCATATTCTATCAGAAGCACGCTTTTATAAAACTAGATATTCGTTGAATGAAGTATTTTTTATTCAAAATGTTTTATTCAAATTTCTTTACTAAATTGCAAATAAATTATTAAACGACTAAACAAGAGACATCGTATTTTATAGTTTGAAAGAAAAAAAAAGAAAAAGATAAGCAAACGATTATTAGCGAAAAAAATATGAATGAAATTTTACACTACGCGAGAGAAGTCAAGTTCCTCGCAAGTTTATCACATTTTAATGTTAATCGCCCCATTTAATTATTTCTTAATTGTCGCCAAATCATTTTTTTAAAAAAAATTAATTTTAATTTTTCTTATCTTCTAATGAATAAAAAAAATTGAAACTTTAGATTTTTCACTTGAAAAATATGTAGAATTATATGGTATAAAAAATTCATACCTTATAATTCAACATTTTTTCATCCTCAATTTAATTAAATAATAAAAAATAATTAATAATTATTAAAAATTATTTTTTTCATGAAAATATCTTTGGGTAAATGAGTTTTATGAGTGGGTGCAATTTTCTTTGAATTGCTTTATTAGTTTTAAAAATATAACTAAAAGCATAAAAAGTGAAATTAACATTAAGGGGTACGAACTTTGGATCGCTCTCCTGACCAAACTATGGGGACCATATTTCCCAGACTGCTACCCCCTATATTTTGAAGGTTAAGAATCTAAATATGTAAAAAAAAAAAAAAAAAAAAAAAAAAAAAAATGTTTATTCAGAGAAAATACGTTTTTGTGTCTGATTTTGTAACTTAATTAATAGTTAGCACTAATTAATTAGCATATTTGAGGTCACCCCTAGGAACCATTAAGATTGACACTCAGTTCGTGAAAATCCGATCATTAGAACGAAAGTTATTCAGGGTGATTCATTTTTTTTTGCTGCTGACTGTACCTTACCTTGATGATTTTTGTAATTCCCAGAAGGAACGCTTTCAATCTCACAAAGAAGCAGTTGCATCCTTACAACACATACTTCCAGAATTTTGGGTAACAACAGATTTCTGTTCTCTGGAATCTGCTTTCAATTTCTACTTAGACGATTTGTCACATAAAGAGATCGTGAAAAAAGAATTTATGTTATGGAAGGAAAAGTGGAGTCGAGATAAATCTGAAGATCTTCCCAAAACAGCAATTAGTTGTTTAGAAAAATGTGACAAGACTTTCTTCCCTAACACTTATATTCTTTTAAAATTACTAGCAGTTCTGCCTGTTTCTGGTAGGGACAGTGGAAAGAAGCTTCTCAAGTTTAAGAAGACTGAAGTCTTACTTAAGAAACACCACTTCGGAATGCATTGCTTGCATTGCTTTCCATCCATATAGACGTTAAAATAAGCGATGAAGAAGTTCTTGATAAGTTTGCAAGTGTACCAAGAAATCTGAACTTTGTTTTGTAAATTAAACTTAAAAAGACAAACTTCTGATATATAAATATATATATATATATGTATGTATAGTTGTCAATCCAAATAAAATCAATTGTTACGTTCAATTTTGTTTACTCATAGTTTATAAGATAAACTGAAAGCATAAAAAAATGATAACGAGATTGTTTAGTTCCAACACTTAGTTTAAAACCCCGTTAAAGCTATCTCTAATCACTAAATGATGGTTCACTTAAAAAAAAAAAAAAAAAAAAAAAATTAAATATTGCCCCCCCCCCCTCGAATTTTTTTTTAAAAAAAAAACTTATATTCGCCACTGTCCCATATCAGTTCTTCAAAAGGGCATTGAGAGAAATAGATTTCCAAATAAGAGGTGAACAGAGTAAGAGTATTTCCGAAGAAGGTAGGAAGACCACCAACGGAGAAGATTAGTGAGATGAACTTAAAACAAGAAAAATCCATTCAAAGTGTGACAATCCCGTGCTAAAAGTAAGAGTTCGGAAGAAGCTGCTAAGTCTAACTGATGAGCTTGGGATCTTGTTTTTTGATTAACTTCTTCATCAAAGCTTAAAGATTCCTTTAAGATTAAAAAATGTTTGGAGAATTGTTTAATATATTTATATTTCTCAGTCCATCTTGTCTCACACAACTTTGGAATATTCAGAACTTTTTTCCTCCGTATGACACTTTCCCTAAAAAATTTAATGACCGTTTTTATTGTACCTATGGTGTTTCGTACCTCAACGAGGCTACTCAAGTCATTGACAACTAAATTTAGTCTGTGAGAATCACAGTGAAAGAATATAGCTTTAGGATATTTCTGTCGTATCTTTTGTTGCACACCAGTATCCTTTCCGGCCATTGTGGCACAGCCATCAAACTCTAATCCAATTAACTTGGACATGTCCAGCCCTAGTTTCTCACAAAATAGCAAAATGGTGTTGGTTACACTTTCCGCATCGAGTTTTTCCAGCTCCATAAAACCCATGAATTCTTCTTTTACAGTAAAGCCAATTTCATTTTCTGTCACGTATCTGATCCCCAAAGACAACTGCTCTTTACCGCTGATATCGGCAGTTTCATCAACTAACAAAGAAAATGCTTGACAACTTTTTATCTCCTCCAGTAACTGATCCCGTATAATTGAACCACAAATATTAATCAATTAATTTTGTATTCCGTGAGAAGTATATTTTGTCTGGATCATCCCCCGGGATGTTTCCCATACCGTCGCTAATTGCTAACTGTGGTACTCAAATGTGAGGTATATAAAAAGCACGATAACAAGTTTACGCCATAAGTGTAATCTGGTATTTCAAATTTGGTATTAGGTTTTTAAAAGTTATGCGACAATCAAATAAAATAGCATCGGACACATTTTATTAAAACATGCCGAAAATTGGAACGTTGCATTTAAAATTAATCAGTAATATAAAAAGGATATTTCGCACGAAAGGGATTTTATGGATGGAAAATTATTAGTGTAATAAGGATAAGTATTTTATAAAATTTTACCTAAAAGATGATACTTAAAACAAATCCAAATAAAAATTTACAGTTCCAAATAAGCTGAAAATTGTTTAATGCTATAAAACAAAAACCAAAAAAACTTTAAACGACACTAAAATCTTTCAAAAGTTACAAAAAATAAACAGATCTTTTAATAGAAAACAATTGAAATTCAAGCAATTATATTGAGCATAAATTCAACTAAACAAATAACCACATTTACAAACTATACTAATACTTATCGATTTCAATATCAAAATCGTTAAGTAATGATCGAAATAATTTTAAAAAATTCAAATGGTTTTTAAAATACCACTTACGTCAAAAATTGATAAATATGGAATTATTTTGTTAAATTATTGATAAACTATCTGGGTTATTAATTTTTTAAATTAAAAAATATTTTTTGGTATTTTCTTTTAAAGTAATAATTTTGAAAAACTATTGAGAGGGCAAGCCCCCTCCGACGCTACGCCAATCTTAGATGGATATATAATGCCAAGGGGAATAATATTTTCTGACATAACAAGGTTTTCGAGATATTGAGAGTATACTGTATATATATATATATATATATATATATATATATATATATATATATATATATATATATATATACACTAGTAAAGATTTTATTTATGAAATTCAACTTAATTAAGTTTGCAAATGCTTTGAATTGTATTTACGATTACACAATTTCAATTTTTTTTGCGTTCTTAATACAGTTGCTCTCTTAAAAATCGAACAAGTTTTAATCTGAACACCACAAAACGTAGGTTTTTAAATTATCTTACATTCATTTATTATATTCATACATTTCTTTAATTATATTGCACAAAAATATATTGCTTTTACTATTTAATCGAAGGTAATTCAGGATATGTGTGTGAAACTGCTTTCAGTTAGTTTGCATAAGATTGAAAAAATACTAATGCAATTACGAAATTTATTTCTAAAAATAATTCAGAGAAAGTAATTAAGATATGAACAAGACAATTTTTTTTTTTATCACGGTCTACAAATTAAAATTCGATAACTTTTCAAATCAAAGTGTGGTTGAAAAACCTCTGTGTTTAAAACCATTGCATTTTTGGAATGACTATCTATTAAATATTCTAAACTTCTTTAAAAAGATCGTTTTTATTTAACAAGAAGCGAAGTTTAGTTATTTCTGTATAAAATATTTATGGTATAAATTTATACGGTACTTTTCGGTTAGGCAAGCTCAAGGAAATTCAACTTTTTTTGAAATTTAATTTTTTGTGAACGTCTATTTTTTCTAGATTTAAAAAAAAAAAAAAAAAAAAAACAATCTGAAAAATAAATCGGCTGAGGCCTATATTTTTGACGACATTTCGCGTGTGCTTGGCAACAAAAAAATACCATTATTACATAGATTCATTTCATGTTCTAAGTATCGTGTAAAAATTAGATAAATATATCACCTTAGATTATAAATTTCATTTTACAATTTTATAACAGTCGTTGAACAGTCTTCCCCACTTTGAGTTTACGATTACCAATGTTCAACTCCTTAGCCTTGTAATTTTGAACTCAATCGAGGATCAACTAGTTGATCACTTTTCCGATCTTCTGGATCAACTAGTGGATAAATTAGTCTTCGTGGATTTGCCTTTTGATGGAACTAACCTGCATTAGCGTTGCAAGGAAAGAAAAACCTTCCGCGGATAGCCTAACTGCAACAGGACTTAATTCATGATCCTTTTATCTCTGAGGATATTTTACGTCAGTATACTGTGATCGATGTGAGCCGGGTGCTGAATTCACATCGATCAATCATTGCTGGGATTCGAACCGGGGTTATCTCATTGAGTGTTCTATTTCCTTAGCCACCACGGCTCTAAATTATAGATTATAAATTTCAATATTTAAATTGTCCTTACTTTTTTCTCATTTTCAAAGGCAGAGTGAGGATATTTCCATATCGCGATCTTTAGCGCGCCGACTGCAATGGCCAGGGGGTAACATGGATTTCAAACTTGCAAAGTTAAAAAAAATATATATATAAAAATTACAAGTTATGCCCTTCCAGTTGATCCCCTTCTGTGGTATTTCTTTTAATTTCTTGTGGGAAGCTGTTCGCAAGTTGCAAAGATTATTCTACTGCAGATCACGATGCAGAACTCTTCCTAACAATAATGATATTTCAGTTTTTTTCCCAATGAAATTTGTAAATCTTATAAGTTATAAAATTCATCCTTTTAATGGTGAAATAAAGGTTGTGCACACCTTGTACCAGGGTTTGTTGATTTAAATCACGATTTAAATCATGATTTAAATCAAATGATTTTTTTAAAAAATCATTGATTTAAATCAACTGATTTTATATATATATATATATATATATATATATATATATATATATATATATATATATATATATATATATTGATTTTAAAAGTTAAAAAACAGTATTTTAAATTATTGATATTTTCATTATTTTTTTTCTTAGTTTTAAAATTTATTTTAAATAAATTTCTGCATTAATTAATTTTAGTTAGCGAAATTTCTTTTCTTTCTTGATGTGTCTTAAATTCCAAAACATTTGAAATTACATTTTTAGAAATCTCTGGATTCTTGAGATTGAAAGTACAGATTCAAGTAAACATTTAATGCAGTCTTAATATAGATTTGCATAGCTGTAGAAAGTAATTAATAAACATGAAATTTTTTCCAAAAAAATGTAAATAATGTTAATTAAAACTCTACGTTTTGATTGAAAAAGCATGGAATTAAAATCTACATTATATTTTATTGGTGGAAAATGTATATTTCTAAAACTTGGGGTTATATTAAAAATAAATCACTCTAATATGCCAAAAATATACTATGCCTTTCAAAGTCTATTTGAGGCAGTGGGATTATTAACTGATAACTGGTATTTCTTTCTCATAATATGTTTACAATATCTTTGACATTATCAGATTTTCTATAAAGAAATTTTGTGAAAAAAAAATTCCAATGAATAGATAGATTAAAAAAATTTTTTTTTTTTTTTTTTTAACTTAACTTATCTATTTTGATATAGGATTAAAAATGAATATTTTAATATAAAAATATATAGATTAAATATTTATTTATTTTTTGATGAATGAATACATTTATAAACACAATGTTACATTTATTTTGTCATTTTAAAAATCAATTTTAAATTAAAATTATGGTTTGCTAATTGAAACTTTGTTTTAATAATTTAAGAACAGGGGTCTGCTCAAGCCAAATTTACTACCGCTTAGCGGTACCTTCACAAACAATTTATACAAATGTAAAAATATTTATATATCTCTTCATTTAAGAAAGCATATTTAAAATAAAAATAGATAATAATGTAACAGAACTATACTACTATAAAACTAAATTACCACCACGCTCTCTTGTGGTGAAGTTGAACTGCGGCAACCGAACCATCTCCAAAATAATCTCTCCGTTCTGTTATGTGAGTTTCGTTTTGCTAATTTGTGTTTTATTAATAATTTGTAACTGTTTCCTGTGCTCTGCTAGTACATAAATAAATAAATAATTTCAGAGCTAGCCCGGTATTTTGTCTTTATTATATTTTCTTGGAAAATGATTACAAATTTTGGCACCCAACGTGGGGCCACGAACGGAAATTTTGTTTAAAGTATCCGCTTTCAAAATTTTAGTGTTGGTTGCTGGAGATCAACTCCATTTTTTTTTTTAGGTTAAGACTGCTAGTCTTTACATCCGACGTGTGTGGCGTAATAAAACACAGTGGATGATAACCACGAGTAATGATGCTAGCATTTCTGAAAGCCTCTTCCTAAGGAGTTAAGATAAGTGTTAAAATTTTTATTATTCTTCAGATAAATTTTGAAATAAATTACTGCTTGCAGCAAATGTTTTTACAATTAAAAGATTTAAAATTGAGAATATCGAAAGCGAAACAGCTTCCTTGGAAGAACAAGTTCTATTTTTGAAATTAATTTTAAATGTATTATAGTGTATAATTAATATAATTTTGCTTCTATTAGCAATTAGAATGCACATTTGAAGAATAGTATATAAAGAAGTTTGTTATTTCTGATGTGTAATTTATTAGCTTATTCCCGCTTAGACTGTACTTATTGATCATAAGATAGTTCCATCAAATCTATTTTATATTCAAGTGCCAAATTGTAAATTCTTATGTTATTGAAAAATATCTTATTAATGCTGTGCGATTAAGTTGAAGGTCACTCACTGATTAGTAGTATGTAGCTGCAATAAATCAGTAAATAACGCCTCACGAAAAAGTTTTATTACTTATTAGTCATACATGTTTTAAAAAGTAATTTGATGTGGTGAAGAGAAATATTTTATATCAAAAGTTTTCATTTCATTCTGTTATTGAAATAAGAGATATATTTATTCTGGCGCCGATGTTTTGTTTTGATTTTCAAGCCAGACTTACATTTTGAACACATTCTTAATACTTAATGGTTTTGATGATAATAATTTATGGAATTGATTTAGTCATGAAGTAATTCTTATTAATTTGATGAAAGATAAACATAAAGTTTGTTTTTTCAATATTTATTTTTCTAGTGATTTGTATGTAAGTTAACATAAAGAATAATATAGGGTTAAAGTTAATGATATCCGCTTGTTTTGATTTGGGAATGTTAATTGACTTTTGCTTTGTTGATGAGTGTTTTAAATAGCAATCAGTTAAAAGTGACTGATATCTTGAGTTACATTACTGTAGGTGTATAAAATGCTATTATTGTTTTATAAATATTTGTACTATTTCAAAGGCGTTTAATTTCATTTGCGTGTTTTTTTTAAGTAAAGAAAAGTATTGTAACTGCTCATGTTTATAGTTAACATCAAATTTTTCTTGTAAAAAAAAAATTTTAACGTATTGGAACTTGAAATTATGCTTATAATTTGCATTTAAAGGGGGTGATTTTTATATGTGTATACTGAAGTTGATTGGGAAAATTTATCACTTTTACCAGTTTTCCTTTCCTTTTTTTTTTTTTTTAAAAAAAGTTGGTTTGTTTTATTATTATATAGTTTCACATGTTGTATTTCAAAAGAAGTTGTGATTTCAATGCTACAATTATAGGGGTTATTATTATTATTATTATTATTTTAAAGGTATTTTATTGTTCAATTGGGTAAATTTACGAAAAATAATAACTTTGTAAAGACAATAGTAAAACTGGAAGGACTAAAATCTGAGTAATCGAAAAACAATATCTGAAAAAAAATATTATTGCATCGTTTTCCCTCCCCCCTGACTCCACAAATAACAATGACCTACTTAGCCAAGGCCCGTTAAGACGATTTAAAAACTTAATCCATAGAATTGGGCTTGGAGGTAAATGATACCATGCGCATTATTGACTTAAAAGAACTTATCGTAAAATCTGACACGTACGATGAAGAATTCACTAAAACCCTTCTTGATACTATAATGGAAACTAGGCATCAAACAGAAAGTGATAACAGAGAATTAGAGGAGCGTAAGCGACAAGAAAGTGAACAGTTGTTGGAGATAGAACGTTTGAAGTTAAACTTGGCAGCTGCTGGCTCAAATCCTACCCTTGGCAAATTTGCTTCAAAAGCAACGGCTGAAATAAATGTACAACATTTAATTCCCAAGCTTAAAGAAACTTCTGATATTGCAGGCTATCTGCAAATTTTCGAAAGACAATGTCAAAAATTGAAGGTACATGAAACAGATTACCTAACTCACCTTCTACCTCTCCTGCCTTTAGATATTTCACAAATTATTACGTGAACCAAAAGACAAGTTGGAAGACTATCCGTACATAAAGAAAATTCTGCTCCAGAGATTTAAATTGAACACTGAATCGTTTCGAATTAAACTCACCACTCACCAGAGACGGGACTTTATGGAAAGATTTTGGATATCAATTAAATAATTATTTGGAAGAATGGCTACATACTTTGAATCCCTCAAAGATCTGATACTTACGGACCAACTTAAAAGAAGAGCGAGTAATGATGTTAAAGAACATTTCGTTGATTCTTGGGGAGCCATAAAAAGTTCAAGCGAATTGATACAGAAACTGGATGATTACGAAACTGTACGTTTTCAAAATAAGAATCATAAAGTTCAAGCCTCTGCAAGGTGGAATTATTCTCCCAAGCAAAATTATACACCCAGAAGTAAAACAGACTATCACCCCAGTGATATTCATAAAAACAATAAGACTTTTTCAAGTCATGGGGAGCAGCGAAGACAAGAAGACCGTTCTCTAGTATGCTATGGATGAGGCACGCCAGGTGTCATTAAACCTAAATGTAAAACTTGTAAAGGAAATGACCAGAAAAACCATGGAACCCTCAGCAGTGCTATTTTTCAATCGTTATCTAGTCAATCAAGACAGTTGGCAACCCTCCAAGTGACTATTAATGGATTCATGGGTACTGCTTGCGCAAACACTGTCGCAACCCATTCAATTGCTGGTGAAACCCTTTACAATTGATTGAAAAATCAAGGAACACCCTTCGCAACTAGTTCGCTTGTCATTCTTTTGTCAGTCGGTAGCAAGATCGAGAAAGAAGTCTATACCACCTGTTTGAAGATTCGTCTCGGAGGTCATACATTGCCTCTAAACCTTACTGCAATACCTGGAGCAAAGAAGAACAACACTCTTTTGGGTGTTGACTTTCTAGAATCATCCGGAATTGTTATCAACATCAAAAGGAAAACCTGGTTTTTTAATGATCAGCCTAAACGTCAGTTTCATTTTGTAGAACAGCTTCAACAGTCCTGTAATGCTGAAGATTCGAATGTCTCCCAAACAGCTGCGCCGTTAACCGTAAAAAAACTGATCACCCTGATCACTTGCATGAGGATGAAGATACTCATCTGACTTCCATTCAGCATTTCGAACTGAAAGATCATCCTGAACAGTTAGGTGAAGATGAAGGTTCCGACCTAACTGCTATCCAGAAGAAGAAATTGAACGAAATTTTATTTAAATATAAAAGTAGTTTCCGTCTAGGGGGAGAGGCAACTCCTTTTATTGAACATCACATTGATACACAAAACCATCTACCTGTATCTGTACCTCCTTATCGAGTGTCCCCAGCAAGAAAAGAAATCATGAAGCATGAAATTGATAGACTCTTAGATGAAAATATTATAAAACCATGTGAATTACCATACGCAGCACCTGTTGTGCTCATAACTAAACCAAATGGTAGTGTTAGATTTCGCGTGGATTATAGAAAACTGAATGCCATCACCAAAACAGATTCCTATCCCCTCCCACGCACTGACGACCTACTTCCTGATGCTAAGCACACTCGTTATATGTCCACAATCGACTTGAAAGCTGGCTATCATCAGGTGAATGTAGCTGCTGTGGACCGAGACAAGACAGCTTTTACCTTTCCGTTTGGAACCTACCGCTTCGTAAGAATGCTTTTTGGATTAAAGAACGCACCAGCGACTTTCCAGAGCCTCATCGATAATTTCAGAAATGGTCTGAAAGATATTTTTATATTATCTTACCTAGATGATAAGCTCACCGGACAAAAAATTAGTCACCCTAGTTCGCAAGCACCGATGTATCGTTGGATTTCGTTAGATGATGCAGTGGTCAAGTGACGTGCTCAATTGCGTGCACACTGCTTCAACGTGATCAAAGGCAAGTAGCTATTAGTGAGATATTTTTGTTTTAAGGGGAAATTGTGTGCAAATATGGATAAGTGTAAGGATATGATCGAGTGGCATAAACGGGCAATTGTGTTTGGCCCTGCCAATGGTCATACGGTGAATGGAGTTGCTGGATTTGTTGGTGTTTCGATGCTGACTGTTCAACGTGTCTATAAGTAGTGATGTAATACACGTGGTCACGAAGGACGACGTCAGAATTGTGGTCTTAAAAAGATCCTGCATGAAAGGGGCCGGAGACGTGCTTCCCGATTTGTCAATCAAAATCGCTGCCAAACCTGACAGGAATTGTTTCAGTTAGTAAATGAAGGTCCATCCCAACCTGTTAGGGAGAGAATATTGCAACCAAAATTGCATGCAATGAACACATGGAGTCGAATATCTCGTAAGAGGCCATTGCTCACACAGGCATATAAAGCTGCTTGACTTCAGTGGGCTTAGATGTCATCGAACGTGAACAGTTGCTAACTGGTGAAATGTAATATGGTCTGAGTAATCACGTTTTTGCCTTTATTCAAAAGACGCACGTCGTCGAGTACAACAAAGAGCAGATCAAACATTTCATCCTGACTGTGTGCTAGGTCAGGTTCAAGCCGAAGATGGGTGTGTCATGTATTGGAGGCGTTTTACTTATTATGGATTGAGCCCCCTCACTGAGGTGGTCACTAACATGAATCAACATGTTTATTTTAACATTCTGGATGATTAGATATTGCCTTTCAGTCAACATCTTCATGAAGAGTGTGTTGTCGATACCCCTATTTTTCAAAATGACAACAACAAAGTTCATCTGGCTGGAAGACTATATGACTGGTTTTATGAACACTCAGACACTCAATTACCTCTCGACTGGCTTGCAAAATCACCTGACTTCAACTCCACTGAAAATTTGTGGGACATGTTGGAATAACGTGTAAAACGCCGAAATAGCATCCTCGCAATTTGGTGGATTAGCGCGATCAAATCCTCAGCGAGTGGATTAAAATGGATTCGACGTACCTCCAAACCCGTGTGGACTCACTTCCTAATTAATTCCAAGCTGTTATTGAATCAAAAGGTGGTGTTACTTACTATTAAATGATGTTTTTCATGATTTCTCCAAGGGTGACTAATTTTTTGTCCGGTGTGCTTATAATAGTTCTATCAGAAAATTTTGAAGAACACTTAGAAAATTTGGAAGAAGTTTTTCAAAGACTTTCTTTATTCAAACTAGCCGCTAATCGAGAAAAGTGCCACTTCTGTTGTGAAAAAGTTAAATATCTAGGCCATTATATAACCAAGGAGGGTATATCTGTCGATCCTCAGAGGACTGCTTCCATAGCAGACATGCCATCACCAACGACTGTCAAACAGGTGCAGTCGTTTGCACAGACATGCTCCTGGTATCAGCGTTATATTCGAAATTTCTCGCAAATAGCTAAACCCCTTACCGATTTAACAAAGAAGAAAGCATTGTGGAAGTGGGCGGCCGATCAAGAGAATGCCTTCCAAGATCTAAAAATGGAATTAACAAGCCCTCCTATTCTTAAGCAAGCTGATGGTACAAAACCTTTCGTTATTCGGATAGATACTAGCAATGTAGCTATTGGAGCAGTGTTGCTTCAAGGGGAAAAGAATGAAGAACACCCCATAGAATATGCCAGTCGATTGCTGACCTCTTCAGAACGAAAGTACTTTACGATAGAGAAAGAAGCACTAGCAGAAGTGTGGGCACTTAGCAAGTTTAGAGGGCACGTTGAAGGCCAGTCCATCACAATCACTTCTGACCACCAACCATTGAAGTGGTTGATGACGCTAAAGTCCCCGACCGGTAGACTCGCAAGATGGGCATTACTAATCCAATCTTACAACCTGGAAATCAATTACATTCCCGGACGTTCCAACTTTATTGCTGACTTGCTCTCTCGACCCATTTGTGAACATTCAAGTACAGATTCCTGCCAAATCTGTGCTGTATCAATTGAAATCCCCACTACTACTCCAGCCGAATTACGTCAGTCACAGCTGGAAGATGATGAACTTCGAAAAATCATTGAAGCTTTTGGTCACCGCAGGTGGCCAGCCGACCCGCGAAGCGGGTTTGCGGCTTTTCGCGGCCCTCCACGTTAATACATCCCCCTCACACTCCGGAGGTCGTCAGGACCGAGGCCCCTCGGACGCGGAAAGCACACAGCCGTCACCCAGAAGCGTCGTGTACAGTCCTGCGCACCTAATGCCCAATCCTACAACCCTACAGACCCACAAAGCCCGTCTGTCCAGGCTGCTGTAAGGGAATGGGGTTAGTACATAGAAATACAGTTACATATTTAGAATAATTAAGGAAATTGATAATATTAAGGAGGAACTTACTTTGTTATTGCTGGCTGTTGATAGCTTACTTGTCATCTGGTTTAGGTTAGGATCCTGTTGGAATTCGTTGTTTGTATTGCTGCTTGCTTATTTGCACGTTTTGTGATTAGTTATTAATTGGGATACAGGTTGGTAATTTAAATTGGGGTGTTCTTAATTTTTGGATCAACAGGATCATATTGAATGGAGTACATTTTGATTAATTTGGACCTTATTGGATAAAAAAAAAACTGAAATTATGCATATGAAATTAGTTATTATTATTATTATTACTATCCCCTATAGTCCAGTATCATTCGGAAGTTGACAAAAAACAGACTAGCGGCATTACATTCAAACACAAGACAATATCAAATAGCTAGTCATATCACAATTTTTTTTTAATACATATAACATCTATGGCCTTCACGGGTAGCTGAAGAGCTCCGGACGCACTGCCAGCCCCCAGGGACTAGGAGCTGGGTCAGTGGTGAGGGCGTGTGTGGTGATCAACCACGTTGGCTGATATTGTGAGCCAGTCCGTGATTGATTGTGGGGTGTGCATGTATCTGGTATTGTTTGTGTTGTTGTGTGTTTGTTGCTTATTTTTGATTGGAGTTGTGAGTGGTGGATGGGCGGTTCTTGCTGTTTGAGAGGTTTGGTTGCCGTTTTGCTAGGATTAGGTCCTCGCTTTATAGTTCTTATTGCCTGATTAGGTGGTACTGGCCTTGGCTATTCGATTGAGGGGAAAAAAATGTATTCTTCTAGGAAACTTGGTCTGCGGAGAAGCTAAGCCAGGATTTGCTTTCGTCTTCCCGAAGTAACGACGACCGGATCCATAGAAAAGCGGTCCTTACCACCTCAGGGTGGCATTATGATAATGTTCACCCAACTCTTGTCACGCGAAGATTCGGTGATTACGACACGAAAAGATTAAAAACATTGAAGCTTTTGAGAAACCTGAGAAATCAGTAGACTTTGCCACCAGTCCAGGCCGTGGTTATATCATGAACAAAGGAGTGCTATACCGGTACTCGCCAGATTCAGACGAAGATGAGGCGCAACTTGTCATACCCCAGCAAAAAAAAAAAAAAAAAACAGAAATCCTTAAAGAATATCACGATTCGCCAATGTCAGGTCACTTTGGATCTGAAGGAAAATTTCACCGTATCGCCAAAAGATACTACTGGGTTTGAATGAGAAAAGATATAGCGGACTATGTTAAAAGCTATGTTGAGTGCTGTCGCTATAAGCCATCTAATCAAAAGCCTTCTGGGTTACTTCAAACTCCTGTTTATGCTCAACGCTTTGAGACCCTGTCAATTGACCTTTTCGATCCTCTTCCAGAAACACCAACTGATGAGAAATGGATTTTTATTACCCCGGACTGTGCTACAAAGTGGACAGAACTATTTGCGTTAAAGGAAGCAACAGCCAGAGAGTGTGTCACAACTCTCATGGAAGAAGTCTTACTTCGATTTGGGTTACCCAGAAAAATAATAAGTGACAACGGTGCTCAGTTTACAAGTGCTGTCATGCAACAGCTATGCTATATCCTGAATATTGACCAATGTCTGACTCCTGTCTATCATCCTCACCCAGTTGAACGAAAGAACAGAGACTTGAAAACTCGTTTGGGCATACTTGTTGGTAATAACCATCAGTCATGGAGAGAAAAGTTGCAATTCATAAGGTTTTCCTTAAATACAGCCAAATGTGAATCAACAGGACAATCTGCCGCCTTTCTCCAATTTGCACGAGAATTACGAACACTTGATGATGTTAAACATGACATAAAAGCAGTTATTGAGAATGATAATTTCGTTCCGGAAATAACTCCTTATTTGAAACATTTTGCCAGAACTGTAAACCACGTTCAGGAGAGAGTTGAGAAACATAAGGATAAAAAAAAGAAATATGCTGATATGAGTCGCCGAGAAAATCCTACCCTTACGAAAATTTAAGGTATATTTAAGGTTGATTTGAGGTATATTTAAGGTTGCAGAGAAAACAGCAATAAAAATTATACCTTGTAAAGGTTGTAATTAAGGTGTGCGAGGTTGTTTTATATATACTTCAGCTTATTTTGAGGTTGTTTAAAATCAACTTCAAATCAACCAGGCTGATGAGGTGATTTTCAAGGTATACCAGGTTGATTTTCTGATACTTGTAACAAAAGTGGTATTTTTGAGGTATAAATTTTTTTACCTCATTTCAACTAAAGAGAGTGAGGTATTTATTGAGGTACATGAAGTCATTTTATTTATACCTAAGCTTATTTTGAGGTTGTTTTAAAATCACTTTATACCAACCAGACTGATAAGGTGATTTTTATGGTATACGAGGTTGTTTTTCTTACACTTGTAACAAAAGAGGTATTTATGAGGTATAAAGAATCAACCTTATTTCAACTAACGCGAGTGAGGTATTTACGAGGTATAAAAAAAATATACATTTTTTCTACTAAAGAGAGTGAGGTATTTACGAGGTATAAAAAATATACCTCATTTCAACTAAAGAGAGAGGTATTCATTGAGGTGTATGAAGTCATTTTATTTATACCTAAGCTTGTTTTAAGGTTGTTTAAAGTACACTTCATATTAACTAGCTCACTTCCCAGAGTTCCGTGCGAGCCGGCAAATGGCGTGTGTGTTGACAATCGAAAGTCTATTCGAAGTTCAGTAAGTGTGCTTGACATTTATTAATTTAGTTTTATCACTTTTAATCAAATATGCTTCAATTTTCTAACTTAAATTTATTTATTTTTGTTTTAAAGACGCGTCTTGATCTTAAATAATTTAAGTTGGAGGATATTCTTAGAAGCTATTGGTGTAGGCTTAGCAATAAGAGAGAACAATCGAAATATTTCTCGTCGCTGTTTAGGGTAACGTTACTGGTGAATCGTTACCGCAGGTTACGCTCAGTATATTTTATTGTTTATTCAAATATAACTATTCTTTTTATTTTGTTTAAAAGTATATGCTTTAACGTATCAGTATGCAAACTGATTGAGTAAAATGTTCATAATTTCTCTTATAAATAAATCATTAAAAATTGAAAGATTTTTAAAATAGCGGTTTTTCGTTGAAATTCTATTATATCTGATGCTTATCGTTTGCTTGGATGTCTACTGCAAAGTTTATATTGTTGTTTATGAGTGAAAATATGTATAATAACACTGCATTTCAAATCTGATTAACATGCAATTTCTTTTTGTAATATATATATATATATTTACAGAGCTTATCCACAGTTCCCTAATATTGCTGAGATGACCTAGGCTGTAAATAGCACATGTGCAGCAGCGAAAAAGAAGTGACTAGCGAGCTACTGTTCAGCCTTCCCCTAGGAAATAGTTCTGAATTTATACCAAAAAGAAAAAGTAATCTCTCCTAATAAACTACGGAATTTATGTCATTGTTGATAACAATAGTTTGCTTCATAATCGATAATTGAAAACTAGTAACTGTACTAGCTCACTTTTTTATGTTTGATCAGAAAACTGCTATTTTTACTAATTGTTATTTTTTCACAATTTACCCAAGTTAAGTATTTACTAAGCAGATTGTTATTACTTATTAGAATATTGAGGAAAATTAAATTAAACCCGATTTCAAGTTTATATGTCAATTTGTTTCAAGGCTATGAGCATTTTTATGCCGCTGTTTATGGTCCACTACTTCAAAAATTAGCGACTTTCGGAAATCTTAAATTTTTTAGAAATAAGTCAGTATAGTTTCTTATGCAAATTTAATGTTGAATTGCATAAAATCAATTGCAAATAAAGACATTTATTGTTGAAAGTAATATGCATTTTTTTTAAAAATTTCATCCTATGGGATGCGTTTTTATGTTGAAACAAATGTTTGTAACAACTACCTATTTGTTTTATTCTGCTCGGTATTATAAGTTATATAGGAGATATTGTACTCAACTTATTTTAAAAGTATTATTTCAAATCATTCTTTCTTAAACATTTTCCTCACATAAAATTACTCACAACTTCAAAATAAATGCTCCTTATCAGCTAGTAATTTGTTCTATTCGTTTGAGTGTAAAAAAAAAGAATAAAAATTGGTACATAACTGTAAAATTTTAATTTATTAAACGATTGATGATTCTTGATTACATTGATTAAAAAATATTAAAATTACAATTTTTTAAGAAACTCTGATGTGATTGACAATAACGGAAATCCTTTTTCAGAATCAGCATCAAAAATTTATAAAAAAGCTATTAGTTTCATGAAGTCTGACAAAAAGTTTAAAAATATAGACTAGGGTTATTGAGTTTAAAGATTTGTGAAAAAAAAAGAAAGAAAATCTAATTATCAAACTTACAAGAACAATAATGATACCAGATGTATAGAAAAGCAAAAAGTGTTAAAATTGCATATTAAGATTGGAATTATATATTTGAATTTCTGTAAGTGTTGTTAATGGTAATACTGTCTTCAGTGTATTTTGTTTTGTGGCTGTGGTACCTGTCATGCTTTTTCGCTACGAGAATTGAATAGAAATGGCAGAAGAGTAATACTATTTATCTGAAAACGAAAATTAATTTCATCCAGTTAATTTAAATCATGAAAAAAAATTTCTAGTACTTTAATATTTTAAAATCTGCTACTGTTATTGTAAATATGACTTTCTTACTAATTCATATTTTTTTTCTTTTAGGTTCCAATAATTACAAGTTTCAACAAGTAGACAGAAACAGTATTTAAAATAATTTTGTTGGTTTGTGAAAAAAAATGAAATTTTAGTTTTAAATAAAAGTAATTTGAATTTCAGCTGACTAATTATTTAAATTTTTAGTTTTATAGCTCTAGAAATTCAAGCACGTAAGACAACTATCTTCTAAAAATATGAGTTTCCATAAATAATTTTTTCTAATTGTAGAATTTCGATAAGTGTTATTTTAAAATAATTTAATTCAATCTATTAAAATTACAGACGAATTATGCATTTGAAACTTTCTTTTCTTGACAAAAGAAGCAATTACGGTCGACGGTTTAATATTAAAAACTTCAGATTGATAAATGAAGATCTCTACTAGTGAAAAAATGTAATGATATACATTATTCTTCATATAATATATAAAATATCTTTATATATATTATATTTTTTATATAGTGAGGTTAAAAATTAATAAGCTAGGTGGTCCGTATAACACCTCACCTTCGTATGTACTAAAAAAACCGCTTTAGGTTGAGCTGCATAAGCCTGAAGTGTAAAATGTCGCATCTTTGGTGGATAAATTAATATCTCTAAAAATACAAAAATATATATTTGAGGTTACGAAATAATAACTTAAGGTAGAACATGGAACATATGACGTTAATAAAAAATAGCCTTTCCAAGTGTGGAAAATACACTTCAGGTTGATTTATATCAACCAGAAGTGTAAAACGACTCCCCACAGGTTGATAAATATATATCTTTACAAGCATAAAATTAGATACCTGAGGATGAAAAATAATTACTTGAGGTAGAACAAAATACACCCAATGTTATTTTATAACAACCAGAAGTGTAAAACGACACCCCATTGGTTGATAAATATATACCTCTACAAGCGTAAAATTATATACCTGAGATTGAAAAATAATCACCTGAAGTAGAGCAAAATACACCTGAGGTTAATTTATAATAACCTGAAGTGTAAAATGACACACCTTAGGTTGTTGAAAAAATACTTCCACAAGTGTAAAAAAATATACTTCAGGCTGATAAGTAATAACCTAAGGTTGAAAATAAAACACTTTAAAGTAGTAAATATCTACCTCTCCACAGTTGTAAAATTAAACACCTCAGGTTGAAACATATATACCTCTGGAGGTATATCTAAGGTATATTTGAGGTTGATTTTGAGGTATTCATTTGCACCCTTTTCTACCTTAACGACGTATTTAAATAACAACCTCCTTTATACCCCTAAAATATACCTCATTTATACCTCGATTTTTTCATAAGGATATATTCAACTGTGGAGACAAAGTTTGTGTTAGTCTCCACCTTGTTAGCAAGGGGCATCTAAAGAAAGCTAGTAAATTCATGCCAAAGAGAGATGGTCCTTACGTCATTGTTGCTATAAGATCTCCAACAACGTTTGATATTGCTGATCCCAATGAACCAGATAAGATTCTCGGCAAATATCATGTATCAGCCTAACCCCATTTCAAGAATAGAATAAGTTTCGTGTTTTACATCAGATAACTCCAGTGACTCCCTTGCGGAAAAGAGGGCGCCCAAAACGTATACAAGATGTTCAAATAGCAACAGGTATTCCAACGACATCTCCACCTTCGGCACTAAATAGACATAAAAATGTTCCTGACTCCTTGCCGAGACGTCTAAGAAGTCAGAGGGGGAGGTTATAACAGAACTATACTACTATAAAACTAAATTACCACCACGCCCTCTTGTGGCGGAACTAGTGAGTAGAAACTGCTGCAACCGAATGGAGAACATCTCCAAATTAATCTCTTCGTTCTGTTATGTGAGTTTCGTATTGTTAATTTGTGGTTTTTTGTAATCTGTAACTGTTTTCTGTGCTTTGCTAGTACATAAATAAATAAATAATTTCAGAGCTAGCCCGGTATTTTGTCTTTATTATATTTTCTTGGAAAATGGTTACAATAAGAAATTAAATTTTACTTTATTTTATTAAATTAGAACTAAAAAATAATTATAAAATTGTGAAAATTTTTTAAAAATCATTGTTTTTCTTAATTTTTTAAAACTTATTTTCAAAAAATCTATTTTAAGGGGGCCCCAGGCTAAGGCCTAGTCTGGCCTAATGGGTTATTCAGCCCTGGAAACGATGAATTTATATTTTTACCATATTTTTGTGTTGATTTCTTAATATAATTTTTAATTTTCACAAATTATGTCTACATTTTCACAAAATATGTACCTCTCAGAAAAACCTAGACAGACCCCTGAAGTATTCTTTAAATCCTCTATTTCATCTAGTCTTTAAATTTCATTCATGCATTTGTTTCAAAAAATTTTGCTATGCATTCAAAGCTATGTATTATAATGTAAAATTATTTCAGTAAATTAGAGCTTCTAAAATATTGTTATAATATAGTTTTAATATCAATTTAATTTTGATTAGACATTTATAAGGTTTTTTTAATCAAAAATTAAAGTTCTTACAATGAATTTTAATAAAAATCAAAAAAATCTGATTTAAATAAAAAAAAATCGGATATTTTTAAAAAAATCACAAACCCTGCCTTGTACTGTAAATAATAAGGAAATAAATAATTGATTCTTAAATAAATCTATTGTTAGAAAAAATGTTTAATAATTTCAAATTTAGTGTTTCTAATGTAAAGTTTTTATAATTTCAGTAATAACTTGCTTCAAGAAAGTCTATTAGGAATTCGTTGTTGCTCTCATATCGCCCTTTCACTTACCAACAACTGTTTTTTCTTCCTTCAGCTCTGCTCCAAAACATTTAGAGAAGAGCTGAAGCTATTTATTTTGTTTGCGCTTTTGAGTTTGAAGATTTACGTCAAATGTTTATTTTAAATATGTGCGCTTTCGTGGCACCACTGAGGAGTCTCTGATTACTTGCTCTATGAAATTCGGCCCTGCTCTGTGTGGAAGTCGCAGTTCAGATCATTTCATAAAATCTTTGAAAATAAAAAAAGATTCCTTGCAAATGTAGATAAAGACTTGTAATTGAGGAAACTTCATCAAATTGTAAAGACATGGAATGCCCTAATTACAGAGCTTCAGCTGAACACATCTTCTTAGCCTCATCTGGTGTTGTCTCCGGGCTGGAGATTAATAACAGCAAAGACATGGAAGACTTTTTTTTCTTTATAGACAACAATTAATAAAATACATGTTGCTGTTTTGAATAAAGAATAAAAATAAGTTTTTATCAATAAACCGAAGAAACAATTAATATGTATATTTTTTTATTGCCTTCGTTTATTAGACTCAAGATGTTCATCTTATACAATGAATGTAAGAATATATGCTTTCAATGGGTTTATTTTTAACAAAGAGATGCTTTCAATGGGTTTATTTTTAACCAATGTACTTCATACAGTAGTAATTTTTTTATGTGTAAAGTAAGCACAGAGTTGCCAACTCTCAAGGAAGATATTTTTCTGTGTAACTAAATTCCACCAATACATCAGAAATTATTTTATTTTTGATATTATTTATAAACATAAATACATAAATATCAAATTATTTATATCTTTTATTAATTTGTATACACTAAAGGTTAAAATCCTTTTTAAAACACATTTATAATCAAAAACCAAATGGATGGATTTTTTTTTAAAGGGTGATAGTTGGTTACTGAATAGAAATTTTTTTTTCAGCATTTAAAAATCTATACACAGTTTTTTTTCAATATTTTATCAGCATTTAATTCAAAACATTAAAACAGCTAGTTATGAATTATCTAGAATTTTATAGTTAAAATTTCTATTTATTCTCCCTTTAACAATTTTACTCAATCTAAATTGGAGGCTTGTATAATTTAAAAGAAGTCGTAGTCAGTAGAAGTCACCTCTGTAGAAAAAAAAACGTTTTAACGAATCTGTTGTTAAATTACTAATGAAGACGGTTGAAAGTATAAAAAAATAAAACACATATAGTTAAAGAAAAGAAAAAATATCGAGTAAAAAAAAAGATGAGATGTTTCTTAATTTCACAGGTGTAAATGATTAAATAAACAATTAACTCTTTAATTTATAGATTAACTTGTTGGAATTCGATGATTTAATCTCATAATGGAGTTTAACTTAATACCATTCTACAATTTACTTTTACATTAGTTTTTAAGCACTATTTTATGGATCAAATAGCAAAATCTAGATTTAGGTTCCAACAATTTTGAAAATTCTGAATATGTAAGAATTTTTATACCTCACAATTCAAATTTTTTTCATCATTAATAAATTAATTAATACAAATTATTTATTTCATCTCAATTCAGCATTATATCACCTATTTGTCTTTGGATTAAAGATTTCAACCTTTTGTGAAAGAATTACTGTAATCATTCAAAAGATATGATGAGAAACATTACGCATTATAAATAATAGCATTAGAGTAATAAATATTTGAAATTTTGAATTTTCAACAGTTATAACGGTCAAGCAATGAAAGTCAGCGTTTCAAAACATGTCTATTCCTTATTTTGGGCGTGATAAATCCAAATTTGGGATGGAAAAAGGTACGTTTCTTCAGGAAACGTGCATTGTTTGGTCAAAATAAGCATATTCCGTCACTCTCAACTCTTACACATATTTCAAGAGATTTCTTTGAAGCACTTTACAGAATGAAAATCCGACTAACCGTTCAAAAATTATTGAAGTGGTACGTTTTTAACTGTTCATTATAGGATGATTAAATACGCATTGAATCCTTTATGTCATCAATTTTTTTTAAGGAGAAGAATGTTATAATATAAAAAAACTGTCAATTAAGAGTCGATGGTTGGATAAATAAAGACTATTCAATTTCTCTCTCAATGTTGGGTTGAGCAGATTGCAGAGCAATGCATGTGTCGTCGAACCACTGCTTCAGTTCGCCTCTTTTCAGTTCCCAAGACACGAAACTGGGCTTCCACACCCTTGTCTTGCCCCAGTCTTCCTTCACAGAATTCCACAACTGGAATTACATAAAGAAAAATTATTCGACTGTACATATAAACATGGTATACTATTAAATAAAATAATAAAAGTCAACTAAAAATAATTTTTGCGTGGAATTATCTTAGGATTAACGAATTTAATAATCGTGTGCAAAATTTTTTATTTCGCTTTCAAAGTTTTCCAGATTGGCGAAATACGCAAAATTAACACTAAAAGAGATCTAAACTTTGGAACGCTTTCCAGACCAAACTTCCCAGATTGCGGCTACCTCTTATATTTTGGGAATCTGTTGATAAAACGGCATGTTTATTCAGAGAAAGTTCGTTTTAGTGTCTGATTTTGTAACTTATATTATCGTCTGTACTATTTAATTAGCATATCTGGCCAATAAGATTTACTTCTAGAACGGGAAGATTCGATCGTTAAATCAAAAATTATTCAGGGTTTGCGCACTTTGAGAACAGTTCCTGTAACGCACGAAAATTAAAAGCATTTTTTTAATGACATGTTTTATATCAAAGCTTTAGTAGATAGTTTATATTTTCCAATTTTTATCCGATTTAGTTTTATGTCAGGCATATTATAATAGGGCTTGTTTTGGTGTTTATAAGTGTTGATTATTTAACACTTACTTTTAAGCCATTTTTTGTACTGTAACTTAACAAACCTTCATTTTTATGAAATAAAACATTAAAAAAATATCATGTTCGAAGAAATTACAGCAATCTATTATATAAGTTGTTAAGGCAAACCTACCTGATAGAAATTGGAGAAGTTATGTCATTAATAGAACGGAAAATTTCTCTTAAAACCATAGATTTTCAACCTTTTTAACGTTGTCGCTCCCCTAGGAAGCAAACAAAATTTCAACGCCCCCCTTTTTATAACCGTCGTTGAACAGTTGACTTAATTTTGGGTTTACGACTACTAATGTTCAACTCCGTAGTAATTTTGAACCAATCCAGAAGACAAGGAAACTCCTAGATCAGTACCCCCGAGGTATGATTTGTTATGGGAATATAGAGGGCTTTGTGACTCGACAGATTTAACGTTCATCTGTCACCATTTACTATAGTAAATGGGGAGTCATGTATATGTCACGGTCAAAGTCCGGCCACTTCGCGAATTGACCGGCTAAAGTGCGAAATAATTGAAACGATCAATTATTTCGCACTTTGGCCGGCCATTTCGCGAAGTGGCCAGAACGCGATGTGTTCATTCAAGAATGCCCGGGCAAATGTATACACAGAAGTGACACTTAACTAGACCTGGTATATATTTCGGACATTTACCAAAGGTCTAGTTAAGTGCCACTGCCCGGTATACATTTGCCCGGTATATCCTACACTGATGTTTTATTAAGGTCAAGTGTCACTGCCCGGTATACATTTGCCCGGTATGCGCTACACTGATGTTTTTTTAAGGTCAAGTGCCCCTGCCCGGTATACCCTACACTGATGTTTTTTAAGGTTCAGTGCCACTGCTCGGTATATCCTACACTGATGATTTTTAAGGTTCAGTGCCACTACCCGGTATGCATTTGCCCGGTATTTATCTTCTAATCTATCGTCAATAAGTAATAAAATATCGAATAAATGTAATCTATCGTTAGTAAGTATTAAAATATCGAATAAATGTAATTATATCATCGAATAAACGTAATCATATCCGGCCAAATCCCGAAATCAAGAAAAGATCGGACATTGGCCAGCCAATTTACAGCGTTCTTGGCCAATGCGCGAAGTGGCCGAATCCGGGCTTTGGCCGTAACATATACACGGAGAGTCTTAGGCCAGCGGGGATCGAACCCACGACCTCTTGGACATGGGCCCAGTGCCCTACCAGCAAGGCTATCCCGGTATCTTAGAAGTGTTTTAAGTACGTTAAGTGCTGAAAGGTGAGCGTTTTGTTTAAACTCAGAGTACACACACACACACAAAAAATTAGATAGAAGAGCTTAATGTGACACGGTTATTAATGTATAGTTAATTTATTAGGAATATTAGAAAAATTTGGTAGCAGCTGTTTACGATAAACATTTTGGGTTAAAAATCATCTTCTAAAAGTATTACAGTCAATAACACACACACACGCACGCACGCACACACACACAGATATATATATAATTTGAATTAATAAGCTTTTTAATTCTTTTACATCCTGCGTTTCTCATATCGTTACCAACTTATTAGTGTCTGAATCGATTCACTAAAATAGTATCCAAAAGACTCTTGCATGCTTCTCTCATCGTCACCAGAAACTCATCAGCCTCAGTTCATTTAAACTCATTCAACTAAATTAATTTGTATCTTTTCCCACTGAGCTCTTCAATTCTTTTGCATCGTGTATTTTTTATATCTTCACTTGACTTTTATTAGTGTTACTAAAGTCAAAATCGAATAATCAAATACCTTCTTCCAATAAGTCCTTCAGTTCATCCAGTATTTCTCATATCATCACTTGAAACGTATCAGTGCCACTGTACGTTGAATTAAATAACTCGAATTAATTTTTGCCTTCGTTCACCAATTTTTTTCTTAAATTCTTTTACATATTGATTTTTCTTATATCGTCTCTCGAAACTTATCAGTGTCACTATAGCCTTATTTAACACATTTTCGCAAACGATGGCAATAGCCGTTCTGCACTTTTTAATTAATAGAGCATTATTAGAACGAAACGAAAGGAACATTATTAGAACAAAGTGTATTAATGCATTTATTTGTTAACTACTTTTATTTTATAACCGTAGTTGAACAGCCGGCCCAATTTTAGGTTTACGATTACCAATGTTCAACATCGCAGCCTTGTCATTTTTAACTCAATTCAGAAAACAAGAGAGCTCTTAATTATTGGTAAAATCTATTGAATATAATATTTTTTCTATATATTTTTTTGTTTATCCTAAATACATATTTTTGCGACCTGGGAACATATTTAAATATAGATTATTCAACATATAATCATTGCTCTCTCAAACTTTTAGATTACTAACAAAATTGAAAGAATGTTTCAAAACATATTCTACCCATGTTTATTATATTCAAAGTATCCACTCAGAAAAACGAATTGACTTTTATAATCATCCGTTCTAAAACTGACTAAAATAATAAAAGAAAATTATATTTTAGCATTTGATGAGGTACACGTTTTCCTATCCCTCAATTCTATGAAATTTCAAAATTCATTTAATTTCTAAGTATATCCAAATGCGTATAATAGCGTTAAAATGGAGAATTGCTCATATACGGTATATATTGTTACAAATGTCTGCCTGACCAGAAGAGGGCGTTGTAATCACACACTCACTATAATTCTGTAATCACTTACGTGGCAGGCAATGGATTGAATTGGATGGCTCATTGGAGAGCTCCATTTCGTATCTTATATATTTTATTGTTTTCATTATTAAATTGTTGTTTGTTATTAAATATGCTTTCTTTATTAATGCACCCAATCACCACTGAATCACTCTTCGACATGGTGCATACCAACCGGGAATATCGCTAATTTAAACGGAACTGTACAACAAAAGGTTGTTCGTACAGAGAGAAATTAAAATATTGGTGAATACGGACTCCCGATCTTGCAAAGCTGGGACATTATTGCATAATTGGACTATTGCATTATTGAATTTGGTACATTATTTGGATTTGGATTGCAAGGTAGGAGATTTTATCACTTATATATTTATTGTTTTAAAAATGGAGAAGATTAATAAACTTATAGAAAAAAAGAAGTAGTGTACGAAGCGGTATAACGAAATTAATTAAAAGAATAAATCCGGCCGAAGAGCAAGCGGAAACTGAACCACTTTCAGAATTGCTTGAACTTTTGGAAACAAAAGAGCAAACTCTTAAAAATTATGATTCGGATATAGAAGACCTCATTACTGATGCAGAAAAATTTAAGACTGAAATCAAAGTATCAGAGGAATACGAGGAAAAAATTCTTACAACTAAAATAAAGTTAAAAAGTAAAATTAAAGAAATGAGTAAGGAAATAAATCATGTAGCTGAATCAAGTCATAACATTTCTACTGAAACTTCAGAACTCTATTGAACTCTTAAAACAGTGCTATGGTAGAACTGATTTCATTATAAATTCATATATGACTAAATTACTAAATTTGGAGCCGGTTAGAAACTCATCTTATGTTAAAGGTTTGCGTAAACTATATGATGAAATAGAAGTAAACAAAAGAAATTTACGCGCTTTAAATGTTACCGAGGGATCGTATGGTCATTTATTAAACCCATTGTTATTGAAATTATTGCCCCAAGATTTAGTTTTAGAATTTCATAAGAAACGCGATAAAAATAAAAATTGTGAAGTTTCGGAAATAATGACATTTTTTAGGAACGAGGTCGAATCTAGAGAAATTTCTGAATATGTAATGAGTAGCCCCAAAAATTACGAAAATAAACGTACCCCTTTCAAAATTATCAAAGTGGACAAACTTATCAAAAGAATTACTCAAACTTATCTAAGAATTACCTAAAAATATAGCCACAGCTCCAACTTTGTATAGTCAGTCAAAAAATATTTGTATTTTTTGTGGTTTGATAAATTTGCATGATTCTGTTGATTGTAAAAAATTAGATGTTGAAACAAAAATTGGTAAACTAATGTCTGACGGACGATGTTGGGTTTGTTTCAAAAGGAACCATTTCAGTAAATTATGTAGATCTGGTATTGTATGCAAAATATGTAATTCTAAATACCATCACGAATCAGTTTGTAGGAAAACTCTTAAACCACAAAATTATGTAAATAGAGCTAATGAAACGAAAACGAAAGATTCGGAAAACGATACTAACTCGAATAAATATCAGTCTAACTCAAAAATCAATGTAGAGAATATTTCTGTTTCACACAATAATATAGTTTGCAAAGATAAAGCTTTTCTACAAACATGTTCTGTATTAGCTTGGTCGGATAAAAATTCGATTTTGGCAAACGCCATTCTTGATAATGCGTCACATAGGAATTTTATAAGTTCAAAATTAACTAAGGAATTAAAATTAAAACCCATACGATACGAAAAAATAGCAATTTATTCTTTTGGACAAAATAAAGCATGTGAAAAGGATTATCCTGTAATCTCATTAAAGCTCGTAAATAAAAGTGATGGCACTAAGTGGATCGAAATCGAATGCATAGTAACAAATTTTATTACGAACCTAACTTTGAACAAGCCAGATGCGCTCTTAATGAATGAGTTAAAAACTAAAGGATATGAACTCGCTGACTCATTTGAAACCACGAATTGCGATTTATTGATAGGGAGTGGTATTTTTTGGAAAATTGTTTATAATGAAAGGATGAAATTAAACGAAGATGTATGTTTAATTAATTCCCATTTTGGATGGTTACTATCTGGGTATAATAAATTCCCTTACGAAAATTTTAGGTATATTTAAGGTTGATTTGAGGTATTAAGGTTAATTTGAGGTATATTTAAGGTTGCACAGAAAACAGCAATAAAAATTATACCTCGTAAAGGTTGTAACTAAGGTGTACGAGGTTGTTTTTATATACACTTCAGCTTGTTTTGAGGTTGTTTAAAATTCACTTCAAATCAACCAGACTGATAAGGTGATTTTTGAGGTATACCAAGTTGATTTTCTTACACTTGTAACAACAGAGGTATTTTTGAGGTATAAAATTTTTTACCTTGTTTCAACTAAAGAAACTGAGGTATTTATTGAGGTATATGGAGTCATTTTATTTACACCTAAGCTTATTTTGAGGTTGTTTTAAATCAACTTCAAATCAACCAGACTGATGAGGTGATTTTTAAGGTATACGAGGTTGTTTTTCTTACACTTGTATCAAAAGAGGTATTTATGAGGTATAAAAAAATCAACCTTATTTCAACTAACGAGAATAAGGTATTTACGAGGTATAAAAAAATACATCTTTTTTCAATTAAAGAGAGTGAGGTACTTATTGAGGTATATGAAGCCATTTTATTTGTACCTAAGCTTATTTTTAGGTAGTTTTAAAATCACTTTATACCAACCAGACTGATAAGGTGGTTTTTATGGTATACGAGGTTGTTTTTCTTACACTTGTAACAAAAGAGGTATTTATGAGGTATAAAAAAATCAACCTTATTTCAACTAACGAGAGTGAGGTATTTTCGAGGTATAAAAAATATACCTTATTTCAACCAAAGAGAGTGAGGTATTTATTGAGGTGTATGGAGTCATTTTATTTATACCTAAGCTTGTTTTAAGGTTGTTTAAAATACACTTCATATCAACTAGCTCTATTCCCAGAGTTCCGTGCAAGCCGGCAAATGGCGTGTGTGTTGACAATCGAATGTGCATTCGAAATTCGGTAAGTGTGCTTGACATTTATTAATTTAGTTTTATCACTTTTAATCAAATATGCTTCAATTTTCAAACTTAAAGTTTGTTATTTTTGTTTTAAAGATGCCTCCTGATCTTAAATAATTTAAGTTGGAGGATATTCTTAGAAGCTATTAGTGTAGGCTTAGCAATAAGAGAGAACAATTGAAATATTTCTCGTCGCTGTTTAGGGTAACGTTACTGGTGAATCGTTACAGCAGGTTATACACAGTATATTTTATTGTTTATAATTTATTCAAATATAACTATTCTTTTATTTTGCTTAAATGTATATGTTTCAACGTTGCAGTACGCAAGCTGATTAGTTGAGTAAAATGTTCATAATTTCTCTTATAAATAAATCATTAAAAATTGAAAGATCTTTAAAATAGCACTTTTGCTTTGAAATTCTACTATAGCTGTATGCTTATCGTTTGCTTGGATATCTGTTGCAAAGTTTATATTGCTGTTTATGAGTCAAAATATGTATAATAACACTGCATTTTAAATCTGATTTTTTTTAAAAATCTGATTAACGTGCAATTTCTTTTTCTTACATATATGTATATATATATATATATATATTTACAGAGCTTATCCACTGTTCCCTGATATTGCTGAGATGACCTAGGCTGTAAATAGCACATGTGCAGCAGCGATGAAGAAGTGACTAGCAAGTTACTGCTCAGCCTTCCCCTAGGAAATAGTTCTGAATTTATACCATAAAGAAAAAGTAATCTCTTCTACAGCATTTATTCATATATTTGATAATTGAAAACTAGTAACTGTACTATCTCACTTTTTTATGTTTGATCACACTGCTATTTTCACTACGTGTTATTTTTTCTCAATTTACCCACGTTAATTATTTACTAAGCAGATTGTTATTACTTATTAAAACATTGAATAGAATTAAATTTAACCTGATTTCAAGTTTATATGACAATTTGTTTCAAGGTTATGAGCATTTTTATGCAGCTGTTTATAGTTCACTACTTCAAAAATTAGCGACTTTTGGAAATGTTAAATGTTTTTGAAATAAGCCAGTATAGTTTCTTATGCAATTTTAATGCTTAATTGAATAAAATCAATTGCAAATAAAGACATTTATTGTTAAAAGTAATCTGCAATTTTTTGAATTTCATCTTATGGGATGTGTTTTTATATTTAAACAAATGTTTGTAACAACTACCTATTAGTTTTATTCTGCTCGGTATTATAAATTATATAGGAGATATTGTACTCAACTTATTTTAAAAGTATTATTTCAAATCATTCTCTCTTAGACATTTTCCTCACATAAAATTGCTCACAACTTTAAAATAAAGCTCCTCATCAACTTGTAATTTGTTCTATTCGATTGAGTGTAAAAAAAGAATAAAAATTGGTACATAACTTTAAAATTTAATTTATTAAACGATTGTTGATTCTTGATTACATTTATTAAAAAATATTAAAATAACTATACTTTAAGAAACTCTTATGTGATTGACAATAACGGAAGTCCTTTTCAGAATCAGCGTCTAAAATTTATATAAAAGCTATTAGTTTCATAAAGTCTGACAAAAAGTTTAAAAATATTTAGACTTGGTTTATTGAGTTTAAAGATTTGTAAGAAAAAAGAAAGAAAATATAATTATCAAACTTGCAAGTACCATAATGATACCAAAATGTATAGAAAAATACAAAGTGTTAAAATTGCATATTAAGATTGGAATTATATCTTAGAATTTCTGTAAATGTTGTTAATGGCAGAACTGACTTCAGTGTACTTTATTTTGTGGCTGTGGTACCTGTAATGCTTTTCAGCTATGGGGATTGAATAGAAATGGCAGAAGAGTACTACTATTTATCTGAAAAAGAAAATTAACTTCATCCAGTAAAATTTAAATCATAAAAAAAAAAATTCTAATATTTGAATAGTTTAAATACTGCCACTGTTATTGTAAATATGACTTACTTACTAATTCATTTTTTTTTCTTTTAGGTTCCAATAATTACAAGTTTCAACAGGTAGACGGAAATAGTATTTAAAATAATTTTGTTGATTTGTAAAAAAATTAAATTTTAGTTTTAAATAAAAGTATTTGAATTTCAACTGACTAATTATTTAAATTTGTAGTTTTATAGCTTAAGAAATTCAAGCACATTAGACAACTATTTTCTAAAAATATGAGTTCCCATAAATAGTTTTTACTAATTGTAGAATTTGGATAAGTGTTATTTTAAGATGATTTAATTCAATCTATTAAAATTACAGAAGAATTATGCATTTGAAACCTTCTTTTATAACTTAACAAAAGAAGCAATTACTGCCGAAGGTTTAATATTAAAAACTTCAGATTGATAAATGAAGATCTCTACTAGTGAAAAAATGTAATGACATACATTATTCTTCATATAATATAGATAATATCTTTATATATATATATATATATATTATATTTTTTATATAGTGAGGTTAAAAATTAATCAACTAGGTGAACACCTCACATTCGTAAGTACTGAAAAACAGCTTTAGGTTGAGCTACATAAGCCTGAAGTGTAAAATGTCGCATCTTTGGTTGATAAATTAATACTTCTAAAAATACAAAAATATATACTTCAGAGGTTACGAAATAATAACTTAAGGTAGAACATGGAACACATGACGTTAATAAAAAAATAACCTTTCCAAGTGTTGAAAATACACTTCACTTTGATTTATAACAACCAGAAGTGTAAAACGACGCACCACAGGTTGATAAATATATACCTCTACAAACATAAAATTATATACCTGAGGTTAAAAAATAATTACCTGAGGTAGAACAAAATACACCCAAGGTTATTTTATAACAACCAGAAGTGTAAAACGACACCCCATTGGTTGATAAATATATACCTCTACAAGCATAAAATTATATACCTGAGATTGAAAAATAATCACCTGAAGTAGAGCAAAATACACCTGAGGTTAATTTATAATAACCTGAAGTGTAAAATGACACACCTTTGGTTGTTGAAAAAATACTTCCACAAGTGTAAAAAAATATACTTCAGGCTGATAAGTAATAACCTAAGGTTGAAAATAAAACACTTTAAAGTAGTAAATATCTACCTCTACACAGATGTAAAATTAAACACCTCAGGTTGAAACATATATACCTCTGGAGGTATATTTAAGGTATATTTGAGGTTGATTTTGAGGTATTCATTTGCACCCTTTTCAACCTTAACGACGTATTTAAATAACAACCTCCTTTATACCTTTCAAATATACCTCGTTTATACCTCATTTATTCCTCGATTTTTTCATTAGGGTTGGGTCATGACTCAGCCGAAAGTTGTGAAAATGTATGCTTAACTATGAACTCTACTTCTATTTTATTTTATCTTAAACTATTTTGGAAACTAGAAGAGTTTCCGAATGAAAAAATATGTCTTTCTGAAAAGGATAATCAATTAATAAAAAATTTCGAGGATTCTTTGCGATTTAATGGAGAACGTTACGTATGTAAATTAATGTGGAAGGATAATTTGAGACCCCCTTTGGAAATGTACTCTAATTATGAAGTTGCGAAAAATCGTTTTGATTCGTTAGAGAATAAATTAAATAAAAATCCCGAGATTTTAGACCAGTATAAACAAATTGTTTCGGAACAAATAAAATTTAATATTGTTGGAAAATGTGTAAATGAAAATTTAAATTCTGGATATTTTATGCCTCATCGTGCTGTAATTAGGAATGACAAAAAAACAAGTCGCGTTCGCATTGTTTACGATTGTAGTAGAAAGGCAAATGAAAATAAAAAATCTTTGAATGATTCGCTTGAATCGGGAATTAATCTTTATCCAAATTTATTGGATATAATTCTTAAATTTCGAGAAAATCAAGTCGCATTTTGCGGAGATTTGGAAAAGGCTTATCACATGTATGAAATTGCGGAAGAGGATAGAAATTATCTAAAATTTTTATGGTTTTCGGATGAAACAGACAATTCAAAAAGAATACTTCAATTTAATCGCCTTCCTTTCGGATTAACGACGTCATCATTTGTTCTTGCTTGGGTATTAAAATTTCATGTTAGGAAAATCAAGGAAGATCAACCGAATTGTTATGAAATGTTGAATTCTCTATACGTAGATGATTTGTATTACGGTGCTAAAACTGCTCAGGATGCGTATCATTTATCTTCATCGGCAATTGAAATATTACGCGCCGCCGGATTTAATTTAAGGAAATTAAAAACTATATTGTGTAGAACTAAATGAACTTTGACGTAAAAACGGATATGAGGAAAACACCGATTTTGGGCAAGGAGCAGGTTTCTTATGATTAAAGTGGGATCCTATTGAGGATAAAATTAAATTAGATTTAAAGGATTTGAGGTATTCCTTGTAATCAGCAAACACCAAAAGACAAGTGTTGGAAATAATTTCTAAAATTTTTGATCCATGTGGATTCATTAGTCCATTTGTAGTTAGAGCTAAAATAATTATGCAGGAAATGTGGGAGCGAGGTCTAAAGTGGGACGAAGACTTACCTTTCGATTTAGTAAAGAAATGGAAAAAATGGTGTTCTGAAATTACTGAATTGGACAATTATGTTATAATAGAACGAAAACTATGTTCAACGACGGATATTAGTGATGTTTCTCTTCACATATTTGTTGACGCAAGTCCTAAGACTTACGGAGCAGTAGCGTACCTTCGTTATACAACAATTGAAGGACAAATCGAAGTTAAATTCATAAATTCTAAGTGCAAGGTTGCTCCATTAAAAACTTTGACTTTGGCCAGATTGGAACTAATGGCAGCTCTCGTCGGTGCTAGATTAGGGAAATATTTACGAAACGTTTTTCCTAATTTCACTCAACAAATATACTATTGGAGTGACTCTAAAATTGTTCTCCACTGGGTAAAAGGATCTTCAAAGCTTTGGAAGCCATTTGTGTCTAATCGAGTGGCAGAAGTGCAGACAGTTACGCTTCCAGAGTGTTGGAACCATTGCAGCGGTGCGGAAAATCCTGCTGATTTTATCACTAGAGGAGAATCTACAGTTAAAATCGCGTCGAATTCCCTGTGGTGGTCCGGTCCACCAAGGTTGTCCCATCCGGTTAACTTGTGGCCTGCAGTAGATTTTTGCAACCAACCTGATGACTATAGTGATGTGGTAAAGAAAGAACAACGAGCTGTTGTGGGGAACACTGTGACTCAAAACAAGACTTCTGACATTTCTCTTACAAAATTTATTGATGTCAACAAATACAGCAATCTTACTAGACTTTTGAGAGTGACAGCTTGGGTAAAAAGGTTTGCCCATTATGCCAAGCCAGATACTTCGAAGTTGAAAGGACCTATTAGTGCTTTTGAACTTCAGAATGCTCTGCATACCTGGATTAAAACTGCTCAACTCTTGCATTACGAGAGTGAAATCCAACAACTCCTCTCTCAAAATACTTTGAGTAAACATTCACGAATTTTCAATCTCAATTGTAAACTTAATGATGATAATCTTTTATTTTTACAGGGACGTTTGCAGTTCTCAAGCGATGATGTGAAAACAAAACATCCTGTACTGTTTCCTTCTAATGATAAATTTTTTGAATTAGTTATATTAGATGCTCATGTTAAAATGGGTCATTTTGGTGTAGATTCTACTTTAACTCACTTAAGAGAACAATATTGGATAATCAAAGGTAAACAATTTGTCAAAAAGGTTTTGAGAAACTGTTTACTATGCAGACGTTATAAGGTAAAACCCGGCGCTCAAGTGGTAGCTCCGTTACCACCTGACAGAATTAAAGAACAACCTCCTTTTAATGTTTCTGGTGTAGATTTTGCTGGACTTTTTTTGTTACTGACTCTAATAATAAGTGTTATTTGTTAATTTTTACCTGTGCAGTTACTAGAGCTGTGCATTTAGAGCTAGTTATTAATACGAATACTGATTCTTTTTTATTGGGATTTAGAAGATTTATTTCTCGTAGAGGATTGTGTTCGATTTTGTATTCAGATAATGCAAAAGCCTTTAAAAAGGCAAATAGTGAACTAAAAAAATGGTGGAATCAAATTAATGATCCTCAGGTAAAAAATATGTTTGCATCTAAAAATATTGTTTGGAAATTTATTGTAGAAAGAAGTCCATGGTGGGGAGGTTTCTAGGAACGACAGATACGTACGGTTAAAACTTGTTTAAAGAAAATTATTGGTAAATCTTCTCTAACTCTTAAAGAATTGGAAACTGTCTTTTTGGAAATTGAAGCCATGATAAATTCTAGGCCTATTACGTATCTATATAACGAACCCTCCGAACCTTCTCCACTAACACCTTCTCATTTTTTAGTTGGTAAAAGATTGATGTCTTTACCTGTTAAGTATAAACCTAATGATTTGATTGTAAATAGAGATTCATTAACTAAAAGGTATAAATATCAACAAACACTTTTGGATCATTTCTGGAATCGGTGGAGGAAGGAATATTTACTTCATCTAAGATCTGCTTATATTTCTTCACCACCAGGTAAGATAACATCATTTAAGGTAAATGATATTGTTTTAAATGATGAGCGTTATCCCAGAAATATGTTGATGCTGGGAAGAATTTTGGAAGTGTATCAGGGACGAGATGGGAACATTCGTTCTCTTTTGATAAAAACCCCTAAAGGAGATATGAGACGCTCAGTTCAACTTGTAAGTAATTTAGAAATTAACCCTTAAACAAAAATGTTTATTGCTATGTGTAAAATATATATTTTGATAATATGCATACGTTATAATTGATTGTTTTATATTGTTATCTTAGTTATTGAACATTCATTTAATTTTTATTATATTTCAATTAATATTGTTCTTGAAAATTTTGTTATGCAAAGTTATGGTAAGTGAATTCAAAAGAGTTCAGTTGGGGAGTGTTACAAATGTCTGCCTGACCAGAAGAGGGCGTTGTAATCACTCACTCACTATAATTCTGTAATCACTTATGTGGCAGGCAATGGATTGAACTGGATGGCTCATTGGAGAGCCGCATTTCGTATGATATATTTTTTATTGTTTTCATTATTAAATTATTATTGTTGTTTGTTATTAAATATGGTTTCTTTATTAATACACCCAATCACCACTGAATCACTCTGCATATCTATACAGGGGCTATATATATATATATATATATATATATATATATATATATATATATAGCCCCGCATCTCCCCTAAATATTAACCCATAACACTCAAACTAGGTCAAGTATTATATTATAACATACTATACTATCATACCAAAGGAAATGATTATACACAAATTAGGTAACCCAAAATGTGGCATAATATTTAAGTATGTATATATTACATTTCAGGGTTTCCGCTACGGTAGCTTTTGCGAAAATGCGAAAAGACCCCTCAAGAATGCTAAAATTCAACAAAGCATTTTCGCATTTTTGCTAAAGGATTTTACAAAAATCCATTAAAAATAAGCTTCCGCGAAAAACCATGACGCTAACATCCATGAAAAAAACTTGATCAAACAAGAAGGAGAAAAAATCTAAATATCTTTCGCAAGAAGAACCATGACGCTAGCGTTCACGAAAAAAACGTGATCAAACGAGATGACTCGGTGGTTGTCTTTGGGGAATTCAGTTACAGCTCTGGATTGCAACTGGCAAGCTCTTGTTAGTGTTTTAATGGAAGACAAACGTCCTGTTGCTCAAGGGTTGTTAAAAAATATAACTACTTTTTTGTTTTTAGCAACCACTGCCATCATGAATGATATCATGTTCAACATTAATAAATTATGCCTCATATTTCAAAAATCTAATTTAAATTTTGAATATGTTCAATCAAGTGTGAAGGCTTGTATTTCAAGTTTAGAAGAAATAAAAAATGGCACCGGCACTCATTATATGAGTTTTTTAGATGATGTGCCTAAGAAGGAAAGTGAAAAATTTGAGTTTCAGGGCCATATAATTTTAGATGGACTGAAAGAGAGGGAAAGATTCCGTAATTTGATGCACAATTTTTTAAACTGTATCATTGAAAATATTACTGATAGATTGCGAGATTTGGATAAAATCGAAATGTTCAATATATTTATACCTAGCAGGATGCCCCATAGTTCGGAAGAATTACAGCATTATGGTGTAAAGGAAATCCGTTGCATTTTCAATTTGTTTTCGGAATCTCCCAGAAAAGATTTTCAGTTTACAGAAACTGAATTACTTTGTGAATGGGGATTATTTAAACACATCTTAATGCAACGATGTAAAAACATGTCATTTAATGAATTACTTTTATTTTTATATACCAATGATGTGTCTGAACAGTACCCATTAATAACTTCTGTTATAGAGTATTGTGCGACAATACCAATGCACACTGTTGACTGTGAAAAGGGCTTTAGCTGCCTTAATTTGATTAAAACTAATATTCAAAACAGGTTGTTAATCAACCATGTAAACAATTTGTTAATGATTAATATTGAGGGCCCTGAAAGTGCATTTAACTTTCAAGAAGCATTTGTAAAATGGGCAAACATGAAAGAAAGGAAGATTGTTAATTATAAACCAAAATGTTTTGATAAATAATAAATGTGTTTTTTTTTTGTTATAGGTATTCTTTTTGATATTCTTGTACATTAAGCTATTCTTTGTCAGATAACTTACAGTACTTGTTTGATATAAAGTAATTTTATAAGCCTAATGGCATTTTAGCATTTTGCTAAAACTTTTTTTCAGATTTTAGCTTTTTTGCTAATGAATTTTTAGACTCAGCTTAAACCCTGTTACATTTAAAAGTGTGTTATATAAATAGCGTTAAAAAGAAGAAATCGTACTGTATATACATTTCTTCTCTTCTATAATATTCATAGGTAATTAATATACTCCCACTTCCTATCCTTCTACTCTATGAAAATTCATTATTGTTTTTCTGTCAGATGCATATTCGCAACGGTTTTAAATGACTTGATAGTACATGAAAACATACAAAAACAATTTTCCTTGACTGAAGCTAATTAAAAAGTAATTTTCATTGGACTCTTCAGGTATCTGTGGATGCATAAAGAAATGATGCTTTGTATTAAACAACATTAAAAATAGGAACCAAAATATACCACAAAACTCCTTTAACAAAAACGCTTTAAAAAGTTGGTTATTGCTTGTGACAGCACTTTTTGAAAATTGATCAAGCGTAGGTTAATAGGGGGTACTTCACGTACTTAAAATGAAAATTTAAAATGATTAATTCAAAAGTGGCGACGAAACTCTAATTAAAAACACAAAAGAGACAGGTTTGTAAAGCGATATGAAATTTAAAAAAAAAAAAGACTTTTCTATTATAGGAAATGGGAAGGATAATATTTTTGTTAATACATCAATTTATTTCACCTTTCGTATTGTACTTCTTTTGAGAGCAACTGTTTATTAAATTACTATGAGATAATGCATTAACTTCTTTATAATAATACATTTCATTCAAAAACTACTTTAACTGGTTAAACTGATATTTTATTTAAAATTTGTATTTTTAAAAATTATCTAAAATTTTTTCTACAGTCAAAAAATGGTAAGAAACTATTATTATTAATTATATTTTTATACATCTGTTTATATTTATTTCATTGCAGAAACCTTGATTTAAAACGAAATGAAACAAAATAAATTTTTAGTAATAAATAAAGCAGAAATTAAACATATCGAAGTGAATATGTTCCTTTATCATAAAGCTGTTTGATTATACTTACACAAGAATTCCAACTGAAAAGAATAATAATGTTGTTGTATATTGAAGAAATATTGCAATAAAATATTGAAATATTGCAATAAAACTGTATTTTGAATGTCATTTTTTTAAAATTGATGTCAGTTTTAAGTGTTTCATACAATATATTAGAACAATTTAACACAATTTAAGAACAGAAATTTTTTAAATACATTTTGCCTGATACTGGCATTTGCCTCCATTTTTCGTTATCGGAGAATAACTATCTGGAGCAGATGATAAAATTTAGTTTTTCTTCGAAACTTTTTAAGTTTTCTACCTAAAGCGCACACACACGACTTATTGTCCAATAAAGAACTTCATTCCTTGTCCAGTGTCCATTTCTCAAAGACCTATTGACCGAGTCCTTGATAACCTCTTATCCAGACACCTTTTTTTCTTTTAGAATTCTAAAAGGACAAGGACAAAAAAAAAAAATTTCTCCACGGTATTTGTTTGCGATCGGTTTAGCAAGAAGTTTGAATGCCATTCTCCGGTGCCGAATCTGACTTCGAAATAAAATAAGATTTAAAAAATAGCTTTTTCACAATAAGTCCTGGTTGCAAATTCTGAAGATGATTTTCCGTATTCAACTAGATTTAGCTTTTCAGGGATTTGAGGAAAAAAAATTGCATTGCCATCTACGAACACCTGCTGTTCATTCTTCATTAGCATAATTGCAAGACTTAACTAGTTTTAGATTTACAACAAAAATATCAATTTATTTCTATCGTCTGTTGAAATGAAATTGAAAACAAGAAAAAAATATTGTCATAAATAATAAATATTTTCCTAAGTTAAGTATAAAGAAATTGTTAGCAAAGTCTCTACGACAATCGTTTTAGTTTCAAAATACTTTTTTCATTCAAGGACAGTATTAAAAAATAATTATTTAATTATTTCGCATTGAGTGTTTTGAATTAACATAGCTGCAGGAAAATTAGAAATTTGTTGATGATGGCTCATCACAAATTTAGCAATATTTTTTAATTATAACTTTTTTTAGATGCGTGTTCGTACGTGCCTCAAATTATGCTCCGTACTCCCCTTGTATGTTCATTCCATCCTATTTGAAGATCTAGGAGATAACGATAAATGTACATGAAAGATGTGTATGAGAAGCTGTGTAAGAGAAAAAACGAATTTGCGCGCTGACAATAACAGTTTTTCCCTGAAAGGCCATCTGCACTGTGTAATAATTCTCGGTGAGAACATATTTTCCACGTTATTGATTTGTCAAAACTTGACTTAAACTGCAACATATGGTGATTCAATAGTAATTTTTGTGAAAAATGAACATAAACCATTTTTTCCCTTTGATCTCCAAACGTAACAGAGGAAGGAGAAATTCGTCCCAAAATGAATGGAGTGTTGGTTATAAAATGATTTTTAAAGTTCTTTTATGCAGTTGCAATAAAGGTTACAGAACATCTATTACACATCACACTGATTTGGTAGGTTGCCAGATTAGGATGAGCGGCTGTAGGATGCCACTTGTCTGTCAACAGATTACTTTTAACAGATTATTTTCAACAATGTAAACGCATAATTGCTGTTCTGTAAGAGATCATTCTAGAGCTTTTGACAGCAGTTGATTATAGTGGCGAAGTAACCATACATGTATTCTCTGTATTGACCAAGAACTGTGATAATTCAAAAATATATATTCGGTGTTTTTTCCTTTCTTTTTGTTAATTTGTAAGGGAAAAATGTTGTTTTTTACTGCTTCTAACACTTTTTATTATTTTAAAACAAATGACTTGAAAAAAATTTGACTTTTCCCTTTTCAAAACATATTTATATTAAATATTCTTAAAAATCTATAAAGAATGATGAATAGGTTTTTATTTAATTTTTTTAATAGGTGAATTTTTACTGTGTTTAGTTTTTTTTTATCAAAATTTTACATATTATTAAATCCGATACATGACATTTGTCAAACTAACAAACTGTTTTTTACATCATTAAGATATGATAGATGTTTATATTTTTCAAGAGTTAAATCAGAATATTTCAAAGAAATGCATGCAAATTACATATTATATGATTCTTTAAATTTCTTACAAAGTTTAAACCTGTTTTAAAACCTTCATGATTCGAATCCAGATTTATACCACTATCCGCGCTCGTTTAGAAGCGTTACCAACATAGTTCTCTAAATCATACCATTTTTTTACCAAAGAAGTGAGCAAATCGATTGCTGTGACTCAGACGATGATCGCACAGAGTTCAAATAGATTGGATAATCCATCGAGCAAAATAGAGTTATGTTTGCCCACCCTGGTAAAGTGGTAAAACTCCTTTTTATGTTTCTTTTTGCCCCCTTAGAAACGGTGAACTACTTATTAAATAATTTTCCGGTCACTTTATTTGTAGAGAACTTTTGGATTAAGAAGGGTCAGCATTTGTCCTGTTTCAACTAAAGAGAACTATCGGTGTTCTGAAAATTTTTCTCTGTACAAAATTTATAGGACCGTTGGAATTATTATCTTTTGGAAGAATGGGAATACTTTTTCCTTATACTTAAACTCTTATCATCAATGAATTAAAGTCATCAAATCCTGATTTAAAACGGTTTGAAGTGCACTTGATACCATGGTTCACTTCTTAGAGTTTTTTTTTTTTTTTTCAGGTTAAGTAAAAGGTTAAAAGTATAACGTTTTTAATTGCAATATATATATATATATATATATATATATATATATATATATATATATATATATATATATATATATATATATATATATATATATATATATATATATATATATATATATTATATATATATATATATATATATTATATATATATATATATATATATATATATATATATATATATATATATATATATATATATATATATATATATATATATATATATATATATATATATATATATATATATATATAAATATAAGATAGAATCATGAGTTATTTAGTTTTTTTTTTAAATATAATGTGACGAAAGCTTATTGATCTCAAACCGTAGTTTCAAAAAGAGTAAAAAAAAAAAAAATGTGTGAAAAAACTATGCTGGGTTTCACGAGTGAACATGTTTTGAATTTGAAAAGTCTTAAAAATCTGTTGATCGTCTTTCTGTGATTGTTAACTTTATCTTATGCAAATTTCCTCCGTGCGCTTCGATCGGGGGGTTTTTTGGTCGTGAGTAGAACTTGTGCTTATGATCTGCATGTTCTGTTTTTTGTGATACGCGTACCCTTCCAAAGCTGCATTGCATGCGCTAAACATTTTGTGACGAAAGAAAATGGGTGTTGCGATTCGAAAATTTCAGTACCTGTGAACGTCACTTCGCAGAATCTCGAGTTCATACCTCTGTATCTCAATCGACCGCTAGAGCTCTATAAATAGGCATGACTTCTCTGTATATACGTTTTGATTTAAAAAATAATAATAACAATAATCTAAATCCAAATGAAAGATAAAAATCTTTTCCAATAGTTTTCATTTTAAGAATGGAGAAATTCTGGTTTTGAGTTATTATTCCTTAAGAACAGATATAGAATTTTAAGATATAATTTAAATGAGTAAAACATTTTTTACGCAATTTAATACACAAAAATAAAAAAGAAAGTGAATAAAGCACACATCAAGTTCAGAAATACTATTCTTTCGATTCTCTAGGCAATTCCTAAGCGTCTAAACACGGAATGACAGTAGAGAAGTAAACACATGCCAAGTGGTTTAACCAATCAGGACAAAGTAACTAGTGGGATCAAGACAATAAAAAGAAGGGGAATAAGAAACATGGAGGTTTGGCGGGAATCCCAGGGAGCAAAAGATCAAATTACAATAATTTTCCATACATTGAAAAAGGGTGGGATACTAGAATGATCTTTAATTGAATCATCCGCAAACGATTTCCGATAAACAGTAGTGATAAATTCATCCTATTTGCGAGAACGCCTAAGATATGTAAACATTTATCATTCCCCTGTTCAAACGCAAAATTAATTGTACTACAGCAATGTGAAACAATCATCTATAAAAAGAGAATAAATAAAAGACTTCAAAATAGTGCGTCACTTAAGAAAGGGCTGAAAATCCTTCGATAAAATTTACCATTAAAAGTGAACTGACTCTAAACAAATGCATGTATTAGTTGACTAATGTGGAACTCTTATAATCTCTTTTTGAGGTTAGTATACGGGCAGTGTTAGTGAATAAAGATTCAACATAGAAGGAGATAATTCAATAAGCTTGAACATACGAAGCTCATTATCATACGAGTTTACGACGGTAGTAAATGGGAATAAAATTGATTACAAGATTTTTCTCTCATATCCCGGTTTTCTAAGAGCTTTTACATTTTGGGACAGGATTCCTGGGACTGTGAAATATTTTAGAATTTCTAGAAAATTAGAACATTTTTAACTGAAATTCAAAACTTAAAATTTACCTACATCTATGATATTTTATGAGAGAGCTTTTGATATTGGGTATTTCGTAATGATCCACACAGTTTTTTCTTCAAACTGTCTTCCTGATTTTATTTATGATTATTCTTTTCTTTCTTTTAAAATTTTTACTTCTCTTTTTATACAATTTTGAATGGATTAAAGTAATTTTTCTGTTTTTATTTTGAATGTAAAATTATTTCCAAAAATATTTCAGAGACCAATGGTATTCAATAAGTCAGGTATTCTGGCTTTTAAAATTTAAATTTGTCATAGATTTTTATTAAAAATATAAATTACGTGAATAATTTTTATGTCGTTGCTAATTCAATAAAATAAAATAATGATAAGTTGAAATAATGTAAACAAAATTATTTTTCAATGTCTAATAAAACCTGTTATAAATGAAATAGAATATAATTCAAGTTTGAAGAAAAGGAAATAAAATCAAATCAAGGTGCATATTTGCTAGTAATGACAAAAATTGCTCTAAAACACCTAAAAGTTTTAAATAGAACACTTTTATATCAAGCAAAAGTTTTAATGCTGCATTAGCCTGTAGCGCAAGGAGGCATTAAATACTTAAGAAAAGGAATTTAAGCAACGCATCGCACCTATAAAAAACAATACATAAATTAAGTATATAAAAGTAAGAAATATTATATGTCTGTATTACTCTCGCCAGCTCTTGGAATATAAACTTTGGTTGATATTCGGAGCCAGTTCAGTTACATAATGAGCTCTGGTTGTTTTGTTTGTTTCCGATTTAGTTTTGGAACAAAGTTGCAGTAAATATTTATATTTAGAACGTAATCTCGATCAGCTACGTCACAAAATGAAAGGATAACAAGTTGTGCCGGTGTTTCAAAATGCGCTTTTTACTTGTTTCTATTTACTACGAGACAGCCTGTGATGGTTTGAAGAGCTCATTGATTAAGATAGATGGTAGTTTAAGCTTTCGAAAAGATTATAAACTGACCTGGAAGTAGGATTCAAAATTGATGTTCATGGGATCGAACCCGTGGCTTCCTTTCAGGCACATGTTGGGCGTTGGTGTGAACGTAAACTGTAGTTTGTAGTTAAAGTTCGCACCAAGATTTGCGGCACCTCGAATGAACTGAAATGACAAAAACCAAATAATTTCTTTCACAGAATATCAAGAAACATATAATATCAACCAATGAATATGTTATACAACATAAAATGTTAACTTACTACTTCAAATAATGCAAAGAACAAACCTTTTAAGAAAGAGTTTTTCTAATAGTAGCAAGATTAAATGCTTTAACCTTCGCCCTCTGAGTATATTGAACACCCATGAACAAGTGCTAAGAGCAGTGGCTCCCAACCTATTTAGACTTTTCCCTTCCAATTTCCCTAGTGCTATTTCCTTTTTCGAAAATTAGAAATATACTATATTAATTCAAATAATTTATTTCATAACATGCGATGTCCCGCAGTTGACAGATCGTAGACACTGTTCTCGGTAGAACACCGAAGTCAAACATCACTGGTTGCGGTCAGTGAGCTTTTGGGTGACCACTTTGATCAGTTTGCTTAGAAAACGAGGGTGCATGGTATCAGTGTTCGTTAAACCGTAAAGTGTTTGTTTTCGTGCAGGTAGTCGGGGTACAAAAGTGGGGGAGCCACCCCCTCTGCAGAGGATCAAAATTGTGATGACACGTCTTTGTTTCATCCAAACCATCACCAAACTCAAGATTAAAAACTCAAAACATTACGAATCTTGCCTATGGTAGGAACAAGAATGGTATATTTTTACTACTCAATGTATATAGTTAATGACCGTGTCATTTATAATCTATTCAAGGTCAAATGACCTTTATACATTAAATCAAGTAAAACAATGTAATAAAAGGAATGAACAAAAACACAGTAACCAGGTTGATAATTGATGCCCAGCAGGAGCTGAAGTGCATCACAAAATGATTAAAAATACAGTCTTCAAAACAAAACATTCTCGGTTAGTCATTAAAGGTAATAAAATCCAAAGACGAAAAATTGTTTTTAAAAGTTTCAAGTTGCTTAAAACAGACTGGATTAAAATTTAGAAATGGTCAAAAGAAGACAAAAAGATTAAAATAATAAAAGTTAAGACAATAGAATAAAATAAAACAAAATGAAAATATAAAATTTAATCTCTTAAATGGTTAAAATAGCAAAGCCATTCAAAACCAAAAAGTTTAAAGTGATAAAAGAATCAAGTTAAAAACATTAATTTAAAATTTAAATGGTATAAGTTAAAATGACAAAGAATGTTCAAAAATGAGAAGTTAAAAATTAGACAGGATAAAATTTAAAAACATAGAAGAATCATACCATCAAGTTCAAACTTAAAGTGTATAAATTAAATGATAAAGATTGTTATAAAATGAAAATAAAATATACAAGGCAATTAAAACATTTAAGAGTATATCGAATAAATCAGCTAAAAGGTTTAAGCTGAAAGAGAGACATAAAAATCACAGCAAGACGAGAATTTAAATTAAAATGTCCGAATAGATTAAAGTCAATGTTGAGCTAGTTGGGCCAGCATGTCTTCCAAAGGGGATTTTAATGATTGATTTTATAATATCCTACCGGCGATTGAGTTGAAGTGTTTAGTTGGTCAAAGTGATTGTCACGGAGCGTTTGGAAGTGTAGGTAAAAGTTGAGCAAGTGTTTAATAGTCTGATAATCGCCACAATAATCACAAGTAGAGTCTTTATTGAAGAAAGCTTGCTCATGTTCTCAAAACACCCCGTGACCAACGTAAATCTCAGAAGGCATGTAACCTTACTGCAACCTTATGTCAGAATTTTCTTTTTACTGTCACGAAAATATTTGTATTAGAAACCTTTTTTGAATAAAGCAAAAATATTGAAGTTTCAAACCTTTCATTCTAAAAGGGTTAAAAATTAGTTTTAAAGCTTTTTTTTAAAAAGTATTGCCACTTAAGTCCATAACGACGTTTTAGCTGACGTCCCACTAGCGATAGCATCAAATTGCTTTGTCAATTAAAATTTCATGAAAAGTGGATTTTAGCTGATAGCAAGACGTTGCGAAAAGAAACCTTATGATTTCCTAGATATAAGATTATTTTCTCCTTAAGACTAGCTTTATTCAAGGATTTTTCATGCTTGAAAACCCTAAGACAATCTCGATTTTCGGGTTTTTATATAGAAGGTTGTTTTTCTAGGTTTTGGAATAGGGTAATGTGCGTAGAATAGAGCAGATTGTCACAAATCTCGTTTTAAGATCAGAAGGTTTACACTAAACCGCGTAAAAACCTTTTTAGGTTTTTAAAAGGTTTTTGCTGAGTGAAAATAAACCTTATTTTGCTATCTGGGAATGGTAGGTGATGTGCAAGTGTCATATCCTACAACTTCAACTTCCACTATCACCGGAGGACTGTAACCGTGTTCGGGGTTGTTGTTGTTCCTGGTAGCATGCAGCCATGCATGTACTTACGCTGTTATCTTATTTATGTATGTATTATGTAGTAATAAAGTTGTTTTTGATTCTTTACAAAGGTTTATATTTAATTACATGTAATTACAACATTGGTGACGAGTAAACTTCAGAAGGGCCATTTATGGGCGTATAAATGCGTTTGATCCTGCTTTAGAATCCTGGGCGCAATATGTGGAACGAGTAAAAATATTTTTTGAGGCCAACGACATCAAAGAGGAGAAAAAGAAGCCAATTTTTTTTTACCTTAGTAGGCCCTGTGATTTACAAGCTTTTAAGGAGCTTGCTTGCCCCATCTACTACGGAAAGCAAATCGTACAGAGACATAGTAAATGTGCTGAATGAAATATATGAAATTATTTAAACAGTGTTAAGTTTTTTTTATTTTATAACCGTCGTTGAACAGCCGACCCAATTTCATGGGTTTACGACTACTAATGTTCAACTCCGTAGCCTTGTAATTTTGAACTAATCCAGAAGACAAGGAAACTTCTGGATCAGTACCCCCAGAGGTATTGATTTGTTATGGGAACATGGAGGACTTTGAGACTCGACAGATTTAACGTGCATCAGTCACCATTTACTACACGGGGAGTCTTCGGCCGGCGAGGATCGAACCCACGGCCTCTTGGACATGGGCCCAGCGTCCTACCGGTAAAAAGTGTTACATTTTTATTCATATGATGTGCAGTATATAGTACCGTCTTTACGTATAGGCACACTAGGGCAATACTCGGGGGCCCCATTACTCAGTAGCCCTAGAGAATCATACTTTTTTTTTAAAAAATTGCATTAAAAAGAAGCTAAGAATGAAAACATTACCTTATATATTTTTTTAAAGTAAATTTGTATAGAATATGCATCCCCCCCCCCCTACAAATCGTGATTGCTTATCAAACACCAATAATTGGAATAGTTTGTAACCAAGAAAACTTAAAAAGTCAACCGAAAACTATTTTTCTTCGTTATAAGGAAAACTTTAGGCACTCGTGAAATTTTAGGTACCTGGACATTGTAAGATGTTTTAATAACTGTTTAGTTTGATAAAATAATTCATAATTTGTGAATTTTTTTTTATTGGTTATGTCTTTTTATGCTTATTTTAGTTATTTTAATTGACTTCCATGTTTTTCAAAATTATTTTATTATATGAGGATTACAACTGGTTAGCATATAAATTTTTTTAAAATTATGCATAGTTTAAAAGTGCTTTATTTGAGTTTTTGTGGTAATCAAAATGAGTTAAAATTATTTTATCATACAGACCCTGGCCAAATTATTAGACGCACTATAAGATTCTATATAAAATCTTAATACTAAGGTGATACTATACAGCTTTATTGTATTTACGCGACTGAAACCGGTTTATACTTGTTTACGTTTGTGTATCGATTCGTTAAATTAGACGATATACCTATAGTATAAATTCGACGAATTAGACGATATGTTATAAAAATACAGATTATTTATTGTATCAGGTACTATATTATTATATTATAATAATTAGATCAAATTAATAGACGTACTGTAGTTTTTTAATAATGATTTGCACGAGTTTCAATGCTATACTTTTATAATTAAACATACATGTAATGAGTTTTTATTATTCAGGAGATTTTTCATATACCTCCTTTTTATATTTATTTTTAACATATTTCATTACAATGCTAACCAATTGATACACTAACGTAAACAAGTGCAAACCGGTTTCAGTTACGTATAAACAATAAAGCTGTATAGTATCACCTGATAATTATAATTTTACATAGAATCTTATAGTACGTCTAATATTTTGGCCTGGGACTGTATCTCAAAAATTATTTATTTTTTGTGTGTGAAGTTTTTTAGTTTGTTTTTAAATATTATGATACATTATAGGTCTAAAATATTTTATTGCTATGAAGATGGCCCTGCCAGTAAAACATAAATTTAATTAATTTTGTTATTTAATCACCTAATGAATTGTTTTGTTATAAATTTCCTTTCTAAATATTTTCTTTAAACACTGCCTACTTTTTTAAAACTACTTAATAAAATATTAATACTTAAGAAAAGTAATACATATAATTTATTAATGCCATACATTTTAAGTTCCTTTGTCGAATTAGATAGCATTCTTATTGTCCTATTAGCACTTTAATCTTACTGTGTGATTTTAGTGCATTTTGTTAAATTTTATAATATTAGATGAAAGAAATGGTTAGAAGCCAGCAAAATTGTATCGTTACAGAATGTTGATACTGACAGACTGACTACACAGCAGATGTAGATTGTGTTCAAGGCATTTTGAAATTAAAGATCATGTATCTGAAAAAATGCATATACTTGTTCCTAGTGCAGTTCCAATGAACCAATATTGCATTTTTTTAATTTTATGTTATTTTATTTCATAAACTTGTTCAAATATTTATTTATTGTATAAAATGTATGCAATTTTATTTGTGTGATTTTTATTTTATTGAAAAATATATTCTTAAAATATATAGTCAAAAAGAATTTCTTTTTTTAGATAAGTTTAATAAAGATAAAGCAAATTCTGCATCAAGTGTCTTGTTTATTTTTTAAAAACTCTTAATATATGTAGTTTAAAATTTTTTTTAATGTATAATACAGCTTTTATATATATATATATATACACACATGGAGAAAATAACACATCAAAAGTTTTTTTTTCAAGGGGGGAATGAATTTTTATTTTTTCATAAAAATTACTTTTGTTAAATAAATATTCACTACTTTAAAATAAATTATAATCCTGCTAAATTTGCGAACTGAAAAAAATTTAAATGCAAAATCGAATCCGATTATAATTAACGGAGAAAATATGAGTGCATTAGGTGGAAGTCAAATGATCTGCATTACACCTTCAGCGTCAAAGATCGTTACGATTCAGCATTGATAGCAAGGCCGGATTTACGTACAGTAAGACCTCGATTATCCGAGCTAATTGGGACCGCTAGTACCTCGGATATCGGAAATCTCGGTTAATAGAAACCATGTATAAAAACCTTCCGTGCTTGCGAATTTAACTACTTTTAAAGTAAAAAACAATAGAACGTTTTTTAAATGGTAAAAATAAGCATATATGAACTTATGTTTCACAGCTAAAAAGATTTAAAAAGGAAATAAACTCTATCAAAACAACTCTAATCATCTGTTAACAAAGCATTCATGGATGTTGTCTTCTCAGGGTGTAATATTTCTTGGAAGTTGAGTGCTTTTGTGGGGAAGAAGTGCCTGCAACACGGACAATGAACTAAAATGAGTATAATTTTTTCAAAGCTCATTTTGGAAAAGAGAAAAAAAAAAAAGTTTGGACTTCGTTATTGCCTCGGTTAACAGAAACCTCGGTTAATCGAAGCTCGGTTAATCGATGTTCTACTGTATAAGCTAAATAAGCTGTAGTCTGGGGCCCCGAGATGGCAAGGGCCCCCAGATCCCACTTTTTTCCTTCTATTTTTAAAGTTTTATTCCGAGCTGGGGCCCTATAAAGCCCATTATATATATATTTTTTCTTTTTTACATTTTCGGATGCTTTTCAAAATCTAATCGAAGTGTTTAAAAATATAAAATAATTGTTGGCTATTCACACTCTTTATGTAAATAAAAAGTGAGGTATTAATTTCGAATTCCTTATACTATTTCTAAATTCATAGCATCGAAATATTTATTTAGATATACAGAAGAAAATTAAATGAATTTGGTATACTTAGTTTAATTGCATTGTTTTATAAAAATAATTTATCTGTAATAATAATTTAAAATAAGTGTAGAAGTCAAAGTGTGAAAAAATAGCCTTATTTCCAAGATGACATTCAAAGCTAAGGTCCATTTTTAGTATTTGTCTAAATAAGTAGTGCGGAAATATTAGAACACAAAATAACGCACTGAGAAAAATTTTCGACACTTCTCGCAAAAAAAGAAAAAAACAATTTTGGTAACAAAAGCAAAATATATGGTATTTAAATCATTCATTTGGTAATTTTTTTGTTCACAATGCAACAGTTTATCGAAAATTCTGGTTTTTAAAATTATAGCTCTTATTACCACACATTTAGTAAAAATGCAAAAGACAAAAATAAAATTAACCGAATTAGTGATCATTATGCCATGCTCTAAGGCAGCGGTTCTCAATTATTATTTACGCTTCCTTCTGCGGAACCCCGACATTACGATGAAAGTTTATTAAGGTAATTGTGAACGTTATAACCTGGAAAAATATTTTAAAATATTTAATTAAAGGAATGAAGATTTTTCATTGTTTTATCATTAACAATCTTAATTAAGGTTTTATATCCGACAGTTAAATTTTCAGTCCTTGTGCTATATCTACTCTAATTTTGAATTTATTTTTGATGTATATACAAAAGCTGAAAATGAATAAGATAAGCCGAATTATAGTTTATTTTTAAATGAACTGAAGAGACTAGTTATAAACGCTAAAAATGATAATTTGTAAAGCATTTTTCTTTATAAAACAATTTAGTTATTTTATATTGATTTGAAAAGTGTGGTATGAAATATTAATGTAATACTTTATAAATGCTTATTCTTTTCCTAATTTGTTCAACATTCAACATATTGTTTTTAGAAATATATTTTCATTTAAAAAATGCCATTTTTATTTAATTGGTATTTTACTTCAAATAATTCAATAAAGGAAACAGAAAGATTATATACGATATGATTTATATGTTAGATCTAAATATAATCTGAGATTATAAAAGAACTAACTAGAAATTATAAAAGTATTCATGCCCGGTTATAAAAAGTAATAATTCGCTCTAAAACAATAAAGTTCCATAGAACACAGTTCTGAACTACTTTCCTAAGGTATCATGATAAAGTTAAAAAATTTAACACATTTACTACCGAACAAATGGCAACAAACTGGCATCAACTGGAAACATCATGGCAAAAAACTATATTTTTATTATGTAAACTTCAAGAGAAGTCGTAACTAGATCACTATTGAAAAGAACTATCCTGCATTTTGGTGTTCCCATAAATACCGTAAATTTTACTATATTCTAATAGTTTTGATCGTACTTTCTTTTCTCAGTGTGGTCAGTATTTATTTCTTTATTCTTATTTTTTATTTTTTTATATTTATTATTTTTATTTCTATTAAGTTATTTTTATTTCTATATACTGAAAAATGTTTTTCTTACTTTTTTTAAAGTATACATGTTAAAAACTAATAATTTTAAAATTATTTAAAAAACTAGAAGGCTCCGCCCTTTGTTCACTTTGCTCACTAACCCTCGTGGTTGCTTCTCATTAATCATTGCAGATAAGAGGAAAAACGGTATATTTCCATTTTTCTACACAAAAATTACGATTGCCATTTACATTTTGAAGATGACTAAATTTAAGCAAATCAATAAAATTGGAAAATTGGTACCTCCCGCAGAGTTGTTACTCAGTGAAGGGTTGTCACTCAGAGAGTTACTCAGTCAGAGTTGTTACTCAGTTACTCACTCAAGGGATAGAGCATTCGCCTCCGAATGAGGTGAACCGAATTCGAGTGCCAGTGACGGCTGCTGGTCGATATGAATTCTACTACTGGCTTGCACCGACCACAGTGCTGACGTAAAATATCCTCAGTGGTAGACGGAACATGGGTTAGAGTCCCCCTACTGTCAGACTAACCGTGGGAGGCTTTCGTGGTTTTCCTCTCCATGTAACTCAAATGCTGGTTGGTTCCATCAAAACGTCCTCCACGAAGGCAAAAATTTCCTCAAATGCTTGATCCTGGAGTTCTCTTGTTTGCTGGATTGGGTTCAAAATTACAAGGCTACGGAGTTGAACATTAGTACTCGAAACTCGAAATTGGATGGACTGTTCAATGACTGTTATAAAATAAACTAATAATTTGGCCGCAATAGCCTGGTTGGTCGAGCTATGGACTCGTGTTCGTGAGAATGGGAGTTCGAATTCAGACGGCCGAAGAATACCCATGTATAAAATGGTGACTGGTGCATGTTAAATCTGCCTGGGTTACAAAGTCCACTAAGTTCTCATAACAAATCAATATCTCTGGGTACTGCTCCAGGAGTTCCCTTGTCTTCTGCATTGAGTTCAAAATTACAAGGCTATGTAGTTAAACATGGGTAGTTGTAAACTCAAAATTGAGTCAGTTTTTCAACGGCGGTCATAAAAAGAATAAAACTAATAATCAAATTGTATTTTCTCGTATTTCCTTCTAACTCCTTACATATTTTCTACACACTTCATAATTTCATGTTTCTAAGTCTATAGATTTTGAGCAGCATAGCAAAATGTAACTTAAAGAGATTTTTTTAATAATCTATATATATATTTCTCTTACACGGCACCAAAAAAAAAGCCTCATTACAACTTCCCGAATGGCAACGTTAGAAAATCGACCAATGATTGCATCTAAAAATGTTACATGCCAAATCTAGCTGAGGTGGCTCAACATATAGCGCTTTTAAAAACGGAAACAATAACCAGAGTGAGGTTGGTTGTTCAATTCAGCTGCGGCAAAAATAAAAATAAACAACTTAAAAAATAAAAATGCTGTTGCCAGCCATAGAATTTTTTAAACTTAACTTAGCAACATAAATCAGCTTCAAATTAATATTGAAATGTACAGGTTTAGAATATTCTACAGGGAAAAGTTTTCGGAACTTCAGTTTTCAAAAAAGTATACAAAAGCTAGACGTTAAGAACGTATCAAATGAGCGAGCAAAGCGAGCATTGGATTGCGAAGCAATCCGAAATGAACTGCGAAAGCAGTTCCGAGGGTTGGTGGAGCGCCAGAGAGCGGTGGGTGGAGCGCCAGAGAGCAGGGGGCGAAGCCTACTAGTTTAATGTTAATACTCAACAATAAAAAATAATGACAGTTTTCCTTAGGTGTATATAAATAAAAAGGAACTTATAAGGGCCCCGTCTTTTTCAGTAGCTTGGGGCCCCGTCAAGCTTAAAAATAGTATGGGAAGTTTCCCTTCTTCACGCGAAGCGTATAAGTTCTTTGGCTTAACGCTACCCAAAGCTATTGAAATCTCCGTTGCCATGGAAACGGCTGCGAATTTCTCGTGTGTAAACAGAAACTTAGTTCAAAAGGAGTAGTCGGTAAATAACTTTACAGAATGTATTAGGTGTGGTGCATCCGATCATTTACCGAAAGTGTGTCCGTCAAAGGACAGAAAGTTCTTTTTGTGTGGCGCAATAGGTCATTTGTCTAAAAAGTGCCTCAAGTCTAAAACAAATGGTGTGAAAAAAAGGCCGTGTAATATGGTCGCTGCTTCAGTGAATGAAGTGAAGGTTATTCCTTCACTTGTTAAAGGCGGTAAAACTGATGTTGTAAACAATGTTTCTAGAACTAACGTAGCTGGTTTAAATATTATGAACTTTGATGTTGGTGTAGTAAATGATATGTGTTTAAATAACGTTAGAAATAATTCTACTTTTCACGATTTAAATGAATATGATGTTTTTAATAATAATGCTTTGAAAATTAACAATTCTAACCCAGTTCCTAAGCCTTATAAGGTAATATTCAAGGTAAATGGCTATAATATTGTTATGGAGTTAGACACAGGCTGTGCTGTGTCTTTAATTAATGCTAAAACATATAGCGAATTAGGTGCTCTTGCTCTACAGCCTGCAGATACCATATTGTTTACTTACAGAGCAATCAATTTCAGTATTGGGTAGTATAGAATGTAATGTTGAGTATAATGGTAAAGTAGTTATAGTTCCACTCCAGGTTGTGGGGGAGGGGGGCCCGAATCTATGTGGCAGGAACTGGATTGAAATATTTAAAATGTTACCAGTACACAATTTTTTAAATATGATTGATTTAGAAATGAATAAAATATTAAGTGAATATGCAGATGTGTTTTCTAACGAGCCTTTTCAAAGAGGCCAAAGTGAGCTTTATGCTAAAAAATAATGTTAAACCTGCTTTCTATAAAGCCAGAACTGTAACTGGAATAAGGTTAAGGAAGCTGTTTGATATTCAGATTGGGCTGCTCCTATTGTACACCAGTGTTAAAAGGGAATAAATCTTCTATTCGCATTTGTGGAGTTAACTGCTAATATAGCTGACAAATATCCATTTCCGAAGGCTGGGGATATTTTTGCCAGCTTAACTGGTGGGGAACAATTTAGTAAATTGGATCTTCGTGAGGCATACAACCAGCTAGAGTCAGATGAGAATTCTAAATTACTAACACTAATTAACACCCATTTAGAGCTTTTTAAATACAATAGATTGCCTTTTGGTGTTGCACCAGAACCCGCAATTTTTCAAAAAGTAATGGAAACAATACTAAAGTGTATTCCAGGTACAGGAGTGTTTCTCGATGATATCCTGGTTACTGGAAAAACTAAGTCAGAACATCCGCATAATGTAAGGGAAGTGCTTAGGAAGCTAAAAGCAGCAGGTATGAAGTCAAAGAAAGAAAAATGTAAATTTTTGTGTGATCCCTTAACATTTCTAGGCCATGTAATTGACAAAGAGGGGATCCGTCCTTTAGGGCAGTGGTACCCAGCCCCCGGTCCGCGGACCGGTACCGGTCCGTGAATCAAATGGTACCGGGCCGCCCATTTCATTGAAACTGAATTTAAATTCCTAGGTTTATACCCCAAATTAAAAATATCTGTGTTCCATTAAAATTTTATTTATGTAAAAAAAAGATGCCCCCGAAGGTAGTAACATAAATTTTTTAATGTTTTAAAAAGTAAAAAAAAAATCTACTGCAACTATTTTCTCATTCAATTAGTTTTAATAGAAAAAATCAATCATCATAACTGTAAATATCATGAATAAAAAACGAAAGCGCGGCGCGCATTTGCATTGGATCTAATGCAGAACTTCGTCTTCTCTCTCGATTCTGACGCCACACACAGCGAGAGTGTAGTAAGGCTATAGAAGAGAAGTTGGCTCGTCTGCCATTTAGTCGCCCAAAAACCACGCGACTATGATTCCTCTCTACTGTTTTGTGTGCTTTATGCGGTTTTGTTTGTTTTTTGTAAAAAGAATGTGCCAATCACTTCTCTCTCTGTTAACCAGTACTTTCTCATGTTTAACAGTGCTTGGTGTACGTGTGTATTGTGTCTGCACAAATTTAACTCACAAATTAGCAAAAATGAATACGAAACAGACATCGTTAGAAAGTTTCCCTGGGAAAAAGAAAAGGCTCAGTGAAGAGACCGAAGAACCTTCAACATCAAAGAAACATGCAACTTTTAACAGACCTACTTGAAATATGGTGTTGTCGGGACAGGCGATTCTCACAAACCAAAACCGCTCTGCATAGTTTACGGCGACCAACTCTCTAATGACGCAATGAAACCTTCGCCACTTGAACGCCGAGCACACTGGAATAAAAGACAAGTCCCTGGAGTATTTTGAAAGAAAAAACCGGATGCACGAAGGACAGAAAAAATTTATGATGGCCACCACATCAATAAAGGAGAGTGCACTAAGAGCATCATATTTGATGGCTAACCGTATTGCTAAAGCTAAAAAGCCTTTCACTATTGGTGAAGAATTAATTAATCTTGTCCGCCACTAAAGACATTTGCCATGAAATACTAGCACTGTGACTAGACGCATTGAGGAAATAGCCGAAGACATTGAAACGCAATTGTTGAAGAGGATTAATGCATCACCGTGGTACGCACTCCAGGTTGACGAATCTACAGATATTGGGCAATACTACTTGTTTATGTGCGATATCTATATCAGGAAGATGTGCATGAGGATTTGTTATGTGCACTATCTTTGCCAACCAACACCACAAGAGCAGAACTGTTCAAGTCACTGGATGGTTATATATCAAGACAACTAAAATGGTCCTTTCGTGTAGGCATATGCACAGATGGAGCTACTGCTATGACCGGACGACTATCTGGTTTAACTGCTCGGATTAAGGAAGTTGCACCTGAGAGTGAAGCTACATATTGTCTCATTCACAGGGAAGTGCTAGCAAGCCGAAAAATGTCACCAGAATTTAACAGCGTATTGATTGATGTCGTTAAAGTTATTAACTACATCAAAGCACACGCCCTTAACTCGCGCCTGTTTGAGCAGCTTTGTGAGGAGAAGATGCCTTCTGTTATACGCAGAAATAAGATGGTTATCCAGAGGAGAGTATTTGAATTGCGAGAGCCATTGCAAAGATTTCTCTTAGAAAAGAAGTCACCGCTGGCAGCACATTTCAGTGACAAGGTATGGATCACCAAACTGGCTTACCTGTGTGACATATTCAACCTGCTGAATGAACTCAATCTGTGCCTTCAGGGGAAAAAGACAACTGTTTTCAAGTTGGCTGACAAAGTAGCTGCCTTTAAAACGAAACTGGAGTTATGGGGATGACGCGTGAACAGAGGCATTTCCGACATGTTTCAGACATTAGTGGTATTTTAGGCGAAACAGAGCCTGAACATTCATTCTCTCAGTTGGTTCACGATCACCTGTCTTTGCTTTTAAAAGAGTTCGAGCGTTAGTTCCCAACCACAAATGACCCACGAACTGGTAAGGAATGGATACGCGACCCATTTGCCAACAAATCGGGCGAATCTAGCTTGTCAGTGCAAGAAGAAGATCAACTGTTGGAGATTGCAAATAACGGCGGGCTTAAAACTACGTTCGAGACAACAACTCTGCGGTGTTCTCGATTAAAGTCTTGGCAGAATACCCCAAGATTGTGACCACAGCACTTAAATCCCTATTGCCATTTCCAACAACCTATCAGTGTGAAGCGGGGTTTTCTGCAGTAACAGCAACCAAAACAAAGCAACGGAATAGACTGGAGATAAGCAACACATTTCGGGTGTCATTGTCACCGATTACCCCCAGGTGGAGCCGTCTCATTGCAAAGAAACAAGCTCAGGGTTTTCATTGATGTAACGTTCCAGTAAGTTAAAATGTTAAATCACTTTATTTTTTGGTGTAACTGTATTTTATTTTGAAGATACGTTTAAATACAATTAAATTAAAATTATAAAATCAAAATAATCTAAAATATAAACAATAAACGCCCCACCTCCTCAGTGGGCTGTGGTAAAATTATCAAACGTTGACAGGTCCGCGGTGATAAAAAGGTTGGGGACCACTGCTTTAGGGGATACAGTTGAAGCTATCAAAGAGGCCCCTATTCCTAAAAATGTTGGGGAACTTGCCATTTCGTTCGTTTTTAGGTTTAATTACTTTTTATTCCAGGTTTTTGCCTAAGATGAGCACTAAGCTGGCCCCATTACAATTTACTACATTAATCAGCCTCATGGCAATGGACAAATAAAGAAAACATTGCATTCAATGAGGCTAAACAGGCTATTTATAATTCAGGCCTATTGGTCCATTTTGATCCCGAGAAGCAATTAACTTTAGCTTGTGATGCATCACCTTATGGTGTTGGAGTAGTGTTATCCCATACCATAGATGGTGAAGATAGACCGATTGCTTTTGCCTCGAGGACCCTTTCTCCTGCAGAAAAAAATTATTCTCACTGAGAAAAAGAGGCATTAGCACTAGTGTTAGGGGTAGTTTGTTTCCGCGATTATTTGCTGGGTCGTGTCTTTGTTTTATACACTGACCACAGACCGTTGGTCACCTTAATGTCTGAAAAGAAACATGTACCCACCATGAAAAATTCGAGGATACAGAGATGGGCCATTACTTTTTCAGCTTATACTGTTCGCTATCGTTCAGGTGTTCAGAATGGAAATGATGATGCCTGCAGTAGATTACCATTACCAGGTTCTCTTATAGATCCCCCTGTGCCGCAGGAACTGGTATTGAAGATAGAAAGAGTAGATCTGGGCCCTGTGACAATTGCAGATATTAGTAAAGCTACGAGCAGCAATGCAACTCTGATGAAAGTTTCAAAATTAGTGTTAGAGGGATGGCCAGATAACTTAGATCCGGGTAGTCCAGATTATAAACAGATGTTGCCTTATTTTAGGAAGCCTTTTGAACTCTCTGTCAAGGGAAATGTTCTGCTATGGGGTAATAGGGTGGTTGTCCCTGACATTTTACATAGTAGTATCTTGCAAGAACTGCATAGTACACATCAGGGAATTACAGGCCTGAAGAGCATTGCTCGTTTACTGTTCTGGTGGCCCAATTTAGATGTAGACATTGAGAATATAGTCAAAAATTGAAACAGTTGCATTCAGAATTCAAATTCTCCTGTTAAAAGTTTACAACCTTGGCCCTCAGCTAATCGTGTTTGGTCCAGAATGCACATAGACTATTGAGGCTCTTTTGAAAATCATATGATATTAACTGTTCAAGATGCATATTCTAAATGGATTGAGGCAATAGCGGTGAAAAGTGCTACCTCTAAAGTTACATTAGAGAAATTATATAAGTATTTTCTAGGTTTGGATTCCCTGAATGTCTCGTTAGTGACAATGGGTCAGTTTTTCGATCAGATGAGTTTGAAGCTTTCGCTAAACATAATGGTATAAGACATTTGTTTTCTGCTCCTTTGTTACAAATTTCTGCCTGACCAGAAGAGGGCGTTGTAATCACTCACTCACTATAATTCTGTAATCTTATGTGGCAGGCAATGGATTGGATTGGATGGCTCATTGGAGAGCCCCATTTCGTATCATATATATATTATTGTTTTTATTATTAAATTGTTGTTTGTTATTAAATATGGTTTCTTTATTAATGCACCCATTCACCACTGAATCACTCTGCAACATGGTGCATTCAAGCCGGAAAAATAATTAAAATAAAAACTGGAACTGTACGACAAAAGGTTGTTCGTGGAAAAAGAATTATAATATCAGTTTATAACTACTCCCGATCTTGCAAAACTGGGACATTATTGCGCAATCGGAATATTGCATCTTTGGATTTGGATTTACATTAATTGGATTGCAAGGTAGGAGACTTTATCTCTTATATTATTATTTGAAAATGGATAAGATTAATAAACTTATAGAAAAAAGAAGCGGTATAACGAAATTAATTAAAAGAATAAATTCTGTCGAAGAGCAAGCGGAAACTGATACACCACTTTCAGAATTGCTCGAACTTTTGAAAACAAAAGAGCAAACTCTTAAAAATTATGATTTGGATATAGAAGACCTCATTACTGATACAGAAAAATTTAAGACAGAAATCAAAGTATCAGAGGAATACGAGGAAAAAATTCTTACAACTAAAATAAAGTTAAAAGGTAAAATTAAAGAAATGAGCAAGGAAATAAATCATGTAGCTGAATCAAGTCATAACATTTCTACGGAAGCTTCAGAACACACCTTTTCGGCCCTTAAATTACCGAAATTAGAAATTCCCCGTTTTTCTGGTGATTCCAATTTCACGGAGTTCCTTAATTGCTTTAATAGCGCGATAGGTACAAATGATTCCCTTTCTAAAATTGAAAAATTTCAGTACCTAAAATCCCTTCTTTCTCCCCCCGCCTATAATGTTGTTGCTGGATTTGAATTAAACGATAAAAATTACGATTCTTGTATTGATCTATTAAAACAGCGCTATGGTAGAACTGATTTCATTATAAATTCATATATGACTAAATTATTAAATTTGGAGCCGGTTAGAAACTCATCTTACGCTAAAGGTTTGCGTAAACTATATGATGAAATAGAGGTAAACATAAGAAATTTACGCGCTTTAAATGTTACCGAGGGATCGTATGGTCATTTATTAAACCCATTGTTATTGAAATTATTGCCCCAAGATTTAGTTTTAGAATTTCATAGGAAACGTGATAAAAATAAAAATTGTGAAGTTTCGGAAATAATGACATTTTTGAGGAACGAGGTCGAATCTAGAGAAATTTGTGAATCTGTAATGAGTAGCCCCAAAAATTACGAAAATAAACGTACCCCTTTTCAAAATTATCAAAGTGGACAAACTTATCAAAAGAATTACTCTAAACCTAAATATGTAGCCACAGCTTCAACTTTGTATACTCAGTCAAAAAATATTTGTATTTTTTGTGGTTTGATAAATTCGCATGATTCTGTTGATTGTAAAAAATTGGATGTTGAAACAAAAATTGGTAAACTAATGTCTGACGGACGATGTTGGGTTTGTTTCAAAAGGAACCATTTCAGTAAATTATGTAGATCTGGTATTGTATGTAAAATATGTAAAGATTCGGAAAACGATACTAACTCGAAAAAATATCAGACTAACGCAAAAATCAATGTAGAGAATATTTCTGTTTCACACAATAATATAGTTTGCAAAGATAAAGCTTTTCTACAAACATGTTCTGTATTAGCTTGTTCGGATAAAAATTCGATTTTGGCAAACGCCATTCTTGATAATGCGTCACATAGGAATTTTATAAGTTCGAAATTTACTAAGGAATTAAAATTAAAACCCGTACGATACGAAAAAATAGCAATTTATTCTTTTGGACAAAATAAAGCATGTGAAAAGGATTATCCTGTAATCTCCTTAAAGCTCGTAAATAAAAGTAATGGCACTAAGTGGATCGAAATCGAATGCATAGTAACACATTTTATTACGAATCTAACCTTGAACAAGCCGGATGCGCTCTTAATGAATGAGTTAAAAACTAAGGGATACGAACTCGCTGACTCATTTGAAACCACGAATTGCGATTTATTGATAGGGAGTGGTATTTTTTGGAAAATTGTTTATAATGGAAGGATGAAATTAAACGAAGATGTATGTTTAATTAATTCCCATTTCGGATGGTTACTATCTGGGTATAATAAATTGGGTCATGACTCAGCCAAAAATTGTGAGAATGTATGCTTAACTATGGACTCTACTTCTATTTTATTTGATCTTAAACTATTTTGGAAAATAGAAGAGTTTCCGAATGAAAAAATATGTTTTTCTGAAAAGGATAATCAATTAATAAAAAATTTCGAGGATTCTTTGCGATTTAATGGAGAACGTTACGTATGTAAATTAATGTGGAAGGATAATTTGGGACCTCCTTTGGAAATGGACTCTAATTATGAAGTTGCGAAAAAGCGTTTTGACTCGTTAGAGAATAAATTAAATAAAAATGCTGAGATTTTAGATCAGTATAAACAAATTGTTTCGGAACAAATAAAATGTAACATTGTAGGGAATTGCGTAAATGAAAATTTAAATTCAGGATATTTTATGCCTCATCGTGCTGTAATTAGGAATGACAAAGAAACAAGTCGCGTTCTCATTGTTTACGATTGCAGTAGTAAGGCAAATGAAAATAAAAAATCTTTGAATGATTCGCTTGAATCGGGAATCAATCTTTATCCAAATTTATTGGATATAATTCTTAAATTTCGAGAAAATCAAGTCGCATTTTGCGGAGATTTGGAACAGGCTTATCACATGATAGAAATTGCGGAAGAGGATAGAAATTATTTAAAATTTTTATGGTTTTCGGATGAAACAGATAATTTAAAAAGAATACTTCAATTTAATCGCCTTCCTTTCGGATTAACGACGTCATCGTTTGTTCTTGCTTGTGTATTAAAATTTCATATTAGGAAAATCAAGGAGGATCAACCGAATTGTTATGAAATGTTGAATTCTCTATACGTAGATGATTTGTATTATGGTGCTAAAACTGCTCAGGATGCGTATCAATTATCTTCATCGGCAATTGAAATATTACGCGACGCCGGATTTAATTTAAGGAAATTAAAAACCAATTGTGTAGAACTAAATGAACTTTGGCTTAAAAACGGATATGAGGAAAACACTGGTTTTGGGCAAGGAGCAGGTTTCTTAGGATTAAAGTGGGATCCTATTGAGGATAAAATTAAATTAGATTTAAAGGATTTGAGGTATTTCTTGGAATCAGGAAACACCAAAAGACAAGTGTTGAGAATAATTTCTAAAATTTTTGATCCATGTGGATTCATTAGTCCATTTGTAGTTAGAGCTAAAATAATTATGCAGGAAATGTGGGAGCGAGGTCTAAAGTGGGACGAAGACTTACCTTTCGATTTAGTAAAGAAATGGAAAAAATGGTGTTCTGAAATTACTGATTTGGACAATTATGTTATAATAGAACGAAAACTATGTTCAACGACGGATATTAGTGATGTTTCTCTTCACATATTTGTTGATGCAAGTCCTAAGGCTTACGGAGCCGTGGCGTACCTTCGTTATACAACAATTGAAGGACAAATCGAAGTTAAATTCATAATTTCTAAGTGCAAGGTTGCTCCATTAAAAACTTTGACTTCGGCCAGATTGGAACTAATGGCAGCTCTCGTCGGTGCTAGATTAGGGAAATATTTACGAAACGTTTTTCCTAATTTTACTCACCAAATATGCTATTGGAGTGACTCTAAAATTGTTCTCCACTGGGTAAAAGGATCTTCAAAGCTTTGGAAGCCATTTGTGTCTAATCGAGTGGCAGAAGTGCAGACAGTTACGCTTCCAGAGTGTTGGAACCATTGCAGCGGTGTAGAAAATCCTGCTGATTTCATCACTAGAGGAGAATCTGCAGTTAAAATCGTGTCTAGTTCCCTGTGGTGGTCCGGTCCACCATGGTTGTCCCATCCGGTTAACTTGTGGCCTGCAGTAGAGTTTTGCAACCAGCCTGATGACAATAGTGATGTGGTAAAGAAAGAACAACGAGCTGTAGTGGTGAACACTGTGACTCAAAACAAGACTTCTGACATTTCTCTAACAAAAATTATTGATGTCAACAAATACAGCAATCTGACTAGACTTTTGAGAGTGACAGCTTGGGTAAAAAGGTTTACACATAATGCCAAGCCAGATACTTCACAGTTGAAAGGACCTATTAGTGCTTCAGAACTTCAGAATGCTCTGCATTCCTGGATTAAAACTGCTCAACTCTTGCATTACGAGAGTGAAATCAAACGACTCCTCTCTCAAAATACTTTGAGTAAACATTCACGAATTTTCAATCTCAATTGTAAACTTAATGATGATAATCTTTTATTTTTACAGGGACGCTTGCAGTTCTCAAGCGATGATGTGAAAACAAAACATCCTGTACTGCTTCCTTCTAATGATAAATTTGTTGAATTAGTTATATTAGATGCTCATGTTAAAATGGGTCATTTAGGTGTAGATTCTACTTTAACTCACTTAAGGGAACAGTATTGGATAATCAAAGGTAAACAATTTGTCAAAAAGGTTTTGAGAAACTGTTTAATATGCAGACGTTATAATGTAAAACCAGGTGCTCAAGTGGTAGCTCCGTTACCACCTGACAGAATTAAAGAACAACCTCCTTTTAATGTTTCTGGTGTAGATTTTGCTGGACCTTTTTTTGTTACTGACTCTAATAATAAGTGTTATTTGTTAATTTTTACCTGTGCAGTTACTAGAGCTGTGCATTTAGAGCTAGTTATTAATATGAATACTGATTCTTTTTTATTGGGATTTAGAAGATTTGTTTCTCGTAGAGGATTGTGTTCGATTTTGTATTCAGATAATGCAAAAGCCTTTAAAAAGGCAAATAGTGAACTAAAAAAATGATGGAATCAAATTAATGATCCTCAGGTAAAAAATATGTTTGCATCTAAAAATATTGTTTGGAAATTTATTGTAGAAAGAAGTCCATGGTGGGGAGGTTTCTGGGAACGACAGATACGTACGGTTAAAACTTGTTTAAAGAAAATTATTGGTAAATCTTCTCTAACTATTAAAGAATTAGAAACTGTCTTTTTGGAAATTGAAGCCATGATAAATTCTAGGCCTATTCTCCACTTACATCTCTTATTTTTTAGTTGGTAAAAGATTGATGTCTTTACCTGTTGTTAAGTATAAACCTAATGATTTGATTATAAATAGAGATTCATTAACTAAAAGGTATAAATATCAACAAACACTTTTGGATCATTTCTGGAAACGGTGGAGGAAGGAATATTTACTTCATCTAAGATCTGCTTATATGTCTTCACCACCAGGTAAGATAAAATCATTTAAGGTAAATGATATTGTTTTAATCAATGATGAGCGTTATCCCAGAAATATGTGGATGCTGGGAAGAATTTTGGAAGTGTAACAGGGACGAGATGGGAACATTCGTTCTCTTTTGATAAAAACCCCTAAAGGAGATATAAGACGCTCAGTTCAACTTGTAAGTAATTTAGAAATTAACCCTTAAACAAAAATGTTTATTGCAATGCCTAAAATATATATATTTTGATAAAATGCATATGTTAAAATCGATTGTTTAATATTGTTATATTAGTATTGAACATTCATTTAATTTTTATTACTGCAAATTTATGCTAAAGATAAATTTTTGATTTAAATTTCAATTAATATTGTTCTTGAAAATTTTGTTTTGCAAATTTATGGTAAGTGAACTCAAAAGAGTTCAGGTGGGGAGTGTTACAAATTTCTGCCTGACCAGAAGAGGGCGTTGTAATCACTCACTCACTATAATTCTGTAATCTTATGTGGCAGGCAATGGATTGGATTGGATGGCTCATTGGAGAGCCGCATTTCGTATCATATATATATTATTGTTTTTATTATTAAATTGTTGTTTGTTATTAAATATGGTTTCTTTATTAATGCACCCATTCACCACTGAATCACTCTGCAACATCCTTATCACCCTTCCTCAAATTGTCAGTAAGAAATAGCAGTTCCGTTTATTAAATACCGATTACGTAAGGTAGTAGGAGATTCTATGAGTGTCAGGTTGTCGAGAATTTTAATGAAATTTTGACGAACACTGCGGGCGTTACATGTTTCACCAGCAGAGATTTTGTTCGGTAGACAGCTTCGCTGCTGTCTAGATTTAGCGCATTCATATTCTCCTAAATCAAATATTTTAGCCGATAGAAGTTTTAAGGGTGGTGAATGTGTATATTTTCGTAATTATGGGCTAGGAGAGAGATGGGTTCCTGGTACAATAGAGAGTCGAATAGGAAATAAAATGTATTGAGTGGTGGACTCGTAAGGCTCAAACGCTGAGAGGCATTTAGACCAGTTGAAGGCTCGTGATGTGGCGATTGCTGATCAAGGTCAGCTAGGTACGACTGTTGTGTCAGATGAAGGGCAACCCTTGACTGAGGTGGGGAATACTTTTCCATCATCACCAATGGCAAAAAGTTCTGAAGAGGGCTCTGAAATAATATGTTCTTGTAGTCAGGACTCTGTTCAATCCCGTCCCACTAGACTGAGGAAAATGCCATCTAAGTATAAGGACTATTGCCTTAAAGTGGGGAAGGAGGTGTCATATCCTGCAACTTCAACTTCCACTATCACCGGAGGACTGTAACCGTGTTCGGGGTTGTTGTTTCTAGTAGCATGCAGCCATGCATGTAAGCACGCTGCTATCTTATTTAAGTAACAATAAAGTTGTATTTGATCCTTTACAAAGGTTTATATTTAATTACATGTAATTACAACAGCAAGCCAAGTCAAAGCATGTTTAATGGCCAGCCACTCAGTCACAAAAGTATTACAGCTGTCGGTGGCCTTTGGAGGAGGTAACATCAACAGTCTCACCACTAAGTTTTATTACCAATCCATTCCTAACGTGTTTATCAGCAGTTACCTCCAGACTAGAGCCGTCCGTAAAAATTTCAATGCCAAAGCCCTTTGGCAATCTCCAGGCCAAAATGGTGAGTTTTAAAATGTGGACGTAAATTAAATATCTACCTTAACGTATGACATGAAGCGTATGATATTTTATTGCTTTATCTTTGCCTGCGTTGACTAACTTGTCGCCTAAATGAACTCACCGCCACGCAGTTTAAGAACCACAATGTTTTATTTCCTGCATAAATTCGACGATTCACATCTTTATGCAGTACCTACTGTTAAAAGCTATTAAATGCTTTCTAGGTAAGCTAAAAGCTAACTTTTTGATTTATGCAAAAAACTGCCGAGTTGCTATGGCAACGTTACTTCTTCTTTTTGAGAAACAAAAAATGATCGTTTAAAAAACTATTATGTAAATAAAATGTTGTTATTTTTTACTAAAAGTTGGAGTCAGATTTATTATTTTGAATAGTAGAAGAGAACGACCGAATATTTTACTTTCGGATAGAGTCTCGTAACATTTTGGTGACCTGAGGACGTGATATTAAGAAGTAATTCGAACTTGCATATGAAGTATTTTCAATAATACAATGGATAAAATTCAAAAACAGCGGAAGATTGTTCGTAGCTCTTTTACAAGATTATGCAACCAGATTTTGGCTGAAGTAAAATTAGAAATAACGGAGGAATTATTGAAAGTTAAAGCCAAATTTAAAACACTGAAATCAAAAAAAGAAGAACTTCAAATTTTAGACAGCGAAATATTAGATCTAATGTTACAATCAGACGATATATCTGAGGAAGTCATTGAAAATGAAAGTAAGTTAATTGATGATTATAGTAATAATTATTATGAAGTTGAAACTATTATTGATAAGTGTTTTAAAGAACTCGATGAAGAAAATTTATCAACAAGTAGGGAACATTCTAATCGTAAATTTAAACTTCCTGAAATTGAACTTGTCAAATATGACGGTAGTATGAAAGGCTGGTTATCATTTTAGTCATGTTTAAAAAAATAGATGAAGATTTAACTTTAGACCCTGGTGATAAATTTCAATATCTTATACAGTGCACGGTTGACAATTCTCGTGCTAGAGAACTTGTTTTAAGTTATCATTAGGTATAACCACTAAAATGTATGATGCAATTTTATTCCCGTTAGTGGAGTCATGTATTCCTGAGGAGCTTCATAGAGTGTGGCAAAGACAGTCGAAAATTGGCGACACTCCGAAAGATAGACTTGATGGTCAGATGTCATTTATGAGAAGTGAGGTAGAAAGTGAACAGAGAATTTCGAGGGCTGTTGGCGGTTTTGACGAAAGAACCTAACCTAAATTGACGAAACCTAAATTGACGAAAGAAAAAATATTGCCAAATGCGCATGATAAAGTAGTACCAACTGCAAACGATTTATTTTCTGGTAACCAGAAAAAAGAAAAGTTAGCCAATTGTATTTTTTGCCAAAAAGTACATGAAAGTAAAGATTGTTTTTTGGCATCCAGGATGTCTTATGAAGAAAAAAACTAGAAAAGATAAAACAAGAAAAAGCTTATTTTTGCTGTCTCAAGATAGGACACCGTTCAAAAGCGTATAAAACATTTGTCAAGTGCATCAATTGTGGAAAAAAACATTGGACTGTGATGTGCGCTGAGTCAAAAGAAGTACAGAGAAGTGACAACGAAAAAACTTCTTTATCTAGTACTAGCTGTTCTGGAGAGGTTCTTTTACAAACTTTATTAGTGAAGTTAAAATCAAACACCAAAGAACGGACGGTTCGTGCGATTATTGACAGTGGCTCACAGCAGTCGTATATTCTAAAAGAAACAGTCCATAAAATGGGTTATGGGGAAAAAGGCTCAAAAGATTTGACTCATATTTTATTTGGAGGTTCTACGATACAGAATGAATCTCACAAATGCTACAACATAACAGTTGCAGACTTGAAAGATAATTACAACTGTACTTTCCAAGTTCTGGATCAAAATGTTATTTGCGGAAATTTGCCAAGACTACGAAAAGGACCTTGGTTGAAAGAGCTGAAAAAACTGAAAATTTGGATAACAGATTACGGTGAATACCAACCGGAAATTGAATTACTCATTGGAGCTGACATTTGTGGACAACTTTTTACTGGAAACATGTATGAACTGAAATGTGGTTTAACGACTATAGAAACAAAATTAGGCTGGATCATTATGGGGAGAGTTCCAAAAGAAACAGAAAATGGGTTGGCAAGTCTCATCATAAATTCACTCCTTTCTCAGACCTGCAGCATAACAAAACTATGGGATATTGACATTTTAGGTATAAGAGATCCTATGGAGACAAAGTCGAGAAAAAAGTTAGAGACAGCAGCATTGAAATATTTTCAGAAAACAGTCACGAAGAATGAAAATAGGCGTTACGAAGTTCATTTGCCATGGCTAGAAACTAAAGATATCTCCAGCAAAATAAGTCCGTTGCGAAAAGAAGATGCATTTCAACTTCAATGAAGCTCAAAGCTGAAGGCAGATACGAAGAGTATGATGCAGTTTTTAAGGAATGGGAAGAATCTAAAATAATCGAATTGGTGCCAGAATCTGAAATCGGGGAAACTTCTCACTACCTACCACACAGAGGAGTTTTTAAGGAAAATTCTACAACTCCTGTCCAGCCAGTGTTTGATGCTTCTTCACATGAAAAAGGTTTTCCTTCGCTGAATGACTGTCTTGAAAAGGGACCTAATCTTTTAGAAGAAATACCACCATTTTTAATGAGATTTCGGATGGACAACATTGGAGTATTATCAGACATTAAAAAGGCCTTCCTGCAAATTTCTGTTGTTAAAGAAGATCGAGACTTCCTTCGTTTCCTCTGGTGAGAAGATTTTGAGAAGAAAAAATTTAAGATTTTTAGACACAATAGAGTAGTTTTTGGACTCACGTGTAGTCCTTTCCTTTTGTCTGCAGTAATAAATGCAATTCTAGAAGCCGGTCCATCAGATATTAAAGACACTGTTGATAGTTTAAAAAAGTCTTTTTATGTTGACAATTGCATAACTTCAGTACCTAGTCAACACAAGCTTGAGAAATTTATTCAGGAATCGACCCAATTATTACATAGTGCATGTTTTGATATCAGAGGATGGGAATACTCGCACGACAATTCCAATGGTGAAGAGCCTACTCATGTGTTGGGATTACTCTGGGACAAACAGTAAGATAGCATCTTTTGCGATGTGAACAATATTAAAGAAGTGAAACCTATTCTAACAAAAAGATGTGTTTTGTCTACAGTTCACAAGATTTTTGATCCTCTTGGTATTTTGTGCCCAGTCACTCTACCTCCTTAAATCATAGTACAGCACACGTGGACTCTTAAAATAGGATGGGATACGGAACTACCAGAAAATTACCGAAAAGAGTTTGAGACCTGGTATGACAATTTGTCCTTATTGAATGATGTCAAAATTCCAAGATGCTTAGGTATGAGTGACTTGAAAACTGAATTTAGTATTCATGTATTTTGTGATGCCAGTAAACTCGCTTACAGCACAGTTATATTCCTTCGAAAGGTCCAAGAAGAAAAAGTATCCTTACACTTTATACAAGCCAAAAGTAGAGTAGCTCCACTACGCAAGATGACTATTCCACGGTTGGAGTTACTTGCCTGTTGCATTGGAGCACGTCTTGCTTCGATTACAATAAAAGCGATGGAACTAAAAGAAGTACCTATCATTTACTGGACCGATTCTTTAACCGCTCTTTGTTGGATTAAGAGAGAAGACCACTGGGGTGTATTCGTCAATAATCGAGTGAAAGAAATCCGATCATTAACGGAAAAGAATTCATGGAGACATATACCCGGGGAGCAAAACCCAGCAGACCTACCTTCCAGAGGTTGTTCCGCTAAAGTCTTCTTAAAATCAAAGTGGTGGGAGGGACCATCATGGTTAAAATTGCGTGTAGAAGAATGGTCAAAAAATGAATTCAATGAAGAAGAGGAGGATGTTTTAAAAGAAAGACGAAAAAGTATTATTTCTTCTCTTGTTTGCAATGATGCAGATGTTCAATGGTACTGCAGACGTTTTTCTAAGTACTCACAAATATTGAGAATGTTTGCTTGGATGTACCGATTTATCAATAATACCCGAAAAAGCAAAATTCAAAAAGAAAAAGTTCTTTCAGTGAATGAATTAGAATCGGCGGAGAAAAAATTAATGAAGCTTGTGCAACTTGAAACATTGAGGGAAGAAGATGTAAAAATTCTTTGCACTTTTATTGACAACGACGGAATTCGCAGACTAAAGACAAAAATCAGCAGAAGAAATGATGATAATGATTTGTTGTGCCCGATTGTTCTTCCTTCAAAACATGAGATTGTTGATAAATTGATACTCGAGAGACACTTGAAGTCTTTACATGGTGGAGTACAATTTGTGTTGGCTGATATCAGACAACACTTTTGGATCTTGAGAGGGAGAAAAACCATCCAAAGAGTGATCTTGAAATGTGTTCGATGCAAGAGACATGATTCAAAGCGAGTGGAATCTGTACCAACACCCTTACCAGAAGATAGAATTCGTGATTCTTTGGTATTTGAAGTTTCTGGGGTGGATTTAGCAAGCCCGCTTCATTTGGAAGATGGCAAAAAAGCTTGAATTCTCCTGTTTACTTGCGCCGTATATCGAGCCGTGCATCTGGAACTCATTCAAAGCCTGTCAACAAGCTGCTTCATGTTAGGTTTCAGGAGATTCATTGCTCGACGAGTACGGCCCAAAATAATGTATAGTGACAATGGAAGTAATTTCGTTGGAACGGATAATCTGTTGAAGTCAATTGATTGGGAGAAAATCATAAAATGATGCTTCAATATTCAGGAAACAGTGGAAATTCAACCCACCCACAGCAGCATGGTGGGGTGGGTGGTGGGAGAGAATCATTCAAATGATTAAAAGATTACTAAGAAGAGTTTTAGGAAAAGCCTGTCTCATCTATGAAGAAATATCAACTATTTTGTGCGATGTGGAAGCTGTTATCAACGGCAGGCCTCTTACCTACATTTCAGAAGATTCAAAAGACTTACTCCCACTCACCCCATCAATGTTCATTCAGGATATACGAGCCATCGGTGTACCAGATTTGGATCACATAGATACTGTTAACATCACAAAGAGATGGAGATATCAACAATCTTTAAGAGACACCTTTCGAAAAAGGTTCAGGGACGAGTACCTTAGTCTTTTGGTCCAAAAACCACTCAAGAATAAACATCTAATACGAGATTTAAAACCTGGTGATGTTGTTTTGATATGCTACGACAATAAGAAACGAATCGATTGGCCCTTGGAAAAAATCATTTCCACATTCCCAGGAAAAGACAATCATGTTCGAGTGGTAAGAGTAAAAACAGCTAATGGAGAAGTTGATAGACCTGTACAAAAAATTTATTCATTAGAGATATCCCACCATGATCCACTATTTAAGAAGAAGTCATTTAATGAAACTTTTGAAGTTCAGTCCAGCGTTCCAGAAATTACGAAACCAGAAGATGTTGATATCTGTACACTCAAAGACAATAGCTTGCCATTAAAAACTAGATGCGGAAGGACTTTAGTGAAACCTTTACGTTATAGACAATAACTTATTTATTTATTTATTTATTTATTTTTTTTGGATATTATTATTTGTTTACTTTTTTGAATTTTCATCATTTAGAGATAGATAATTTTAAAAATATTTAATATTTTTATTTTCTCAAAATCAAAAGGGGGGAGGATGTTAAAAGCTGCTAAATGCTTTCTAGGTAAGCTAAAAGCTAACTTTTTAATTTATGCAAAAAACTGCCGAATTGCTATGGCAACGTTATTTCTTTTTGTGGAACAAAAAATGATCGTTTAAAAACTATTATGTAAATAAAATGTTGTTATTTTTTACAAAAAGTTGGAGTCAGATTTATTATTTTGAATAGTAGAAGAGAACGACCGAATATTTTACTTTCACATATAGTCTCGTAACATATCAAAACAACGTTACATATCAAACTGCCTTCGACATCATTGCTCCGAGTCCTCAGCATTTGTATTTTAAGTACCATAGCGTAGGGAAAAATTAACTGCCTGTTACCCGTCTAAACACTTCGTGGTTCCACATAGTCTATCACCTGCATAAACTTACCTCTTCACAGTTTATAGCACAAGAGCTGTACTAAGCTAATAACAACTTGGTAGTGATTGAAGGGGTTATTTAACATTATTGTCAATCAGTATAATGACCACGAACGATAATTTGAAAAGATTTTCAATTTATCATAACAATTTGATAAAAAGATATGGTTCATGTTTGAAATTTCTATCCTGGTAAATACGCGTTATTCAGCATTACTATCAAATAGGCTAATGACACTCTAATTATCCCGATAATTATAAAATATTTTAAGAAAATGGTTTTAGTATTTCCTTTTAACGAAAAGGAACACGTGATCGAATTTTGAGACTTCCATCGTTGTAATTAACTTTTATTTAGGATAACTGTCAATTAGGGTGATTACTCCCTAATTATCCCGATAAATCTATACATAATAATAAACGCGGCTGTGTGTGTGTCTGTCTGTAATCACAATATATCGCCCCAGAAGCCTCACCCAGGCACAAAACTCGGCACATAATTGTGTTTTGACATAATGAAGTATTTTTTTTCTTCTTCAAAAATATGGATTAGTTTTTTAGTTATCAGTCATTTTGTAAGAAAATCTATGCTTTTTTATCTTCAAAGAGCCATATTCAAAAACTATTAAAAAATGCATATACTGTTCTCCACTCTTATAAATGTATGCTAATGCGAACCTTACAATTGAAATATTAATTTTCGACAACTTAAACCAATAATATACGAAGGAATTAATAATTTAATTGTAAGGTTCGCATTAGTTTACATTTATCAAAGTGGAGAAAAGTTTAACTTTTGTATTAAAAAATGTGGCAACATATTCGATACGTAAATAGAACGCTTCGCTTTGATATATTTGTCGCTGTTCATAATTGTTATAATAAGTTTTTCTTCTTCTTTCCACGCTCTATTTTTTTTTTTTCTTAAGCGAAGACGATAATTTTTGTAGCGATATAGAAATAGAAATTGATACCATAAAAAATTTTTCTTAAGCGTTGTAGCTATATAATATATAAAATAGGAATTTAATTGTTTTTGAAGGAACGATCACACCTACCTTGGATCTCTTTGGTTTTTCTATTCTTTATTTTAACAGTTTTTATTAAATGTAATTAGTTATTTTCAGAAAGTTTCAGTTTGCAGGTAAGCACTTAGATTTTAATATTGAAGTCTCATGATTTGCTTTCATAGTAATTGTTGATCTAAAGTATTCGTTGACTTCTTAAAACCCCGGTTACTGACATGGCAGAACCGCCTTCCAAAAAAATTTGTATTTTGTCAAAGAAAAAGATATTAAGAGATTCTCAAAGAAGAAGAAGGGCCCAAGAAATGTCTGTGGAACGTCAAAGAAGGATGGAACATGACCGAATTTCGACAAGCAATTCTAGAGCCCAAGAAGTATCCGAGAAACGTCAAAGAAGATTAGAAGAGGATCGTGTCTCAACTAGCAGTGCTAGGGCCCGAGAAACATCTGAGGAACGTCAAAGAATATTAGAAGAGGTTCGTGTCTCAATTAGCGGTGCTAGGGTCCGAGAAACACCTGAGAAACGTCTAAGAAGATTGGAAGAGGATCATGTCTCTACTAGCATTGCTAGGGCCCAAGAAACATCTGAAGAATGCGGAAGAAGATTAGAACCGTGTCTCAACCAGAAATTCAAGGACCCGAGAAACATCCCAGGAACGTCGAAGAAGGCTAGAAGAAAATCGTGCTTCAACATCCCAAGCTCGATTGCATTTGTGGCAAGACAAGGAAAACTCTGGCGGACAGCTGGCCGCCTTAAGCGGCTAGTACAAAATATTGCAATAAAATTTAATGGTTTTTCTTAATTATTTTAACATTTTTAAATAATAAGATTTTTTCTTCAAAAAACATTTTTCTTTGAAAGGAGACATTTTGGGGGACTTATTCTTATCATGGAAATGCAATACCGGTGCATACCATGAACTATCTCTTGTTATTGACAGTTTTTGAATTCTGTTTTTAAAATGCTTTTGATAAAATTGCTGAACCCGAATAAAAGCTACGTTTTCAGATACTAGAAGCAAATAAATAGGATTCTGATGTGCCGTTGAGGTGGAAGCTTTAAAAAAGGGGAAGAAAATGCAATTTTTACTAAGAATAATTCAGATTACAAAAAGTAAACTCATAAATGCAATAAAAAATTTTTTAGGAAAGGAAAATCATTTAAACTTCAACAACTTTTTTCAATTATTTGTAATCATTAATGATCAATGATAATCATTAATGTAATTACATGAACAAAATGATGCATTCTACTTTTAGCATTTTTTGCTCTGTTAAGCAATATATTTCTTAACATTTTGGTCATTCATAACGATACCCACTAGACTCAAGTAATAAAATATTCTTTTGCCATAAAAATTTATAAAAGTTTTTTTACCTTTCTTACATGATTTCTTCATTGTAATTAAAAACTAAGAATAACGAGTATTAATCCATTAAAAAGGAATACCAAGAAAGGAGTATAAGTTCATTAAAAAGCACACGAACAGAAAAATATAATTTAAAAATTATTTTCGAAATGATACCGAATGCCACGTTATACTCACACCGACCGTGCCCAGGGCTTCTCCACCTATACGAACATTGGTCAGAGGTTGCAGCTGATAGATGTCTATCTGGGGACACAAAGTGTCCACTGAGAGTCGACTGCTCAGGTGGATCCCCAGGCTCATCTGGACGTTGCCGATGCTTACCAAGTAGAGAGGGATATGCTTGAGGGGTCTGTAGCGCAGCTCGGTTGGCGTGCATCCATCATTGGTGAACTCTTGCCTAGTACGACCCATAATCTGAAAACAAACATTTGAATGTCACATGTAAGGTTTTGAAAATGATAGCTGACAGTCATCTGGATTACTTGGGATCATCGAAAGTAAATAAGAAAGGACACGGAAGGTAAGCAAATTAACTAAAGCAAATTAAATGATTTTAAAAAAAATTTAATCAATTTTGGAATGAGTCATGCTTTAGGAAGTGAGTCCTGCTTAAACCTTGAATTTTAGAGAAATGAACGGATGCGTAATTGGAAAGTCAAAATTATTTAATCAGTTTTTATCAGTTAACAATTGTTTTTTTTTCTTTTTTCGCTTTTTTTTTCGCATATAAGTTTAATTCTTTACATCAAAGCACTTATTGACTTCATCCAACTAGTTTCATTTGAATGCACCAAACGATGTCCACAAAATTGTTTCTGACACATGCAAAAGGCTTTTTAAGTAAAGAAATAAAGCCAAGAAATTTCCTGGATATAACTTAGAATTTTGAAAAATGGGAAGTATCGTTCATTAATTGAATTGTTACATTTCCAGTTGATAGGAGAATTTTCATTTAACTGTTATGAAAAGACTTTTTTTGTATTAATAAGGATTTAATAGCATGAAAAATGACGGAGGAAATTATTAAACTATATTAAGCAATAACAGATTGATACAATATATTTCATAATGATCACTGTTTTATGTATATTTTAAAAACGGTGTCAAAAATGTCCAATTTATATAAAGGAAGGTGGGGTGATTTCGGGTAGCTAAGATTAGAATGCCCGTTGGATTGCTTAACTGTTCAGCCTAAAAACTATCTGATTATATTCATTGATCTGAAGAGATTCACTGTTTAGTTACAAACAATGTATAACTCTTGAGAAGTCATAGACGTACTACTATTTTTAAATTTTTTTATTTTTTTTATTTATTTATTTATTTAAATTTTTTTTTATTTATTTATTTTATTATTTTTTTTATAGAGAAGTCCCCACTAGTATACACGTTAACTCTATGAGAAATTTAGAAATACTAGATTTTTGGTGAAAAAGTAACAGATATTTTTGTGTGACAATATAAGAAAATTATACATGCAATCAGAAATGTAGTCAAGGCCGTACTCAAGGGGGAGGAAAAAGAGAGAGACGATTGTACCGGGATGCACTCCAGGAAACACTCACGCACCACTTGGCGCGGTTTAGAATAAACACTTTGAAAACCGCAAGTATGGTAATCCTACCTATTAATGCGTCACACTTTATCTTACAGCAACCCTGTTGCGTCGGTCTTGGAAGGAGAATGGTTGATGTGGATTGAGAAGCTATTTTATTTGTGTTAACATTTTTTTTCCTGCCCGAAAAACAGTTAAAAATTTTATCGCACCTCAAGTTTATCATATCTCTCTAAATAGAATCAGAAAACGTAGATCTCTGAATTTTCTAGAATCGGTCAAATTTTTTTAGGATCGTAATGGATTTTTTATTTTGAAATATGCAGAGCTGTTTATTGTGAAAGAAGTATTAAAGACTTATTGATATTTTTCTTTAATATCTGTATACGACTTAATAATAATACTAAAACAGTTTTAAAGATTTATCAATTGCTATCTAGTTTAATTAAGTGATTAAATTTCCAAGGTAGCAGTTTATAGCTCATTTTTATATAAGAGAAAATGAGAGAGCAACGACTTAAAAAAAAAAAAAAAAAAATTTACGAGTTTCTTAAGAAACTAAAAACATATCATTTACTTCAAAGTTTTATGTAAAATAGCATAGTAGAACTCATTTTTTTTAAATATTTATGCAAAGAATTGTAAAAATATTACTATCTTATTTTATAGATACAATTAAATGGACAAATTACATATTAATCATAGTCTCAACTACAAATGGCATATTGTATTCACAATGTATGTTAATTTTCAATTCATTACTAAATACTTTTAAGTATTAATGTTTTAAATAACTTTCAGGTAATATGGTGAAGAGATTTCAAAATAAATATGCTTAACATAGATTTTATTTTTGCATACTATTAGTCAATTAACTTTATCAAGTAGACCTAAGAATTCACTAACTGCTGCATTTTTTCACTAATTACTGAATTTTAACTTAAAAATTACAGAATAATTATGAACAATTTAATAAATTGGTAAGCGTGGTTCGTTTATTATGAAACAATTGTGTGACTTGTTTCTTCCATTTCTGAAAGAAATACCAAGTAATTTTTCATTATTTTATTAGTTGATTTGGTATTGATTTTAGTGGGTTTCACATTATGAAAATGCTTATAAAATCAAACCTGAAAAGGATTCAATTTTCATTTGCATCAGAAAACAGGTTTTTATATCGGAAAATTTCAAATTCTTAATTGCAGCCTCAAATATGGCATTTATTAGATATTTTTTTTTTTAATATGTTAGAACATACATCTCTTGAGTGCTATAAAACACAGGAGAAATGTTGTTAAACTTAAATCAAATTGAATAATGAGCTGTTGTATTATTTTTCTTATAATGATTTTTTTTCAGAATATTATTTTAATAAACACATTTACATAATATAATTAATACTGAACTAAATTATCTATACCCATATACTTTGTAATCTTTTGACAATTGATACAAATTATATATAAATATTTGCATTTATAATGCTCATTAGCAGTAGAGTTTATGCTGGCTAGTATTTGGTAGGAATTAATAACATTTTTCAAAACCTACAAGATTAATTTATGTACTCTTATATACATTTCACAGAAGCAAGCTAAAACTGCCATCAAATTTTACTATATTGAAGCATTAGGCTAATCCATGGTTTAAATTATGTAAATTATATAAAAAGAATAATATGACCTCAATATATCAAATTCCAACACTTTATAAAATTTCGTTCTGAATTCTGCAACACTAAGATAATGTTCATTCAATTCAAATTTTGAGTTATAAATGCTATTTTAATGAGTAATTATAAATACAAATGAAGATTTAATGAGATATGAGAAATCCATTTTCTTGAGAAAAATTTGGAATAAGATTAAGCAAAGTAAGAACATAAATTGAAAGTCAGGGAGTGTTCAATTTAGTTTAACATCTTGTATTTAACTTGACATCCAATATAAAATTCAACGAAAATAAAGCTTTTATTTTAAAACAATAAAGATAAATAGATAAATTATGTGATATTATTCTTTTCCTTCCATCAAGAACCAAAGAATATAATAATGAGCATAGTGATCTAAGAAACAAATATGCAAAAGTTCTATACAAAGTTTTGCTCAACACAAATTTATCAACTCATGTCATCTACTTTAATAACATCAAAACAATCTGGAGGTTATTTATATCTATCATTTTTAATTGCCTCTTGCATTTTAATGAAGAAAAAAATTCATAGAAATTACTTTTATTGGACCCTAATTTTATATTTGTTCAGAAAAAAGTATTTTTATTTTACTTCCTTCTTTAAAAAAAGAAAGACGATTTTTAAATTTTTCAACTTCACTCTCAATTGCTTTTCTGAAAATAATTTCTAATGGTGAAGATTTTTTCATCTAATAATGTTGATGAAAATTACTGTAACAATATTGGGAATACATCCGATTTTTTTTTTAAAGAATAAATTACGTTTGCAGCCATTGTTAAAGATGTAGAAACGTTTTAAGTCATGCTTTTACAAGCGCTGTGGAGAGCAACTTGGCGACAGAGCTGGTTCGCCAAGAATACCAGGTGGTGCCCAAATCGTGAACCTTTCCTTGAAAGCTACCGGGATCTAGGACGGTTGAGGGCCCAACCAAAATTCTTTACAAAAATATATTGTTTATTAATAAAATTTAATAAACATTAATTAAAATTTAAGGAAAATGGCAGGAAATTTCTTTATATCTACAGCAAAACTACAACTTTGAATAAAAGATCTTCACTGAAAATATAAAAATAAGGTTTTTGACTGCTTTGCGATAAATATTGTCCGGGCCGCTTAGCGATAAATTTTGTCTCTGGGCCGGTAAAACCTTTGTTCAGCCTTGGATGTAGTTATTTTCTTCCTCCAATGCCCTGCAGCTTTTGTGAGCCCAGCATAGACGCACATGAAGTTAGGGAGCACCGGATTGAGTAGTACCCTATTTTACTTCCCCAGCAGAAGTTATAAAAACGAAACACAACAGTGCTACTCATCGGGTTAAATCCCAATTGTTTGTTAGGGTAACGAATCTTTAGTATACGTATAATAAGTTGGACAAAAATAATATAAATATAATAACCAGTAAATAAGGATAGTTTAAAAACAAGAGAGCATTAGAGAGTTGACATAAAAAGAAAAAAAAGAAATTTATCGACTGTGAATTAATTGACAGCAATATGGTAGGCTCTTCTTTTTGAATAGTAAAATGTCATTCAGTGTTAGTCTGTTAGAAAACAAAACTAATTTAGCTTAAATCAAGGGTTTTACCCCACTCGCCCACATATTTAATTTAGGAAAAAAAAACAAAAATGTTATCAAAACCAATCAATTTGAATACTGAGGGAGACGGGGCAGAAAACATCAAAATGATTTCCTTATTTTTCGAACAGCTTACTTTAATATTCTTTGTTATCTTTTCGCCAATCAAATATTTTTAAGGATTTCAGCCAAACTCTCCACAATAGTAATTTATAGCAGTTTTATAGTATGTTTGTTTCTTTCTGGTTTAATTACTAATTGAGGCCCTTGATTAGAATACGTTTTATACTTCATTTTTAACATGGTATTTCACACATTAAGGGTGAGGATTATGGGACACCCTGTATTTTTCTGGAAGAAAAACTCTTTCATTTTCTCAGTTTTAGAAGTCAGTTATGATATGTAAAAGACTTGAACTCATTATTGAATTTTTTCGCTCAAGTTTAAGCTTATTCATAAACAAGTAGAATAATTTAATTAGAACGAAACGATACATTTTAATAAAAAGAGTTCGAGTAAAACCACGATAAAGAAATATTTGTTTCTCAGTGATAAACAAACTGTTTCACAAAAACTAAAAGTTATTAAATTAGAAGATTTCAAGAATTTTTTATTGAATTAAAAATGATAAGGTTCCACAAATTTGACTCCTGATAACATCTGAAGAAAATGACAAAAGAAAATTTAATTGGAGAAGTGGTAACTGTGTCTTAAAAAATATATGAACTTTTTGATTCGACAGCGACCCGAGATTCAATCGGCTGTCGAGTCAATATAGAACCAATAATCATTTATTATTGCTCTGGACCTCCCCGGTAAAGTATGTTGTGACCTAGCTCGAAACATCGATGATGACTAGACGTTTCGTGGAGTGGAGCGGATGTTCTCCCAGATGAAGAGAGATGCGGGAACTCGCGTACACTTGAAAGATCTTACGATCGCAGCGTTCGAAAATTTCCCGACAAGTTATCGTGAGAATCTACGAAACAAGAATTCAAGACAAAGAGGGAGATGACAACATTCTTAAAGAAAATCGGTGCCTTGAAAGAGCTAACATGGCTTTTAGTATTTATTTCTGAGATTTTGTTTAGCCGTAAGGAAACTTCAAATCCGAAGAATACTGATGGAAAGACTGAGGTTAATCCTAACCGTGAGTCTGACTTTGAGCCTGTAGAAAGATTATCTACTACTTGAAAGAATAAAAAGTAGAAATCTAAGGTCAACACTGAATCAAGCAACATCATCGATTCATTGCCAACTCCTTCTTGTTTCCAGCCAGAAACTTTTCCAGAAATTGTGGCTACTTCTTCAACGACACTAATGGAGATTTCTCTAGCTTAAGCAGATAAGTATAAGAGACACTTGGAAGTAATTTTCAAAGTCTTATCTGCTGACTTCAAGACTGAAGATCTGCGAAAGAAAGGATTCAGCTGTACAAAATTAGTCCAATTCAGAAAAAGGTTCAGCAAGTCTTAAGAGCCATCATACTAACGTGCATTTTCCTATCTTTCTAGTCACTTTGGAGAATCTCATCGCATAGTCTACGACCTCAACATCATCAAGGGAAACATCAAAGTGGAGAAATATAGGGGTGGCTGTCGAGAAACTCAATGTCCCCGTTGCCAGTTGTTCGGCCACGTGAAAGCAAAACAGCAATCACGTTGCTTGAAGTGTGCCGGTTCTTACCTCTTCGATAAGGACAACTGCTAAGTGTTGTAACTGAGGCGAGTCACACCCTGCAAACTTTACTGGCTGCGAGTTTCGACTTCAACACTATCGGAGAAAGCCTCCTCCAGATAAGGTAATGGATCTGAATAGGACTCTGTGACATCTGAAGAGACTTTTTATAGATCCTGAGATAGAAGAGATCACCCACCCAAATTTCTTTGCATCAAGATTGGATACAGTGGTTCTCATTTCTTAGCTGGTTTTCTTTGGATCTCCAGCCTCTGGAATCAACATCTCCAGTTTTTTTTAAAATTTTAATTTAGTGCAAGTAACATCTTAATGCACTGACAACATCACCCGTAAGAAGGTATGCCTTCTTGGCTAGGAACCTCTTTGTATCATTATTGACCTCCATCGCACTCAAACTCTTTTTCAAGAATTCTTTAAAATAAAAATTATATTTTTAAAAATATTTTAAAAACAAGTGCCAAAAATTTAAATTAAAAGTCGTTGGAATTCGAAGGTCAAATGGACCTAGTCAAGAACTGGATCAGATCGTCGGAGTACTATTCCTATGAACTATTTCCACAGAGTGAACCCCCACATTTTTTAAAAACCTGTGGTCCCTACAACAGGTATCCTGTAAGTTGGAAAGCCTCGAGTTTTCCAACTATCTTGGGTGCTGGTCTTGATAATGATGACTGGCAAACAATTGGTAAACAAAGAAATAAACTAGAAAAGGCTAAGCTACAACGTTTCCAAAGGTCCTTACGTTTCAAGTTTCTGTGAGCAAATGAGGTACATCTACACAAATGCGATCACAGCGCCACTTCCTAACAGACCCTGCGTGAAAGAGGTGTCCGCGAAGAGATTAGTTATCATCTGATACCTTATTTGCCTGTTACATTTTTTTTTCTCTTTTTTAAAAAAAAAAAAATCGTTACTGTCTTGAACTGTTGTCATTAGTGTAATTATTACATAAACAAAATAAAACATACACTACTTTACGAGTTTCAGTGTTTTTGTCTTGCATTTGATAGTTTGGAATGATTATTTTAACTATTATTCTATTTTTTCATTTTGTTTGAATTTATTAAAACATTTCTTACACTTGGTTTTATTTATTTTAAATCATTTCTTAAATTTCTAAAATAACTGTTTTTTTTTGTTTTTTTTTTTTTTTTCCTTTTCAAGTTCTACTTCTTAAATTACATCAGCTTTTTCTTTCCGTCTTGATCTTTTCCTCTTTAAAACCATGACAGACTTTCCAAGAATTAAAAGTGATAAAAATTTTTCTCTATATCCACATTAGAATATTCTTTTGACTCAATTTATAATAATGGATGGTTCAGTCATCCAACCACTTTTTTTTCTCAATGATCCCTCCTGTACTGCCAGAAATCCTCTCCTTACTTCCCTCCGTCTATAAAATTTCCTTTTAAAGCGATTTCATTTCTCCATGCTATGATTTTTTGTATCCCTTCCCTGAAACATCAATCTCCCAAGAGCAGGTGTAAACATAAAAGAAAGAGTATTTCAATTTTTATTTTATATTTTTCGATCACATTTTTCAAAACTGTCCCTTAATAAATAGAGTGTCAAGGTTTGAGTGGGAGAAAAAATGAATGAGACTCACTCTGACATATGCTTTAGTCTTTCCACTGTAGAGGTAGAAGTAGAATGAACCGACTTCAATTTGCTGTCCCAGGAAGTTGAATCCCGAGACGAACTTCGTAAAGAGTTTGTACTTCGGGGGATCACTGGGCTCCCTCAAACCAGCGAACATACCTGTTGTCACAAGACTGTAGTTAATACAGGGTGTCCCGCAAATGTTGCGACAAACTTCTAGCGTCATATCATAAGGATTAAGAATTACCTAGGAAACCGGAAATGTCAACTTGCGCGGCTAGGGACGTTTTCTTATTATGGACATGTTGTTCGTGTGCCTTTGAACTTGCACTTTCATTTTTCTAAAACATTTTTATTTCATGTAAATTTTATGTTACGATTATATTTTATAACCGTCGTTCAACAGCAGACCCAATTTTTTAGGCTTACGACTACTAACGTTCAACTCTGTAGCCTTGTAATTTTGAATCCAATTCAAAAGACAAGGGAACTCCTGGATCAAGTATTGGAAGAAATTTTCTTTCGTGGACGACTTTTTGAAGGAACTAACCTGCGTTTACGTTACATCGAGAAGAAAACCACGAAAAATTCCCATGGTAAGCCTGACGGTAAGGGGACTCTAACCCATGATCCGTCTACCACTGAGGATATTTTACACCAGCACTGTGGTCGGAATTCATATCGACCAGCCATCACTCAGATTCAAACCCGGTTCACCTCATTGAAAGGCAAACGCTCTATCCCATGAGCCATCACGGCTCTATGTTACAATTGTTAAGAACTTCATTAAAATAGGCTCAGAAATGCCGTTTTATCGTAATTTAGTGATTAGGCGAGCTTATCAAGCTTGTCCCCAAATCGTTAAATTACGATAAAACAGCTAATACTGTACCTATTTGAAAACAATTTTTGCCAATAATTAATAGAAAACAAAAAAATTAAGAAAATTTGGATAAATAAAAATACCGGATGTTCAAAGGCACACGATGTAACAGTTCATATTAGGAAAGCGCCCATACGATAGCATTTCCGGTCATGGTTTCTTAGATAATTCTTAATCCTTATGATGTGACCCTAGAAGTTTGTCGCAACATTAGAACACCCTGTAGAGTGTATAACTATATAAGGACTCAAAATAAAATATGTATTTCCTAAAATATAAAAAAAAATGTTAAACAAATATTTTACTTAATTCTCATTTCAATAAATTTAAACCCTTCCATTTTTATCTCAGTGTGAACGTATTCCAGCGAAAACCTTTTCAATAGATTGACGGTTTTTCTACAATGGCTTATTTTTTTAATTTTATAGACGACGTTGAATACTATTTGCTTCGATATAACCGATTCTGAGTTTACGACTGACATGTTCAATTGCGTAGCCTTATAATTTTGAAGAAAGCAGGGGAACGCCTAGATCAAGCATTGAGAAACTATAGCCTTCATGGAGGACTTGTTGATGGAACTAAATAATAAGCTAGAAATGAGGAACCTGCATGCTTTTTTTTATGTTTTCAAATGAAACATCATGCCATTTTATAAAGATAGACACCAATTTCAGACCGGTGCGACAACTAGTTATTTTGTTATTAATAGTTAAAAAATCTCGATTAGCCCCGCCCCCTAAATCGCTGCTATAGTCCATTCCACCTTAAAAGTTGGCACTGGAGAGAAGGGCAGGCCGACCCGATTACAGCCGTTGTCATGGAAACTGGGTTACTCTTTAAGTCGGTTGGGGGATGAGGTAGCAGAAAAGGGAGAGATAGTGGCCAGTATTGGCGTTAAAGAAAACAAAATGCGATTTTATTTTTAAACCAAGAATCTTACTAAAATTTTGAACAGAATACAGAAAAGAACACGATTTATCAGAGCATTTCTAATAATTATTATTTTAAGATACTAGTTGTAAGCTAATTTTTTTATTATGGTTTTTAAAAAGCAGATTTTTTTATTATGATTTTTAAAAAACAGACTTTCTTATTATGATTTTTAGAAAAACAGATTTTCTTATTATGATTTTTTAACTAAACGAAACTAATTTAACAGCAGAAATTATATATATATGAATTTTTTATTTTATTTTATTTATTTATTTTTTTTTTTTTTTTTTGCCGATATCAAAGTAAAAAAAAAGAAATGCATAGATGCGCATAAATACTTTGTTTTAAATATTGATTTTTATAAGCTACTTATTTTTTGTAGATTAATGTACATTTAATGTTAATTTATCCCACATTGGCGTTTTGTGGGGAAAAGAAAAGTCAACATAAGCAGGAAATTATTGATCATGAAAAATATCATACCTATGTTTTTTAATATTTACTGTTCTATTTTTCAATACTGTTCTTTTTTTCGTAAAAAATTCAAATTTATTTTTCAGAATTTTTTATTTGTTATTTTTCTTTTTTACTATAAAACTAATTTTTTTTCGGAAATGTATTTGCTTGCTGAAATATATTTAAGCAAACTAAAGATTAATAACTTACAAAAGAAAAAAATCTATCGATTAATAAGTAACAAAATAATACAAACTAACAAAAAAACATGCTCACGTTTAGTTTTTTTTTTTTTTCCAATGGCAGGCACTGAAGCATTAAGTAATTAGCAACAAAAAAAGAAGAAAAAAAATCTAACAAGGAATCACAACAAAAAATTAACAATTAATGCACAAAAAATTAATAAATATAAAAAACGAGCTAACAATAAATAACTAGTAAAAAACAACAAATTGTAGATTAGCATTGTAAAAACAATTGATTAACAGTTAATAACTAATAAAAAACAAAACAAAAGAACAATTAAGCAATGCGAGTGAAAGAAAGAGAAATAAGAACTACACAAGAGATAGGACACTTAAACAAGGGCAAGAATAATGGAAAAGAGCTGGCTGACTCACTACTTTGAAGAAACTCTAACCGCGGCAATCCTCCGATTTTCTCCAGTGACGTCACTTTGGCGCAAAGCTCGCCCTTTTACTTCAAGAACAGAGCGTTCGGCCTTACCAGCTCTAACTAATAGTGGAGCACTTCTTTTTGTGACATATTCTAAGACATTTGTTATTTTCTATAATGACTTTCCTCAATTTTTGCAGTGAATTTACAAAAATTTAAAACTATTAACGAAATGCCAGTTTGCGCGATTGCAACTTGCAAAAATTCTGATAGAAAAACAAAAAAAAAAATATATATATATATATATATATAATTTTCCGCGTGTTCCCTAAAGTAAATGAACAACTATGTAAAGAATGGATTCCGAAATGACACAGTTAATATAAAGCAGTAATACGTTTTTTCTATCGTTAAGAACCTTTAGAAAAACTCGTTATCTAAATAGAAACCGCCTCGTTACTTCAAAAAGAAAGGCAGGTGAAAAAAATTAAAAAATGGATAAAGTCAAAGAAAATTAAAAAGTATAAATAGAATATATAGTGTATAGTTGAAATTCTCCTTATTTCATAACATATTTTTTAATGTAGTTATTCTAAATATTTATGATTTTTTTAAAAAATTATATTCTCTTAAATTTAAATATCTATAAATTTTATCATCTTAAATTTAAATATCTATAAACAATTGTAAAATTTCTAATGTCCTTATGAACCTAAATTATTATTTTGTTTCAGTAATTAGCGTTTAAGGTTGATGTTTCCTAATGATAAAGTATGAACAAATTGCTATTAACGGCATATTTTAAAATCAGGGATTCTAAATTTAACTCAACTTATTGTTATAAGAGAATATGTAGATAAAAAAGTGTCGATATATGCTTTCATTTTTCTTAATAATTAAAGTTAAAACTGAACTTTTTAAAATAAAGTACTTATAGTGTCATTTTCGCCAACTAGTAAAATATTTTTCTAAGTTTAAAATGGTATTTTTTTAATATAATGGCCAAGAAAATTTTTTTGAACTATGTTTATGAACGGAAATAATGTGTTAATTACGTAAAGTTTGAAAGCTAATAACCAGAAAAAGTCTAACTTATTTTTCCGAAGAGAAAGATGCAAAGTTATCATAATACGAGCTCGTATCTTGGCTTGCGATCTCCGATACCTGTGGACACGGTGACGTCATGAGGAAGGAAATCTTAGCTTCAGCTCTATAAGAGCGGAGTGAACTAGCCCTTCTATTCTCTTTAGCCCTGTGGCTGACCAGTGTAAAAACATAGCCAACGCGGCAATTTCCTTGGCCTTGAAAATTAATTCAGCGCCAAACTAAAACACCTCCTTCTTCTTTGTACATTCGCTTTACTGAGAAGGTATTTATAAGTTAAGTACATTTAAACATGAAAAACTTTTAATACATGTTTCAAGATAAACTTTTCTTATTATGCAACATTTATTTATATTTGTACGCTCATTTAAACTGCAATTAATTCCAAAATAACGAAGAACTACTTTTCAAAGGCGGGAATATTACATTCCCTACCCTTCCCTGCAGTCCCAACTTAAGGCAGAAAGATCAATCACTGGACCAAACGGACATCACGTTGACATCACTGGTCTAGTACTAAAAAAAAAAAGTTTTTCTTTTTAGTAACTAGTTTTTACTCTATATCCACGCCCTCTAGTGCACTGCTGCGGTATTTCTTTATTGTAGTTTTTTCTATTATATAGCAGCTGTACATAATTTGTTCTTTTTTTATTTGATTTTTATAAGTTGTAATGATTAATAATAATTGATAACATTCAGTCTCTTTGCCAGAAATATATGAAATTCGCAAATTATAAGACGCATTTTTTTCCAGATTTATAATTAGTAAATTTTAAAATTAAAAAAAAAAAAAAAAAACTAATATGTTCTTCTAATTTAATTCTTTATATCATTCTGAAATTCGCAAATTTGAAGACACATTTTTTTCCCAGATTTTTTTAAAGATTTATAATTCGTAAATTTTAAAATTAAAAAAAAAAAAACTAATATGTTCGTATAATTTAATTCTTTATATCATTCTGAAATTCAAATATTTGAAATAAAATAAAACACAATTTATGTACTTACAATAAATGAATAAATAAATAAAATAAAGAACATTTTATAAACATTCCAAGCTAGTCAAAACATTAAATTTCATATAAAGCACAAGAAATTGGAAAATGATAATAATTGCTGAGATATAGTCTCATTATTGCCTGTTAGCGTTCAATTAGCTTGCTAGTAAAGCGTTTTCTTGGTTTTCATTTGTGTGTAATGGAAATTCTAATTATTTTCATTCAAAAATTCTTTCAAAATACGATTTTACTCCTCTATTTCAATTACAAATTACTTTGATGTCTGGATCGTGTTAAAAGTTAAAAATATAAGAAAAGTGTTTCACAACATCCACTAAGATGACAAATTGTCTGTCAAGGATGATAAAAAAATTAATGGTTAAAAAAGTAATTCATTGCGATAATGAACATTTAGCTATAATGTTATTATTGTTCAGTAATCTTAAAGACTTTTTCGTGGTTTTCCTTTGCATTTAACTTAACATTTGATTTGTCTAAATTTTAATATAATTTTAAATAATATATAGGTTACTACAAAAGCTTTTATAAACGTGATTTTACTCTGATATTTAAATTACAAGTTACTTTGATTTCTGGGTCGTGTTAAAAGTTAAAAATATAAGAAAAGTGTTTCACAACATCCACTAAGATGACAAATTGTCTGTCAAGGATGATAAAAAAATTAATGGTTAAAAAAGTAATTCATTGCGATAATGAATATTTAGCTGTAATGTTATTATTGTTCAGTAAAGACAAATTTGGTGCAAAGCCATCAAACGAGATGAAAAAAATACTCGCAAATTGTCTGCATTATACTGTTGCTAAGACCATTTTACAGTAACTTACTTAATTATAATTTAATTCTATAGGATTGTTTTTCTGATTGATAAGCTTGTCTGAATGAATAATTCATTATACTGAATTAAAATGTTTATGAAATGCTGTTCAAATCACTTTTTTTTTTTTGATTCTTTAAAATGAAAGGAGAGATTTATTCTTAGAGAACAGTGGTGTTAAGGTTCTTTTTTTTAAAGTTAAAAAATAATTTTATCTAAAAGAAAATCAAAATTAAAATAAAAAATGATAGGGGCTTAGCATTATTTACATTTCTTCAAAATAAAAAAATTCAAGAAAATATTTTGGAAGTTAATAATAAAAAAGAATTTTTTTAAAAAATTTACCTAAATTCCAGGTTATATACCATTCATTCCATTCCCTTTAATTGGGATCAACTCATTAAATAAAAACTTTCAAAACAGTTCAGACTTTTGTATGTAGAAAAATATAAATAAAAATGAATGAGTATAAATAAAGAAAAATGAATTTATTTCAAAAGTTATTGAAAAAAAAGTAGTTCCGACATTAATTTTTTCATTCCTCAATTTTATTTCATTATGCTGAAAGGTGACCACAAACATTTTTCTCAAGGGGGAGGATGCAACTGATATACCCTACATATATATTTAAACTATATATATATATAATATAAATATGAAGAAAAAAAACAATTTTTAAAAAATGCAGTTCAAATTAAAACGCCTTTGTAACATATTTCTAGATAGGAAGCCTTGTTTTAACTCCTCCCGTTCGCTGAGTTACTATACTTTGACGTCATAAGCAAACCCCGCCTCATTTTGTGTCACGTGAAGTTAGTTTCGTTTTGGGCTAATTAAGTTAAGTTAAGTTATTCGGGTTAGTTTTTTAAATTCTGAATTGATTTTAGGGAGTTTTAGGATATAGACTATTTAAAATAATCCACATTCTGCGATTACCCAACGCATGCAGGTAGCTATCCTTTTTCGTCTAAAACACGTGCCTGCGGTGAGAGATTGGTCATTTTATAAAGTCAAGATATTGTGGCGACAACGAAATTGTTCACGAATTTTTCGAAGCAGTTGTAGATAACCTCGGTGGTCCAGGAAGGAACCGTTAGCCTCCCAATGAGGTGTCCAAGGTTCGAATCCCAGCTTTGGTTCTGCTCCCCGCTCCCCCCCGCCACGGTGTTTAGTGTTAGATGGATCATGGGTTAGAATACCCTAGCTGTTGGTTTGTGTGGTTGGTTTTCGAAGTTTTCCTCTCTATGTAACACAAATGTTGATGGTCTACCAGCGTTTTGGCAACTTTTCAATCCCTTCTGCGAAGAAATGTGGCGTGCGCGAGTTTAGAAAGCGATAGACCTCATTTAGGACATCGGCATTTGAATGGACTGTAGTGCCACCAAGATCCAGATGCAGATATGAAAGAGAATAATCCGAAGGCGCCATGTCTTGAGTATATGGTGGATGTTGCATCAAATCCCACTCCAGCCTGTACGTCCAGTTGGTGATCGCACTAACATGTGGTCGGGCGTTATCTTGATGAAAGAGAACCACCTTCCTTCTATACTCGTTTTTCGCGAATGGCATCACTAACGTTGACTTGTGAGCATATTACTGTATTTTGTACTGTTTTGGAAAGCCTGACCGCTTTTCAGGTACTCTTTATAGATAATTTCACAACAATCCCACCAGATACAGAGAAGCAACTTCTTGTAAGTTAGCGTTCGTCTTACAACCGAACAAACCTCATAAAAGCTTTAAACTTTATTGATATGTGTGGGAAATCGCGTGACAAAGGCTTCTAAAGTTTTAAAATAGTTCTCTAGGTATTTCTTGAGAAATGAGTTAGAATAGAAGTTTTTCGGTTATTTTGTCTACCCCCTAAGCAAATGGAAATTTCCTTTCTGTTTTTTACCACTTAAGTTTTAAACGAACTCTGCTTTTTACTTCAGATCCTAATTTACAAATTTACATTTTTAATATTTGATGGCAGACAAAACTATGAAAGAAAAAAAGAAATGTTAATAATGAAGCCTTGGTACTATCACTTTTAACTTTTCATTTTTGTAAAAAAAACAAAAAAAAAAGAAAACAATAAAGCTATTTGTTTTGAAATCAAAAACTTCACCCTAGCAATAGAAATCAGCAGACAATGACATGTCTGCTGATTAACATTTCAAAGGCTCCTATTCGTGATCGCAACACTCGAGTACGCCATCTAGCGGGAGACTATAAATATCAGGGATTAGTTCCCACATAACCATTGGCAATGACGGACGCCATTTTCTTAGCAGCAAATAGGAAGCAAAAATTCCCTAAGGAAAAGATAAAACTTCTTGAAAAAACTAATCAGAACACGCCAAGCATTTGAAGAACAACTTCTCAATAATTTTTACCTTTCTATTACCAACAACATAACATGATTTCATGATCACTTGCTGTTACAGATGTGTGTATTGCGGTAAAATAATTTTTCTGTCTTCAATTCATTAGAAGTTAAAATGAAGTCAACATTGCTTTCGTCATTCCAATGAATAAATGTGTTCCAATGAATTCCATACAGAACTGTAATAGTTATAGAATATTCTTCTTCTTCATAGAATAGTATATTGTTGTGTCCTTATATAAATAACAAGTTAGGAATCTTGAGACATCTTTATAAAAAACAACATTGTTTATTCTTATTTCAACTACTCTTTCGTTACAGAATCGCGCGTAACCATAGCATCGTAAACAAAACAACGTTGCCACCGGAATTTGAGACAGCACAAAAAACAATTAAATTATAACACCTCGTGACACACTCCCACCTTTGATTGTTCTTAATGATCAAACACAAAATATCTTAGACATTCAAAGGTAGAAGAAGCTATAACAGTTAACGTCTACCAAAACTTAAATTAATTGTAACGAGCTGGTTTTCTTACAGCTCTACCACATTTAGTTTTTATTAGGTCTGTGCATCGTTCATCATCTCTAATCTCTCCAATTTCAGTTTCACCTTTGAGGCTATCAACTTTAGTTTTATCTTTAGAGTTATTGACCTTTACTTGTTTAAATGGTTCGCCGTTAAGTATTTCATTTGTGAAATCGAGTTCTAAAGGATGCAATCGTTGCACAGGACGAATTAGTTCACCGCTCCCAGTTTTCAATTTTACGACTATAACACAGTTATCCTTCCCAGGGAAGACTTCCACTTCTCGTCCCATTGGCCAGTCCAGTCTCCTTTTCTCACACTCGATGAGGACCACATCTCCAATTTGTATTCGTTTGATTGGGTTTTTATTTGCCTGCTTATGAATAAGCATACTGAGGTATTCCTCTCGAAATCTCTTCCGGAGATCCTCTCTCAATCTCTGTTGATATCTGCACCTTTTGGCCAGGTTCACGCTGTCTAAATTTGTTTAAGTCAGGCACTCCCACCGTTTGAACGTCCTGAAGGAACATAGCTGGGGTTAGTGGTGTTAAGTCTTCTGGATCTTCAGATAAATAGTTGAGTGGCCTGGAGTTGATAACTGCTTCTGCATCACATAGAACGGTACTCAACTCTTCAAAATTTATGGATGCTTTTCCCAAAACACTTCTCAGAAGTTTCTTCACCATCTGGACCATACGCTCCCAAAACCCACCCCACCAGGGGGCTGTAGGAGGATTAAAGACCCATTGAATTCTCAAAATTGAACTCTCTTGAACCATTTTGCTCCAGTCGATAGTAGCCATTAAATTGACCGCTTCAACGAAATTTGTTCCGTTGTCGCTATATATTGTTCGTGGTCTCCCACGTCTTGCTATAAATCTTCTTAGTCCAAGCAAGAATCCATCAGTTGAGAGGCTCTGTATTAGCTCCAAATGGATAGCCCTATACACGGCGCAGGTTAACAATAATATCCAAACTTTATCTCCATTCTTCAAATAAAGTGGCCCTGCCAAGTCAACCCCTGTCACCTCGAAAACCAACGCATCTCGAACCCTGTCTTCAGGAAGGGAGGCAGGCACGGTTTCTAATCTCTTGGAAGAATATCTCTTACATCGAATGCATCGTTTCAAGATCCTTTGAACAGTCTTCCGACCTCTGAGAGCCCAAAATTTTTGTCGAAGATCTGACAGGACAACTTGAGATCCACTGTGGCAAGAAACATGATGCTTTTCATAAATTAACTTTTCCACAAGTGGGTGATCAGACGGTAAAACTATGGGGCATTTGAAGTTTTCTTCATCTTCCCTTCTGAAAATTTTTGTCTTTATTCTTATCAGATCGTCGGTATCGTGGAAAGTGGTGAAGCCTTTCAATTTATTCTTTGTGACAGTGTCCCCAAAACTTTCCTGCTGCACAATTTTTAGTAGTCTCTGCTCAGCCGAGTTTATATCGTCAATGGATAACTCTCCTTTTCTTCTACTACCTGGGTTTCTACAATTTGTGCAGAATCGAAGGACCCATGCTACCATTCGTACTATAGTTGAGTATTTTGAAAACCGCTTCATATACCAAGTGGTCTCATGAGTATGAAGATTGGTTACAACTACGGTTTTTTTTTCTCTTTCTTGAGACCTGATCTTCATTGGTTTGTTCTACTGAGTCGGGCCATTCTTCCTTTGATCCTTTAAGCCACTGAGGGCCCTCCCACCATTTAGACTCTTTAAGAGTTTGAACAGTGAAACCTCTAGAAGGGAGATCGGCTGGGTTACTGTGTCCAGGAACGTGTCTCCACATTTCTCTTGAAGAGAGTTGAACTATTTCCTTTACACTGTTGTTCACAAATGTCCCCCAATTTTCATTGTTCTTAATCCAATTGAGAACGGTTGTGGAATCCGACCGAAAGAATGCAGGTACATCTTCTAAACTCATAGCTCTTTGCATTGATTGTGCTAGTCGAGCGCCAATGCTGCATGCCAGTAGCTCTAATCGAGGTATGGTTGTGAGTCGTAACGGCGCGACTAGTGACTTGGCCTGCAGTAGCTGTACATTCACACCTTTTTTTCCTTTTGATTTCAAATAAATTACGCAAGCGTAGCTCGACGCGCTAGCATCACAAAAGGTGTGCAAGCTGAAAGACTGTCGGTATCCTAATGGAATCACACATCGCGGTATTCGTATGGTTTTCAATTTAGTCAAGTCGGACAGCCATCTGATAAATTTCTTTTCTGCTTCCTCAGGGAGTCGTTCATCCCAAGACAATTTTTTCTTCCAAGTTTCTTGCAACAACAATTTAGGAATGATTGTCACTGGGCAAGTAAACCCTATATGATCATAAACCCTTTGAATGGAGGACAACACATTTCTTCTGGTAAAAGATTTACAGCTGCTATTGAATTGATCAGAATCACAAAAAAGCGCGTCCTCATTTCGGTCCCAGAGAAGACCAAGTACTTGGGAAGGCTCCAATTCAGCGTCACTTGTCGTACTTTCCCAGCTTCTAAGTTCAAAGTTTCCAAGTTGCATTAATTCGGTTGCTACGGTCACGAAATGAGAAAGTTCTCGATCGGTATAAACTGACGTGACGCAATTTTCCACTTAAAGACTTTTCTCCAAAATTTCAGCAACGTCACGATATTTTGGAGGGCAATTGTGTAAAAGGTTGTTGATTACAGCGCCAAGTATAAATGGGCTACAATTCAGTCCGAAGACCAACCGTCTGTGTCTGTACGTATTCAGCTTCTTTTTTCCATAATCACTCCACCAAAAAAATCTTAAAAAATCTCGATCTTCTGGATTTATAGATATCTGTAAAAAAGTCTTCTTTATGTCTGAAATCACTCCAAGATTCTTTTCTCTGAACCTCATCAATATCGATGGAATGGTATCCAATACATTCAATCCCTTGTCTAAACAGTCGTTGAGAGAAAATTTGCCCTTTTCTCTACTTGCGGCGTCAAATACTGGTCTTACTCTAGTTGTGGAATGTTCCTTAAAAACTCCTCTGTGAGGGAGATAATGACACCTCCCCTTTGGCACTTCATCAGGAACCACCTCTATTATTTGATTCCTTTCCCATTCTTGGAAAACCGACTCATAGGCTAAATATCTTCCTGAAGAAATTAACTTTGATGTGGTGGAAAGAAGTCTTTTTTCGGCAATGTTTCGGTTATCCGGAAGATCAGCATTGTCTGTCCAGGGTAATTTAATCATATAGCTCCCATCAATATCAGTTGAAAAGGTATCGTTGAAAAACTTCATCACTTCTTCCTTTGGTACCTTTTCTACAGGATCTTTGATTCCTAATACTTCCATGTCCCAAAAGTGTTCTATTTTATCACTATGAATGAACATGGTGATACTCACAGAAGCATTAGTGCGTAATGGGTCGTAATAATCACTGGTGAAGCACCAGTGATTATTACGACCCATTACGTACTGGTGAAGCACCAGTGATTATGCCCATAACAAGCCAGCCTAAATGAGTTTCACAGGCAATCAATCCACATTGAAGATGTTCCATGTTCCCAGTGAATAGCTCTCCACAAAAGTCGGCACCAATTAACAGTTCTATATCAGGTGAACCTTCTCCGTAATCAGCAATCCATATCTTTTTCTTACATAATTCCTTATTCCACGGTCCCCTTTTAAGCCTAGGAATTGTACCACAAATATACTGCTGATCTAAAACTTGTATGTCCAGAGAAAAATTTCTATTTTGTGAATTAAGAGTGATTTGGTAAAGCCCATGATCTTTCACTTGCGTCGTAACGCCGCCAAACAATGATTGGGCTAAACTTCTTCTTGTCGTAGGTTTAAGGACAATTTCTTTAACAGTTCTCTTCAATATGTGAGAATTATGAGAGCCACTGTCAATAAGAGTTATCGAACCAGTTTCCCCTTTCCATTGGCTTCAACATTTACTAAGAGAGTCTGCATAAGAACTTCGTTACCCTCTTTGGCAACCAACACATTACTTGAATCTATCCTTTCCTTAGCTGTCAACTCCCTTTTGTTTACTGGTAACTCGAAACACATAATTACGTGATACCGCTTGGAACACATGATACATTTGAGTTTTGCTTTGCACTCTTTGGCCCTATGGTTAGCCTTGAAACAAATATAACACGCTTTCTTATTGTTTAAGACTTCTTTCTTCGTATCCAAAGACCAACTTTGTGCAATGAAGCAATCTCTACTTTCATGAGTCTTGTCACAGAACACACAAGATGGATGTTTCTTGGATATATCACTAGAAGCCAAAGTGCTGGCGGTGGGAATGACTACGTCGATGTGTTGCTCTTTCTTAGGTCTCAACCTTGTCTGAGCACCATCAAATCCATTTCTCGCCAGCTGCAAACGTTCTTCGCCTTCCACCTCGCGTTTCAAAAATGAGAGTAAGTTTTTCAATTTGTTTCCAAAACTATCTGCCTTTTCACCTGCTACGCCCGACTGTATTGGATTTCGTAGCCAAACTCTCATTAAATCTTCGGGAATGCAGGACTCCACCAATGGAAACAAAATCGCTTCATACTTCTCACTTGTCAATCCTAACGATTCCAACGATCTGATATGTGACTCTAACTTGTCATACAAATTCGCAATATTTAAATTTCCCCTCTTTTCTGTAGCATTTTTTACAACAAGTGTTAATAATTCACGGACATAATATTCTATTAGCAACTCGTCTCTCCCAAATCTACTTTTCAGCGCGTCTATTGCTTTTTTATAGTTTTCCGCGGTTGGCGGAAGACTTTCAATGACTTCACGAGCTCGGCTACCGTGAGTTACGCATTGCAGTAAATACTGGAACTTGTCTTCTGGGGCCAACTCACTATCAGTATGTGTTCTTTGGAACTGATTCCAAAAACCAAGGTAATCTTTCAGGTCTCCTCCAAAATGTAACAATTCAATCTTCGGAAGACGCATTCTTCGCTTTGTATTTGGCGATGAAGTGACGGAACTCGCCGCTCCATTCAACGCCATTTGTTTACTGAAAAAGGTTTACTTTTTGCTCTCACCAAATCCATTTTTTGATCATATTCTTCAATCTTATTATATTCAGCTTCAAATTCAACGTCTGTTTTTATATTGTTCAAAATTACTTCGTCACATTCTTTCATTTTATTAAAAACTCTATCTAAATTAAAACACTGCTGTTTGACGTTTTCACTGTCAGGCGTTTGTTTTCCTAATTCATCAAATAAACTTCCAACGGTTTTGGTAAAAGTCATTCTAAGTGGTTTACGTTTTCTGATTATGTCCTTCATTATACAAAAATGCAATGCTTTTCCTCTCACTATAAAATATTTCACTAACCTGTGTCAACTACGTATCACGTCGACGGGTCACCAAATGTTGTGTCCTTATATAAATAACAAGTTAGAAATCTTGAGACATCTTTATAAAAAACAACTTTGTTTATTCTTATTTCAACTACTCTTTCGTTACAGAATCGCGCGTAACCATAGCATCGTAAACAAAACAACGTTGCCACCGGAATTTGAGACAGCACAAAAAACAATTAAATTATAACACCTCGTGACATATATATTTCTGTATTTACATAATTCAGAAAACAACAATAAAGAATAATCCGAATTACTTGAAAAAATATCTTTTGTGCTGATTATAAATAAATTTTTTATCGTTTTCTAGGTAAGTGTTTTTAGTTTTGAAAGAATTTCAACTAGAATTCAGCTATTCTGTTTTTAAGCTACATATTAAAATTCATATCGAGATCTTACAATTATAAAATTTTGATGTGTGGTATGTTACCTAAAAGTAATGAAGGGACAAACTATGTATATATTATTTGAGAATAAGGTTTTCAAACAAAGAACATATCATTTTGGAATTCTCCAGACTTATAAATTAGGTAAGTGTTATGATTTTTATAATAAAAAATTTGCTTGTAAATAATTATTTTTCTTACTGGATGATCGTTCTCTACAAAATGGTTTTCTTACGCCTGATTAAATACTATAAGAATTAAAAAAAAGAAACAATACGAAAGTTTTTATTGAAAAATGAGGAATTTTTAAAATCGTTTTTATCCTAAGAATTCTTTATTTTACGTTTTTTAGTTTATAATTTTTTGATAAAATTGTTGTCAAAATACTTTTTTTGAAAAATTAATTGGTATTAAATTATGTGTTATGTATACTTCTTGCATATTCTAATATTTGAAGTAATATGATTCAAAAAAGTATGGAAGAAAAATTCGGTACTTACGTATTAACCACTTCTACAGATTTGGCAGATTTTTAAGTGCCGCCAATCTACACTTAAAATTTTTGGAAAAAATCTTAAAATGAAACACTTTGTTTAAAATCAAAGTAGTCAATCGGATTTCGGTGGAAAATGGGCCGATATAGAGTTTAGCATAGATTCAAAGCAAACTTTTCTCTCGCCTGATTCTATAGCCATTATGAACTCTAATAAATAAGATTCAAAATGAAATAACATTTCCTAAACGGACGTTTACTAAGATAAAGTTTCATGTTATGGACATTGGTACATTTTCGTTATATTTCACTCCATAAAATATTTTGCTCCTAAAAAAATAAAATTGCTTCTTGTTTTGTTTTTGACAAGTCCCAAAGACGCATTTTCGTAACACTAAAAAATGGCGACAAAAAAAGAATGGTTCTTTTTTTTTTTTTTTTTTTTTTTTTGCTTCGTAAGCATTCTTTATTTTACGTTAAAATTTAAATGGGCCTTTCATGTTATACCATTAAATTTAGTAAAACTATTTCTCAGGCATTAGGTTTGAACTCTTATAAGAATATACCTATTTTTTTCTCTTTATTTACAAATATTTTTCCGATGTGTTCTGGATGTTCCTTCTCTTAAAAAAAAAGAGATACCATTTTGTTTTCGTTTGCATAAGAAAGAAAACAAAAATTTTTCTTTTTTAAATTTAATCTGCCACAATAAAGATGGAACGTTGCAATGCTACTTGCTGCATTAAAGACGTCTCCAGTGTAACTGAATGACTGTTCAGATGGAAATCGCAGGGATTCGGCACATACAACAACGCCTCCTCTAGTTCGTTGCGATCGCGAATTGAGTTTCGTCACAAAAGGATTCCAAATAAGAAGATAATTTTAATTTTTTTTTTAAATTCACGTGTCTGGAGAAATGTGCATCATGGATGAAACTCGCAGTTATATTTTGAGGAATAATCCACGTTATTAATGCACAGCAATCAAAGGTGTCGAAGCTAATCAACTAATGTAAAGAAGTTATCATGCCTCCATGTTGTGATGGCGCTGTCATCAAGGTAGAGGTTGTAAAAAAAGACAGAGGAGGGAATGTTCTGATGGAGAGCGGAGGTGTATGCTACTAGTTTTGCTTTAGTGGTTTAATTACGTTTAATTTTCTTCAGATTCATTTACAATTTTTTTTAATAAATGTTTTGTGTTGTAAACTGATTGCCATTTTTTTGGAGTTTTATCTTTTGAGAAGCATCAGTGTGAAGGAAAGAAGATAAAATATCACCGCACGCTCTTACGAGAAACAGAGCTTTAATCAAGGTAGGAGATTTATCATATTCTGTTTATGAAAAAATTTTAAGAATTGAATTTGAAGAATATCATTAATAATATTAAGTGATATTCTTAAAGAGGAGAATGAAGAGGAGAATTAGGTTTAGAAGTAAAATCGGAACATAAAGTTGTTGATTTAAAGGATTTGAAAGAAAAAAGTGATCAATTTAAAAATGACTTTGATTTTGTTAAATAATTTTTAATTACTACAGTTTCTGAACGTATTGAACGAGAGAAAAAAGAAGCAGAATTGTTAAGTGCAGAAAAGAATCAAAACAAAACAACAACTGAAGCAGCATTAGAACTCGAGAAGACTAGGATTGAGATTGTTAAAGCACAATTAGAATTAACTAGAATGCAGACAGAGAGTAATAGTTCTAACTAAAATGTATGAAATGATTTTTGTTCAAATAATAATTACTTAGAAACATTAATCAAAAGCGTTAAAACTTTAACTATTTCCGTCCTTAGTAAACCCGAATCTTGGAATTTATTTTTTACGTCTCTTGATAAAGCATTTGTAATAAAAAATGTCCCGGAAGAATTTAAAGTCGAAATATTATTTAATCTGTTAGGTGAACGAGTGGCACGTTTGGTAGTTTATGCAAACGCGGAAGAAATAAAAGATTATCATAAAGTAAAAGCTTTAATTTTGAAAGAATTTCAACCTACCCCAGAAGCCTGCCTAGAAAACTTTCTAAACGCCAAAAGATCTAAAAATGAAAACCATATGCAATTTGCGAGTAGACTAAGAGCCAATTGGGACTTTTATTGTGAACTTAAAAATGTAAAAGATTTTGAGACGCTGAATGAATTAATAGTTAGCGATAGATTACTAAGTGCGTTAGACAACGAAACTCGAAGCTATGTTAGAATAAAACAATTAGATACTTGGCTTAAACCTAGACAGATCGCAGAATTGTGCGATAATTGGTTTACCTCTAAAGGTAGAAATTTTTCAGAATTGTATGATAATTCGGTCAACAAACGCAATTCTAATGGAAACGCTAAGTATGTTCCACCACCTTTGAGAAAATCCCCATTTACTAGAGAAAACAAATATTTTCCCCACACACGCGAATGTTATATCTGTTCTAGTAACTCACATATGGCTAAGAGTTGCCCAAATAGAAGAAATAAATCCTATGAACAATCAAATAAAGCCGGTAATGATATTCAAAACAAAACGCGAAGTAACACACAAACGTCTATGAATAAATCCAGAGATAATACTGCAGTAGTTACAAATGTAAATTCAAAACATTTGCAGAGTCTAAAACTTTAAATGAAATTAATTTGTTCCCGTAACAAAAAGTCACCATTTCTATTGCAAGTAGACAAATAGACGCGATCATCGATAGCGGGGCTGACAATCCGCATTTAAAGAACAAGTCGAGGCGAAATTAGCTATATTGCCAGTTTATTATAAAAACCCTGACGATTGTCTATTTTATAGTTCAAATATTTTGTTTGCTTTAACAGATAAATTAAACATCCCTTGTTTAATTACACCAGACGCTTATAACTCCTTGATTTATCAAGATGATGATTCAGTTAAAATCGAAAACGCTTTAGTTTTAGAATGCTACAAGTCAGTAGACGGGGGGAAGAAATGAATAAAAGTTCACCAAGGTCAGAGGATTCATTTTCTCAATCAGAAGAAAGTGAAGCAGGGTGCGGTGTTTTTTTAATGTCGGATACTAATAAATTATGTAGTTCTAGTGATGAATATTCGGAGGTTAATAAATTTCGAGAAATGCAGAAAGATTGTTTAACTTTAAAGAATTCTTTTAAAGATGCTAGTTTGAAAAAGAATAATTTCTTTTTGCGGGATGATTTATTATTTCATAAAGATAAAATTTGTGGCGATACAATATATCAATTAGTATTACCGAAAATTTATAGGGATTAAGTTCTTCAATTAACTCATAATAAGAATCATTTAGGAATACGAAAAACTAAGGAGCGCATAAAATTATCTTTTTATTGGCCTAATGTTTCAAAAGATGTTGAAAATTATTGTAAAACCTGTGAAAATTGTCAATTAAAAAGTCCAGGAGCGAAAATTTGATAAAATTCCTATTACCTGTCGTTAGAGCTCCATATCCTTTTCACACGATAAATATAGATTTAATTGGAGAAATTGTTCCACCCTTGGGTAGAAAACATAAGTATTGCTTATGTTTAATTGATCAAAATTCTAGATGGCCCGAAGTCGTCCCACTAAAAAATTTGTCTGCTAAGACAACATGCGATGCCCTTTTAGAGATATTCATTCGTACCGGAATTCCAGAAGTAATTTGCAGTGACCAGGGTACTAATTTTACCTCGCAATTGACGAAAGAATTTGAAAATAGGTTAGGAGCATGCCCTCGATTTTCGACTCCATCTTACCCAGCGTCGAATGGTTTAGTAGAAAAATGGAATAGGGTATTTAAACAGATGTTACACCATGTTATCCGTTCAGATCCTACCGATTGGGATAAAATATTCCATATTTACTTTTTGCGTACCGCGAAGTACCAAATTGTACGACGGGAATATCTCCTTTTAAACTTATGTACGGACGCGAAGCTAGAGGCCCTTTGTCAGTTCTAAAATCTTCTTAGTCAGGTGAGATTCCATTACCCCTAAATCTTAGCAATTCAGTTGTAGATTATTTACAAGAATTAAAAATAAATTTTGAAAATGCCGCAGATCTCGCTTCTTTGACTACAACTAAGAAACAATATTCTTATGCTCATTATTTTAATCGAAGTACAAGAATGAAAGAGTTTAAGAAAGGTGAATTAGTCTATTTACTCATTCCGGATTCTTCGAATAAACTATATGCAAGGTGGACAGGATCAGGCGAAATAATAGAACGAGTTAATCCTAATTCATATAAGGTTAAATTACCAGATGGCAATGTGTGACATATTCATGCTAACAAAATAAGACATTTTCATGCTAGAACACAAACTGTTGGGAGTTATTTTTGAAGAATTTTTGTACTGGGAAATTCCTTTATTATGTTGAATTTGGTGAAATACATCCTACACCAATTATAACACCTTCGTTAGAAAAAGATGACATTGGGGTAGATGTTAGCCATTTAGAAGAAAGTAAACAGAGTTGCTTGAACTTTTGCATAAGCATGCACCGTTATTCTCTGGTAAAGTACAAGTCGCTAATGTAGGTGAACATAAAATTAAATTAATACCAGGTGCTGAGAGGAAGAAACCCTACATTTGCAAAATCCCCGAATCTTTAAAGACTGAAGTTGACAAACAAATTTCAGAATTATAAAATCTAGGTCTTATTGAGCCCAGTGAAGCAGACATTGCGTACCCAGTAGTTTGCGGGGCAAAGAAGGACGGTAGTATGCGTTTATGCATCGATTTCAGACAGTTAAATCCCGTAACTAAACCCTTTGATTACTCAATGGAAAATTCATCTGACCTCATCAACGAAATTGGGCATGCTAAAATTATATCTTGCCTAGATGTATTTAAAGGGTACTGGGAAATTCCTTTAGAAGAGGAAAGCCGTAATCTTACTTCATTTAAAACTCATCAAGCCCAATATCGATGGAAGGTAATGCCTTTTGGTCTCGCTTCTAGTAGCGCAGCTTCTTTTCAGAAAGTGATGAACAATGCTTTAAGTGAATATCGTGAATTCTGCAAAGCATATCTCGATGATATAGCTATATTTTCTTGTGACTGGGATACACATCTGAAACATTTAGATATGGTACTGTCCCAATTAACTGATCTAAAATTCACCGTTAATGACAAGAAATGTGTTTTCGCAAAAACACAAATCAAGTATCTAGGTCATGTTATAGGAGATGGTAGACATGAACCAGATCCTGAAAAGCTTCGTGCTATTGAAATCATCGAAACACTTAAAACGAAGTCAGCTCTAAGAAGTGCGTTAGGTCTCTTGAATTATTAAAGAAATTATATAAAAAACTATGCTGAGATAGCAAAACCATTGATGGATTTAACCAAAAAGAAAGTTCCAGAGCTTATTCCTTGGACTGATGTAGAGGAATTATCATTCCAAAAACTAAACAAAAAGTTGAGTGAAGCTCCTTCCCTTTATACTCCAGATCCCAAAAAACCGTATGTTATACAGTGCGATGCAAGTTCCTATGGTGTTGGTGCTTGTTTATCCCAAAGAGATGATAACGGTCAACTTTGCCCCATCAGTTTTTCTAGCCAAAAACTGAACAAAGTGCAGCAAAACTGGGCTACGATTGAACGTGAAGCATATATTGCAGTATGGTCGATTAAAAAGTTTGAAAGTTACGTGTTTGGTGCGAATATTGACATTATAACTGATCATAATCCTCTGACATTTTTATGGAAGTCAGCACCCCAATCTGCTAAGTTGCAACGGTGGGCTTTAGCTCCCCAGAGGTACAATATTCATATCACACACTGCCCAGGTGCTCAATTAAAAAATGCTGATGCTCTATCTAGACTAGTAAATGATTAAATGTTGTGTGCTTATTAGAAAACAAACTGACGTGTATGATAAGCTGTTTTATTAGAAGGCTTCTTTTCATCTGTAAACATCTATATTAGTACTATTGAAATTTAATTTCTATTGCATAATTGTATGAAGGCTTCTTTTCATCTGTAGTTATATAGAAATATATACCAGTTTTATTGAAATTCGTTTTGTATATTGTATATATTATGTGTTATAACCAGGCAACTATACATCTGTCATATATCTACTATTTTCATCTGCGTTTTGCATATCTTATGTGTAAGTAATTGTAACAAGTATTCTATTCATATGTTTTATTTACAATTAAGTGTTAAATATATTTTTATATATATATTATCCTATTGTGCGGATCAGATTTCGCTATACCAGGTGTAGCGCAATCTTGTCGAGGTGGGTGTCATGCCTCCATGTTGTGATGGCGCTGTCATGAAGGTAGAGGTTATAAAAAAAACAGAGGAGGGAACGCTTTGATGGAGAGCGGAGGTGCATGCTACTAGTTTTGTTTTAGTAGTTTAATTATGTTTAATTTTCTTCAGATTCATTTACAATTTTTTTAATAAATGTTTTGTGTTGTAAACTGATTGCCATTTTTTTGGAGTTATATCTTTTGAGAAGTATCAGGGTGAAGGAAAGAAGGTATAATATCACAGAAGTCATGGAATGACCTCAAATGAAATACGCTACTAAAAACACCATAAATTCTATTGAAAATCTGAAAAATTTTAAATCTTAGATGTTGAATAGTTATTGCTTAACTATTTGAAGCTTTTCACCTTTTTTTTTTTTTTGCTGTAAAATTTAACAAAATAGGATAATATTGAAGACTACCCTGTATAACTATATTAATGATTAGAGTTTACTTATTATTTTTGTTTTAATGCATACATGGATGCACATAGAAATTTTTATTTATATTTAATTTTCTTGGAGACAATAATTACCCGCAAAAATTATGTTTCTTGCAACAACAAAAAATATGTGCACACTTCCAGTAGTTCTTGATTTCTCTAGCTAAACTTCATTTTTTAAAAAGTTTATTTTTAATTTGGGTATTCCAGGTAATAATTATTTAATATTTGAACTTGTCTTTCGTTATTCAAATTCTGATTGACCATACCGTTGCTTGCGGCATTCACTAAAAATTTAAAACAGCTAGTAGGTCTTTGATACACAATTAGGTAACATTTTTTAAGCATAATTTTGTAAGAGTTCTTGTAATTTGAGAGATAAGTCACGTAGATTGAATTCCTCTGATGCTGGTTAAAGTATCTGAATGATGATCGAGGTTAAGATGTCTTACCTGCGTATATCTCTGCGTTGGCTCCCTTTACTCCGAGTTTTCTAAATGCGAGGCAACTCTTCCTTTTGTTGTAGGTGGCTCTGTCTAAGGCAAACTCTTCCTTCTTCTGGATGGGGTTGTATCGATTGTCTTCAGTCCACTCCTGACAGTTTAAGTCATCCCAGAGGGCGCGTTTTCTCCGTCGACTTTTGGAGTGACTCTGGACTATCTCTCTAGCAACAGCGTTCTCTTTCCTGCCGAAGTAGAGGAGGATTTCTTCTGATGAACAATCTCCCGCCTTCAGAAAATCCCTCAGAAATTCATCCACTCTGTTGAAATAGAAACGGGGCCACAACAGCATACCTAAAACGTAACACTTATATATATATATATATATATATATATATATATATATATATATATATATATATATGAAGGATGAGGAGAACTCCATCTCTCACCCCTTCCGCTGCTGCCATCATTCCAGCGTAACACCTTCCCCGCCTCACCGTCATCAAAAACTTCCCCCCCTCTCCGCCATCGGATCGATACTCACTTTTTCGTTTGCTGCTGAACTGCGAACTTCGTTGCCCAGACGGGGCTAATGTGTTTCAACTTCCTAGTCCAGACGGGACTTATGTGTTTCCATAAACGGGGCTGAAGGCCCATATTCATGTGACCAACAACGGGGCAGACGGCCCACATTTTCCTGAACATTTAATATTTTTCTTCATAAACATCTAATATTTCATCACATATGTAAATTTCATTCCGTCATTAAATTTGTCTATCATTGAAAAACTGTCCTTCCTCGAAAACACCCCACAACCATGGGGACTCTCACCGGGATTAAGCTCTAGCCGGAATTTATACGAATATAACCGAACCGTTGAACTTTGCTGATTTGGTAATCAAGTGTGAATTTTCCAAGCTGTGTGTGCACCTGAACTGTGAATTCGTGATTGAAAGATACTTCATGAGACTTCTACAAAACTTGTGAGTAGAATATTTTATTTTTAAAATGGCATATCTTAGTAGAGCCAGAAAAATTGATCTTATCAATTTACTTTGTGAACTTGATTTAAATGCACCAGAAAATGCTAAAGTACCGCAACTAGTAAAAACTATTACAGAATCGGAAAATTATGATGAGGAACTAGTGAAAAATTTATTAACAACTATAACTTTTGAAAGGGAGAATTCAGAAAAGTTAGAAAAAGAAGAACGTGAATATAATTTAAAGAAACTAGAATTAGAAAGCAAAATTGCAATTAATTTGCCTAAACCAGAAACAGCGAATACAGAAATGTTAAAATTTCTTAATAAATACGAAAGCGGCTCAGATATTGCAATTTATTTGTCATTGTTCGAAAAACAAATAAGTAGAGCTAAAATACCAAAAGAAGATTGGGTTAATTTTTTAGTTGGATTACTTCCTCTTGATATAGCTAATTTAATAGCACGTGAACCCGATGAATTTTCAAATAATTTTGATTATGTAAAGAAACTTTTACTAAACAGATTTAAGTTGACCTCAGAACAACTAAAAAATAAATTTTGTAACGCAAAAAAAGAAGCTACAACATCGTGGAGAGATTTCGGATTTAAAATTACCACTTATTTCGAAGAATATTTAAAAACTATGGAAGTGAAATCCTTTGATGAACTTCAAAATTTAATGATCGTTGACCAAATCAAGACCAGAATTCCCAACGAAATTCGAGACAATATGTTAGATGAATTACCGATGATAAAAGATGTTCAAGAACTGACGTCTAAATTAGATAACTATGAAACTGCGAGATCCCATATTAAAAAAGAAACGAGTAAATATGTGCGAGATTCCCTATACAAACCAGATATAGTTAGGGATAATAAGAATACATCACGTCAATATTTCCCCAATAGAGATTCTAGAAATAATCCTAATTCACCAGTCATTCATGCTCAAAACTTTCAAAGAAATGATCAATTTTATGTTCGTAATTCTAATCATAATGCTAATCACTCTAATTATTTAAAGTGTTATAACTGTTTAAACTACGGTCATAAAAGTACTGAGTGTAAATACAAAAGAGAGGGTGTAAAATGCAGAATTTGTTCACAATTTGGACATACCGCTAAGAACTGTAACGTTAATTTAAATACCGAAACTAAAGTTTCGTATGCCAATAGAATTGAGAATAACAAACCCATTAAAAGAGTTCAAATACTTGGTAAAGAATGTCAATGTTTAATAGATACAGGGAGTGACCTATGTCTTATTTCTAAACAATTGTATGAAAAAATTAACAGTCCCAGTTTAAGTTTTGATAATTTAAAGATAACGGGAATTAACGGAAATCACCCAATAGAACCAATAGGTTTCTTTCATTGCGAAATTACCTTAGATAAAAAATTAATACCTGTTGATTTTTATGTATTGGAAAATTTGACAAATGAAATGATTTTGGGTTTTAATGTATTAAAAAATTTGAACTTTACTTTCTTTAATAATGAAATTCAGATCTCAAATTCCAACCAGGAAGTAAATGTCGAAAATATTAGACACATTAATTATGCGCGGAGCCAAAGTGAAACTCATAAAATCGCTTCTCATCGCCCGAATAATATAAACATAAAAAATCCCAATCCCTCTTCGTTTCAAGGTTCCCACAACATTTCCCTTCCAATTAGAGTAAAAAGAGATTCCACTTTAAAAACTGATCGTTCATTTCAGGCAATTTATGATCCTTTTTCCAAAAACAGAGAAGCAAAGCATTTTTCTACTCCGTTAGGACACTTAGCAGATGCCATAAGCATTAATGAGATTGAGTTGAGTCATGTGAAACAGTGTTTAAAGCCTCAACTGATAGAATTAATAAATAATTATTCCCCTTCTCAAATGAAAAACACAGATGTTGAATTAAATGTAATACTAACTGATGAATCACCCATAAGTTTGAAATCGCGTAGGTTAGCTAAAATAGAACAGGACTTTGTTGATTTACAAATACAACAATGGCTTAAAAACGGTGTAATTAAAGAATCGTACTCAGAATTTAATTCTCCTATTGTAGTTTGTAGAAAAAATTCAGGTGATTTTCGATTATGTATTGATTTTCGCAAACTTAATAAAAAATTAGTTAAAGATAAACATCCGATACCTCTTATAGAAACAGTGACGGACTCTATGTCAAACGCTTCGTGTTATAGTAAGCTTGATATCCGAGATGCGTTCTTTAGTGTCCCTGTAAAACCAGAATGCACGAAATATTTAGCATTCTCAACAGATAATTCGCAATATGAATTTCTTAAAGCCCCTTTCGGATTGAGTACATCACCTAATGTTTTTCAAAGACATATAAACAGAGTGTTTAAGGATTTGATTAAAGATGGTACATTGAAATTATACTTCGATGATATAATCGTAACGTCGGAAACTCAAGAGGAAAACCTCGAAAAACTTAAACGTGTATTTAAAGTTGCGTCAGAATATGGAGTTGAATTTAATTTTAAGAAATGTGAATTTTTAATGAACGAAATTGAGTTTTTAGGTTATTTTTTTAAGAACGGTACGATGCAACCGTCTGCTTCTAAAACCGCTGCTGTTCAAAATTTCCCTACCCCTAAATCGGTTAAACAAGTGCAAAGTTTTTTAGGACTTACTTCTTATTTCCGCAAATTTATTTACAACTATTCTAACATTGCAAAACCCTTGAGTGATTTGTTAAGAAAGGAAGCGAAGTTCTATTTCGGTCAAGAACAAATGGACGCATTCCAGAAATTAAAAGATATTCTGAGTCAAAAACCAGTTTTACACATTTTTCGTCAGGGATCAAAATTGGAATTGCACACTGATGCTAGTAGTAAAATATTTGGAGCAATTTTAATGCAGCAGGGTGATGATGAAAAATTTCATCCCATATATTATTTTAGCCGTAAAACTTCACCTCAACAAGAAAAACTTTCAAGCTATGAATTAGAGGTTTTAGCCATAATAGAAGCATTAAAAAAATTTAGGTCGTACTTGTTAGGTACAAAATTTAAAATTTACACAGACTGCGCTGCGTTTACTCAAACAATGAATAAAAAAGAAATAACACCCAAAATAGCGCGATGGGCTTTACAGTTAGAAGAATTTGATTATGAAATTTTGCATAAAGGTTCAAATCATATGTCCCATGTGGATGCCCTTTCCAGAAACACAGTGTTAGTGGTTACTCGAGCACTTAGTGAAGTTACAGCAAAAATCGCTGCCGCTCAAGAAAAAGACGAATTAATTAAATCATTAAAAGAACACGTCGAAACAAATGACGATAACGAATACTTAATAAAAAACGGAATTTTATATCGAGTAGAAAAAGGTCGAGAATTATTAATTGTTCCCCAAACACTCGAAAATGAAATTATTCGTGAAGTACATAACAAAGGTCATTACGGTATTAATAAAACCGAAGAAATAGTTAAGCAGGAGTTCTATATTCAAAAACTTAGAGATAAAACCGAGAAAATTATTGCTAATTGCGTTAAGTGTATATTATGTAATAGAAAGTTAGGGAAAGCCGAAGGATTTCTTAACCCCATCCCAAAAAACAATATTCCCCTCGATACATATCATGTAGATTATATAGGTCCCTTGCCATCCACTAATAAAAATTATCAGCACATATTAACTGTAGTGGACGGATTTACAAAATTCGTGTGGATTTACCCCACCAAATCAACAACAGCACAAGAAGCAATCACAAAATTGACAACAAAACAAACTATTTTCGGTAACCCGAGAAGAATCATAACTGACCGAGGTACAGCTTTTACCTCAAAAGACTTCGAAACGTATTGTGCTAACGAAAACATCGAACATTATAAAATCACAACAGGTATAAGTAGAGGAAATGGACAGGTAGAAATAATACACAAAATACTGATCCCAATTTTGTCAAAATTATCCTTAGATGACCCTGAAAAGTGGTATAAATTTGTCCCATCAGTGCAAAAAATAATTAACAGTACCGTGTCAAGAAGTACAAACTTTACGCCTTTTGAATTGCTAACTGGTGTAAAATTAAAAAACAATCTTGACTTGCACATCAAAGAAATCTTGAACAACGAATATGAGAATTTTATAATGAGTGAAAGAAACGAACTACGAGAAAAAGCGCGAGAGAATATACTGAAAGTGCAACAGGAAAACAGAAAGAACTTTAACAAGCGTAGAAAAAAAACAAACATCTACAAGCAAGGAGACTTAGTCGCTATAAAACGGACTCAGTTCGGAACTGGACTTAAATTGAGGAAAAAATATCTTGGACCCTACCAGGTGACGGCTGTGAAACCTAAAGGCCGTTATGACGTCCAAAAACTCCCTGGCCATGAGGGGCCAAGCATCACATCCACCGCAGTAGATTTCATGAAGCCTTGGACTTCATAATCAGCATCATCAAAAAAAAAAAAATGCTCATGTAGAATTAGATATTGCTTTCTTTTTTCTTTTTTATTTCAGAAATTCATTCATGCTTGTGAGGACACAAGAAGTCAAGATGCCCGAGTGAAGGATGAGGAGAACTCCATCTCTCACCCCTTCCGCTGCTGCCATCATTCCAGCGTAACACCTTCCCCGCCTCACCGTCATCAAAAACTTCCCCCCCTCTCCGCCATCGGATCGATACTCACTTTTTCGTTTGCTGCTGAACTGCGAACTTCGTTGCCCAGACGGGGCTAATGTGTTTCAACTTCCTAGTCCAGACGGGACTTATGTGTTTCCATAAACGGGGCTGAAGGCCCATATTCATGTGACCAACAACGGGGCAGACGGCCCACATTTTCCTGAACATTTAATATTTTTCTTCATAAACATCTAATATTTCATCACATATGTAAATTTCATTCCGTCATTAAATTTGTCTATCATTGAAAAACTGTCCTTCCTCGAAAACACCCCACAACCATGGGGACTCTCACCGGGATTAAGCTCTAGCCGGAATTTATACGAATATAACCGAACCGTTGAACTTTGCTGATTTGGTAATCAAGTGTGAATTTTCCAAGCTGTGTGTGCACCTGAACTGTGAATTCGTGATTGAAAGATACTTCATGAGACTTCTACAAAACTTGTGAGTAGAATATTTTATTTTTAAAATGGCATATCTTAGTAGAGCCAGAAAAATTGATCTTATCAATTTACTTTGTGAACTTGATTTAAATGCACCAGAAAATGCTAAAGTACCGCAACTAGTAAAAACTATTACAGAATCGGAAAATTATGATGAGGAACTAGTGAAAAATTTATTAACAACTATAACTTTTGAAAGGGAGAATTCAGAAAAGTTAGAAAAAGAAGAACGTGAATATAATTTAAAGAAACTAGAATTAGAAAGCAAAATTGCAATTAATTTGCCTAAACCAGAAACAGCGAATACAGAAATGTTAAAATTTCTTAATAAATACGAAAGCGGCTCAGATATTGCAATTTATTTGTCATTGTTCGAAAAACAAATAAGTAGAGCTAAAATACCAAAAGAAGATTGGGTTAATTTTTTAGTTGGATTACTTCCTCTTGATATAGCTAATTTAATAGCACGTGAACCCGATGAATTTTCAAATAATTTTGATTATGTAAAGAAACTTTTACTAAACAGATTTAAGTTGACCTCAGAACAACTAAAAAATAAATTTTGTAACGCAAAAAAAGAAGCTACAACATCGTGGAGAGATTTCGGATTTAAAATTACCACTTATTTCGAAGAATATTTAAAAACTATGGAAGTGAAATCCTTTGATGAACTTCAAAATTTAATGATCGTTGACCAAATCAAGACCAGAATTCCCAACGAAATTCGAGACAATATGTTAGATGAATTACCGATGATAAAAGATGTTCAAGAACTGACGTCTAAATTAGATAACTATGAAACTGCGAGATCCCATATTAAAAAAGAAACGAGTAAATATGTGCGAGATTCCCTATACAAACCAGATATAGTTAGGGATAATAAGAATACATCACGTCAATATTTCCCCAATAGAGATTCTAGAAATAATCCTAATTCACCAGTCATTCATGCTCAAAACTTTCAAAGAAATGATCAATTTTATGTTCGTAATTCTAATCATAATGCTAATCACTCTAATTATTTAAAGTGTTATAACTGTTTAAACTACGGTCATAAAAGTACTGAGTGTAAATACAAAAGAGAGGGTGTAAAATGCAGAATTTGTTCACAATTTGGACATACCGCTAAGAACTGTAACGTTAATTTAAATACCGAAACTAAAGTTTCGTATGCCAATAGAATTGAGAATAACAAACCCATTAAAAGAGTTCAAATACTTGGTAAAGAATGTCAATGTTTAATAGATACAGGGAGTGACCTATGTCTTATTTCTAAACAATTGTATGAAAAAATTAACAGTCCCAGTTTAAGTTTTGATAATTTAAAGATAACGGGAATTAACGGAAATCACCCAATAGAACCAATAGGTTTCTTTCATTGCGAAATTACCTTAGATAAAAAATTAATACCTGTTGATTTTTATGTATTGGAAAATTTGACAAATGAAATGATTTTGGGTTTTAATGTATTAAAAAATTTGAACTTTACTTTCTTTAATAATGAAATTCAGATCTCAAATTCCAACCAGGAAGTAAATGTCGAAAATATTAGACACATTAATTATGCGCGGAGCCAAAGTGAAACTCATAAAATCGCTTCTCATCGCCCGAATAATATAAACATAAAAAATCCCAATCCCTCTTCGTTTCAAGGTTCCCACAACATTTCCCTTCCAATTAGAGTAAAAAGAGATTCCACTTTAAAAACTGATCGTTCATTTCAGGCAATTTATGATCCTTTTTCCAAAAACAGAGAAGCAAAGCATTTTTCTACTCCGTTAGGACACTTAGCAGATGCCATAAGCATTAATGAGATTGAGTTGAGTCATGTGAAACAGTGTTTAAAGCCTCAACTGATAGAATTAATAAATAATTATTCCCCTTCTCAAATGAAAAACACAGATGTTGAATTAAATGTAATACTAACTGATGAATCACCCATAAGTTTGAAATCGCGTAGGTTAGCTAAAATAGAACAGGACTTTGTTGATTTACAAATACAACAATGGCTTAAAAACGGTGTAATTAAAGAATCGTACTCAGAATTTAATTCTCCTATTGTAGTTTGTAGAAAAAATTCAGGTGATTTTCGATTATGTATTGATTTTCGCAAACTTAATAAAAAATTAGTTAAAGATAAACATCCGATACCTCTTATAGAAACAGTGACGGACTCTATGTCAAACGCTTCGTGTTATAGTAAGCTTGATATCCGAGATGCGTTCTTTAGTGTCCCTGTAAAACCAGAATGCACGAAATATTTAGCATTCTCAACAGATAATTCGCAATATGAATTTCTTAAAGCCCCTTTCGGATTGAGTACATCACCTAATGTTTTTCAAAGACATATAAACAGAGTGTTTAAGGATTTGATTAAAGATGGTACATTGAAATTATACTTCGATGATATAATCGTAACGTCGGAAACTCAAGAGGAAAACCTCGAAAAACTTAAACGTGTATTTAAAGTTGCGTCAGAATATGGAGTTGAATTTAATTTTAAGAAATGTGAATTTTTAATGAACGAAATTGAGTTTTTAGGTTATTTTTTTAAGAACGGTACGATGCAACCGTCTGCTTCTAAAACCGCTGCTGTTCAAAATTTCCCTACCCCTAAATCGGTTAAACAAGTGCAAAGTTTTTTAGGACTTACTTCTTATTTCCGCAAATTTATTTACAACTATTCTAACATTGCAAAACCCTTGAGTGATTTGTTAAGAAAGGAAGCGAAGTTCTATTTCGGTCAAGAACAAATGGACGCATTCCAGAAATTAAAAGATATTCTGAGTCAAAAACCAGTTTTACACATTTTTCGTCAGGGATCAAAATTGGAATTGCACACTGATGCTAGTAGTAAAATATTTGGAGCAATTTTAATGCAGCAGGGTGATGATGAAAAATTTCATCCCATATATTATTTTAGCCGTAAAACTTCACCTCAACAAGAAAAACTTTCAAGCTATGAATTAGAGGTTTTAGCCATAATAGAAGCATTAAAAAAATTTAGGTCGTACTTGTTAGGTACAAAATTTAAAATTTACACAGACTGCGCTGCGTTTACTCAAACAATGAATAAAAAAGAAATAACACCCAAAATAGCGCGATGGGCTTTACAGTTAGAAGAATTTGATTATGAAATTTTGCATAAAGGTTCAAATCATATGTCCCATGTGGATGCCCTTTCCAGAAACACAGTGTTAGTGGTTACTCGAGCACTTAGTGAAGTTACAGCAAAAATCGCTGCCGCTCAAGAAAAAGACGAATTAATTAAATCATTAAAAGAACACGTCGAAACAAATGACGATAACGAATACTTAATAAAAAACGGAATTTTATATCGAGTAGAAAAAGGTCGAGAATTATTAATTGTTCCCCAAACACTCGAAAATGAAATTATTCGTGAAGTACATAACAAAGGTCATTACGGTATTAATAAAACCGAAGAAATAGTTAAGCAGGAGTTCTATATTCAAAAACTTAGAGATAAAACCGAGAAAATTATTGCTAATTGCGTTAAGTGTATATTATGTAATAGAAAGTTAGGGAAAGCCGAAGGATTTCTTAACCCCATCCCAAAAAACAATATTCCCCTCGATACATATCATGTAGATTATATAGGTCCCTTGCCATCCACTAATAAAAATTATCAGCACATATTAACTGTAGTGGACGGATTTACAAAATTCGTGTGGATTTACCCCACCAAATCAACAACAGCACAAGAAGCAATCACAAAATTGACAACACAACAAACTATTTTCGGTAACCCGAGAAGAATCATAACTGACCGAGGTACAGCTTTTACCTCAAAAGACTTCGAAACGTATTGTGCTAACGAAAACATCGAACATTATAAAATCACAACAGGTATAAGTAGAGGAAATGGACAGGTAGAAATAATACACAAAATACTGATCCCAATTTTGTCAAAATTATCCTTAGATGACCCTGAAAAGTGGTATAAATTTGTCCCATCAGTGCAAAAAATAATTAACAGTACCGTGTCAAGAAGTACAAACTTTACGCCTTTTGAATTGCTAACTGGTGTAAAATTAAAAAACAATCTTGACTTGCACATCAAAGAAATCTTGAACAACGAATATGAGAATTTTATAATGAGTGAAAGAAACGAACTACGAGAAAAAGCGCGAGAGAATATACTGAAAGTGCAACAGGAAAACAGAAAGAACTTTAACAAGCGTAGAAAAAAAACAAACATCTACAAGCAAGGAGACTTAGTCGCTATAAAACGGACTCAGTTCGGAACTGGACTTAAATTGAGGAAAAAATATCTTGGACCCTACCAGGTGACGGCTGTGAAACCTAAAGGCCGTTATGACGTCCAAAAACTCCCTGGCCATGAGGGGCCAAGCATCACATCCACCGCAGTAGATTTCATGAAGCCTTGGACTTCATAATCAGCATCATCAAAAAAAAAAAAATGCTCATGTAGAATTAGATATTGCTTTCTTTTTTCTTTTTTATTTCAGAAATTCATTCATGCTTGTGAGGACACAAGAAGTCAAGATGCCCGAGTGAAGGATGAGGAGAACTCCATCTCTCACCCCTTCCGCTGCTGCCATCATTCCAGCGTAACACCTTCCCCGCCTCACCGTCATCAAAAACTTCCCCCCCTCTCCGCCATCGGATCGATACTCACTTTTTCGTTTGCTGCTGAACTGCGAACTTCGTTGCCCAGACGGGGCTAATGTGTTTCAACTTCCTAGTCCAGACGGGACTTATGTGTTTCCATAAACGGGGCTGAAGGCCCATATTCATGTGACCAACAACGGGGCAGACGGCCCACATTTTCCTGAACATTTAATATTTTTCTTCATAAACATCTAATATTTCATCACATATGTAAATTTCATTCCGTCATTAAATTTGTCTATCATTGAAAAACTGTCCTTCCTCGAAAACACCCCACATATATATATATATATATATATATATATATATATATATATATATATATATATATATATATATATATATATATATATATATATATATATATATATATATATATATATATATATATATATATATATATATATATATATATATATAAATTTTATATTTTTAAACTGAAATTTTTGAAATAAACGAATTAATTCTGTTTTTATTCTGTTGAAAAATAAGAAGAATAAAGAAAGTTTCTTTAGTCATGCTGGAGAATTCAAACAAATTCATCTGAAAAATATAAATTAAGCAACGAAAAAAATCTTTAAAAGTTTTATGATAGTGGAAACAATCGGTACCAATTAGTGTATAGATTCGTATAGCCAATTTTTGATTGACGATTGTCACAAGCTTAACACATAGTGTTTCGGTTAAGAAATTTAAGAATAAACACCCATATAATTATCGTTTGACAAGAAGGAAGATGAGTTGAGTAAATTCAGCGTGAAATTAAAAATGTTACAATGAGTACCTGGCTTAGGGCCACCTCAGTACTTAAAAAGTTTCTGTTCCATTTAAAAATTATCTAAACTCAGGTTAGGAAAGAATTTATAAAAGTTAGTAGTTACGGAAAGTAAAACACTCAAATACACACAAAAAACAAGCCAGAGCAAAAATAACATTACGGAAGTTCTTCATAATCACTAGTTGATACTTGATAAATTAACAATTGAAAGAGAAACGTAGTTAATCATCTATCACTATCCTCCCCCTGCGAGATAAGTTTTTTTGAAATTAATAAATTCTAGAAGTTAGAACTGTATATATAGGATTCAGAATTGAAATATTTTGTGGTAGAAAAAGGAAATACGGGACATTTCGCAAGTAGTCAAAAATGAAGGAAATGCTGATTTTCATCAGAGCCTCAATACAGAATTGAGAGATCTAGCCAGTGTGAGAAAAGTGAAAAAAAAATCCGATCACAGTCAGTGATGACAAAGAAGACAGTTCATGAAAAATTTATCTCTTATTATCACCTGGTGCCATCTCTTGATCTTGAATCTTATCTACAAGTGAACCGATGACTTCTTTCACAACGTCACAGTCTGCTCCTATCAGTAGACTTTCCATCCAACCTTCCACTTCCTTTGTGAATGCAGAGTGACGAAGGGCGTGGATGCTCGCTATCTGCACGGCGCTACTGTCTCTGCATCTTCTCGAGACCTGCAAATGATTTCTTTATTACTATGACCGATTATTTTGTGATCATTGCTCAAACATTGCTTCTCCCTTAAAAGAACAGAGTGAGATAGTTATAATATGGCCTTTTATTCAAATGACAGAAACTAAGACTTAACGTTTTATATGGCTTGGACAATACAACGAACCAATGGTGTGGAAGTATTTATGTCTGTTTATAGGGAAGCCAGTTTAAGAAATTCTTATTGTATAGATCACACACAAGCTTTCAATGTATTAACTGCTCTAAAACCAGGTTGCGAATACCAAGATGGAAAACGCACACTAATATCAATTCTTCAAAATAAGGGTCTATATATATATATATATATATATATATATATATATATATGTGTGTGTGTGTGTGTGTGTGTGTGTGTGTGTTGTTTCAACGCCATAGTGTAATAGCTGCGAACATTGCGTCATCCATTATCAAGTAATACTTGGAGATAGTTGCATCATCCTTTTTGTCATTGAGAGGCGCCAGCGAGACCTGACGGGGAAGTCCCGATGGGAAACTCCCGAATAGTTAACTCTGAACTTTATCCATAGAACATTTTAATATCTTATTCACATGCGATTCGGAGACCACTTCGTGAAGGCAGCCCTCCCGTATCATGTCACTCACTGTTAAATATCTATTTCCTTTTATTTCTATTAAATGTTAAGTTTCAATGTTATATCATCGTCGTTATTTTACCCTTATGCTGCGCAAACCCTTACAGATTTATGTGGGCTTGCGTCCGAGATATGAATACCGAGCTATAACTATTTTTGAACTTTGAAATCCCGAGTAGGGGATGTGGAAAAAATTTCTGAACTGAACTTTGAAATCCCAAGCAGGGGATTATTCAGCCAAATAACTTTTGAAATCACGCGAAGGGGATAATCATCGAATTGTGCAGCTACGAAAAAAAAAGTGAAATTCTACGCTCGTGAAGGAGCCGAAACTGAAATTAACATTCACTCGAATTTTGTTCTTGTTTTAAAATCCCGTCTTGAATCTGCCGAGTAGGGCAGTTGGAATCCACGAATTTTCCGAAAAGTGCAGCGAAATATCAGCGAATGGAGAAAAGCAGCAGCAGAAACCTGTGAACATTCCGAAATCACCAAAAACTGAACCTGTCGAGAAGGGCAGTCAACTTTTCCGTGCAGTGCAAGAAAACTTTCCTGAAACTTTCGAACCATCCTGAAAGATCCTGAAACTTTCTGCAATCTGAATCACCTGGATATATCACCGAAATAATTGGATTATTCTCTGCAAATCAGAAGGGCAGTAGTGATCAAGAGCGGAGAAGTGCAGTTGTGAAATCATTGGATACGAAAGGGATACGAATCTGGTTTGAATCAACGAAACATTGGATTACCATTGGACACGGAGTTTCTTCAATTAAGGTAGGAAATTTTCAATTTTAAAAATGTATAAAAATTCAAAGAAAGAAGATCTAGTAAAAGTATTAGAGAAAATAGGAGGCATCGCAGACAGCAGCGATAATATCGTTAAATTAAAAGAAAAAATTGAATGTACCGAAATATTTAAAAATGATTCAGAATTTGTCAAAAATTTAATAACTAACACCGTGGAAGAAAGAGTACAAACAGCGGACAGGGAACTTAAACAAAGCGAAATTCAAGTAGAGTTTGAAAAATTAAAATTAGAAAGACTCGAGAAAGAAATGCTTTTATTAGAGGCGAAAAACAAAGCATTTGAAATTAACCCTCCCAAAACAATAAATGATACGCCCGAAATAAACATTGAGAAACTAATTCATAGTATTAAGACTCTATCTCTTCCAGTTCCATCGAAACCTGAAAATTTTAATCAATTTTTTTCTTCGTTGGAAAGAGCTCTTGCTACGAAAAACGTAAATGAGGGGCTTAAAGCCGAAATCTTAATCAATCTACTAGGTGAAAAAGCAAACAGCGTCTTGTTATACATTGAAGATAATGATTTAAAAAACTATGAAAAATTAAAAGCTTTAATATTGCGCGATTTTCAACAAACTCCCCAAGAATGTTTGAATAACTTTAAAAATGCCTCAAAATTTAAAGAAGAAACATATATTCAATTTGCTACTCGCTTAAATTCACATTTCGAGTATTACTGCAAATTACGTAAAGTCGAAACATTTAAATCATTATGCAACTTAATTATATCCGATAAAATAATTGAGACATTAAATAAAGAGATGGCGAGTCATATCCTAATCCGCCAGGGAGAAAATTGGTTTAGTCCCGTCGAGTCAGCACGAGAGTTAGACATTTACATAACGTCAAAAAATATACCACAGAGAGAAGCACATAAAAATGGGGTGAACTCTTTTTTTTCGAAACCAGAACACTTTTTTTCGAAATGAAAACAGAGATTTCAGAAAAAATCATCCGGAACGTTTTTCTCAAACGATAGATAAACAAAATAGAGAGGAGAGACATTGTTATGTATGCGGAGAAATTAATCATTTTGCGCGCCACTGTCCAAAAAGATCGAATAAAACATATGATTCCAGAAGCGATAAATCAGAAAGAAAAAATACCTCGCCCAGTGAGAACTTAAAGAATAAAAACTTTAGTGTAAATTCTTGCAAACCATCTGGAGAAAATAATTTTAAGCACGAGTTGAAGTATGCTCAGATTTATGTGAATGGAAATCCCATTCAGGCCGTTATAGATTCTGGAGCTCAAATATCGGTAATTAATTCAAATAAAATAAAAATAAGAAATCTGCCATTTTCTAATATAATATTAACATCATGTTTTGGGGATAGGAAAAAAGCGAAACTTGTTGAAATGGAAATGGCTATAAATCCTAATGAGTCAGGGTTGAAGGTCATCGCCGCCGTTTCGGATAATCTTGAAGAAGAAGCGATCCTAACCCCAACGATTTACGAGCAATTAATAAAACTAGGTCAGCTTTCTTCAAGTGTAAATACTCAAATCTTAACTTCTAAAAGTGAGGATTTTTATGAATGTTCTTGTTTCAATATTAATCACTCTTACTCCTGTGAATGTTTTTTATTTAATATCAACAATGTGTATAGTAATTATGAACTTGATTTATCACATGTTAATGACTCTTGTATTAGAAATGAATTGTCAGTGTTGATTAATAATTACAAACCAAACAAAATTAAAGACACTAAGTTAAACATGAAAATTATTTTAAAAGATGAAATACCAGTATGTCAAAGAGCTAGACGTTTATCTTTTTCCGAGAAACAAAAAGTAAATGATCAGATATCTGAATGGTTAAAAACAGATATAATTAGAGAGAGTTGCTCTGATTATTGTTCCCCAATAGTTCTTTTCAAAAAGAAAGATAATAGCTTAAGATTATGCATAGATTACCGGAAATTAAATTCAAAAACAATTAAGGATAGATACCCCTTACCTCAAATTGAAGATGTGTTAGATCAATTACAGGGTTCTAAAATTTGTAGCAAGATTGATCTCCGAAATGGGTTTTTCCATATAGACGTAGACGAGGATAGTAAAAAGTACACCTCATTTGTAACACCTGATGGGCAGTATGAGTTTAATAAAGTGCCATTTGGGTTGTGTAATAGCCCTAGTACATTCCAGAGATACATAAACAATGTGTTCCGTGATCTTCTTAGAGAAGGTGTTGTTGTCATCTTCATGGATGATATTTTTATACCCGCAGAAAGTGAAATAGACGCACTGAACAGATTAAGGAGAGTGTTACAAACTGCATCCGAATATGGACTAGAACTAAATTTAAAGAAATGCCAATTTTTGATGTCTAAAATTAACTTTTTGGGTTATATTATTGAGAACGGTACCATTAAAACCTCTTCCGAAAAAACATTAACTGTTCAAAATTTTCCTGTACCTAAATCTACTAAACAGGTGCAGAGTTTTCTTGGATTAACCGGATATTTTAGGAAGTTTATTCTTAACTATGCTTTAATTGCTAAACCATTAAGTGATTTACTTCGGGATAAAAGTGTATTTTATTTTGGCCCAGAACAACAAACAGCGTTTCAAACTTTAAAACAAAAACTTTCTGAAAATCCAGTGCTACACATTTTTAAACAAGGAGCAAAGCTTGAATTGCATACCGATGCAAGTAAATTTGGATATGGTGCTATTCTTTTTCAGCAATCTGATGATAATAAATTACACCCAATACACTATATGAGTAAAAAAACAACTCCTCAAGAGGAGAATTATTCAAGTTATGAACTTGAAGTGTTAGCTATAATTGAGGCTTTGAAAAAATTTCGAAATTATTTGGTGGGAAATAAATTTAAACTTGTAACAGACTGTTCAGCTTTCCAAAAGACTATGAGTAAAAAACAATTAACTCCTAAAATTGCAAGGTGGGCTTTATTTTTGGAAGATTTTGACTATGAAATTGTACATCGCCCAGGTAAACAAATGAAACATGTTGATTGTTTAAGTAGATATCCTATTATGCATATTACTTATGACGAACTAACCTCTAAAATTGTTACTAACCAGGTAAATGATGAATATATTAACTCCATTAAACAACTTTTGGAAAATAAATCAATTGACGATTTTGTGTTAAAAAATAATGTTTTATATAAACTTGAGAATGATAATTATTTACTAGTGGTTCCACAACAAATGCAAACTGACATTATCAAATCTACACATGCTAATGGTCATTTTGGTATAGGTAAAACTCTTGATGTACTTAAACAAAACTATTATTTTCCAGATATGAAGAAGTGTGTTGAAAATGTTATAAATAATTGTGTTGAGTGTATATTAGTTAATAGGAAGGTAGGAAAAAAAGAAGGGTTTTTGAACCCGATTCCTAAGAATAATATTCCCTTAGATACTTACCATATTGATTTCATTGGTCCTATGCCTTCAACTAACAAAAATTAGAAACATATTTTCACCTAGTAGATGCGTTTACCAACTTTGTTTGGTTCTACCCAACTAAATCAACGTCAAGTCAAGATGCAATTGATAAGTTAAAAACTCAACAGATAACTTTTGGAAATCCTTCACGAATAATTACTGACAGAGGTACAGCGTTTACTTCAACAGATTTTGAGACTTATTGCCAAGATGAAGGTATCGAACGTGTGAAAATAACAACAGGCATTCCTCGTGGTAACGGACAAGTGGAAATAATGCATAAGATCCTTATACCGATACTAGCAAAACTTTCGATAGAAGATCCTACTAAGTGGTACAAATTTGTTCCAGCAGTACAGCGTACCATTAATTCTACAGTTTCTCGAAGCACTCAGAAGACACCCTTTCAACTTTTAACCGGAGTGAAAATGAGAACAAAAGAGGACTTACAAATTCTGCAAATGTTGGAGGAAGAGCACATAGAATCATTTATCCAAGATAGAGAGGACATTCGAGAAGAAGCCAAAAAGAATATTTTGAAGATACAAGAAGAGAACCGCAGACAATACAATAAAAGAGGGAAAGAAGCCAACGAATATCGAGAAGGAGACTTAGTCGCAATACAGAGAACTCAGTTTGGATCTGGTCTCAAATTAAGACCAAAGTTCTTCGGTCCATACAAAACCACAAAAGTGAAGAAGAATGACCGATACGATGTGCTGAAAGTGGGGAATCATGATGGACCAATAAACACTTCATCTTCAGCTGACCACATGAAACCGTGGTCAGTAAATTAAAAAAATGTTTTTATATTTTTATACTTTGCTTTCTCGTTTTTTTTTTCTTTTTTTTTCAAGTAACTGTGTCTGAAAGTTGATGTAAAATGAGGACATTTAAACGTCAGGATCGCCGAATTATGTATTGTTTCAACGCCATAGTGTAATAGCTGCGAACATTGCGTCATCCATTATCAAGTAATACTTGGAGATAGTTGCATCATCCTTTTTGACATTGAGAGGCGCCAGCGAGACCTGACGGGGAAGTCCCGATGGGAAACTCCCGAATAGTTAACTCTGAACTTTATCCATTGAACATTTTAATATCTTATTCACATGCGATTCGGAGACCACTGCGTGAAGGCAGCCCTCCCGTATCATGTCACTCACTGTTAAATATCTATTTCCTTTTATTTCTATTAAATGTTAAGTTTCAATGTTATATCATCGTCGTTATTTTATCCTTATGCTGCACAAACCCCTACACAAACCCCTACATACACACACACACACACACACACACACACACACACACACACACACACACACACACATATATATATATATATATATATATATATATATATATGTAATACAAAAATTATAATACTTTTGTATTAATAAAAGAATTAAATCTCTTTCGTTTTAATAAAATGTCTTTGTTAAAGAATAAGCGTAGAGAGATTCTATTTTGGGAAGTCAAGGCTGATAAACATACGATTGAGTTATTTATAGAATCTCTCCCCCTTTCACTTCCATATAAGGAAGCATGAAATGATTTTCCTTAATGCGTAAGGATACAAGAATGTCAACGACTGTGCCTGTTTACTCAAATCTGTGTTAGTATAAAAGCGAGAGCAATGCTTTTCGCATGGCTTTTTCATCATGTTCTGAACCTGAATAAGTTGTTCCGGAATTGTCCAAAGTCTTGTCCATCCCCTCCCTTGCGGAGTGTGGATGTGAATTGTTAGCGATACCAGCCTACTACCATTAATAAAGATATTTTGTGTGTAACATGGCTTACGACTGCATTATTAAAGCTAAATACACCACTGATAACAGGGATGAAGCTCTGTTATTACAAGACGCCAGGATGTTTACTTGCTGAGGAAACCATTGTTATCTATTTTCCGGCTGACTACAACGTTGATAAAACCTCATCCCGGGGGACGAAGGACGAAAGAAAGAAGTGCCTAGTCCGCGGTGAAAAACGAATGAAGGAAGGTCTGTTTTACCACTCCATCTTTAACTACCCGTACCTTCATCGCTGTGAGAATGCTGACGTTGGCTCGAGCTCGTCACATGCCTCTCTGAAACCCATAGTGTTGATCGAGATGACCCTACAGTGTCCAATCTGGAAATGACCGATGACCCTACAATTCCGTAGTGCTCAAATTGTGAAAACAAAAGTGAATGTACGCGTTAAAAACAAAAAAAAAGGATAATATTTTTTGTTTCTCTTCAACATAAAAAGTCATGAAGGTCAAAGAACAGTGTGCAAGAAAGAAAGTACTGTAGATATATTTTTTTTTTATCCTCTTATGTTTCTTTCTCACTAGCATGATTGAATAGTTTATCGATATCAGAGATGAGTAGTGTTTTAAAATTTTCATTATGAATAACTGAGTATATTTTATTATGAATAGTTAGATTGCATTTCTTGTATTTATATTGCTTTTCTTTAAAATGATGATATAATATTGTTTTTTATCGTGCATTTAAAATGTTTTTGAAAGAAATAAATGTGATTCAAACGTCAATTAAATTAGTAACGGCAAACAAAATTAAGTTATTATTTAAACTTTTGTTTCCTAATGATTTTTCTAGATTAAACCGTAACAAAATTCTAAATTTTTCAGAATTTTCTTTTGAACCTAGCGATGAAGAATTTTCAAACAAATTACAAGAAATTTGTAATACTTTCAATTTTTCGGAATTAGTTAAAATTTCAGACATTTTAAATATTTCCAGTGAAGGAAATAAAGATGAAATTGCAAAGCACATTTTAACTTGTTTATGTGATTTTGATAACTTAAAAAATTCGATAGTAATGGAAAATCTCTCTGAAGATGAGGATGAAACTAATCAGTTTCAATGTAAACAAACTCAAACTGATTTTGAATCACATTTACCAATTAAAACTTGTGTAAGTCAATTTACACAAGTTAGTTTAAAGACTAAAATATATGTTGATAAAGAAATACAAACTCATGTTTATACTGATAAAGATATGGCATCCTATAGTCAAAATTCTAGCAAGGATATAAAGAATAGAGAAACAGAAACTAAATTAATAGTAAATGTTTCGGATATTGAAGCAGTTACTCCTATGTTTAAAGGAGAAAAACACGAAAATATTAATTCTTGGTTTGAAAATTTTGAAACTCATGCCAATTTATTTAAATTATCTGATATGCAAAAATTTTTATTTGCGAAAAGATGTTTAAAGGGTAATGCCTTAACATTAATAAGAAGTGAAAGTTGTTTAAATTCATATGAAAAATTAAAAAATCTTTTGCTTGAAGAGTTTGGATTTGATTGTAATAGTGCAGAAATACATGCAATGTTGCAAAAAAGAAAGCAAAGATATAATGAAACTCTTCAAGAGTATTTCCTTAAAATGAAAGAAATTGCCACTCAAAGTGATATTGATGACTTAGCTCTAATCACTTACATGATTCAAGGAATACCAGACCAAACAAATAATAAATCAATTCTTTATGGAGCCAATAATCTTTTTGAATTTAAACAAAAACTTAAAATCTATGAAAAAACTAAAAGTGACTTCAGTGAAAATAAATTTCAAAATAACAAGGGACCATATATGAAGAAAATGGAAAACCCAAAATATGACATTAGGTGCTTTAAATGTAATGCACCAGGACATAAAGCTCCGGCTTGTCCTAAAAATAAAAGTGTAACCCCGAATGTGACAAAACCCAAAATACATCATACAACACAGGAGATCCCAATAAATCAGTGTAAATACTGTTCGAAGAAAGGACTTTTGAATCAGTTTCACATGGGCTCCTCGTGTGTAAACAACCCTAATGTTGTTGAAATGAACGTTCAAAATATGACAAATAAACAATAACAATTAATAATATCCGGATATCAAGTGGAAAATAAATACCTAAATGGATATAAAGTGGAAAATAAATACCTAAATGGATATAAAGTGGAAAAAAAAATACTTAAATGGACGTCCAAAACCAAAACAAAATGAAAATGTAAAAAAAGAGATATTATTGAATGTTGATACCGGGTCAACATTGAATATAATACCAAAAGACCTTGTGTCAAAACTAAAAATTCCTATTAAAAAATGTGAGGAATTAAATGTTATCCAAACGAAAGGACAATTAACACTTAACAAAATTTGTGAGTTTCCCCTTAAGATAGGCGAAATTATTAAATCAGCTAAGTTTTTTATAATTGATACTGATTTACCATATGCTTTACTAGGGTTGCAGACTTGCAAGGATTTTTGTTTGTCTATTGACTGTGTCGGGCCAGTTGTTACTCAATTTGGTAAGAGATTGATCACCTCTGCTAATTCTAACAGTGACAACTTATCTTTGCACATTAGACAGCAAAACTCTCAAAGTGTTAGGGTTAAAAATGGTGAAAAAAAATAAAAGTTTAAGATGTTTCAATAAAAGTAAACATTTTGAAAAAAATAGAAGTTTAAGATGTTTCAATAAAAGTAAACATTTTGAAAAAATAAAAGTTAAAGATGTTTCAGTAAAAGTAAACATTGAAAAAAATAATGTTAAGGATAACAAAAATAAAAAGAAAAGGAAAAATAGGAAAAAGAAAGAAGGCCCAAAAATTTCAAATGATTCGAAGATAGTACTAGGTAATGAGTGCACACATTATCAGGTCAATATCGACGAAAGAATAAAAAATGAGAACAAAATACAAAATGTGGACTTAAAAGAAATTTTAAAAAGTTATGATGATATTTTTGCAAAACATAAACACGACGTGGGAGAAATCAGAATGGAACCACAAAGAGTCAGGTTAACCTCAGATTTACCTATATCTCTAAGGCCGTACAAAACATCCCCAAAACAACAACAGGAAATTGATTTACAAATAGAGGAATTGTTAAAAAATAACATTATAAAAGAAAGTTCATCCCCTTATGCTGCCCCTGTAACTTTAGTCTTTAAAAAAGATGAAAATAAAAAGAGTCGTTTATGTATTGACTTTAGGAAATTAAACCAAATTACAAAAACAGATTCTGAACCTCTACCTTTAATACAGTCTTTAATTGAAAAATTGTCTAATAGTAGTTATTTTTCTAAAATAGATTTATCACAGGGATATCATCATGTTCGTATTCATCCTGATGACACTGAGAAATTAGCATTCGCTACTCACAACGGTCTATTTGAATACTTAAGATTACCTTTTGGCTGGAAGAATGCACCAAGCATTTTTCAACGTACAATTCGTAGAATTTTAAATAAACATAAAATTAAATTTGCTACGAACTATTTTGATGATATTATTATATTTTCTAATTCTTATGATGAACATTTAACCCACCTTAAAAAGATTTTCGATATTTGTAAACAAGAAAACTTGAAATTAAAACTTTCAAAATGTTCATTTTTGCAAAAACAAATAGAATTTTTAGGATATGAAATAAGCAATGGGATTGTATCACCAGATAACCATAATATTGAGGTGATTAAAAAATTAATGCCCTGTAAAAATGTAAAATCATTGCAAAGATTTCTTGGATCAATAAATGTTTACAATAAATTTATTGATGGTTATGCAAATATTCGACATCCTTTAAACAACTTGTTAAAGAAAGATGTAAAATGGGTGTGGTCAGAAATATGTCAACAATCTTTTGAACTGTTAAAAAATGCTATTATTTGTAAACCAATTTTGAAAATTTTTAATCCTATTCATGAATGTCATCTTTTTGTTGATGCATCGTTAATTGGAATTGGAGCTGTGTTAAAACAGACAGATGAATGTGGTGTATTGCATCCTGTAGCTTTTCATTCTCGCTCCTTAAGAGACTATGAAAAAAATTATGCAATTACAGAACTTGAATGTCTTGCTATAGTCGATTCTCTAAATAAATTCCATCATTACCTGTTTGGCCAGAAATTCACCATACATACTGACCATGCTGCTTTGGTTTGGCTAAAAAATGTTAAAAATTTAAAAGGTAGATTGTTTAGATGGTCATTATTGTTAAGTATGTATGAATATGATATTAAATACACAAAAGGTTCTACTAATTTTGAAGCAGATTGGCTTTCAAGAGATGCAACACATTCACTTGTCAAATGTAATAGTAAAAATAATGTTCATGTTTCACATATGTTAAAATTGAATGAAATAATTGAAGCTCAAAGGAAAGATAACTTACAAGGTAATTTTGTTGATATCAATGATGTTTTATGTATACGTAAGAAAAATTTTACTAAAATAGTTGTTCCATTTTCGTTGAGATTAAAACTTCTGCAAATTACTCATGATAAATTTAACCATCCAGGAGTGCAGAAAATGATTAACTTAATAACCCCTGTTTATTATTGGAATAACATATAACATCAGATATAACAAAATTTTGTAAACATTGTCATACGTGCCAAATAAATAAAAAACCGCGACAAAAAAGATTTGGATTATTACAATCCTTACCCCCTGTGAATCAGTCTTTTGACTTAATAGCAATAGATAGTGTTGGTGGATTGAATTATTATAATTCAACAAAAAAATATTTAACTTTAATTATTGACCACCTAACAAGATACATTTGGGCTTTTGCGTCAAAATCCATTAGTTCAGAAACGTATACTAATTTTTTACATCAAATTTTTCAAAATCAAATACCTAAATCCTTGTTGAGTGATCGAAACGCCGCCTTTACGTCTTCTCATTTTAAAAAAATTTTTGAAACATAATAAGATTCAACAATTATTGACAACTGCACATCATCCGCAGTCTAATGGCAAGGTAGAACGCCTTGGTCAAACAATAATTACACGATTAAAATGTAAAATCAATGAGAAACCTACTAAAACTCCATGGCCTACTTTGTTAAAAGATATAGTCAATACTTATAACTTAACTCCCCATTCTGTGACAAAATTTCCACCTGCATACCTCATGCATGGTAGACTCCCCTATGAAAATCCTTTAAATGAAGAAATCGATCCACCTGTTGAGGAAGCTAAAAAAATAGCAATTCAAAGAACTAAAGAATATCATGAAAGAAATAAAATTTACTATGATGCTAGATTTTTAGATATAGACTTTAAAACTGACGAATTAGTTATGTTTGAAGAATTTACTTATCCTAATACGAGGAAGTTGTCACCTCCTTTTAGTGGACCGTATAAAATTCTTCAATAAATTTCAGAAGCTAATTACAAAATAAATAAAAAGAATTGTTTAAGTAAACAAAATTTTGAAATAGTACATGTATCAAATCTTAGGAAATATAACAACCCACAAATGTTGAAATTAAATCATGAATAGTGTACAAAACAAAACAAAATATGTTACTTTCTTCAATGGAAGAAGTACACCCTATATTTTTTTTGGGAGATCCGAATCGCGTGTGGAGATTAACCTCAACATCAATTGGATGTGAGGGCGATGAAAGTTAAAATTTTTTTTTTCTCAAGTTGAGAAAAGTATTATAAAATATTTTTGGATTGACCCGTCTGGATCTCTCAATATCACTGTGCTTCATGAAATTCTGTTTTCCTCCATTTTAACGGGGAATACAAATTTTCATAAAGTAAATAACCCCTTTAACCATACAGAATCTTAAATTCTGATTAAAGACACTTGTTGTCCAGTTCGTTTCCATAAAAATTATGTATATTTTTGTGTGAAAAATTTTTGAAAATTTTAGTAGATTAGTTATAAAAATATGTTTCATTTTTCTTTCTGTTTAGTTGCCTAAACAGATAAAGTGTATTATCATGTTTTTGTTATTGTGATTGTATATAGTTGTTTTTTTTTTTTTTTTACAGATAATTGAAAAAATGTTATTTGTAGTAGTGAAAAGGAACAGTCGTACCAACATTTTAAAAGTTCAGAGAATTCTAAATTTTTTTATGATTTCTTTTTGGCTTGCCAAAAATCTTTTTTGGGGGGGATGTAATACAAAAATTATAATACTTTTGTATTAATAAAAGAATTAAATCTCTTTCGTTTTAATAAAATGTCTTTGTTAAAGAATAAGCGTAGAGAGATTCTATTTTGGGAAGTCAAGGCTGATAAACATACGATTGAGTTATTTTTAGAATCTCTCCCCCTTTCACTTCCATATAAGGAAGCATAAAATGATTTTCCTTAATGCGTAAGGATACAAGAATGTCAACGACTGTGCCTGTTTACTCAAATCTGTGTTAGTATAAAAGCGAGAGCAATGCTTTTCGCATGGCTTTTTCATCATGTTCTGAACCTGAATAAGTTGTTCCGGAATTGTCCAAAGTCTTGTCCATCCCCTCCCTTGCGGAGTGTGGATGTGAATTGTTAGCGATACCAGCCTACTACCATTAATAAAGATATTTTGTGTGTAACATGGCTTACGACTGCATTATTAAAGCTAAATACACCACTGATAACAGGGATGAAGCTCTGTTATTATATATATATATAAATAGAGAGAGAGAGAGAGAGAGTTTTTATTACTTCCTGATCCCCGTTTACCTTGATTTGTATGCTTATTTTTAATGTGAAGAAGTGAGTAAGTTTAGGAGTTATTAAAATTAATCTGTGTATGTTGGAAGGTATCGTTTAGCCGATATGGCAAAATTGTTTTGTATAATATATATATATATATATATATATATATATATATATATATATATATATATATATATATATATATATAGTTCAAAATGTAGAAAAAAACTTCGGAAAATTACAGAACAATGGAAAAATGGGGAAAAAAGAAAAATAATAATAAAAATAAATATAACAAGAAACCGGAAAAAAAAGATTCCGATAGAAAGGAACAGAATTTTAAAAAAATCCGGAAAATAAAAGATATAATCTTTTCATTTACTCACACGATTATATCCGCAAAAAAGAGTGCTTTCTAATATTGTATCAATATAGCCAAAACAAAGTTTATCAATACAATAGTGTGAGGAGCACTCAAAAGAATTTTACTAAAAATTTACAACAAATAAAATAGAACACATTAAGTAAAAATATCACGTAAAAACAGAAAATAAAATATAAAGAAAAAACAGAATAAAACATGAAATGAAATCTATAAAGCGAGTAGCGAATTCAAATGAATTCAGATGAGCGGGAAATTGTTCAAGAATGATTTAAAATATTTTCGTAACAAGATTACCAGATTGCAAAAAATGAAAACAAAAGCGCAAATTGAGCTAAAAGCGTAACTAGAGGACTTTTGTATTAAAGTGCGTTCTTACTGCAGTTCTGAAGTGCGTTTGATTAGTTTTTTACCAAGGATGGACCCGAAAATGGATGTCCGCAAGGTAACACAATACTGGATAATTCAAAGAAGTTAACAATTATTAATTTTAGAAAATTAATACTTATTTCAGAAAAAAAATGAAATAAAAAAGAAAAAGAAACATGAATTGCCTGTTTTGCACATAGTTTTAGCCCCGGATTTGACCGAAATGGATTCGCTCATGGAAAAATTATATAAATTAACAAAGAAATTTTTGAGGGTCAACAACCTATTGGATCTTGTCTGACTCCATCAGACAATTAGAGGAAGAGGAACAACAACAAACAATAACATACGATTAACTCAATGATATTATATTGAATTTTATTACTTTAGTTGGGTATTCATTGTTTTTTTTTTATCAAATTTTGAAAGAGTTTATCTATTTGTCTTTTGGATAAATAAATATTACTACATATTCTTTTAATTCTATTCATTTCATTAAAAGTGGTGTTTAAATAGATGCTCCCTCCTAGAAACATTGGAATTCCAAGTAATAAGTTTATTTATATTAAGATTAAAATCATTTCTTTTATCGTATATATCAACAAAGTAGATATTTTCTTCTTTTATAATACCCAAATCCAAAAAATTGAAATTAATATTATCATCATGATTAGGAAGCAAGATTAATTCCTCGGGGTAAATATTATTTAGTAAAATAGTATAATCTTGAAAATTAAAGTTAATTAAATCATCAATAAGTCTAAAAACAAATGAAATATTAAGAGTAACATTTTTTTTATAATAATGCAAAAATAAGTTAGCTAAGAGAGATGAATAATTAGATCCTTGTGGTATTCCATCAGTTTGAAGAAAAATATCCTTTCCATTGTAAAGATAATTATTAAAAAGACGAAATTAATTAGAATTTCCCAATAATCAATATCGTAGTAATAATTCAAAAGGACATCTTTTAGTTTAGAAAGGGGAATGCTACTGAAAAGATCTTGGAAATCAAAACAAGCAAAATAATTAATTTTATTATGTTTAATGAATTCTAAACTCGGTTGATTATTAGTGATAATCCAAGAAAAACCTTCTTTAAAAATATTGTTAATAATTTTATTTAAGTAGTTAGAGAAAATGGTGCCAGGTTTAGTTAGGTAAGTGTTAGATCCACAAGTGATAGTTCTAAATTTTATAGGAATTTTATGAAATTTAGGACTGATAATTAAGTAAGGTAATTGTATATTGCTAATTTAAATTTTTAACATCTTACATAAGGCTAAAAAATTTTTAATGACAATATTATTATTTAAATTACTAAGTTTAAAATTTTTTAATTCCGTATTTAAAAATTCAAGACAGAATTTTTTACAGAAGATTTCATAATTATTGTTAGCTTTGTCTATGGGAGTCATTACAAAATTTTTTTGAAGTTGCCTAATTGAGTGAACAATTTTAGATAAATTTGTTGAATTGTTACTGTTATTTAAATTATCCTTATTATTGAAAACAAAGTTTTTAAAGTAATAATAAACACCCCATTTCCATTCTGTTAGCATACCTAAAGGTAAAGAGAATCTATTTGATATCTTTAAACAAAACTATTGAGATCATTAAGAAAGTATTTTAGAATTTTATTAATTGATATATGGTAAATGGGTCTAAATTTTGTGCCTTTTATCATTAAATTCCTGAGTTCTAAGTTTTCTATAATATTTGAATTACCAGTAATAATATGTTTATGATGTTTATTAACAAAATCAAAATATTTCTCTTCCTCACGGTGACATTCATAATCGGATATTATAATCCTCCCTAAATTTTTGCTTATATCATTATAATTAAATATAGTTTTACCGAGAGATTTCTTATATTTAAAGCTTTGAATTATGTTAAAATCTTTTAGTGGAAATAAAGTTTTAAAAGTTTCAAAAATATTATGAAATTTGATTTTATGGAAAATAGGATTTTGAAAGTTAATAGCGAAATATAAATTATCTAAATTTTTCTTTTTATTTGGCGAAATTTTACTCGTTTTGGCTTTTACAAGATCGAAACAAAGAATTTGAAATGTAAATTAATAAAAGAAAAGTTAATAATAAGATCGTGAACAAAATTTCGAATTATTTAGCATTAATTTTATTTTAAAATCACTAAATTAAGAAAAAGTTTCTCTTGGGGAAATAAATCTGAATCGAATCATATCAGCACTTTCTTTGAAAAAAGTTCTTTAAATCAATCATCGGAATCTTTATAAAATAGTTCAGCTGCTAACTGTTATCATATCGATGGTCTGAGATCATAGTGATGAGATCATATCGAGAGTCTTGATATAAGAACGATATAGTATTACTGGAATTGGAAACGCTCATTTAATGCAACATTGACTTGAAAAAATAAGAAATGTAAAAATAAACTGACGGGGCCATTATCTTTAGTGATGGGATGGGACAGTTTTAACAAATTTTGCTCTCTAATACGTTTAAATGAATCTTCTGGTCTCCAAGAAACATGAAACTACACAGGCACCATTATCGAAACCATTAGAAAAAAGGATGAAATTGAACCACCCAGAATAACTGTTTGTGTACTGGGACTCGGAAAGTTAAACCATTCTAATTCGGATTTCATACATCGGGTGAATCTTTCAACATAAATAACATTTTGGATCAAAAATATCCTGACCGCTCACTTTTCATACATGTTGTAGTTTCCTGTTTCTGGAAGAGCAGAAGATATGTTTATTCAGAAAGTGCGTTTTTGTATACGTTTGCATAACTTAATAATTGGCACTAAATAATTAGCATATTTGAGATCATTAAGATTGACACTTAGCACGTGAATATCCGATCATTAGAACAAAAATTATTCAAGGTGATATCTTTTTTTTTCCTCTTTCTTTTTTGCGCATTGTACTTAAACGAACGTAGTCATAAGAGAAACAAACAATTTATTTAATTTGAAATAGTGTAAAAGAGCAGAGCACAGAGTAACCTCTTTCAGCAAAATCTTATTCACAAATAACTTAAAAATAGAAATCTAGTTTATTTTACATCCTAAAGCATGCATTTTTAAAAATTATTACAAGTCTGAAAAATTATTAAATAAAAAATAAATAAATAAAAAATCTAATTATAACTAATCAGATTATTACCAATAATTAAAATTACCGACTCATAATTAAACTAATAATTACTGAATTAATAACTAAAAATTTGCCTACTAAAATTAGCGCATTCACGACAGGCAAGTCTTGAGTACCTATTTTTTAGCTCTTGAAACATGCCAACTGCTATTTTCAATCACAGTAAAAAATAAAAAAAAATTATAACAAAAAAATATTTAAAAAAACTATAACTAAAAAATAAATAAATTTGTAAAAAAAATTTCCGACTATGTCACGTAAAAAGTTTCCGATTCAGAAAAATCTAATCTCTCTTTAAAATAGGTAAAAATGCAAAATCTAGTAACTCCTTCTCTCCCAGTTGAAAAATCTGGAGGAACCCTGATACGACCGGATAAGGAATGAGAAAAAACTTCTCCCCCCCCCCTGTCATAGTTGATAAAGCCTCAACATTCAGTATTCTTAAACCCTATCCGCAGGTCGATCCCTGAACAGTACGCTTCCACTTCAGATCTATGTCTAAATTGTGGAAGTGACCTCTCAGGTGTGCTGTGCTGCCATCTACCAGGAGGTTCTGAACTAAGTCATGTTCTTGCAGTGCTCTCTTATCAAATGAAAGGCACTCCTTTTGCAAGGCTAATGGCTAGAGAGCTTGATTTATCCAAGTGTCATTAGAAACAATAAAAGCATTAATAAAAAGAGAGCAAAATCGTGGTATAAAGAGCAATATAAGTAAACTGAGTTAAGCTAATGGAAATTATTTCATTTGTGGATATTTAAATTTTAAAAAAAACGAAACAGTAAGCTAAATAAAATCAATTTAAGTAACTTCTGTTATACTGTTTTTATAAATAGTTAACAAATAGTTTGATATACATAATATCACAGGAGATATTTGAATGTTTAATGAAAAATAAATCCAAAAGCTTAAACATTCTCAAAATGCGGAAATTACTCAAAATCCAGAAGTCTGTTAAGTAAAGTAATGGAATTATCTTCGGATGATCAAATTTTATAATTGTGTGCAAAGATTTTTCAATCCGCTTAAAATATTTTTAATATCGGGCGATATACGCAAAAAGTAAAATTAACAATAAAGGATCCTAACTTTCGACATCTCACCAGATCAATCAATTGGGACCTATTTTCCAGATTGCGACTAACTTCCATAATTCGGGGGGTCAGGAATCATTACTTCCGTTGAAAAAAAAAGTATGTTTGTTCAAAAAAATACGTTTTTGCATCTAATTTTGTAATTAAGATATCGTCGGCTCTAATTAATTAACTCATTTAAGGTCACCCCCGTGAAACATTAAGATTGAATCCTAATTCGGAAGTATTTAGAGTAATCCGCGCTTTTTTTCACACTGTGCATTAAATATGATATTTCGGAACATTGCAACAAGTATTATGTTTTAATCTTAATTTTATAAACATTGTTCATATTAGTTCCCTTTTCCCTACCCATCTGTTTTTTCATGGCATGAACATGAAATAAGAGACAGTAATTGTAAAACATAAGATAATTCCGATATGAGGGCAAATGTAGCCTTTAAAAAACTATTGTTATTATAAGCTGATGTTCAGCACTTAATTTTTATCTTTTCAAAAAGAAAAGGTGGTGAAGCGTGAGTGTGTTTACAATTTTAAGAAGTGACCGTATCTGAAGCTGGATGGGCCACTGGGAATCGAATCTAAATTATGAAATTACTCATCCATCTTAAAAGGGAATTAAAAAATAGCACCTCCAGAATACGTGATGTGATCCGATCACACTTCAGATTTCCAACGGCTTCTAACAGATCCATCAAATCCCCGTCACATTCTTTATCTAGAAGTAGATCGGAGAACAGATCTGACACTCTGTTCTTTACATCGGGCTCCGCTGATGAGGCCAGGTGCCCCAGGCTGATCGGGAGGGCACCCCCGCCGGACACAATCTCACTCAGCTTCATCAGCAGTTGTGGGGAGGGTCGAGAAATGTCTGATAAAATATCTGCAACGATTTGCTGCTGATGCGTTGTTTCAAGTGAGCTGCTTTTACCAAGGAAATGTAGAAATATCTGAAACAGAACAACGGTATATGAATCTCCGAGCAAATAGAAGAATGCATCTGCATGAGAACATTAGCTGTTTACCCTAAGAGAGGACCTACCACTTTCATAACACACTGGATTTTAACCTATATTTATACATTATTAATATATTATGATAGAAAAAAAAATGCCATTGTTTCTACAAAATAAATCCTAACAGCAATAACTTTTTTTTGGTTCCTAAAAAAAAGGCGAAAATGGGCTAAAATTATTTCTGTTACACAGTATCAAAATTAAGTTAAATTTTTTCTACAGGTTAATTTTTTTTCTGAAATTAATTTTTTGACTTTTTATATTAGATGTATTAAATTATTAATTCAGTAATAACATTTCCTCTCAACTCATCTTCCTGAATATAAAAATGTACGCTTTTAACTGTGCTTAAATTTAAAATATTATATTTATCGTTTAAAAGAAAATATCTGTATTAAACTTTCATTTTGCAGCATAATATTAATTAATGTGATTACATTTCAGATTTATCGATTATTATCACATTATAACACTCAGCTGAAGGTAGAACTGGATCTCCTTTTTTCCTAATCGTTGGTGAGAGGGAGGGGGGGAGAAAGAATTTCGCATGACACGAAAAAGATTATGAAAAATGAATTCTGTTCGATATTTCATTCAAAATGAAATTCAGTGTTATTACAACTACTGAACTTTTGTATAAACCAAAAGCGTGTTATAAAGTGAAAGAAAAATAACACTATAACCTCAGAAGCTTTCAGGAAAATTCATTCTATACACAAAATCTACCAAAGCAATTTGTTTGGTTTGAATAAACTCGAGCCAATAATAATTCAAAATGTATTCCAGATAAATGAAACCTATACAATATTAAAATATACAAATATATATGTAAATCATACAGATTCAAGAAAAAAAATGACAGCATATTTAAAGATAAATATGTAATACTTATCATTATTTAAAAATGTTTTCAAGATAAATATATCACAAGTAAATCTAAATAATACAATTATAAATAAAAGTAATATAATATATTAAATTAATCAACACTATTTGATATTCAACACTCTAAATATAAATGTCTAATTTTCCTATATAAAAATTATTTTTATTACATAATAATATTTATTAAATTTATAATACGTAAAAAAATTTAATAAAAATATTACTATGTAAATAAACTGCTTTACCTATTTGATTCGAAAATAAAATTTAGGAAGGCTCAGGAAAATTTAGGAAAATTAGGATAAGCTTAGATTGTAACACTTTTTACAGAGTGCGTGATTTGGCTAGATTTATGCAACTCTTAATTTCTAAATTGATTTTCCATTGGATTAGAAAATTCTTGATTCGAAAAAAAATCATTTATTGTAACTTTCATTTAAAAGTTAATGTTAACCATATTTTTCTTTATTCGCTACGAATCCAAAAGCCTTTTCAGCAACCGAAATAAGTTAATATAAAGCATAACTTTAATTTGTCCTAAGTAACGAAAATGATCCAGGGTACAATTTAATTTTAAGATTATGAATTTGTTTGCACAGCACTTTATTTATAAATTATTTGTAAGACCCAAGCTTTAAAATTATCATAACAATCGCCACATAAAATTGAAAATCTTGTTTTGGTATTGTTTAATATTCTTAAGATACAGAAACAACCCAATTAAATAGTCTTTGAAATTAATACGTAATTATAAATGCAATTTGAATTGTTTGAAATATTTCTCCAGTGAAAATCAACTTTCTTAAAACAGAATTGATGTGCGTTTGGATCTCTCTACACGCAATCAATGTGAATGCTATGAAAACGAATGTGGATTTTGTGTAAAACAAATGAATGTAGTCTAGAGAAAATTTACTAGTCGTTACTTATAAGAAATTTTTCTTTCAGATTCTTTTAGACGGAAAAGTTTTCCATTTTCCTCCGGATTTCCTCCTCTGTTGAGACAATTATATTCAGCACATGATTTAACAAAAGTACTGATACAGATTACAAGTTATTAATTAAAACAAACTAATTTAACACACACAGTAACGATCCTGCCTACAACTTAAATTTACATTAAGCAGTACATGATTAAAAATGCATTTTATTGGTAACTGCGTGACCCCATCTCTTCTCTGAATCGATCGCCACAGAGTGGAGTTTAAATAGAAGTTGCCCTTCCAACTGACTGCATTACATCTGTAAAAAGCGTAACTCTGATATTCGATTGCTTTGTGCTATACTGAATTTTAGTGCCGATTATTGCAGTGACCAGTTTTTAAAAAAATTAACTACATTGCGGCAGAAATCTGTAACTTAAGAAAAAGACAATAAACTTCTACAAACAATAAAATTTTATAATAGCAAAAAATTTAGGGTGTTTACATGAAAAGTCAAAGGTAGGGAAATGGTTAAAAATACAGAAATTGGATTTATTCAGTTTTAAAATTTAGAATAATGATATCAGAACTTACAAAAAAAAAGGTATAAATAAAAATTCAAAAATGCCTCAAAACTATAAAAAAAAATGTTTTTTTTTAATTAATGGCGGGCACTTGGCTCTATTTCCTATTGGCCTCAGAAATGCCAAAACTGCTACTCTCTTATCGTTACCCAGTGAGCACCTATGGCTAAGCCACGGCGGTGGAGTAGCGTCGCCCACGTCATACAGCTACAACCCCGTTTATAGGGCGGGTTACAATCACACAGAAGAAAGGACATAGAGCACAGAGAGATAGAAAGAAACAGCCATGCCCTGAGCGAGATTCGAACCCGCAACCATCGGCTCCGCAGTCAGGCACGCTAACCACTCGGCCACCTGGCCGGCAAACTATCAAAATCAAAACTGACTTTCGTGATTTGTTAAAATACTACTAATGCTCGGATAACAAATTAATGTTACGAATAAAAATTGGAAGCAACTCCAGTATCTGTTAATTTATGCCGTCTTTCACAAATTAAAAAGGAAAAAGCCGACTTTAAAATACTATACAAACGACAAGACTTATAAATTGAACGGACAGAGAAATTCAAGGGATTAGAATTACACAAATGTGGCAGTTGAATTCAAACCGAATGTTATTAAGAAGTAGAATTTTTTTATTTAGTTTATAACACTTTCTGATCAAATTATGTAATACCACTCACTGTTGTGCTTTTTTTTTGTACGGTTTTAAAATTCAAACCTTTTTTTGTTTTACATCTTTCAACATAAGTTTCATTCTTTAATATTATTTTTATAATTAATATTTTTCATTCATGTAAAGAAGGTCGACTTTTACTTAGATTAAATGGAATCAATTAACTCAAATTGTAAAAAAAATATTTATTTTTAGGTGAGACTTAAATTATTACAGTGGTTGTCAATAAAATAAAACAAAAATGCTTTTTAGTTCCCAACAGTCGAGGAAGATATCTTTTCACTTTTTCGGGCAAGCCATAAAATCTCATCTTATAAATTTAACCCATTCCACTCAATGTATTTTAAAATGATGAAACATTAAATTGAAATTATACATTAAAAAAAAGAAGCAGCAACTAATCTTTTATTATATTTCCGTCTTGAAGAATGCATAAGAAGCTATTGAAGAGAATCGATTTTTTCATTTCTTTTGTATTGATATCACCTCTCTCAAACATCATAGCAACGGAACAGTTCCTCTCACCTTAGCAACCGAAATTAAAACTAATCAGGAACATCACGCATGCGCACACTGTTTTCAACTAACTTCTAATTTAAACGGATCTCTTCAATCAGTCCAACAACGAAACATTGCAATTCCAATTCATATTTTTAAAGTTTTTCGGTTCGAAATATATTAATAAAGGGAATGTCTGCCAGCTTTTCAAGATTTCGCACTCCGGGATTTCCTCATTCCAAGTTCCTTCAGCATTCGGATCATGACTGGAAATTCAATAATCTGTTTCAATACAACTTGGCGGACGGAGATTGTACCAAGTCGGAAGCTGTCGTTGCCGAAAGCCAAAGACTCTGCCGAGAGACGAGTGAGAGGACAGAAAAACAAAAAACGCAAGTGGAGAGAAAGTTCGACGAGCGCATAGCAGATGTTGATCACTGGCGACAAGAAGGAAACAGATGCTGCGCCAAGCTGCAGGAGGCTCTGGACAAGTTGGCACACTTGAAGCTGAGATTGACACAGGCGTCAGATGCTTGCAGGAATCCAATATTGACGTGCAAAAAGGCGATGATGGAGCGTGACAAGAGGCTTGGGACGGACATGGTGCAGGATAAACCACAACAAGAGATTCAGAAATATCTCCTCTACTTGGAAGAAGTGGTCGGGGTCTTCGAGAGAACCATACAGGAGATTGAAGACCAGATGATCAGCAACAGGGCCGCCAAGCAGAGGCTGTTGCGCGATGTTGCGGATAAGCAGGCCGCTCTTGAGATCGACACGCACGCATCCAGTTGCAGACCAGAAAACACGATTACCAAAGATTTCAAATTCGATCCCCATCTTATGAACCCAGAAAAGTCGGCTGTAACAATGGCCGAATGGGAGCGTAATACGCGCCACAACATAGAAAAAGCAGAGCAAGCAGTTAAAAATTCAAGGACTGTCTACCCGAGAGTAGAGGTAATGTAACATTTTATTTTTTATTTACTTACTTGAATAAATGAATGCATTTTAGAAATATATAAAATTGATATTGTACAGTCGATACTATTTAAATGAATTAGAGATAAAATTTCGTGGAAACAAATTATTTAACATGAAAACGATGTTAACTTACAGTTTTTGATGAGTCGATTTTTTTTGTCGTAATACACCACATAATTGGATAGAGAGGAGACATTTAAATTGAAAATTTTCCTCTGTACATGAAATTTGTCACTAATTAATTAGAATTTAATTTTGTGAAGATATACCAAACGTGGCCATTCGAATAGAGACACCTGTTTTCACCAAAGACAAGTGTCACGTGGTGGACAAACAAATTTCCAAAAATTAATTAAAAGTTTAATTCAAAATAAACAACGCGTCAATCTATCTGATTGCTGCGAAAGTGACGATAATTTTCAATATAATCAAGGGAAAATAACATAAAATATTCAAGCAAACATTTGTCAAAACAATCCTCTGAAGTTTGAAAATAAATAAAATATTCATAAATATACTTTTTAGAATTTTTTATTTGTTTTTAAATTTAAATGGCTACATATTTAATGGTGCGACACTAACAGCACTAATTACGATTCTTAAAAGAGGGTATTCAAGTCAATTTTGTAATTGATTAAAAATGTTACAATATACACCATTTTATTTATCATTGTTTTGGTAGAATTCAGTAGCATACATTACATATTTTGAATCTCTCCATTACGTATTTACAGTTCCATAAGGTTTTCATAAGGCTATAATTTTCTGCGAAAAGGTTATATAAAATAACGAGGCTCTGAAAAAAGATTCTTCTGATATAGTAACTCGTTACCGAGTTTAACTCAGTCACATTTTAGAATTATGTAAAAGTTTAAATAGATACATTTTAAAATCTCATCATCGAAATCCACCCAAACTATATTTGTTTTAAAATTGTACGCTTGACTTAAATTAATGTCAGTAAAAATTAATCAACATATTTCAAGGATGATTCCCAAACCGTTAAGTTAGCATCTACAGTAAAACCTCCTTTTGTGCGGTCCTTTTTTATGCGATTTTGTTTTTGTGCAATTGGTTTTGTGCGATTTTTTTTGTGCGATTTTTTTTATGCGGTATATGAATCTTAGCGGCGTTAGCACCAGTTTATGTTTACTATCAATGCACATATGCATGTTGTGGACGAACTCTGATTACGTGGCCTCCTTGACAACGATGTATCTGGACTTCGTGATGCTCTGTTCATTTATTTTAAACAATCTCCTGACAAGGCAGAGTCAGTTACGTACATATTGTCGCTCGACGCGAGAACAGTATACGCTTCGTATTCAGAGTTTTATACACGATTCACATGATAAAGGATTCATTTTATAGTGAGATTAAAGATAAATAAATTAGTTACTTTTGTTTCTATTTATATGTAGTTTTAATGATTTTTATTTTATTTTTAGACATAAGTACTCCCTTAAAATGAATAATTATAGCCAAAAGAAAGTAAAAAGGCAGACAATTCCACTATTTAATGTATAATTTGAAAACTTCTCCAGGTATATGTACAATGAAGAATTAAATATTTTTACAATTTCTTTAGGTCTAATTTAATTATTTCATTCAATTGAAAGCATTCTCTCATCTATTTCATAAATCATTGATGTATTTTCTAAGTCCGACTTTTTTTATGCGGTCCCAATCAACCGCATAAAAAAAGTTTTAGGTAGTATATCGTACAAACTTGTTTATTACATTTAAGAATTTATAAAATGTTCAATTTTTTTTTTTTTTTTTTTTTTTTTTTTTTTTTTGTGGGATTTCTTTTATGCGGTCCCTATCCACCGCACAAAAAAGGTTTCACTGTATATTCAAATTATTTGATCCAAAATATTTTTTCACTGTTGGTTTGCTTTATTATGTGTTTGACTTTTGTCATAACTTTCAGGCAGCATTAATGAATAACTCTAGTCATTTTATACTTTTTTCTTCGTCACACTGACAAACTGTTACATTCTTTTAAAGCTGTTTTTTTTCCTTCAACTTTTTGTTGTGTGTTTGATCAATGAATTTGTTAAACATTAGTTATTTATAACATTTATTTTTCTTAAATCTAAGTTATAGATTTGTATCGCTATGATAACCGACTGTGAATGATTCTTGGTAGACAGAGAACGAATGAAGATAAAACGGAAGGAGGAAAAAAGGAAGCAAGAATTAATTAATCGTTGAATTAATCGAACGAAAAAAATAACTCTTTTTGAATTACCGCTTTTCGAAAAAAATAATGATAATAAAACTTTAGCCTCCAAAATATGGATTGGAAATCTGTCCCTCTTAATAAGTTTATCTAGGATAACGGTTAAAAAAAATACGAACCCGTAAGGTTATTTTTTAAACATCTAACTTATCAAAAGAATTTTTGCTACAGATAACAGCTATCTTTAAACAAAATGGTAAAGCACTTGCTAATTTGCATAGCAGAAAAAAAAAATAATAACTGAGCTATGTATGAAATTCTCGCTGCTTAAAGTACTCATAAATTCAGACAATTTATAATAAATATATTTCACTGTTATAAGTGCAATGAGTCGGTAATTCCATGATTTCGTGCAAATAATGGTTGCATTTTGTATTGTTCACAGGAGATGCTGGAGAGGACGTATGTGGAGCTGACTAAGCAACGTCTCAGAGTGCTCAACGCCCTGGGAGATCGCATCCGAGAGACGGCAACGGCTCAGAAGAATCTGGAAGAGCGACTCTCTAGAATCCAGAAGCAAGTTCTGGACGTGGAAGACACCCTTCGCAAGTTAGAACAATCCATGGACAGGAAGATCCCTTCCATGGAACTTGCATCCAACAGGTATAAGACTGCCAACCGTCTCACTTTACTATGTCTCGTACTGTGCATTTCGTAGGATTTAAGGCCTATTCAGTGTGGTATAATAGCGTTCTTGAATATACAAGAGTCGAAAAAAATATTGAAGTCTGTTTCCCACAGTTGATGGGTAAAGGGGAGAAAACACAGCCTTGAGCTTGCATTTGTTTAGATTAATCAAATTCTGAAGGGGAAAAAATAACGGCTCAGGAGTTTAACAAATCTATTTATAGGATCCTTTTTTTTAAAATTATATTTTCGGAAAATATATGCTTAATTCGTAACTGATTTCAATGCAGTACTTTTATTCTATAACTTGGATCCGCAATGAAAGTTGTGATTCAACGTTTTTATAATTTCTATTTTTGTCTAGTTCATTTTCTTTGGCACCGAATAAATTACTGGAATAGATGCCTGAAAGAAAACTGAACACAATATCTCTTAACATGTATTTTTTTTTTTTTTTTAATTTATTTTCTCATCAAAATTCTAGGTTTGTGTACTGTTTAAACTGCTCGCTATTTTCCATACAAACAAATGAGCTTTAAATAAGTGCCAAAATTTTTATTTCGAAATGACGCTATAGACTTCCTTGGCCTTGCCATTGAAGGAGATAACATATCTTCTGAATTCTAATTTCTCATTAAAACAATTAATTTGATAAGCATTTCTATGCCCTTATCACCATGCGTTTCAGGGAGGACTTTTTTCCCTCGATAAAATACGGTATTTTCTAATGATAATTTCTTTTAAGTAACGATCACCTATTATTATTATTAAAACTTGAAATACGACTACGTTAAAGGTGTCTTAATGGAAACTCTGTTCCTTCAGCTATGAAAGCATATCGCGGAGAAAAAATTTGAGATGGAAGAACGTCTTGAATTAGCAAACTTAGTTGAAACATGAATTTTAACCAATAATTTTTATGAGTTTTAATAATTTGAATAAGATTTAATATTTATTTTTCTTGTCTTGATTGAAATATAGATCTAGATTGAGATCCTTTATTTTCTTATAAATATTATTTTTTTACGTCCTTCTATATCCGTTGTTGAACCATTTTTCTTTTTAGTACTTTTGATTTTAATATTTTTAGTCTAAAGAGTGCACAAAACAATTTATAGCATTGGCTTTCATGACCAAGTCATTTCACTTACAAGTAAGACGTTACATCAAAATGTTTCTTTTCTTAAAGAATTATAGATGAAATGGAGTATTATCTATTTTAGTCTTAATATATACGCAAGAAAGATTGTTAAACTAGTTTCTTTAAGAACGACGTGGACTAAATTACGAATAAAACAACTTATCAGAACCTATATAACTATCACAAACAATCTGAGACAAAGCTATGGGCTGGTTTGCCTTCTCTTAAATCTAGCATTAGAAAAAAATCGTTAGAGATGCAAATATAAAAATAAAAAAAAAACAATCGAAACGAAGAACAAACAGAAGAGCAGACAGAAAAAGGTGGAAAGAGCTACAAAACTCTTAAATATAGTTCTATTTAATATACTGTACCATATTAAAATTCTGTTAAATTACTAAATTAAAAAATATATAGCAGCTATGATGATTGAGGGTAAGTATCTAAGAAACGATTTGAGATAAAAAAAAAAAAACTTTATTAATGAATTAGTCGTCAGTAGATCAAAATTTTTGTTGATTGAAAATAGAAAAATTTATATTAATCAAACATTGACTTTTGTGAATAAAACTTTACCATCTCAATAGAAAAGGCTTAATCAATGAAAATTATGCCTCGGTCAAAAGAAAAGCTGGTTAATCACTTCATACTAATTACGGTTTGGGGAACGTTGATCAAAAATAGTATACAATGGCATTGTTGTCCCCAATAACTCATCATCGTAGTTGGCTAGACAGTCTAATGCCTTCCACAGAAGATTTCTCCACGAGGACCTTCTGATTTATCTTTGATATCCAGTTCTTTTCACTGATTGCACTGTTCCTTTCACTGACTCCATTCAAAGAATTTCACAATAACTTATACATGAAAATTGTTCAAGTAGGTTTTTTTGTTTTGTTTTACAAATTAACATTAAAAAAAGTACAACCTGTTCCGATGAAGTAGGAGAATATTCTAGAATAGAGAAAAACAGCAGCCCAGAACAATAAATGACTATTCGAAAAAAGTGTTTAGTTGACAACAATAAATTTTGAACAGAGGTGATGTGCTGGAGATGAAAAGGCGGGATGGACAGGCAGGATACTTTCAATTGAACGCAGACTCCATCTCAATGATCATATTTTTCTGATAAGGAGCTTCTGGTTAAAGAACAATAATGGAAGCTGCTTGACATGAAAAATCTCAGACAGCAGCGAACTCATGTTGAAAGACTTGGCGTAAACTTTGGTAGCGGTGATCGCTCATTCCCTGGATTGGAGAGTCAGAATCAAAGATATGGACCGTTTATTATGTCAGTTTTGGCGATGAAAGGGTTCCGGTCGCCGAGAGAAACATGAAGAGAATTAAATTTGGTATATCGTTGTGCTGGTCCTGATGGGAATGTACCAGTATTTATACAATATTCTTCCTCAAACTGGACGTTCTTAAAAAAACCTATTTCTTCAATTTTTTTGGCAGATTTTTATTTTTTTGAATGGTCAAAGTAGTGTGAAAACAACTAAACCGAAACTCTAATCCGTAGCAATCCACACGTGTCGTTCAAAGAACCCGACAACAGGTGCGTACTAGGCACAAGTAGACTTATGACGCCGCAGAAAAATGAATGAAGCATCCTTATAAAAATTTAAGGTATTTTTGAGGTATCCAAGTTGATTTGAGATTTATTTGAAGTTTATTTCAAAAACAACCACAAAAGATCAACTTCTCAAGATGTATAATCGAAATGTATGAGGTTGTTTTGACATTGATGTAATTCTACTTTAGAGCAACCAGCTTAGGGAGGTTGTTTTTGAGGTGTATGGGTTATTTTTTCTTCTACACTTTTTAATTTTCTTTCTACGTTTTTTTTTCCTACACTTTTTTCATAAACAAATTTGAGGTGAGAATAATTTCTCCCGATCCAAACTGAAATTATGTCTGAGTTATATATGAAGTTTATATTGTGAGGTGTAAATGAGGTTGAAACTGAGGTTCACTAATGAGATTACTTTTGGTGCAAAACATAACCTCATTTTCTATTTCAAATGTATTTTTTACATCTGTCAACCTTAAAAACACCTTATTTTTTGTAAGGACGGCGGCCTTAAAGAGGGAAAGGGTAAAAATTGTAAAAATTAAATTCAGTGTCACATATACAATATAATTACTTTTATAAGGGAATAGGGCTTTCTATTATCACAGCTTAAATAGTCAAAATGATGATAAATCTTCTATATGCTATAAATAATATATAATATACCATTATATTATATAATATGCAATTACTGATAAATGATATCACTTTAAGATCCAAATAAATGTTTTTTACAGTATTTTTTATAACTATCATTATAAAAAAAATAAAATGTTATTACTATTTTTGTTCTCTTAATTTAAATTTTACTTTCTGAATTTAATCCACAAATATTAATTTAAAGATGAGCATGTGATAAATTATTATTATTTATTATTATAAAATTAAATTAAAATTTAGAATTTACCTTTTCCCAGTAAAAAAAAAAAAAAAAAAAAAAAAAAAAAAACAAATTTACCATATCATTTTTCGAAAGAAATTAAAGGTTGATTATCGGTTGTGATGAATACGAAATGAATGTGTCGTGAATGACGAAACATTTTGTGCTCGTTTATGTTTTCAACTTTTCGATTGGCATTAAATTTTGCTTTGTCATGAGTACCGTGGAAGCAATACAATTCGTTGAGCTAGTTTCAATGAAATGCATCGATTTACGAAGACAAAAGCACTCACCACAGGCTCCCTTATTTACAACAACTTACAATTAAGAATTCATTCATAATAGACACGTCATAATTTTTAAAGACAGGTTCACATTTTCAATTCAAATATAGCCACAAAAATATGGTCCAAATACTGTAACACTCGAACTTCTTAGTGTTAATTTTACATTTTACATTGTTTCCGACGTATTTTTTTTAACACAAAATTTTATAAAACCAATCTGGAGATTAACTGACGAATAGTTAAGAAGTTATTTAGAAAAAGTACAAATTTCGCAACTGATATTACTGTCTTGAAAATTACTGTCTTGATTACTGTCATTATTTCCTGTCTATTTTTTCACGTTTAAGCGAATGAGATTGTACTCAAGTAAATCGAACGAATAGTTCAAACTTTGAAAGGATTTCTATGTATAAAAAATACTTTTTTTTTTGCATGTTCTTAAGGCACACTTTTTACATTTCTATGTAGGAGTTATCTGAACATGTAAAAGTATACTTTTCGATGTAATTTTTTGCTGATGTGGTTGAGATAAAATAGCGAGAATTAATAAGATAAATACTCAAGAAGTGATAAGAGTTTTGTATACAAAAAGTACAACCTTGTGCTTGCATTTATATACGCATCTCATGTTGCTATACAAACAAGTGAGGTATTGTTCTTATGTATTTTTGCTCGTTTAATCGAATAAAAACAAGCACAAATCGAAAGGACTAATATTTCAAATGTTGTTTTTTTCTCTATAAAAAGTATAATATCTCGAATTATACTTATTATGAAGAAAATCCTTATAATTTCAAAGCCTTTAATCCCATCGACTTGACTCATTTAATTCAGCATAAGGAATTACATCGGAAAATGTGTCAGATAGCCTCTAGATGTTCAATAGCATTATTTTTTATTCATAAAGCGCTTTTCACTTTCAAAGAATTCATTCTATTGACTTTTGTACAGTCTCATTAAATTCAACCTAAAAAACTACATAGGAAACAATACCTCTCGTGTTTAGATAGCAATGCCAGATGGATGCGTAAATTGGTACAAATACAAATTTGTACTTTTTGTACATAAAACCCATATAACTTATAAACTATTAGCCCGATCATCTTGTCATTATTTTTATTCTACTTAGCGTAGAAAAAAACATCAGAAACAATGCCGCACTTGCCTTTCGAAGAAATTTAATTCTACCCCTCAAATCATTCCAATTTTACTAACGAATTTTCGCTACGACGAGTGATGCCTGCGATGCATTATCGTTGTAACCACGACGCATTGTGTCCACGAAGAACTGTCATCAGAACCCATGGAATCGGCGCTCGCTACAAACTGTGCTCGACGAATCGATGCAGAACCAATTCTAGCTAATGGGAAAATGGTTCGAAATAATGATAAATTTTATTTGATTACATAAATTATGTCTGTAGTGGCCAAAAAAATTAACCAGCCTACACTGTTCATAGTTGGAAAGCGGTCGAAATTTGGTTTGTTGATAAATTCTGTTTAGTTATAGTAAGGCTATGCCTTAAATGTCCAGGGAATGAATGAAACTTAAGATGTTATCCAGTACAGAGCTCTATTTATAATATAAGGACTCTAGCTAATCGGAAAAGGGTCAACAATTCGATCGAAAAAGAAAATTTTGTATTAATTTTATGGTGATACATTCTTCTTTGGATTAGTTGTCGAGAAATAATAATTATTTAATTTGCCAACATTCTGGAAACTTTAAATATTCTAGTTTTTTGAAAAATGATAGAAATTTATACCAGTGTAGAGATTAATTTGCGATAATATAGAGATAAATTCTGATTGTAGAGACCGTGAAATGATTGAAACTTGCCTTGTTGTCAAACATGGAGATATCTTCATAATGCAAGCACTCTAGTGAGTCAGAGAGTGGTAGGAAATTTGACAAGTGCTAAATTTCCTTAGGCAGAAATTTCGCAAAAACTATGTTTGTTGTTGAAATTTGAGTGCTCTAGCTAGTTTTATTCTGGTCAGAAAATTTTGATTTGATGACAAATTCTCAACAACAGTTATATCATGACAAATTCTGATGATGGTAACCACCTATAATTCATCGAATCTTGTATTGAGATCAGCTGTATTGAGAGTCGGAAAAGTAATCTAAAATTTGACGGCAAGAATCCATCGACATTTATCCGAAATTCCATCTCAATGATGACAAGACTCCATGACTTTAATAAAAATGTTGTAAAAAGGGTACTTATATTAAGTTAAAAACATTGAAGTGATGAAAAATGAGTTGATAAAAATAATAGTAAAAACACTTTTACCAATCTTATTTTTGTAAAGTTATCTATAATTTGCTCTTTTAATTAAAATACTTTTTATTTTTGTCTTATTATTAACATATCTTTAACTCAAACATCGCATAACATAAAAAAAAATCGAAATAATACTAAAAGTTTCCAACATAGAGGTAAAAAAAAAATGAGATTGGAAAGCGCCAGGTGTGGAAAACATTCCACTATCTTTCTCTGCAACTACCTCAATGTTTCGGACAATATTCTCTCAAACAAAAGTTGAGGAACTCTACTCTAGACTTTGCTAGATTACGTTGACTGACAGTTCATTTTCCTAGTCCATTTAAATAAATCTCTTAAAAACGATTCCCCCTTTACTTTGCCCAAAAATTCGAAATAAATTTCTTTATGTTCATAGCATTTAGAAAAACAACGAATAATGTGTTTTCGTTGTTGTCAGGATGGAGGGAAGAAGACGGAGGCCCCGATCAGAGCTCTGCCATGATGATGTGGACGCTGAACTGGAAGAGGAAGTGAGGCAGCTCAGCCTCTCTGTCCATCAGCTGAGGGGCCAGAGTGGTCAAGCGAAAGAAATGCTAAGGAAACTGGAACAGACGAGACTCGCTTTGCAGAAGGAGGCCGAAGTGAAGAAAAACACCCAGTACATAGACAACGAACACTGCATAAACACCTTCGCAAACATCACTCACATCAAGCACTGACTCTCTTTAAATTACACTTCTGGTGGAATCACTGTTTTTTTTTTTTTTTTTTTTTTTTGTATTTTTTTTTATTTATTTTTTTTTTTTTTCCAGGGTAAAAATAAAATTATGCTTCTAGTGTTACCTTTCTTGTTATTCACTTCATTTTGAAAGACCCTAATTAATATTTTGAAAGTAAAAAATTTCATTTCATAATTCAGTAATTATTTTCCTTATAATACCGCTCTTTCTTTTCGTAACATGTGATTAAGATTTTTATTCATTGTGAAAAAAAGCATTAACACATCAATGATTTTTATCAAAGATTTTTATTCTTATATAAAGGAAACGAAGGAAATAAAAATAAAAATATGACTACCGAGACCGACGTTTTCAAGGGGTACCGGCCCCGGTAGCCATAAAACGAAACCTTTTCTATTGAGAGAGAGGCAAATGCCTAAAATAACTCCCTCAGTACCCCGAAGGTTTTGTATAGAAGTCCAGGAAAAAATATGAAATACATAGAAACAATTCAGAAAAGAAACTCAAACAAAATCATCAGAAAATAAAAACTCACTTGAACTAGGTCAAACAGCGATTTCATAAGCATTTCGAATGAAATGGAAACACTAAAACAACGCCCTCTATTACAATGCGCGGATTGAAAAAAAAGAAGTCATAGAAAAGATACGTAGTAAATTAATAGAATGCATAACTGGGGCTGCTCAGTTAAGACTTGAATTGCGCCCTGTTAAAAGAAAAATACATAAAAACTAGAATTCTTCAATCATTTTCTTAATTAAAAAGTTAACTTTACAAAAATTAAAAGGAAAATCATTATTACTCAAATTATTCAAAAAAATATTCACAGCTTCCCGAAAACTTTCAATTTACTTTTTCATTCAATTATTTTCGTTTTCTTTTTGTAATTAACACATCAACTCATTCATTGGTGCTGTTGTCTGCAATTACTTATTTAAAAAGCTAGAATCGAATAATAAAGATATTTAAATCTTTTACTCTTCAAGCACACATTAAATAGAAATTCTAAAATTTATTTATCTATTTATATTGTCTTGAAATTCTTATTAATATAATATTCTAATTATTATAACCGTAAATAAACCACCAATGACTAAATATACAAAAACCTCTTCTTATGACTTTTGCATGTTACAAAAAGAGTTAATGATTATGGGTACAGCATATTCTGAAGGGGGGGGGGGAATGTGACGGCGTATTAGAGTTGAGGGGAATTTCGTTTAAAATTTGGCCATTCATTAATTTTGTTTATAATTTTGAAATTAAACTTGTGGATATTTATTTTTTAAACGCAGAATAAGGAAATGCGTATTCTATTTACGTATCGACGTATAAAATCAAGTTTATCTTCTTTTAAAAAAAGTGACATTAAGAACCGTATCACGAGGTTTCCAGGAAGCAAAAAAAAAAAAAAAAATTTTCGCGAAATGCTGTCAATAACCTTCTTTTTAATACTGTTTTAAAATTATGTTTCTGTGTGGGGGAAAAACATACTTGAATTTGAGAATATCTGGAGAGAAAAAACGTTTTTCAATGTTATTGTTTTTCTTGTAACACATTAGCTCAGTTTTTTTAAAATTATTTTTGTTGAAATGTACGAAACGCATTACATAGTTTTAAAATTTTATTATTTCATTGAAACATAATTTTTTTAATAAGTTGTGTGCAAAAATTAAACATTTTATCATTTATTACGAATTCTCTCGAATTTTTTTTTTCTTTTGTAAAATTATATCAACTCGTAAACACATCGTAATCCACTTTGAACTGTCAAAATATGTCCATTATGGTTAAGGAAAATACTTTTTAATGAAGAAACTCACTGATTTTCTGAAATTTTTAAATTAATTATTAGTTTGTTGTCAGTAGATTCAGAAAATCTCGATGAGTTTTACCCTGTTATTAAGATGAATACAACACTAATAAATATAGTATATGACTTCGTCTTACCTCCTCAGCCGGGGAACTTCCTGCGAGAGCAACCAAATGCAAATTATCTTTGCACACAGAAAAATTTGCCTCGCACATTTCTTTCATAATCTAAAAGGAGTGAAAAAAGTCAATTATTTTAATATGTAGCATAGATTATAATTTGTGAATGAAATAAATCTTAAAAACTATATGCTGTAATCAGATTTTTTTTATTATTGAAAAACTCTAAAAATTGAGTGTTGTTTGAAGTTCATACCCAACCGAGCGTTCATAAAGGGTGTAGTTAAATCTAAATTCCAATAAATAAGAAAGCTCGCACCAAGATAACTTGCTTCATTTATGAATTATTTTCGTCATTATTTTTATTTTATTTTAGGATCGAAGCGGCCGAACCAATTTTGGGTTTAAGACTACTAATGTTCGATTCCGAGACCTTGTCATTTCAAGCTCAATCCAGAAGACAAGGAAACTCCGGGATCAAGTGTTGGGAGAAATTAAAAAATAACAGGGACCGAATAACATTGTCGTAAGTACTCCAGATCCTTTCTTAATGCTGAAATTATGTTGGTTTTCTTCTATTTCTTTTCTTTTTTTTTTTAACTTTAAGTACAGATATTAAAAATAAAATACTCATTTAGTAACTATTTTAAAATTTATTAACTATTTAAAAATTTATTAAATTTAAATAGCTCTATTTTCTTTAAAGATAATAATTCTTAAGAAATAAAATTGCTTTTAAAGGCAAAATTCTAATTATAATGAAGGGGGGGAAAATTGAATTTTATTGCAAAAATAAAATAAATAAAAAATAAATAAATAAATACAATTCTTCATATTTCATCTATTACAAAAATTTCTGTTTCAATTATTTATTCTTTTGAATTAAATATTTTTTTCACTGAAAAATAAAATATTTTATAAAAATATATAATTTTTTTTCGTCACTCCATATTACAAACGAAAAATTATTTTCTTTTTAAATATATTTTTCATGTCTAAAGGAATGGTAAGTTAATGAAATTTTTTTTAAAAAAAATCATGTATTCCAATCCAAAAGATCAAATTAAAATAGAAGATTTCTTCTAAAATAATTAAATAGATATTTTAACATAGATATTTAAAATAAATTAACCCGTTATTTAGTCTTAAAAGTAGACAGAATTCCGGAACTATACCATTCGGTATAGCAAAATTTTTTAATATTACATGAATTTTGAGTCGCAGTAGTGGCAATTTTTTATACCCCATATTTTTGACCTTTCATTTTAGCTTCGCTTTGCTATCAACAAGAGTTTTACAGATACGTACAGAGCGCAAAATAAAAAAATGGGTCACTCTGAATAACTTTTGATCTAATGCTCGGATCTTAACGTTCTAGGACTCAATCTTAATGTCTCAAAGGGGTGACCCTCAAATATTCTAATTAATAAGTGAAAATGATATTACGTGAAAGTTACGAAATCAGGCACAAAACCGTACTTTCTCTGAATAAACCTATATCCCCCCCCCAACAGATTCCGATTTCTAACCCCCAAAATATAGGGGGCAGCCACAATTTTGAAAATACGGTCCTCTTAGTTTGGTCAGGATAGCCGTCCAAAGTTTCGACTCCTTAATGTTAATTTCATTTTTTGAATATTTCGCCATACATAGAGAACTTTTTAAGCGAATTGAAAACTTTTTGCCCGCAACTGTAAAATTCATTTATCCAAAGATGATTTCATAAAATAATATAATTTTTTAGTGAATATTTATTATTTTTTATTGTTTCATTTAATGAGAGTCAAAAAATTTTGAATTGTAAGGTATACAATTTTTTACATAATTTTAAAGAATGTCATTTTAAAAGGCAAAGTACAAAGTTTGAACGAAATCAGTCCGATAGTTCCTGAGAAAATGTATTTTAAAGAAGCCATATTTTTAAAATGTAATTTCTCAAGAACTACTCGACCTATTTCGACCAAATTTTTTACTTTGCCTTTTAAAATGACATACTTTAAAATTATGGTACAGCAAGGTAGGGCGAAATACGCAAAAAATAAATTCAACATTCAGGGCTCCAAATTTTGGACCGCTCTCATGACCAAACTATGGGGGACCGTATTTTCAAGATTGCGGCTTTTCTCTGTATTTCTGGGGTTCAGAAATCTGAATCCGTTGAAAAAAAGACATGTTTATGCAGAGAAAGTTGTGTCTGATTTCAAAACATCGTTTTTACTTATTAATTAGCATATTTGAGGTCACCCCCTCAAACCATTAAGATTGAGTCCTAGAAAGCAATAATCCATCAAGCATTAGATCAAAAGTTATTCAAAGTGTTTTTATTTTACGCACTGTACTTCCCTTGTAAGTAGTGTAAAAGAATATTTTTGATTAAACCATGAACTATGTTTGGTTCTCGGTCCCACTAAACCACTTTTGTGTAAAGCCGCACCGTTTTTGGTGTACTTAAAAGTAAATAAAATAATTAACCTGTAGAGTGAACTTTCTTCGAATTGCATTGCACAATGAATTCTCTTCTTTATCTAAAGTCAGAGTGATTTCTTGTTTTAGAAGTTCACTCAGAGATTGTACTGAAAAAAAGAAAGAAATCACTCTAATTATGGTGACTAAAATACCAATGAATAATTTATATCAATATCGATGTTATTGAAGAAAGGTAATTCTCATGTAAATAAAAGAGTTACATATTGACGATGGAGTCGTTGCAAGCAATGTAAAGTAATACTGAATTAAATGAGATCAATCAGACTAATACTTTAAAAGCGTGTTATAAGCAAAAAGTACAATTTTGTGCTCGCACTTGTTTACGCGTCTTATATTGCTATACAGATAAGTGTGACGACTAAGACTTTTCCCAATGAGTACTGTCAAATTAGGTGAAAAGCGTTACAACGAACTTTCTCAATTAAATGTGGTTTCATCAGAGTAATACAAGAGACAATTTTAAAGTCGTTATCTGGAATTGAACTACAACTGTTTAGCTTATTTTCTTGATATGTAACTTATGAGTCGATGTCAGGAGTGAAAAGATAATACACTCCTACCGAAAGCAAATTAGAAATAAAACTCTTTGCTCCCAGCTTTTCTTTTTTTTTCTTTCTTTTTTTTCATAGCCGGGTAAAGCAACTAATTTACCGGAGGGGATTCGTGGTTTGGGCCCAATACCAAATTACATAGTAAAACGAAATTTTTTTTCCCCAAGTAGTTTGGCGTTTACTTAATGATAAGGCACCCAAATTTTTATTTCATTTTTCGCATTATGATGCCAACTTTCATGCCAGTATTTTTAAAACGTGAAATACATTTAATGTGAGCTATTTTCATTTCATAAAATTATTATTTCCTCAAACAAACTTGATGAGCAGTGTTTTTTAATGTAAATAATAAATCCTACAAATGATTTTTTAGAATTCCATAGATGCTTTGCTAAATACTAGAGTACGAATATCATGCACCCTACATAATTTTCATCGCTCACATCAGCAACTCTTACTCTAAAAGTTAAATTTTAGTATTTATTTTCATGGTTTAGCTAAATTAAATTTTGAATTTTAAAGGCTGTTTTATATGTCTAGAAAAATATGTCTTTTAAAAATGTGATTAAAAACCATGCAGTTTATCCTAAATTCTTTCCGGCCTCTGAAGGAGTTTTTCTCCCGACGTATCCCATTAGACACTGAGAATATCCATTCTTTAATATTAAAAACATCTGATGCATTCACTTGTTCTAAATGAAGAAACAAAATATTTTACTTTTGTTGTCTTCTGTGTCCATATCCCTTCCGCTAATCAGGTCATCCAAGATGGAGTTTAAATCGACAGATTCTTGTAAATCAGACAGTTGCTTTTTTTTCCTCCATAAATCTAAAAATGTCATTCTCACCATTACATTTACAATATGAAGGTATTTATGTTAGTTGATTCGATACGCATTCTTACTCCGTGCTGCGGTCCCCGCATGGGTTTTGCCCTATCGCCGGCGTGATGACCGCAGGCAGATTCGATACACAGAAAGGGTTAACGATGGATGGTATTAAAAAAGTCTTTTGAAATCAGTTCAGTGCTTGCGCAGGAAATGATTTGCTTTGCATGATGAAAGTGCCATGCAACACAAAAAAATAGAAAAGGCAATGAAAATAATGTTATGAGTTCGTAAACGTGAGTATAATTTTGTTAATATTCTTTTGTTATGAGGCTAAATGTTTCAGACCAATCCTAAATAAACAGTTTAATTGGAAAATTAACAAGAAAGTTGCATAATTTTAACGTAATTTTGAGAGAAAATAGCACCTTATGTATTCTTTATGGAAGAATCAATTTGGCAACATTTTTTGCCGACATGGCGATAATCGTAGTGACTATTTCGGTGACAAAGAGATAGTTCTGGAAATTTCGAGTACCAAAGCGATAGCCCCAATGCGGAGTTTTGCAAAAATCGTCTAGAATCTTGTCCGAAATTCCTCCGGAGTTCCGTCACTTAGAAAAAGTAAATAGAAGGGTAGTGTCAAAGAGTATTAGTCTGAAACTGCATAATAGCTTTTAATTTTTGTAGTCTTAAGGCCTGTTTCATTCATCTTCTACCGAAACGAACCCCAGTGCTTAGTACTATAAGTAAAAAAAAAAAAACTAGTAGATTTAAATCTATTGAAATTAAGATAAATAAAAAGTTTAATACATAAATGAAATTTATATACTTTAAAGACAACAAGAAACAAATTTGAAAAGTTGTCTTGTTTCTTTTTCTTCAAGTTTTATATTTTATCGTCGGTTTTATTCCGGACACAACTCGAAATGTGCGTTTAAGAAAATGGATACAGTTTTTCAAATTCCTTTTATAAACACTTTAATTTCTCAAAGAATAAAAAAAAATTTCAGATGCATTTGTAATGTTATATCGTCTATTTGCATAAATCAAGTGGTAGATTTTGAGTTTTTTTTTTTTAAGACTTCAAAAGTCAACAGTTATTTTTACAAGGTTCACACGGGTCCTTTATAATAGTGGTAGCAAAGTTGGAACTTATTGAAAAGTATAAACTATTAATTGTGTTTTGTTTACAAATTGATAGTTTGTGATAATTAGGTACTTGCACATCAAGAAGAAGATCCCATATACCCACACATGTGACCTGTAACGTCAGTGTCAGCTGATCGTTTGTAAGTAAAATGGCATGTTAAAGTTAAGCTAAGCTTCTCCACATAATTTGAAATGAAATGTTAATCAAATACTGGTCCGTATCGCTCATTGAATTTGTTAAAATATAATTCTTTCTCGTCTACATCTTTTACTTAACTTAGATTTATTATTTGTTTATGTATTTTATTGTAACCGTGATGTATTTTTAATTTGTGTACCTGGCAACTTCGATGCGTAATTAGTTTGTTTATGTTCTACATGACTTCGTGCCTTTCTTTGTGTTGAGTTAGAAATATGAAGTGAGAGAATTGAAATTTTTGTGGAAGAATATAGTATGCGTTACTTGAGTGAATTGATACTTGACAGGCTCGGCTTACTAGAAATAGAATGGGAAGAACAGTTGCTAACGTGAACTAGGGCTTCTCTATACGCTTCTCTATACTGGCTCTATTTTTATATTTATTATTTCTCTCTCTCTCTCTCTCTCTCTCTCTCTCTCTCTCTCTCTCTCTCTCTCTCTTTATATATATATATATACAGCAAAATAAATAAATACAAAAAAACCAGAAAAAAATTAGGAAAAACAATAAGTATCATTTATTGCGCATAAGCTGCAAGTAAATAGAACTCATAAGATAAGTATAAAATGAAGATAAAACAAAGGTAAATAACAGACAAAAGAAAAAAGGAGGGGGGGGGAAATAATAATGACAAACAACTGGGGAAAGAAAAAGAATTAATTAATTTAAAAAAAAAAAGGATAAAGTTTTTTTAAAAAACTGGAAAATAAAAGATATAATCTTTTCAACAGCCCACACGATTATATCCGAAAAAGAGTGCTTTCTAATATTGTATCAATATAACCAAAGCAAAATATATCAATACAATAGTGTGAGGAGCACTCAAAAAAATTTTTTATAAAAATTACGACAAAAAAAATTAAACACAATAAGTAAAAATAGCACGTAAAAACAGAAAATAAAAAATAAAGGAAGAGCAGAATAAAACAAAATCTATAAAGCGAGCAGTGAAATATAGCGAACTTACATGAACGGGAAATTTTTCAAGAATGATTTAAAATGTTTACGTAACAAGATTGCCAGATTGCAAAATATGAAAACTATGAAAACAAAAGCGCAAATTGAGTGTAACTAGAGGAATTAAAGTGCGTTCTTGCTGCATTACTGAAGTCCGTTTGATTTGTTAGTTACCAAGGATGGATCAGAAAACGGATGTACGCGAGGTAATGTTATACTGAATAATTTAAAGAAGTTGACTATAAATAATTTCTAAAATTATAATTTAAAGAAGTTGACTATATATAATTTCTAAAATTATAATTTAAAGAAGTTGACTATAAATAATTTCTAAAATTATTTATAGTCAACTTCTTTAAATTAATCAGTATAATATTACCTCGCGCACATCCGTTTTCTGATCCATCCTTGGTAACTAACGAATCAAACGGACTTCAATAATGCAGCAAGCACTTTAATTCCTCTAGTTACACTCAATTTGCGCTTTTGTTTTCATAGTTTTCATATTTTGCAATCTGGCAATCTTGTTGCGTAAACATTTTAAATCATTCTTGAAAAATTTCCCGTTCATGTAAGTTCGCTATATTTCACTGCTCGCTTTATAGATTTTGTTTTATTCTGCTCTTCCTTTATTTTTTATTTTCTGTTTTTACGTGCTATTTTTACTTATTGTGTTTAATTTTTTTTGTCGTAATTTTTATAAAAATTTTTTTTGAGTGCTCCTCACACTATTGTATTGATATATTTTGCTTTGGCTATATTGATACAATATTAGAAGGCACTCTTTTTCGGATATAATCGTGTGGGCTGTTGAAAAGATTATATCTTTTATTTTCCGGTTTTTTAAAAAAACTCTATCCCTTTTTTTTTTTTTTTCAATAAATTAATTATTTTTCTTTCCCCAGTTGTTTGTCATTATTATTCCCCCCCCCTTTTTTTTCTTTTGTCTGTTATTTACCTTTGTTTTATTTTCATTTTAAACTTATATATATATATATATATATATATATATATATATATATATATATATCCGATTCAGGGGCTCTAAGGTAAACAAATGCCACGTTTTAACAACCAATCAGGATCGAAATACCCACAATACGGCACTTGCAGGTATCATCATTAAATAATTGTTTGTTTTGAGTTATAAATCATTTTTTTGCAGTTACATCGTTTTAAAATTTCCATTATACGTTAGTTTCCAGTTTTGAAATAAGAATAAAAACTAAATAGATATCTCGTCTAATTATTCCCATCCGTGCTTTTATTTGAATAAAAAATGCATTTTTTGTATTGTTTCTCTATTTATTTTTGTTTAAAAGTATTAAGACGTTCTTTTTCACCGAATAAATTTTTAACAAAAATCAAAGCATGCTATTTAAGTGCAACAGGACAAAAAAGTAATTTTTGTGTCACAAACTGATTGGGTAAATTACGAATTAAGAATATCTAAAATATTTCAGAAAATTTCATGCAACATGTGAAAATAAGCATCTTAATATTGTCAGATACATTTAAGCACTAAAGAACATTTTTAAAAAAAATGTCGTCTAATTAATTTATTTAGACTATTTTCACATTTCTAGCAAATGACACAATTATTATGCAACATTATCGTGACTATTAAATTAGTTAAACAAAATATACTTTTAACGCGTCTTTAAACATGTAAGTTAATTTTATAAATTTTATTGTAATATTTATGTCATATGTTATAACCAATATGTAAGATATAGATGGGGAACTTTTTATTAAAATGTTCATTTATCATATAAAAATTTAAAATTTTCAAAAACTTACATATAATTATGAAGTATTAAATTTTTTTTTCATTTTCACCATTTACTAATACATTAGCTCGAAAACGCAGTTCTCAAAATTCAGTGTATCAATAATGTCTGTAACAGCGTTACTTTAATAGATTGCAATTGTAAGTGATTACAGATATATACTGCTATATAATCAATGACTTGTAATCGCGATTGCATGTAAAAACGTTTACAAGTAATCATTATCTCTTTTTTTATATAGTCACAATGATTTGTAATCACTTCCAGAAATGATTACAGGAAATCATAATTGCAAGTTATCAAAATGGTAATGATTATATGCAATCGTGATTACAAATAGTCAAAGTACACAGTTACAATATTAATTTCAATCATCAGATCTATGTGTGATAGAATATGCAATAAAAGTATGATCAGTGCGCAAAATAAAAAACGGACCGCCCTGAATAACTTTTGATTTAAAGATCGGATCGTTACGTTCTAGGACTCAGTCTTAAGGAATCGAAGGGGTCATCTCAAATATGACAATTAATTAACGCAGGCGATATTTTACGAAATCAGACACAAAAACTTACTTTTTCTGAATAAACATACCATTTACTTTGACGTACTCAAATTTCTGACCCTCGAAATATAGGGGGTAGCCGCAAACCGTGAAATATAGTTTCAATAGTTTGGTCAGGAGAGCTGTCTTAAGCTTAGACTCTTTTTACTTTTACTTGCGTTTTTTTGCAAGAATTTTTTTTTTATCGAACTGAAAAATACTGCACACAATTATAAAATTCATTTATCTAAAGACAAGTCAATGCAAAGTATAACTTTTAATAAATATTTATTATTATTTTAGTTGATAATAGTCGAGAAATTTTTGAATTGTAAAGCATACACTATTTTACATTACTTTAAAGAATGCAATTTTAAATGGCAAAATACAAAAAATTTGAACGCAACCGGTTGTAGATATCGAATTTGAAAAAGTATTTCTTGAAGGGCACCACCTCTCACATTAAGCCACAATGTTTCGCCAACTGCGTCTTAAATTATACAGTTAGTAGTTACGCGATTCTCGAATCCGGAGCTTTCCCTATAACAATAATGCTTATTTTTTTAAATAAGTAAGAGAACGTATGTACGAAATTTCTAGTTTTGTAGTAAAATTTGGGTTGGACATTTAAAAGGCGCGTTTTTGGATTTTTCAATTTTTTTTTAATACGTATTTTGAGCTGTGTTCATTTGGCTAAACATGCATTTCGTGCAGTTTTTTCAATACACATTTACATTTCACGTTGTATGATAAAAAAGCTCACCAACGAGATTTTACAGTAATTTTTTTTTCAACATTAAAAGAATAATGCAATTATATCACAATAGAGTCCTGAAAATAGTTCAATGCATCAGAAAATCTTACTTCATGAAAGTTCATGAATTAAGATGAAAGTGATAAAATGAAAGAAATTTTAAAAGATCAACTTATAGAAATTTATAAAAACATCAGGAAGCTTTTTAAATACTAAGGAAAAATTTTCGGTCAACATTTATTGTCACCGAAGAGAGAGAATATTCATTAAAATGCAAGTGCTGTATTAAAAGTGTTTAAATGTTTTGAAGAACAAAACGGTTTTACCTGTTTCCACTTCGGCTATTCGGCTGGCAGCCTGAAAAGAATGTTTTTCTTCTTGCCTAATTGAGTCTTCCGCCGAACGACGACGTCTTCTTCTCAACTAAAAAATAAGAAATGAATACTAAAAAAATTAGACTTTATTAGTCTGGTTTCAATAAAAATGTCTTTATATTCTTTAAAATACTAGTTACCTGAAGATCGAATGATGTCTGAGTACGTATGTAGGAAGTGGCGTCGTCTTCTGTCGCTCTTCGCTTCTTTCTCTTCTTCACTCCGTGGCTGGTGACCATAGAGAAAGAAGATATTCCTCCTGTAAACACATATACTGATAAACCAAAAACAATATCAATAAAACACTGTTATAGAGATTTCCTTCTCCTTAAAAATCGTAAACAAAATGTTTAGAATAGATATTTATAATGGTTCTTCAGAAATAAAAGTGTAGACCTAAAATCTTAAAAGCAACTTACGGCTGACAGTCATTCTGCCATCGCGAAACATCTGCATTTGTTCGGATCTGAGGTCCATCCTTTCCTTGTCGTTGAGGGCATCGCTGGGTGCAAAACGGACGATGTCATCAGTTGTGACCATTTTGTTTACCACAATCACAGTTTTGTCAATCTCGGGTGGCAAACTGGTAGATGTTAAACCGGCCACATTATAATTGGATTTCTTATTTCCAGACATACTAAAAAGAAGAAAGATTGATGTTTACAAGACCCTCATAGATTTTAGATGGTTAAATATAATTGGTTTTACCCTCGAGGATTTTTAATTACAACGAAAAATCTTAAAAAGGTAAAAAATACTCGATTGAAGTAACCTTTTAGAAAGTTTTATACCATATCTCTTATACCTGAATAGATTGTAGTTTTCATGACAAAAATTTGAAGAAATACACTAGGAAAATACACTGCAAAAAATACTAAAACAAAAAAAAATATTGCAAAAAAGTACTATAAGTATACTTTTTTTATATTCTAACATTAATTATAATTTTAATAAAGAATAAAAATGTATAATTAAGACCAATTAACATTTGATAGAAATCATTTAAAATTTACATAACGATCTATTATTACACTTACATTTAAAGATCGATAAATTACATTTAATTTGTTAAGAACTACAAAACGAAATTCAACGAATTTCCAACCAGCATAAAATATCGAATATCTAAGCTAATTCAAGCTACTGAGAAAGACTGTTTATGAGTCATGACAAGGAAACTTGAAGCTATTTTCGAAGAAAGGGAGTCCAGCTCCCCCTCCGGCAAAATTTACATATATTTTGGGAATAAAACCAGGTCTTGTAATTGTTTCTCGAGGAGCTGCTAATTCAAGGATAGGTAGTGTACCTGGAGTTGTCACATTTGGCGATTGCGCAATGTCCTTGAGAATGAAAACTGGTTTCAATCGTCTGACACTGATGACTGTTGTTCTTTTCACGAATGACCAGACGAAAAGTCTTTTCTGAAAACTCAGCGACTTTGTATGATCAATTCTATATGGGGCCTGAAGAGGCATTTTTAACTCTGTCTCTTCTCACAAAAACATGAGAGCACAATCCAAGAATTGAATAGACAAACGCTTTCATACGTGAATGTTAAGAAGTTGCATTCGGTTTCAGGTCTAACATGCAGGTTCTCAGTTTTTACATTAACTCATGATTGACATTTAAATTTGAAGGTTCAAAGAACTCCGTTGGCAGTCGCAAGGGGGGAGGGTTTATAGACGAGTTCAGTGCTGGTAGTCTTCTTTTAGAGCATATCTGAAAACAAATGGAAGAGATTCAGTCCATTTTACATCAGAATAGCATTTCAGATCATCTTCAAAGACTCTGTGAAAGTACTCAATTGCTATAAGGTGGGGTACGCACTCTGGTTGTTCCAGTCATTGAGATAAAATAGGTTGCTCTTGAATTGACGGTCTGTTGTGATGAGGAAAAGTAGACCATATTTGGATAGTCGTGCGATAAATGAGAATAGCTCTTGGCCATCGTGCGATTCTTTCGATGCAAGTTAAGAGGTACTCGCATCCAATAGTAAGTCCAACAAGATCTATCTGCAGATGGAGCCGATGTAGCGGCTGGCTTTGTCCTTCTGACAGATGATACAGGATAGAGTAAATTCCACAACATATAAATAACCATACGAACCGTGAGAGGATGAGTTTCTTCAATGCAACAGCACCAGGGTGTGTTAAATTGTAAGAGATTTTAAAAAAGTTTTTCGAAAGTCTTTTGGTACATAAAAGAGTTGTTTGTTGGGGCTGATGTCGCAATATATTGAATGTAGGCCCTGCAAATTCATCAGCTGTAACTGTAACATTGTATTTATCTTCACTTTTGCTGAGTAGTGCATCTTCATCAGTTTCTTTGGGCATCAGTTATGCATGAGAAATCAAGTAGAGGTAAACTAATGGAGCTTACGAGTGAAAGCGCTACGTTGTCAGAACTGGTCACATGCCGTGTATTTCAGCTTTATTGAGAAATAAAGTGAAATATATGTAGATGTCGAAGCTAGTGTGGTAAGCATGAATCTAATTTTTTTTAAATGCGTAAATTAAGAAACGTAATATTTATGTAGTTTTGAGTTTTGAGATTATGCTGGAAGGGGATTTGTAAATGGCAAGTAATTCACAATCGCACTATTTTTCTATATATTGCTGTATTATTTGCTATATTTTTTCAGTTAATGAGAGCTTACGGGAGAAAAAAACCGAGGGGTTTTGGTCCACCAGGAATATCTGTATTTAAAACAGCGCCAATGGATGAGAGAGTGTGATGTTTTTAATCAGAGGTGTGATGTTTTTGCATTTTTTATGGAGATTGTGGGTTTATGTCAATTACTTGTGTTATTGATTCAATAGGTTTTAAACACAGGCGCGTTTATTACAAATGAAACATCAAACCCATTAAGAATGCGACCGAGTGGTAGATAGCTATCAATCAGATCCCATACATTTTCGGCGTACTTACATCGTATCATACTTAAGTTAATCACACATGACTGACTGCCATCCGTCGGTACAAAAGGATATTACTTAATATTATTCATTTATAATATTCCTCCCTTCCAATCTGAAAAAACTGAAGAAAATATATTAATCAAAATACACTGTTACAAAACAAGTTTATCTTGAGGTTTCCGTATTCGTTGAGATCGACGAAGGATATAGTTTTCATTATCAGTCTTTGTAGAGATACTAATGTTCACACTGTCTTTAGCTAAATTGTCAATAATCAGTGGAATGTCACAAATAGGGATATTGTCAATAGCATTTTTCATTGTAAATCCTTCAGATGATTCATCTTCTCCTGAATATCCTAAAGTACTCACCACAGATTTATCAAATGGCTGTTGGATTACATGAGCTGGTGAGTGCGTCACTCCTGGTTCAGCGAGTTCAGGCAGTTCATTATCCTTAAGCTGACTACTTCATAAAATCTGATCAACATGACGTCTCCATAGTTGCCTATTGACGTTAACAGTATAATGTAATCACGGCTTACAACTGTTCCCAAATTCCACTTTGCATCTGGTTTCCTATAGTTTCTATCATCTCCAACCTTGAAATGCTGATCTTTAAAATCAAACTTGCTTTTTTGGGTTCTTTCTTCCATCTCTCTTCTAAAAACAGGTCTCAGCAGATCTATTATAGTTCTCGTTTTAATAGCAGCATGACAGGGGTTTTTAACACTGTAACATTTGGTGCTTTTCAATAATACATCAAAAATTTTGAAATTTTTTGATGTATAGTTCCAGGATAATTTTTGCTACACGTAGTAATTGCTTCATTGTGAAAACATATCATACTGTCTAACCATTACTTGATGGTTTATATGGAGCACAAGTTTTGTGCTTAATTCCATTCAATCGTATGAATTGTTCAAATTTTTCAGAAACTGTGGACCGTTGACACTAACCAAGGTAATTGGAAGACCAAACCTTGAAAAAAGGTCTCTTAGACAATCGATAGTGGCATGAGCAGTATGGGCTGAACTTCAAGCCGTATAGAATTAGCATCGTCTATTATGTGAAAATAATGTTCGAAAAATAGTCCTGCCTTTAAATGCGATTCTATTTTAACTCCTTTCATTCCCTGAAATAATCTTTTGATATAGCGTTGCCAAACAGCGAGCCCTGCATTAGTCCGGACATAAGTCTTATACATGCATACAGCCTTTTATGTGTAATTATTTATTATTATTATTTTCTTTTTTTTTTATATCTAGATGAACCTTTATTTATAGATACGCATGACTAAAGTCTATTTTAGAAATATCCCATTTAAACACGAAAATATTTCCTCAAGTCTCGATAAAGGATGCTGCGGTACTTCTAAATTTGCATTAAGGTCCGATATCGGATTTCTTACCAAATTTCTCGAGCAGCTGCATAGAAAATTGAATTTATTTTGTGCGATTTTCGAAATTCCTATAACAATATTCATTTTTGGGTTCTTTGCATTTTAGGAACAACCTGGAATTTCTACGGTTGTGAAATTTTCTTTTTTCCCTGTTCTGATTTCGAGACTATTCTGATTCACCCACTTGCTTAGTTAGCTGAGCAACTTACATTTTGAGCAAATATGTTTTGTCCGCGACAACAGTATGAACTTGTTGATGAGAAGTAAAATCATTTATTTTGTCATCGACAGTAGCTAGCTGATCGCCATTAAGAGCTGCCAATATTGTTTGGACACTGTTAGGGAATCTCTAAAACCAGAAAGATTTTAAAAGAGGATCAACTGGTTGATGATGATGCTTGATGAACGAAACTCCGTGCATCATCAACCAGCATCGAGTCTAGAGTTGCTGAGAAACAATGTTTATGAGTCTTACGTTACGATCAGCGAAAGTTGAAGTTATTTTTGGAAGGATGGTAGCTAGGCGCAACCACCGCAATATAATTATTTAAAATAACAAAAACAAAATTTAAATCGTGAAATGTTTTTTTTTAAAAAATATTTCATTTCATTTGGGTTTTTCTCCTAAGTCACATATTTTGAAATAAAAACTGTATTTTCTTCTATTATTTTTAACCTCAGGGGGTTATAAATGATCGAAAAAGTCAAAATCTGACAAATTAATACTTAAGGACTGGTAGATTATTGAAATACTTTAGGAGGCATTATCACTGCGATCCACCCAAACACGTAATTTTTTTTAATTAATAAGATGAAGAGAGCGAGGCAGTGAGATTAGTATTAGTAGTACTTTATTTACGTCGAAATAGAACTCCACAATGAGCTATTGGCGACGTTTTGAAAAATATCCTTCAGGATGATCTGAAGACACATATTTGATCTTCTGTGGAAGGGATGACTCCGCTTTTGTTGCCCTACGACCTGTGCATGAAGTCAAGCACTTAACGATAGAACAGTTTAACGAGGACTGATACCACACATCCTCGGTTCCTCCACCAACTGGCTGATCAAAGTGTTACCCACTCGCACACTGAATGCTGTCAGCAATGCTTGACTTCGGTAGTCATCTGGGAACCATGTCTTAGAGATCAGTCCACTGCGGGGTACTTTAAAATTCGACAGCGCCGAGAATCGAACCACGCATTTCGTGACCAGCAATTTGGTGCTTCCCTCGACGTCCACCTGGAGAGAACAGTCTATACCTTGGAGAACAAAGAGCACGGGGCGAGCTCATATGATCAGAAAGTCGCGTCCCTAATCCTGGTTGCCGGGAGAAAAGTGTTGAACCAAGAGGACTCTTCAATTCTGCTTTTAACATGTAAAGTCCAAGGCGGGCTTCTCATACTTTGAATCGATTTTTCTTGTTTAAGAATCGGAGTGATCAATTAAAAAAAAAAAAATACTAATAATTTTTTCAATCTTTCCTATCCACGAAAATGTAGGTCAGTTTTTTTTTTAATCTTTATTAGTTTTTGTAATATTGCCTTTGAAACTCACTTTGAAGTCACTTTCTACCTTTGAGTAAGGGAGGAAGGCAACTTTCATCCCCAAGTTCATTCTCCAAAAGACGATTGCGGTCTAATCTTCACCGTAGGTGGAAAATATTTTTCTCTCACTGTCCTTTTGAAGAACTGATATGGGGAGCGTTTTAAAAACTGATACATAGCTTACTTTTTATTTATAAGCTTATGATTTATTAAGAAAATTATATTCGCTGATAATTCGTTCATTCTATATACATTTTATTTAATTAGTAGTAATAATTTTCTTGTTTTTATTCATTTTGAGAGTGGAATTTAATTTTTAATTACATTATTCCCCTTTATTTTAAAACTTTTTTCCTTGTTTTTTAAAGATGTTTCAGAATTAATAAATTGAACTTCTGAATAAAGTGAGATCAATTAAAATCGAGACAATGACGTAAAGATCTTCCTTTATACTATAAAGCATCACAAAACTGCAGTTTTCCTTTTTTTTTTAAAAAAATTATATCGTACACTCATTTGTAGGTTTAAAAAAACATTTAAATTAAAAAAATTTAAAAGCTTGCAATTTTTCCATTCCATAAATAGTTTTAATTACTCCAATAGCTGGGATAGTTTGTTTTTCCACGGTAAGGAAAAAAAATAGCTAGTACACAAGACCACACATCATCCAAACATGAACAAGCACTTAGCCCTGTTTTTGGGGCTTTAATGTAAATACACAAGAACACTAAAGTCTTATGAAATTTTTATTTAAATCAGTAAATGAAGAAAAATATGAAAATATACGCATGTAAAATTCTTTACATGCGTATTGTAAAATTCTTTAAAAAAAAGGAAGTAAAAGAACATTAGTGGACATAATTTATATTCACGAGAGAAAAATACAAACGGTATCGAAATATAATGAATCGCTGCTTAGGAACGCAACACTGAAAATATTGAAACCAGTTTGATTGCCAGATAAAATAGAAAGAATGAGAAATGTGATTATTATAAACACCACGAAATTTCATCACGATAAATTAAAAAATAAAAATAAGTTGTAATACTTAGAGTTAAGCTTCTCTTTGTTACTTCTGACAGTCAAACTGGTTTTGATGTTTTCAGACCTGATTCCTTAGTTGATTCACCAGATTTTGAAACTATTAGTCTTTTTTTTATTGTTTTAATATTAATCTGTAATTCCTAATTAATACACTTTTTAAAACTTTTTTTTCGCAATATTCTAGAAATATATATTAAGACTAGTAATTATGCAATATCTTATGTATTTAATCACGAGAAATTTTTCGAATTCATATTAAAAGTGTGTATTGTAATTTTTATCCACAATTTTCCGCTAGAACAATGTATGTAATCAATGTGTTATTTTAATTTCTCTTCCCTGACCTTCTTTTGCCATGGAGAAGAGTTTTCTGAGTAGAAATTTCTGCACTGCAAACTTTAATTAGTGTAGTTATAGTTAATTAAAATATAAGAAATCTAACCCGCATTAGCATTACATGGAGAGGAAAAACACGAAAACCTCCCAGGGTTGGCCAGCATACCATCTATATGAATATATCTCCTAGATATCCATAATTTTCTGTAGTTTTGTATTTGATAAAATTTTGTAAAGTAAACTTGTCTCAATCTGTTGTTATATTGTAAGTTTTAATGAAAATCAATAAATGCCTTTTCTTTCAAAAATTTCGGTATTGTACTTTTTTATAAATTAATTTCGATTATTTTGATAAATCTTTCTATTAATTACAGTGAACAGCTTCACAAATCTATATATTAAAATGTAAAATAACACGAAGAGGATAACATGAAATGAAGAGGATTTCTCAGAGTATCCTTTGACCAAGGTCTATACATACCTGATGTTGTAAGTGGACGTATGTTCTCCCATGACGCTCTTTTCCACCTCCCTCTGCCGATGGTTCAGAAGAAGTCGGGTGGCGAAAGCGTCAGCCAGGTGCCTCTTGAAGTTCTTCACTCTCCCGTCCTCCACTTCATTCTCAGAGAAACGAATCTCGGGAATGCTTCCGTTGGCCAACTGAACCAACTGGAACGGGACAGTGTACAGCTCGGCCGCCGACACTGAAATTCACATTGAAATAAACATTTCTTAATTTTTAGGAAGGATAAGCAGGCAGAAGGAAACAATAAACTTAACAGCATTGTCGTCTGTTTTGCTTTTTGACCTAGCTTGTCTAAGCTAAAATAAAATCTCACGGCAATCTTTGCTCTAATTTCAAGGAGAAACAGCCGAAAGAAACCTTATATACCGATTATTAACTTAACCATCCCAACATACAAATTGTTGTTTGTCTCCTTCTTTGACATCAGTTTCCGTTAGTTTATCTAATGCTGTTCAAGATATCTCTATCTAGAAGTTCATCGAAGGGTATTCCCTAGGTTAACTCAGATTCGATTATAAATAAATATAACCCACTACATCTGAAAATCTAGGCAGGTCAGACTGAGTGGCCGAGAGACGGTTCCACAGCGCTCAATTCATTGCAGAAAGAGAAAGTCGGGGTAGTTTCACCTAGCAGATGGTCTAATGCGGTTCACCCATTACTCCCTTTCTTAGGATAAAATCTGATTGTTTTCATGATTTCCACAAGTTTAAGAAAATTTAATAGTTGGAATATTTTTCAATTTTATACATTTTTGACCACTTCCTATTTCTAAATCAAATATGCATGTAAGTTTTAAGAACCCCCCCCCCCCACCCTTTAATTGTAAAAATATTCTATAGATGGTGATAGTATGCCTAGTTTTGGAATTAAAATGATTTTATGTAAAAACAGCTGTTCGAGCAGAAATAAATTAGTTGTTGTGTTTTTGTTTTTGTTGAGTTCGGCTCTTCACTTTTCAATTTCTGTCCAATAAAAATTGGATTTTAAGTTAACGAATTCCTGACAAAAACTGGTCCCTGTTCGGGCGCCAGTTCCTCCCACCTGAATTTATCTCAAAATAAATTCACTTTACTTTTGACAAATAGAGCACAATGAGCATTTGTAGAAACAAATTAAAATCAAACACCTAAAATTCAATCAATTAGGACTCATCAAATATTTAAAACAAAATTCAAATATTACCTGTAAGCAACACTTTTAACACAAAAAGACAATTCTTAATAGACAATTATTCCGTACCCTAAAAAATATAAAAATAACAAATTATAAAAAGATCTTAATATCAAAGTTTCTCAGTAAGACAAACGTTTTGGTCTACTCCTTGTCACTTGTCTACCCCTTTTAGTAAAAGTTATTGAATCAGGAAATAAGTAATCTTGTATTTCTAAATTGTAAAGCTTTTGTACAGGTCGCAACAGTTCACCTGTTTTAGTCTTTATTTTAGCAATTCTGGAGATTCCATCTTTTCCAGGTATCAGTTGTAAAACTCGAGCTAATGACCAATGTGATCGTTTTTGGTCGTTTTGTACAAGTACAATATCATTAACACTCAATGGTCTCATATTTTTTGAGTTCACAGTTTGTTGTCGCAACTGTCCCAAATATTCTGTGCGAAATCTTGTTCGAAGATGTTCGCGCACTTGATGTACGTATTTCAGTCTGTTGTTTAACCTTACTTTGTCGACGTTATCCAGATCAGTCACATCAGACTTCAATTCTTGTAGGAAATGGGACAGAGTTAATGGAGACAAGTCATCTATATCTTCTGTAACGTATGTGAGAGGTCTAGAGTTAATAACTTGTTCGCAATCACATAGCACTGTGACTAACTCTTCATAATGCAATACTGCTCTACCTAATACTTTTCTTAAGATACGTTTGACAAGTTGAATTAATCTCTCCCACCAACCACCCCACCATGCGGCGGTTCGCGGGTTAAATTTCCATTGAATTTTCTGCACAGCCGAAAACTTAGCTATCTGTGCCCAATCGGTGTTTGTTAAAGCATTGTTTGCACCAAGGAAATTAGTCCCATTATCACTGTACACTATCGTTGGTCTACCTCTTCTGGCTATGAAACGTCTAAAAGACTGAAGAAAAGCTTCGGTGGATAATGCGGTAGTGAGCTCGAGGTGTATAGCTCTATAGACTGCACATGTGGGCAGGACAATCCAGGCTTTGTGACCACCTTTAAGATACAAAGGGCCAGCTAGATCCACTCCTGTCACTTGGAAAGTTGCAGCGTCTTGAACTCGTTCTGCTGGCAAAGCAATGGACTCTGTTTTAGTTCCTTTAGATGTGAATCTCTTGCAAGGTACACAACGCTGTACAACTGTTTTAATAGTTTTCCTGGTCTTTATGATCCAAAAGTTCTCCCGTAAATTACACATCAATAGAGGAACTCCAGCATGACGTAACTCTTGGTGCTTCCAGGAAATCAGCGAGTGAACAACAGGATGATCTGATGGCAGTAGTACGGGATACTTAAACTCATATGTATCCTTCCTGTACATGACCTGTGGTTTAACTCTAATAACTCCGAACTGGTCGAAAAAGGCTCTAAGATTTTTGTACTCATTTTTCTCATACTTATGAAGTATCTCTTTTTGAATCAATGTGGGATAAAGGGGGTGAAGAGAGGGCTTTAAATAAAAGGAGATACGCTAAACTTAACAAAATATATTAACAAAAATAAGATACATATTCTGCTGGCGTTCTACTCGAGCCAGACATTCCAACTGATTACATCTACATGGTGTACAAGTAAGAGTAATGTAAGTGTAGTGTCCTTGATATCACGTGATTGAGATGGTTGCTTTGTGGATCTGCATTCCACATCAATACAAACAGAGTTCTCTCTGCTGTCTCTAACTCGGCATACGATAGGTCTCTTTCGTAACAGATATGGATCTTTCGTGAATTGTTGAGAAAACGTAATATCCAGGATACAAGTCGTACTATTTTGGTATACGAATAAAAGTACCTATAATACCAATCATCGGGCTTAGAAACTTTATCATGCGCTGTCAATACTGATTTACGTTTTTCAGTATCAATAACCTCTTCTTCAGGTTCAAAGGTACTTTCAGGCCACTACGATTCTGGTTCTCTTAGCCATTATGTACCCTCCCACCATCTCGACTTTAAAAACTCTTTAGTATAACAACCTCTGGAGGGGAGATCTGCTGGATGCAATTCCGAGGGGATGTGCTGCCATTCTCCTCCTTCTGACAAGGATCTTATTTCTTGTACATGATTCCAGACACATGTGCCCCATCGCAAATTTCGTTGAATCCAACACAATGCAGTACTCGAATCTGTCCAGTAACATACTTTATATTCTGGAATTGTTAAGTCAACAATAAAAGTTCTTCCTAGCCGAGCTCCGATTAAGCATCCCAACAACTCCAGTCTTGGAACTGTTATATTTTTTAAAGGTGAAACTCTTGAAGGAGCCTGCACTAAATTCACATAAACACAATCTTTAGTCTCCACCCTAAGAAAAATGCAGGTGGAATATGCAACTCTGCTCGCATCGCAGAATATATGTAAGCTAATCTTCTCATCAATAGATTTATTAATATTCATCCATCTTGGGCTCTTTACATTGGAAAGCAAAATCAAGTACTTGTTCCATTTTGGAAATTTCTGTGACGCAACTCTACAAGAAAGAGTGTCAGTTTCCAACTCCCACTTTAAGCCTAAAACAAAAGTGGATGCATTTGATTTAGAATCCGGAATACTGCCAATATCACAATTCGACCTCCATTCTCTAAGATTAAATTTTGCTAATTAAAGTAACATTTGTGATTCCAAGGCAAACCGACTCGCCTCTTGAATGCCTTTAAAACTTACGAGACAGTTGTCTACATATAGAGATTCCTTTAAAATTTTGGCGGTATTTGAAAACTTATCAGCGGCATTATCTAAATGGCAATTTACCGTAGCAGCTAATAAGAACGGACTACAGTTAAGACCGAACACTACTCGTCTATGTCTATAAATTTTTGTCTCCCCTTTTGAATTACACCATAAAAATCGTAAGTAATTCCTGTCTTTTTCTCTCACCCCAATCATTAAGAACGCTTTTTCTATGTCCGAAATTATTCCGATAGAATATTTTCGAAAACGACTTAGCAAAGAAGGAAAAATTTCAATCAGATTTGAACCTTTCTCGAGACAATCGTTTAACCCACTGACGGTTCTGCACGTAGAAAGTCGTATTTTAACCTGCAGTCTTCACTGCATAGCAAAACCGGTTTTCCAATGTTAATAGATAGGGGAACTGTGTGTAGGGGAGAAACTTTCTCCCAATTTCGCCCATTTTCTTAACCGCCAGTGAAGAAAGCGAATTTTTGCAGTGAGCCGATGCGTAAAACACTGGTATAACTTTCGTTGTTTCACTGTCCTCTTTGAACACTGGCCTATGAGGTAAGTAATGTTCTTTTCAAGTTCTTTCCTCGGGAACCTCTTCAATATTTTTCCCCTGTAACCAAATATCAAAAACCTCCTCATAAACTGTCATTTTATTGTTATCTATTAATTTTTTCCGCATGGAGGCTAAGCGTTTTTCGGCTAACTCTTTGTTAATTTTTAAACGAGAACTATCTAACACAAAAGTCAATGCCACTTCATATCTCCTATCCGAATCTACAGTTAAATTATCCTTAAAATATTGCATGGCTTCGCCGTGGATTTCTGCTTTCGTTTTGGATTCCGCTGGATCCCTAATACCCAGAAAATCTAATTTCCAAATATTTTCTACTGACTTTTCACTCAAAAACAAAGAAACACATGCAAATGATTCATTAGTTCCAGTAGTATTGCCGGGAATTTTGCCAATCAGGACCCACCCTAAATCCGTTCGCATTGCTACTGGCCCACTTTGTAAACATTTAATATTCCCAGTAAATAATTTCCCTGCAAATAATTTCCCTGCAATGTCTGAACCTATCAACAATTTAATTTCATTTTCTCTCTTAATAGAATTCCCTTCTATATCAGTCACCTGAATATTATTTTTCTTAAGTTCTGTTAACCAAGGACCTTTAGGTATTTTCTTTACTTCTGAACAAATAACAGATTCATTTAAGAAATTTACATGGCAATTGCAGTTATTATCAAGACTAATCAAATTAACGATATATTTATAATGTAATTTCTCGCTCGTTTCTACACCTCCAAACACACGTAATTCGTACAATGTGGTACAATTCGTACCACAATGTTTTTTTAACTTCAAGAAATCGATTATATCCTCACTAAGATATGTCCTTTCTGAACCTGTGTCTAAAATTGCTCTAATAATTTTTTCGCGATTTCCATTTTTAACTTTTATCATAAAAGCCTGCAACAAAACTTCTGAATGGGATGCTTGCTTGTCCCGTCAAAACATTTACATTATTTTTTGGCTCCTCAATCATCGCGTCAGTGTTCTCCTTAGAGCTGGGTGAAATCTGAGGGCACATAACAGCTAAGTGTCGTTTACCACTCAATATACACTTAACCTTTGATCTACAATTACGGGCAACATGATTTAGTTTCAGACAAACAAAACACCCCCCTTTCTTAAGAACTAAATTTCTCTTATCCTCATATAATATCATATTAGATTTAAAACATTTTTCACTTAAATGAGGTTTATCACAGAATATACACGTTTCTTCAATTTTTTTTAATAAAACCCCTTTCTTTCGATTTGTCCCCCATGTATAAATCATGACAAGTAGGAACATTTGAATCCTCGAAAAAGTTATTTTTATCAAATTTTTTAGTTTTATCAAAAGAGAAACGCGCAAACATTAATCTTTCTTCAGTTAACACCTCATTTTTTAAGAATAAAAGTATACATTCTAAATCAGTCTTACCTTGATTATGGATAGTCTTCTCCCGTTCCCTCTCCCATATCTTTAAGGTGTCCTGGGGTAAACATGTTTCCACTAAGGGAAATAAAATACTGGCACATTTGTGTTAGGCAACACCCAACGATTCCAATGATCTTAGTTTCGATTCAAGGTTATCATATAAAAATGATAAATTAAAATTCTTCTTATTCCCACTAGCATTCGACAACACAATATTTAATAGATCGCGCACATACAGCTGTATCAAAATATCTTCTCTTCCAAAACGGTTTTTTAAATGCTCAATAACTTTGGGATAATTCTCTTAAGTGCTGAGGAAATTTTGAACTATTTCTCGAGCTTTCGATTTTGGAGTTGTAGCTTGGATCAAGTAAACAAACTTCGAGTGCTTATCTATTTTAGAATCTTCATGAATTTTCTTAAAAGTATTCCAGAAGTTAAGCCAATTCCGGGAATCTCCGTTGATCTCCTATTAAATTTATTTTCGGCAGTTTAAAGGTAGTTGCCGCCATCGATGGTTGTTGTGATTCCATATTTCTTTCATTAGAAGTTGTTGAAATGCCGACATTTCTACTGGTCGTTATGTTGTTTACTTTCGTTTTCATTCCGTGTAGGCTTCACAACTGTCAAATTCTTTTGTATATTCCTCTTCTGATGCTTTATTTTCCAGTAGAAACTCTAAAATTTCCATATCGTCAGCTTTCAATCTGTTAAATTTTTCTTCTAGTTGTTCCGATAAAATAAGAATACTTTAAAGGTCAACGGTTTTTTTTTTTTCTACTTCATCCGTCAGGCTGTTAAATGTCTTTGTGACGGCTGATCGTATTGATGTTCTTTTCGTCTTTAAACGATCCATTTCTAACTAGTATGATTTAATTCTGTAAATTTCTCTTCGCTATCAAATGCGTCCCTGTTCGAGCACCAGTTTTTGTCAGGAATTCGTTAACTTAAAATCCAATTTTTATTGGACAGCAATTGAAAAGTGAAGATCCGAACGCAACAAGAACAAAAACACAACAACTAATTTATTTCTGCTCGAACAGCTGTTTTTACATAAAATTATTTTAATAATAAAACTAGGCATATTATCGCCATCTATTGAATATTTTTACAATTAAAGGGTGGGGTTCTGGACATCAGAGAGCTGCTTCTTACGAGACCACTAAACGTAAAGGCGAAATATTTTAAGCAAAAATTTTTGCTGGCATTAACGTGAACTTACTATCAGATATAAAATTTTTCAGGAGCCCGTTAAAGATAAGACAATGAAGTGCATAAGCGAAAAATTCAATCTTTCAACAATCAAGAGAGATTGCCTTCATTTTTCAATAAATTTCTTGCATCATCGTTTCTGTTTGATCAAGTATTGATTTGAATAGGCTGAAACAGTGCATTATGAAAACTTTACATCAAACGAAAAAAGTTTCAGTACACTTCATTATCAAATAAAAAGAAATAATTGAAATATGTATGTATGAAAGAAATGTGTTTTTTACACCAGGCCAGTAATTTAATCAGAGAAGAAGGAAAACTAACGGTAAAACAATTCATTTTTAGTATGTTTTCAGGAAAAGTATCCGTGACTACCGTTACGTTTAAAATTTATTAAGAGCTGCAATTTTTTGAAAACTAAAGTGAGGGCAAAAATTGTAAATCTTAATTATAAACAATCTACCACTATATACTTTTTTACTAAGTACGAAATATAATTATAACGGTGAGCAGGAAAGGTCTTCAGAACTTAATCCACTCCATAATTGCGATAGTGCTGTCAGCTTTAAGCACATTTCTAGGCGGGCTGTTACACATCAGCCTGAACGGATTTTAAGCCACCAGTAGGGATCGAAACCCATTTTATTGATAGTTCAATGCCTTGCAAGAAACTTCTGATAACAGATAAAATCATTTACTTCTTTTTAAAATAAGATAGAAAGGAAATACTATCCAAAAGAAATTTAGGTCCGTAAATAGAATTTTATCATTAAGATGGATCCTTCATACTATTTTTCATTGTAAGTACAGAGCCAACTTCTTTCTTTCGCAAAAAATGAGGTGCCTTTAATTCATAAACTACTTCAAAAAATTCATTGCCACCCCCCTCCCCAAAAAAGCGGGACCTTATTTTGTCATAAAATCTCTGAATAGAGCACTGGTGAATTTTCGCAAGAACCTATCTTCACTAATTCATCAAATTATGAGTAAATTTTTTACAAATTTACAAAAGAGAATTTTTTTATAAAAATTCTGGGACAACGTCAGCTGTTAGATTTTTTTTTCTTTAGCGAGTACCCCCTATTCCTTCTGCCCTCTCAAGAATTGAAGCGGTCAATATTAAAAGGGGTTATGTAACATTTTTACGAAAATAAGGTTTTTTGATGGTTTTGAAATATCAATCACTGTTTACCAAATACCGAGTCATTTTCTAGACTGCCTAAAGAAGAAAATCCAACAATTTGGAAGCAATTAAAACAATCTTTCCACAATTGACACAGTTTTTACAGACTTTGCAGTGCAGATTTGTGGCATTTAACATTGAGCGCTTCAATTATGAAATGGACCCTGAATGAGTTGCTAAGTTTTACAATTTTTTTCTCAAGTAGCAAAATAAAATAGTAACTGTTCTAAAATATCTTAATTTGTCCAGCTTTTAAAATCTCTATAAAGTTTTCCATATCTAAGTTTGAATTATCAGTGCATGTAATGGTGGTTAAAATGACTTGAAATCGAACAAATAAACATTAAACTAAGGACTATATACTAAGTCATAACTTTTATCATCACTAAGATAAATTTTCTTTAAAAAAATCGAAAGAAAGAGAAACAGCCGAAAACTATGAGTCTACTTCTTTTTTTTTATTGTTCGCACGTTGGCTGTTGTATATGTGTTGGCTATATTATTGTATTTATCTTGATCATCGAAAAGGCTACTTCGACCAGAGATCGCTCGTTGATGGAAAACGCGAGTTCACATTTGCCTCAATCCTTCCTACCCATGAAAGAAATTCTATTTCGTAACAAATTCTAATTGTTTCTGATTAAGGTAAAAACACTTAGTTCATTTATGGAGGTGGGGAAAGTGGTTCACTTGCCACAATGGAAAAAAACAGTAAAGAAAGATAAACTGTTTTGTCATATGTTGTAATGCAGATAGAGAGTAGCAAAAAATTTGCTGTTCAAAAACAACAAGCGGCTTCTAAATAAGTCATCGAGCAGAAAGGATAAATACCAAAATTTTCTGACCTTTTCTTCGGGCATTTGAGAAAAAAATAGAAACAGAAAATAGAAAGTGCTCCTATTTATGGATCAATGTTCTGGGCATCGACGACATTAACACTAGCCATATAAAATTATTGTTTTTTCCTAGTACATTGTGCGATAAAGTACAACCTTTAGACTTATGCATAATCTGTGACTTAAAACTGCACTACAGGGAATACTTGATCTTGCCGAAATAGAAACAGGCAAATCTGCTGAAAGAGATGTAAAAATTTCCATTCTTATTGCAATAAATATGGCATACGCTGCATGTAGAAGTATTTATTTTTTTTTGTTTTATAACCATCGTTGAATAGCCAACCCAATTTTTGGTTTACAACTATAAATATTCACCTCCGTAAACCCTGTGATTTTGAACACAATCCAGAAAATAAGAGAGCTAGTGGATTAAGTAATGGGCGAAATTGTAACTTCGTGGAGGAGTTTTGAATGAAACTAACCCGCATTTGGATGAAACTAACATGGAGAAGAAAACCACGAAAACCTCCCATTATTAGCCCATTATTAGATTTGACAACAACAGAATTAAGAAATATTGAAGACATCGCTAATAAAATGGCTGATGATAATGATGAAGATGATGAAATTCGTTTGTACATATCATACGAAAGCATTAGAAGCTTTAAAAACTATTCGTGATTATTTGCAGATTAATTCACCTACTGAAATTCCCTTTTCTTATTTGTGCGTACATGAAAAAACTGTTTTCAAAATTCGTTGAAAAAATTATATTTCTTGTTTTATTTTGTAGGAAAATAAATTATTATATGGTATGTTACTTTTTTTCTTTTATTTTAAGGTTGACTTAAAATAATACTTCAAACTCCATTCACTCTTAAAAATATTAACTTAACTTAATATTCCGTACATTTAAACTTTGCATGTATACTTCCCTCTTTTATAATCGCATCACAGTCTTTTCTTCGAATAAAAACTTGACTCCTTGTATGCAAGAGGGTATATCTATTAGGTAGAGTTATTTCGCATAATTATAAGAAAAGGGATAGCATTGACTAAGTGAAAATTAAGTCACCTTCGTCAGGTTCATCGCCTGTAATGATATCGTCTCCTGATGAAGAAGCGCGATTCGTCGCCACATTTTGACAGCGCCCGAGTAATCTGTTAAACAGGTTTTTTACTTTCTTCCAGGAATTACTGAAGAAATCTCTTGCTCCTCTCTTTCTCCTCTTTCTGCCAAAAATACAGTTTTTAAAAATAACACAAAAAAATTGCACCACGAATTTAATTGCAGTGTAGTGCGTAAAAAACAATATAATATAATATAATATAATATAATATAATATAATATAATATAATATAATATAATATAATATAATATAATATAATATAATATAATATAATATAATATAATATAATATAATATAATATAATATAATATAATATAATATAATATAATATATTATATTATAATATAATATAATATAATATAATATAATATAATATAATATAATATAATATAATATAATATAATATAATATAATATACAGTGAACTCTCACTTATGCACCACCTCTTTTATGCACCTTTTTCATTTATACGACGATTTTTATAGGTCCCAGTACATTAGGTAGGAAAATAATGATAAACATCCTTCGTTTATGCGTCGCTCTAAAAATAAGTCTTTCAATTATGCGCCGAAATTTTAGGCTAACATTTTAATTTTTTGCTTCCTTTAAACACTTTTTTCCTTTTTTTAAAAAAAAAAGAAAAAGATTTTAAGTTAAGAATTGGAACAAATAAGCAATCCTTGTTACAGATAAAAAGAAATATGTTGTTAAATCCTATCGAATAGCTCACTTTTCTTTCCCCTGTGACCTTCACATTTTTGCTGTTTCTAGAAAGACATTCTTTCCACAATTTTGAATAGGGTGTCTTATCTGTTACACCAACAACAATGAAAGCCTATTCATCATTTCGAAAATGACCATTCCTCTTGCCCAGAATTCAGTTTTACTCCCATGCTGTTTTCTAGAAAAAAAGACACCTGGAATACGAAAGATGAAAGAAACCGCTATCACTTACTTGCAGTCAGGTGGACATCTGGAGTAAATAAAAGGAGGTGGTCTTTTTTTTGACAGAAATAATCAAACAACTTATTGTGCAGCATATTATGACCTCAAGTACTTTCCTTAGAATTTTATCATGTGTCCTTTCACCCTCTCTCATAAAACTCAATTTTTTTGTGAAGAACTGTTCATTTATGTCTAACTTAAACTTTGTGTAGAATTTAAGATTTGCCTCTTAACGAAATGGCAAAGAGAACAAAATTGAGCTTATCTTTTAAAGCGGATGTCATTAAGAGATTTGAAGAAAATCCATCGACGACTAAAAAAGCCTTAGCTGACCTTTTTAAAATTCCTGAATCAACTTTAAAAGGGATTTTTAAAAAAAAGGATGCAATTGTTGCTGCTCAACGGGAATGTGGAATTAAATCCTCGAAGAGAAGTCGTATTCAAGGTGGAAAGTTTCAAGAACTGGAAAGTGTTTTATTACAATGGTTTAAAGAGGCTCGTGCTTCTAACATTCCGGTTAATACAGAATTACTTAGGCAAAGAGCAGTTCATCTCGTAGAAACTTTGAAAATTTGAAATTTTTCAGCTTCACATGGATGGGTGGAGAAATTTAAGATCCGACATGGCCTAGAAACTCGTACCATATCTGGTGAAAGTGCAAGCGTGGACGAAAAGACTGTAGAGCAATGGAAAGATGAATTAAAATCTTTAATTAAAGGATACAAACCAAAGGACATTTTTAATTGTGATGAAACTGGTTTGTTTTTCAGGATGATGCCTAAGAAAACATTGGCGTTTAAGGGGGAACCCTGCCACGGAGGCAGAAACAGTAAAGAACGAGTAACCATTTTATTATGTTGTAATGCAGATGTATCAGAAAAACATTCCACTTTTATTATTGGCAAGTCGAAAAATCCTTGCTGTTTTAAAAAAATAAAGCGACTTCCCTGTGAGTACTCGAGCAATAGAGCAGCATGGATGACTTCGAAATTTTTTTTACCTTTTCTTCATGCATTTGAGAAAAAAAAGAAATGTCCTCCTTTTTATGGATCAATGTCCAGCTCATCCACGAGACTTGCCTTTTTTTGAACATATCAAAGTAGTGTTTTTCCCTGCAAACTGCACGTGCAAGTTACAACCTTTGGATTTAGGCATTATCCATTGTATGAAAGTGCGTTACAGAAAAACACTGATTCGTCGATATCTAGCAGAACTGGAAACAGGCAAATCAGCAGCAGCCGATGTAAAAATCTCAGTTCTTGATGCCATGAAAATGGTATGTGCTGCTTGGAGAAGCATCGGACAATCCACCATAAAGAATTGCTTCAAAAAAGCTGGATTTTTATATTTAGATGAAAATGAAATTATAGATCAAGTTAACGAAATTGAAGAAGATTGGAATATTGATCTTAGTGATAATGAATGGAGAGCTGTATCAAACGAACTTGTTTCTTTTAATGAATTTATCGTTTTTGATGATAATTTATTAACAACGGAATGAAATGAGGATGAGAACGTGGAGGATGATACTGACGAGGATGATAAAGCTCCTCCAAATCACACAGCAGTATTAGAAGCTTTAGACACTATTCGTGACTATTTACAATTTAATTCTTCTTCTGAAACTCCCTTATCCCATTTATATGAACTGGAAAAAACTATTTTTGAAATACGTCGGCCAAAACGTGTATTAAGGATTATTTTGTAAGAAAATAAATTGTCTTCAGGTATGTGAAATTTTTTCTTTGTCTAATTATAGTTTACTGCATAAATATTAACATTGTAACAGTATAAATATTAAAATTTAATCTTTAACAGTATAAATGTTAACACTTATTCTTTAGAAACATATTTATTCATATTGTCACAGCAATTTTCGATGCGTTTTAGAATTTTGAAGTTTTTCACTTATGCGCCTTTTTCTGTTCGCCCCTTACACCGGTGCATAAGTGAGAGTTCACTGTAATATAATATAATATAATATAATATAATATAATATAATATAATATAATATAATATAATATAATATAATATAATATAATATAATATAATATAATATAATATAATATAATATAATATAATATAATATAATATAATATAATATAATATAATATAATATAATATAATATAATATAATATAATATAATATAATATAATATAATATAATATAATATAATATAATATAATATAAATTTTTATTGTTCATTGGTAATCATACATACACTGCTCAAAACAATTAAAGAGGATATTGTAAGTCTTGTAGAAAATAACGGTATAAGCATTTTTTGTGTGCATGAAATGGAAGAAAATAGTCACAAATGCAAATTTATCTTATTTTCAAACCTCGCAGTATGATAATTTTGAGTTTGATGTCAAAAAAGACGCTTCATCAGCAGCAACTTTGATTTGACTTTCAACTTAATATAAGACAAAGCGGAAAAGAGTGATCGACATTCAGTTAGTACGTTGTTTCGATGAGTGCAATGTCTCAACGAAGTCATTTAACCAAATCAGAAGCTTGGAGAGTTGTTGGCCGGTTAGAGAGTGGCCAAACACAAGCCGAAGTAGCAGAAGCCAGTGGGGTTTCACAAAGTGTAATTTCCAAGGATCTGGAACCGTTTTTTTTTTTTTTTTTTTTTTTTTGGAGACTGGAAATTCAGGTTGAATATTAGGACAAGGGCGGAGACGTGCAACAACGCCCAATGAAGACCGTTATTTATTGCTAACGGCTCGGCGACACCGAAATATGAATGCCACCTTTCTTCAACAACATCTTCGCTCGGCTACTGGCACCACAGTTTCGACACAAACTGTCCGAAAACGCCTTCATGCTGTAGGCTTGTATGCTCGCCGACCAATGGTGTGTGTCACGTTAACAGCAAGGCACCGTCGCACCCGCAGAGAGAGAGCAACAAAACATGTGAACTGAAGGAGAAATGAATGTCGCAATATTCTTTTCTCTGATAAGTCCCGTTTTTCTGTTCATTCTGATAATAAGTGTATTTTCATCTGGAGGGCCCGTGGCACTAGAAACAATCCTGAATTCGTTCACAAAAGTGTATTAAGTTGGTGGTAGGGGAGAGATGGTCCATGCTTGCATCTCCATTGATGGGAGCACCGATCTCCTTATAATTCGAAATGGAGCTCTGACTAGTCGCCAATGTAAGGATGACAGCCTGAGACCTATTGTACTCTCTTGCGCTGCAGCAATTGGAGATTAATATTAATGGATTACAATTGCAGTCCAATTCATGCTAACTTGATGAATGATTTCCTTTTGGAGGATGGAATCATATGAATGGATTGACCAGCGAGTTATCCGGACATGAACCCAATCGAGCATGTTTGGGATACTCTAGACAGACGAATTGCTGAACGCTTACCACCCCCACAATCTCTCCAAGAACTGGAAAGAGCTCTTCTGGAGGATGGGACAGAATACCCCAGCCCCTCATTACTAACCTCATTGACTCAACACTTCATAAGGGTTCAACGTTGCTGGCCGTCCGGGGAAACCATACCCTTTACTAAAAAAAAAAAAAAAAAAATTTTTAAGAAACAACTTTCTTCACTTGTTTTTCTCATATGCACATTTGTGATCAAATACTCAATAAAATGTATTTTCCTGCCAAACAAATGTCATTTTTATCTCATATAGCAATCATTCAAACAATTCTCCAGGTGCAAGATTAACCCACAACCTCAATATCCTTTTATTGTTTTCAGCCAGGTATATAACAGCATCATTGCCGACGCGCATGTCATCATACGTCTGCGTTCGTTATATTATAGCGACCCCTATTATATAACGTGAGGTCGTTATATCATGAATACGACACGACTTTAGCAAGTATTTAAACGTTATAACTCATAAATGCTGTACTTATTTTAACAAAAACACTACACTTCCTTCAAAGTTTCTGTTTCAAGCCTAAGTCCGGTTACGAGCAGCCATTATAGCTAAATGTCCAGGCTATTGCGAAGTATAAACGAAAATAAAATTACGAAGAATGGTAACTTCAAAACAAACCACCCATTACAACATTTCACAAAAAGGGTGAGTGCAACTTTCGAACACAAAAAACGTGATTGATGAATTCATTGAACCCTTCTGTAATTAAATTTACAACAGATTAAGAATGTATACTGAAGATTTCCATACACTTCTTATTCCCAATATAACGAAAGTTATTCTTGGTCACTCCCTAGGACTATCTCGTATAAGAATGTCACTCTTTCTTCATTCATAAATGATTTAAGATGTTTATTGAGCAATGACGTTAGAAAAAAAAAAGGAAATGGTAATTAGGGATCATTTCCTACAGACTTTGGTATTCGTTGATAATAATAATGCAAATCCAGTTTTAAAAGTATAAAAATGTTCAACACCAGTTGTGGGAGGGATTCTCTACAACATTTCGATTTAGTCTATAAAATAACAATTCATGCATGAATCGTTAGAATGGAAAGGTAATATGAGGTTGTACTCGTGAGCATAAGAGGTTGGAAAGAAAATTATTAAAATAAAACATTTTATTTCTAAAGAATTTAGTTTATTGTGGTTCACGTATTTCAATGTTTACACCTTTAGTTAAGAGAAGAATTGACGCCATATTTACATTAAAAACAGATGACGTCTGAAAGGTGATTTATCTTCCTCATTTAGCATTGCAATATTTATAAATAGAGGTATTCCATAAATAAATGTAACGAATTTTTCCTTTGGTTTAAGAAACTCTGATGTTCACACTCACATTTCGATCTGTTTCTGATAGCAGAAAAGTTTTCTCATTGTTATTAGATCAAAAAATAAAGGGAATAACCGGAGGCCATTCATCCTTTCGGACGTGGTATCACACAGAATACATCAAGTTTTTCACGCCTAATATAAAATTGTTTCTGTAGTATAACCCTTTAACTGAGCATATGTGTAAAGTAAAATTGGCTAGTAAACAGTTATTAAGTTTAGAAGAAACTTTTAGTGTAAGCTGATTATATTATAAAGTTGGTCACATTTACTTAATAGAATAAATTAGAGACTAAATAAAATGTTGTGAAATAATTTTTGTTTGTTGAGTAACCTTTGAGTTCCTTCGCTCATTTTCAGGTTGGAGATTTCGACGTTGTACTTGAGGGCTGCAGAACCATATTTTCCGTCTAAATCAGCTAAAAGAACAAAAATATCACTTTTCAATTTCTACAAAATCTTATTAACTGTTTCACGAAAAACAACAACATGAAAAGCTATATATATATTTTTTTTAAAAAAAAAAAACTTATAATCAAAATTTTCAATTGTATTATTCTCTACTTCATTTTAATAACCTAGTGACTTTCATTGCAAATATTACTCACTTTTGCACATTTTACTCATTCCTCAAACCTGTAAAAATATTAATTTTTCGTCTCATTCAAAGGTAATGTAAATATCAAAATTCGAAATTTCCCGGAATTTTTATAAAAGATTCTTTTATTCTCTTTAAAAACAAGAAGCTTATTGGTTTATTGTAAAAAAATGTTTTCAAAGATAAGAGATTAACAAGCATTAAAAACACTGTTCACCGACTTAAAAACGGTAAAACATTTTTAAAAAATTAACAAATTTACTTATCATCCCAATTCAGGAACAAATGATTTTTTCTGAAACAATTGAATTTTTAGGCAGAAGTGGAAGTTAATAATGAAAAATATCCACTTTGTTTACGAGCAAATTATCTTACAGCTTCTATCATAAAAGGTACTTTTCACGTCGCTAGAAAATTATCATCCCGGCAGTGAAAAGAGTTTTGAATTCAAGCTTAATATTGTCACATGGAATAAATAGGAATTAGTCTAGAAAGTTGAAGAGATTTATTGAACACCTTCAAAGTACACTGAACAAAGTAACTGATGGGATCTCTCGGCTTGAAACACCCAGTCTTTTACAGGAATAATGATGGAACAGAAAATGATATATTAGAGCATTCCAGAAACTTCTAGAAGATATAGAAATAATAAATAAAAGCTTATTTTAGAAAGTTTTAAATTTTCTTAGAGTTCTAAGGATCGAACACTGCATCTCTGTCTTTCCAGGACGACGACTCCAAACTTTCTGCCACGCTGACACGGCGATATTCAAGCATAATAGCTGACAATATTTACGCTTTCCGCCGAATAAAATGATTGCAAAAAGACAAAAAAAAAACAAAAAAAAAAAAACAATTGAATTAACATTTGAAGCACACGCTATCGTTTAACTTTACTAACGCTTAAATTTATGTATCATCATTATGTTTATTTTTAATTTCGGAGATGGACCTTCCAAAAACAAAATTATTACAGTCAAATAAAATTATATATTTTAACAAGTGCCTAAAAATTCAAACTAGAATTAAAAAGCACACTGGCTGAGGCATGCATCGAAAGCTAATTTGTTCAACGTCTGTCGGCCCATTTAATGGCAACTGTTTGCACAGCAATGGGGTTGCTTTATTAGAGGCTTTGCGGCAATGGTTGAATTCCGCGTGCTCTCTAGTACCCGGCATTATCATGCGAGATAAGGATGGCATGATCACTCATTATGTGCTCAGTCATTCAATACTCATCAAAAATGTATAAATGACTTTCTAGACGTCTTTCCAATTAAATGGCGAACGAATGAACACTCACACTACATTTATCTCATCAGTGGAAAAAATATATATTCATTCCAAAATAATTATTCGTTTCTTACAACAATTACATGAATCCCAAAGTAATTGACCGTTCATCAACAGCCATAATGGCTTACCATTCATCATTGTATTTTTTCCCTTGTCATTTCATATTTACCAATGAGTTATACAGTGTTTTTAATTTTGTGAAAAAGCATTTTCTAATATGCTAATTGTTATGAAATAAACGATTACTTGTATTTGGAAAATGATCAATAGCACTTGAAATAAAAAATTTAATCTTAGGATTACAGAATATTGTAACACAGAAAAAAGTAATTTTACTCGTTAATGTTATAAAACAGTTGAAATAAGAAAACGTTTTCATCTCTCGTGAATTAAGTTTTTATGTTTTTAAATATTAAATATTTTAATATGAAATATTTTAATATTAAATATTTTAATATTAAATATTTTAATATTAAATATTAAATATTTTAATATAAATGTTAAGAATTAAATCAGAAAAACTGGCAAATCTATCTCTCCTTCTCTTTTACTTTTGACATATAAAAGCTAATAAAATAAAGATCTTGAGAAGGGTGATAAATTTTCCCCACAACTACAAATAGTCATTATTTAAAGCACAAGAAGTGCGGTAAAAAAAATGACAAAAAAAGCACGTAAAACTAAAGTTACAATCAAACAAATTTCAATTAAAAAAAAAAAACTCTTATGGAAAAAGTTTATAAATAAAAATGGCCTTTTCAACTCGTTAAATTTCAAATCTGTCAGTGAAATTTTGCAATCTGCAGAGTAGGTATGCACGGTAATTTTTTACTACATGTTCTCCTTATTTAGAACCAATTGTCAATTATTCCATCTTAATTCCTGTACAATTTTCTACTTAGTTTCAGAGATACCAAGTTGCTCTGGATAAATATTTTCGTAGTCTGTGATTCTTTGTAAAGTAAATTCAATTTATAGGACTTCTTCTAAATAGTTCAAAGTCTTCCATGAAACTTTTAAGAATTTGGCAAAATTGACCGAAAGTATGCAAAATTCAAAAAAAGTTTCCAGTTCTCTATCGTTTTTTAAGACATTTTGTCCCAACCGGAGCAGTTGGAATCTCGGTAGTTTTACAGCTGCAAAGCAAAATGTAATGTAAATACCCAAAACAGCGGCGTCGCATTTGATTTTTGAAATATAGAGCGATATTGCATGTAACATTTTGTATTTTCACTGTATTAATGAATAGTGGTGATCACAATATGTGTTAATTATTCTTTTGATAACAAGAATCGAATATTTAAGTAAAAAATTGCTACCACTTTAAATATACAGAAAAAGTTATCTAAAATTTTGGCAGAGATGCTAGTAGAGTTGTATTACTGTGTTGAAATGAATTGGTTCCAGAAGGTCCGCGCAAAATATTGAAGTTGTAGCAAATTACTTCTCGAAGCAATTTGACGCTTTCCTCATTTCGCAACCACTACCATTTACATAATATTCGTCATGTATGCAAGTTTCCCAGACTTTTGTGATGATCAAGAAGAATTTTAAAAACAAGGAATATATTTTATAGTATAAAATTTACAACTACTTTAAAAGTTTTAGCAGTCTTTCGGAAGTCTCAGGTGCCCAATTCCTTTCTTCCTCAGAATACTCCTCCCGAATGCAATACAAGACTAAGGTGATCAGATGTTCTCAATTCTTGTGGACATTCCTCGAATTTTAATAATTGTGCTTAGAACTTTTAAATTCTTTTAAAACAGAATTCCTCACATCTTAGCGCGTGTCCTCAAATTTCTCCGAAAACCCTTATTCGTTTTTAAATGCAATGAAATATTTTTAAAAAGTAGAAGAAAAAAAAGACATCAGAATTGCAATTTTTTTTTTAACTAGATACTTTGTTTTATAAAGAAAACAAGCATAAACCAAAAATGGAATTTTCGCCATGACTACAAAAGTTTCGTTTTTTTTTTTTTTTTTTTTTTTTTTTTTTTTTTCCAGTGGCAAGTTTATAAATTAATAATTCCCTTTACTCCTAAAGAAATTCCTGTTCTCCTCTCAAGTAAATGAATGAGTATATGCGTGACATGATTAAATGAAAGGTTGAATGCCTAATGAAGCGAATGGAAGGAGGAATTAATTGAGTGACAAGAATATTTTAATGAATGAATGAATTATTTAACAAACTAGATAATGGACGAAAAAACTTAATAAAAAGAAGGTTTACCTCCGAGGCAGCGGAGGAGGATGTCTGCCTCTGTGAATATCTTTCCTCCCATCGAATCCCAGAGTGAAGATTCACTGACGTATCGAAAATGCTGTTCTTCCTCCACCTGTTAAAAACACATTTTCTGATCTGTTTAAGTAACGAAGATTTTGCATCATTTCAAAAGCATATCTCTAGCATAATTTAAACGCATAAATTGTTTCAACTTAAAATCAGCATACAATGGCAGAAATATTTAAAATTTGTTTGCAGCTAATAAACTTGCATAGATAACAACGCCTTACTGATTTTTATTTACTAGTCATTTATTCTGGTACATATAAGCTCAGATATTTTTATCTGCTGTTATTTTGTTCCAATCTTCCATCTTGATATTTGAATATTTCTTTAGATGTTACATCATGCACTTTCATTCCATGCCCGAGTCAATTTCATGAATACTCTATTATTGGGTTAAAATCTCGGGTGGTATCCGAAATTAGTTTGTTACATTATTAAGTAGCCATGGCCTTACAATGCAGAGTAGGGCAAAAATGTAATCGATTACAGTAATCAATTACTTGTCATCATGATTACAAGATAACATAATTTTGATTACAACTGAAATTGTAATTAAAACAAACAATTACAGTAATCAATTACTTGTAATCGCGATTACAAATTTGATTACAGCTGTAATCATGATTACAATAGTCGATTAAAGTAATCAATTACTTGTAATCATGATTACAACTTTCAAAAACTTTGATTACAGCTGTAATCTTGATTACAATAATTGATTACAGTAATCAATTACTTGTAATCTTGATTACAGCTATAATCAAAATTTTGATTACAACTGTAATCATGATTCCAAGTAATTGCGATTACAAGTAATCACAATAAACGATTACGGGTAATTATGACTACGAGTAATCAAAATATATGATTACGTGTAATCATGATTACATGTAATCTTGATTACAAGTTATTGTGAGTAGTAGGCCACCCACTATAGGGAACGGAAGTGACGTCACCACGGGAAGTCAAGAGGTGCTTATTTCTGCCCGGGTGGTAAACGAAAATATGTCGCAAACCGGAAGTCAGCTTATTTTTGCTCGCCTAAAATCGAAACTTCGTCTGCAACGTCGTGGGGAGCTTCTTTCTTTTTTTCTTAAGCCTAAAATATCTTTAGTTTAGGTTACTGTTTTTAATATAGTTTCGTTATTTGATACTATTTTCATTTATTGCTTTTTTTTGAGGGTGGGAACACTTATTATTTTTAATATTAGTTTTAACGGTAATGCCCATACACGTATTAAAGTTTGACGCGTTTTGGGAGAAATCGTATATTATGAAGTAATGACGTCATCTTTTTATTACATAATAAATAAACGATATCACGCATATGCTTTTACTCTAATGACTCTATCTATACTTAAGGAGAATATATTAATAACTCTCTTCATTTTACTTATTTTTTTAACATAAATATAGTTGATATAAATGACTGTAATTATTATTATCGTAATCAATGCTAATAAATACATTTTAAAATAAAATTGATTTAATATTAAAATAAAAATTGTATTTATTAAGTACTGAGAACATTAAAAGTATTAGAATTAAAACCATATTAATTTTAAATCAATGAATGTTTTTTTATAAGATTAGATATTTATCCCCGTCGTTCGGATTTAAAGCTATCTATGTCGTCTTGTCATTTTTGAACCCAGAAGACAAGGGAATTCCTCGATCTTGAGACAATACGTGTCTTCGAAGAGGACTTTGTGAGTACACATGTTATATGAAGAGGAAAACCACGAAAACCTCCTACGGTTAGTCCGACGAAAAATAGTGGGCTTGGTTTCATTAACCAGCATCCTGTGAATGTACAGAGATCAGAGGAAAACTTAAGGTTTTAATAAAATAAATGCTATCATTTTATATATATATTCTAATGGTGTCATCTATACTTAAAATGTGAGATCGAGAATACATATTAATAATTCTTCATTTCAGTTATTTTTTTATATATGTATAGTTGATATAAATGACTGTAATTATTATTAACCTATTGTTAACCTATTCAATAAAAAAATACATCCTTTAATAATTAATACAAAAAAAAAAGTTTCAGAAAAAATATATAGAATTTTCTGAAAAACTAGAAAATTATTACAAAAATATTAGATTTTTTTTGAAAAACTAGAAAATTTTTACAAGAATAAAATTATTTTCTTAAAAGATAGATATTATTTTTTACAAAAATAAAAATATTTTCTGAAATGTTAGAAAGTTTCTCTCAATAATAAAAATATTTTCTAAAAACTAGAAAATTTTGTTAAAAAGTTTGAAATATTTTTACAAAACTAGCAGATTTTTACAAAAGCAAAAAATATTTTACTAAAAGATAGAAAATTTTTATAAAAATAAAAATTATTTTCTGAAATGTTAAAAATTTTGTTACAGAAATATAAGTATTTTCTGAAAACTAGACAATTTTGTGAAAAAGTATGAAATATTTTTAAAAAACTTGGATATTTTCTGTAAAAAGGAAACATATTTTACTAAAAGATAGAAAATTTTCATAAAAATAAAATATTTGGAAAATGTTGTTAAAAAATTTGAAATATTTTTACAAAACTAAGACATTTTTTACAAAAAGCAAATATATTTTACTAAAAAATAGAAAATTTTCATAAAAAATAATATTTTCTGAAATGTTAGAAATTTTGTTACAAAAATAAAAGTATTTTCTGAAAACTGGAAAATTTTGCTAAAAAGTTTGGAATATTTAAAATTTTTAGCAAAAAGTAAAAATATTTTCTTAAAAGAGAAATTTTGTTACAAAATAAAAATAAAAATTCTGAAAAACTGCAAAATTTTGTTAAAAAGTTTGAAATATTTTTACAAAACTAGCAGATTTTTTACAAACACAAAAAAAATATTTTCTTAAAAGAGAAAATTTTTACAAAAACAAAAATAATTTCTTAAAAGATAGAAATTTTTGTTATAAAAATAAAAATATTTTCTTAAAAGAGAAATTTTTTTTGTAAAAACATAAATATTTTCTTAAAAAGATCGAAATTTTTTATAAAAAAAAATATATTTTATGAACTATTAGAAAGTTTTTTTTTCTTCATTTCCATGAAAACATTCATTTACTTGCACACACACACTCACACATTTCATGCAAACACAAAAGAACTCATTTTCCTCATCACCCGAGTGGGGTATGGGCTAAGACGCATTTTTTTTTATAGAGGTCAACCGCCAGGAGCCCTAATCCTCTCTTTGGTGGACTGATAATGATAACACAAGACGCAACTTTCTCAGTTGTGAGTTCTGAAACTGGCATTAAACATGTTGATATAGGTTTATCCAACCCCTCCGCTTGGATGCAGAAGCGGATTAAATCACAAGGATTTAACGAAGGAGAACCATCATTTGGGTTACAAACCTTCTGAATTAGTAAATCGAATAAGTAACGTACAGCGTCAACAATTGTTGAAAGTGATGTCTCTCGCAAATTCATTGGCAGTTTTTCGGGATCTATCCGTGCCCGGAAAGAGACTTGATCCGCATTATATTTTTCATTCCACCTTCCAGATCGTAATTCAAGGATTATCGCAGGATTCAACTGAAAATAAAATTAATAAGTAAAGAATTAAATATCGATTTTACAACACGAAAATCTGGAAATGACAGTACTACAAGTAACATAATATAATCAATTTAAGATAGTGATAAAAGTAACCATTGGGAGTTGTGGAAGCTGTATTTAGTTAACCGTAGTATTTAGTAATAACCGTAAAACAAATAAAAAGACGAAAAAGAATAATTCCAGTTAAAACTTACTTCCTCAATTTGTGCTGGAGGCGGTAATTCTTCAACATATACTGATCCACTACTGGAAAGGTCTGGTTTAGATTGATAATGAAAATAAATTAGATGATATTAAGAAGGGGAAGGAGAGATATTTTTAATTTGAAAATAGATTTAAAATAAAATTATTACCTCAAATCCCGAACCAACTTGGTAATAAAGTGGTAAATTCTGAAAAACTTGTGTAGCTTCTATAAAACCCCGAGTAACTTCACCCATTAATGAATCATCGTCTTTCAAGAAAGTTTGCGTAGTTTCCCCGATTACGTCTACACTTTCAAGAAATTCTTGAGACAACCCACCTAAGAACTAAAGATTACAGTTGTTGATTAAGAATAATTATGTAGAATAAATTTAATATTTAAACATGTTGAATAAATTTAATAAATAAAAATAATATTTTTTAACTCAAAGATAAAAAAAAAAAAAGCAAACAATGATTACCACATCGTCTGATTCGTTAAAATCAAAACCTGGTTCACTGAAATTAAATTCAGTTCCATCATCACACTGTAAAAATAATATAAAAATTGCTTCAAAATCTTTACAAATAAAATTAACAAATGGAAGTAATCAGAATAAACAATAAAAATTAACTTGTTAATGTTATAAATAATAAGCAAACGCCAGGTTTTGATTAATAAGCAAACGCAATTAATTAAAATTAATAAGCAAACGCAAATAAATTATTAATTGAAATATGTAATTGTAGCATAAAAATAACTTCTCTGATCTTATAAATAAAAACAATTTAATCATTCAAAGATACAGTTAAACTATAAAAATTAAATTCAATAAATAAATCAAAACTTAAAGATAAAATTCAAATAATTAAACTTAATGTATAGGTTAAGGTGGTTCAGAACCCCCATACAGAAAAATATTTTAGTAGTATGTAAAATTAAAAAAACTTAAAATAAACTACGAATAACTACGAATAATTGTATTTAAGATGCTTTACATAATTTTAGAAATATAGAAAAATATAATTAATGAGTAAAATTTTAAAAAAGGAGTTAACTTGAATAGAAAATGTTTAGTAAAATAATGAAAGAAATATTTCTTACTTTTTCAGAATATCTTGTCCGTTTTGACATGGTTTATCCTTTATAAGACGAATACACCGATAAAATATAATACTCTGGAAAAAAAAATAATCCCAACAATACCACAGCGTATGGAATAATATTTCGAACAAACTTCTCTTATCTCTTCTTTATAGATAAGCTCTAACTATGTCCTTCCCATATCCTCATGTTTATAGATAAACTATATCCTTACAGTTGTGATTAATTCATAAAACACGGATAAAATTTAAAGGATACGGAGATCTATCTTGTTAAATTTTGTGAGAAAATAGTTATAATCCCACGCTCAATAATCAGTGATATACTTTAAATTCTCACTTGTTGATAAAATGTTCCAAATCAGGTAAAACTCAAATTCAAAATATTATTCCATACGCTGTGGTATTGTTGGGATTAGTTTTTGTTTTCAGAGTATTAGATTTTTTCGGTGTATTCGTCTTATAAAGGATAAACCATGTCAAAACGGACAAGATATTCTGAAAAAGTAAGAAATATTTCTTTCATTATTTTACTAAACATTTTCTATTCAAGTTAACTCCTTTTTTAAAATTTTACTCATTAATTATATTTTTCTATATTTCTAAAATTATGTAAAGCATCTTAAATACAATTATTCGTAGTTATTCGTAGTTTATTTTAAGTTTTTTTAATTTTACATACTACTAAAATATTTTTCTGTATGGGGGTTCTGAACCACCTTAACCTATACAAGTTTTATTATTTGAATTTTATCTTTAAGTTTTGATTTATTTATTGAATTTAATTTTTATAGTTTAACTGTATCTTTGAATGATTAAATTGTTTTTATTTATAAGATCAGAGAAGTTATTTTTATGCTACAATTACATATTTCAATTAATAATTTATTTGCGTTTGCTTATTATTTTTTATTTATAACATTAACAAGTTAATTTTCATTGTTTATTCTGATTATTTCCATTTGTTAATTTTATTTTTAAAGACTTTGAAGCAATTTTTATATTATTTTTACAGTGTGATGATGGAACTGAATTTAATTTCAGTGAACCGGGTTTTGATATTAACGAATCAGATGATGAGGTAATCATTGTTTGCTTTATTTTTTTATCTTTGAGTTAAAAAATATGATTTTTACTTATTATATTTATTCAACATGTATAAATATTAAATTTATTCGACATAATTATTCTTAATCAACAACTATAATCTTTAGTTCTTAGATGGGGTGTCTCAAGAATTTCTTGAAAATGTAGATGTAATCGAAGAAACTACGCAAAATTTCTTGGAAAACGATGATTTATTAATGGGTGAAGTTACTCAGGGTCTTATAGAAGCTACACAAGTTTTTCAGAATTTACCACTTTATTACCAAGTTGGTTCGGGATTGGAGGTAATAATTTTATTTTAAATCTATTTTCAAATTAAAAATATCTCTCCTTCCTCCTCTTAATATCATCTAATTTATTTTCATTATCAATCTAAACCAGACCTTTCTAGTAGTGGATCAGTATATGTTGAAGGATTACCGCCTCCTGCACAAATTGAGGATGTAAGTTTTACCTGGAATTATTCTTTTTCGTCTTTTTATTTGTTTTACGGTTATTACTAAATACTACGGTTAACTAAATACAGCTTCCACAACTCTCAATGGTTACTTTTATCACTATCTTAAATTGATTATATTATGTTTCTTGTAGTACTGTCTTTTCCAGATTTTCGTGTTGTAAAATCGATATTTAATTCTTTACTTATTAATTTTATTTTCAGTTGAATTCTGCGATAATCCTTGAATTATGATCTGGAAGATGGAATGAAAAATATAATGCGGATCAAGTCTGTTTCCGGGCACGGATAGATCCCGAAAAACTGCCAATGAATTTGCGAGAGACATCACTTTCAACAATTGTTGACGCTGTACGTTACTTATTCGATTTACTAATTCAGAAGGTTTGTAACCCAAATGATGGTTCTCCTTCGTTAAATCCTTGTGATTTAATCCGCTTCTGCATCCAAGCGGAGGGGCTGGATAAACCTATATCAACATGTTTAATGCCAGTTTCAGAACTCACAACTGAGAAAGTTGCGTCTTGTGTTATCAAGGTGCTACAATCCAAAGACCAGATCGAATTAGATTCTGGATTTTATGTTGATATCACTACAATTAAGAGAGACGTTAGCGCAGGAAGAAGAGAAAAATAGCGTGCATAGTGCAATAGTGTTTTGTGGGTTAATCTAACTGTATCCGTTTGACATCATCAGTCCACCAAAGAGAGGATTAGGGCTCCTGGCGATTGACCTCTATAAAAAAAATGCGTCTTAACCCATACCCCACTCGGGTGATGAGGAAAATGGGTTCTTTTGTGTTTGCATGAAATGTGTGAGTTTGTGTGAGCAAGTAAATGAATGTTTTCATGGAAATGAAGAAAAAAAACTTTCTAATAGTTCATAAAATATTTTTATTTTTATAAAAAATTTCGATCTTTTTAAGAAATTATTTTTGTTCTTGTAAAAATTTTCTCTTTTAAGAAAATATTTTTTTTTGTTTTTGTAAAAAATCTGCTAGTTTTGTAAAAATATTTCAAACTTTTTAACAACATTTTACAGTTTTTCAGAATTTTTTTTTATTTTTGTAACAAAGTTTCTCTTTTAAGAAAATATTTTTACTTTTTGTTAAAAATTTTAAATATTTCAAACTTTTTAAAAAAATTTACCAGTTTTCAGAAAATATTTTTATTTTTGTAACAAAATTTCAAACATTTCAGAAAATATATTTTTCTTTTACGAAAATTTTCTATTTTTTAGTAAAATATATTTGCTTTTTGTAAAAACTATTTTAGTTTTGTAAAAATATTTCAAACTTTTTAACAACATTTTCCAAATATTTTTATTTTTATGAAAATTTTCTATCTTTTAGTAAAATATGTTTCCTTTTTATAAAAAATCTGCTAGTTTTGTAAAAATATTTCAAACTTTTTAACAAAATTTTCGAGTTTTTAGAAAATATTTTTATTATTGAGAGAAACTTTCTAATATTTCAGAAAATATTTTTATTTTTGTAAAAAATAATATCTATCTTTTAAGAAAATAATTTTATTTTTGTAAATATTTTCTAGTTTTTCAAAAAAAATCTAATATTTTTGTAATAATTTTCTAGTTTTTCAGAAAATTCTATATATTTTTTCTGAAACTTTTTTTTTTTGTATTAATTATTAAAGGATGTATTTTTTTATTGAATAGGTTAACAATAGGTTAATAATAATTACAGTCATTTATATCAACTATACATATATAAAAAAATAACTGAAATGAAGAATTATTAATATGTATTCTCGATCTCACATTTTAAGTATAGATGACACCATTAGAATATATATATAAAATGATAGCATTTATTTTATTAAAACCTTAAGTTTTCCTCTGATCTCTGTACATTCACAGGATGCTGGTTAACGAAACCAAGCCCACTATTTTTCGTCGGACTAACCGTAGGAGGTTTTCGTGGTTTTCCTCTTCATATAACATGTGTACTCACAAAGTCCTCTTCGAAGACACGTATTGTCTCAAGATCTAGGAGTTCCCTTGTCTTCTGGGTTCAAAAATGACAAGACTACATAGATAGCCTTAAATCCGAACGACGGTGATAAATATCTAATCTTATAAAATAACATTCATTGATTTTAAATTAATATGGTTTTAATTCTAATACTTTTAATGTTCTCAGTACTTAATAAATACAATTTTTATTTTAATATTAAATCAATTTTATTTTAAAATGTATTCATTAGCATTGATTAGGATAATAATAATTACAGTCATTTATATCAACTATATTTTTTTTAAAAAAATAAGTATGTATTTTTTTTAAAAAATAAGTAAAATGAAGAGAGTTATTAATATATTCTCTTTAAGTATGATGGTGTCATTAGAGTAAAAGCATATGCGTGATATCGTTAATTTATTATGTAATAAAAAGATGACGTCATTACTTCATAATATACGATTTCTCCCAAATCACGTCAAACTTTAACATGTGTGGTCAATACCGTTGCCATTCAGAGAAAATTATAATAGCATTAAGAGGGGCAAAAATAATTATTTAATAACTGTCAAAGGTTAAGGGAAAATATATCGATGAAACTGTAGGATGATATCGATATCAAATCCTTTTCATTTATACACGTGTTCAGAATACAAAAGTTTAACTTATTTACACATATCTTAGAAAGCATTCGTGGGTCAGTGGTTATGATATCCAACTACTGACCCACGAAGGCTTTTTGATTGGCGTGAGTTCGATCCTCAGCCTTAATTATATTTAATAAATAATAATAAAACAGATTTAAGTATTAAAATAGATTTGAAGTTATTTTATTTCTAACATTCTCATATAGATGGCGCCACTAGAGCATGATATCATGATATCAAGCATGATATCATTTATTTATTATGTAATAAGAGATGACGTCATTACTTCATAATATACAATTTCTCCCCCCAAATAACAAAGTATTGCCATCATTTAAAACTACACTGGCGTGCAAAACTTAAGCAACAAGTGCGTTTTTTGTCATAACTCTACAAGAAATCATCCGATTGACATGAAATTTGAATATGATGTACATTATTTTGTACTTAAACTATGATAAAAAAATAATGGCGCAGAAATGAATATAAAGCTTAAAGTAGGGTATGGCACAAAAAAAATGCTTTATTTGACATATAGTGCCGCTACACATGATTGCCTGAAGAAGCGTAAGTACAACTGGCAGATGTTCCCTAGTATGGGATATGCCATCCCCTTACTGTAATTGCTGCTTGGCATCGTCTCTCCATGCTAAGCACCAGATTATCCAGGAGTTCTTGGGGTAAACGTCTCCATTCCTCCTTTAACGCATCTTTCAGCTGATGGGTGTTACCAGGAGGACACTGTCGTGTCTCTAGACGTCTCCCTAATGCTTCCCACACATGCTCTATGGGATTTATATCTGGAGAGAAAGCTGGCCAATCCATTTGTGTGATATCTTCACTTTCCAATAGCTCTTGAACATTAGCAGTACGGCGTGACCGGGCATTGTCATCCATAAAAATGAAGTCTGGTCCAATGGCCCCTCGGAACAGACGCACATGGGGTAGGATTACCTCATTGCAGTAGCGGTCTCCAGTTACAGAACCTCGGTCGAAGATCTGAAGCTCAGTCCGCCCGTTCAACATAATGCCACCCCAGACGACAACTCCAGGACCACCGTAACGATATCTTTCCGCGATGTTATTGGGATGAAATCGAGTTCCAACCTCTCTCCAGATCAACTGACGTTGAGAATCGCTTGTAGCACTAAAACGACTTCTCATCTGTGAAGAGGACGCGACTCCATTGATGAGGTGTCCAGGTTTCGTGTTCTCTGCACCACTCTAAACGGTTCCGCCGATGGCTAACTTTTAAAGGTATGCAGCGTTCAGGACCTCTAGCAAATAAGCCACCTCTGTGGAGGCGTCTGGCCACTGTAAATCTGGATACTTGTCGTCCTGTGGCTGTGCACAGTTGCTGAGATATGGCGCTCGCTGACTGAAAACTGTTTCTTTTCGCCTGGAGGACAATGTAAAGATCATCTCTTGGTGTTGTTTTCCTTGTACGGCCACCACCAACCTTCCGAACAGCTGTACCAGTAGTTTCAAAGGCATTCCAAGCACGAGAAACAACACTTTTGTTGATCCCGAACTCGTCGGCGACACTGGTCACTCTACGCCCCTCCTCAAGCTTCCCAATCATTCTTCCTCGAGTAAAGTCGTGTAAATGATTTCTTGAAGACATGTTTCACAAAACAAATCACTTGCACTTGCAGCGAATGTCTTTAACTATGGTGCTCTTCATCCTTTTATAACAGCTTTGACCTGCGCACGCCGACCCACAAGGTTTACGTACACTTACATCACCTACGACGTTTTATTTCTAAAATTTGCATACAAATAATCTTTCTACTGAATTACGTGCATATTATACTTTAATTCCAAGGCTATCTTATACTTTGTTGGGGAGCTGTGGCCGAAAAACCACTTGTTGCTTAAGTTTTGCACACAAGTGTAATATTAAAAATAATAAGTGTTGCCACCCTCAAAAAAAGTAATAAATGAAAATAGTATCAAAAAACGAAACTATATTAAAAACAGAAACCGAAACTAAAAATATTTTAGGCTTAAGAAAAAAAAAATAAGCTCCCCATGACGTTGCAGACGAAGTTTCGATTTCAGGCGGGCAAAAATAAGCTGACTTCCGGTTTGCGGCATATTTTCGTTTTCCACCCGGGCAGAAATAAGCACCTCTTGACTTTCCTTGATGACGTCACTTCCATCCCCTATAGTTGGTGGACTACTACTATTGTGATTACTTGTTAAACTATACGATTACAAGTAATTACAATTGCATACTAAATGCAAATACATTACGTAAGTATGTATGGGGATACATATTTTTATGTACATAGAATATACGCAAGCATGTACGTACAATTATTGATTCCTATATATACATATACAATGTATGCAGAAACGTTTTTTGTACGTACGATATACATAATTATATTTTAATATACCTAATACTATACGTATATGCTTAGTACACATAATTACGTATTTATGATAATTGTACGCAGGTATGTTAATCTGTATGCAAATGCCATGTTTCGTATGTTTGTATACATAGACAATATATGTATGAACGTACGTAAAAATTATGTTCATACGTATGCATGTAATATTTGTGTGCGTAAGTACGTACATTGTATATACGTGCTATTATCGCAAATTTATACAATGTACGTATGCAAATGCATTGTACGTATATACCAACAATATGTAAGAATGAGCCGCGATGGCTCAGGGGATAGAGCGTTCGCCTTCCAATGAGGCGAACCGGGTTCGAATCCCAGTCGATACGAATTCCGCATCCGGCTTGCACTGACCACAGTGCTGACGTGAAATATCCTCAGTGGTAGACGGATCATGGGTTAGAGTCCCCTTGTCGTCAGGCTAACCGTGAGAGGTTCTCGTGGTCTTCCTCTCCATGTAACGCAAATGCGGGTTAGCTCCATCAAAAAGTCCTCCACGAAGGCAAATTTCTCCCAATACTCGATCCAGGAGTTTCCTTGTCTTCTGGATTGGGTTCAAAATTACAAGGCTACGGATTTGAACATTAGTAGCCGTAAACCCATTAAGTTGGGTCGGCTGTTCAACGACGGTTATAAAATAAAATATGTAAGAATGCTGTTTATTAGGTAGACTATATGTACATAGTTGCGTAAATAAGATGCATGCATGTACAATTATCAATTACATGTACATAGATATATGGTCTGTACACGCAGCATATGTACGTATAGAACTATATACTTTGTTAATACATCTGCACATGTAATGAATGGATGTACTAAAAATGTTTAGATGTACAATGTACGTATATACCTACAGCATATACATGTGCGTAATTACATGTAATGTATAAATACATCCGTACATTCAAATATATCTATTTACAATGTACACATGCACTGTGCATGCATTAAAAGATTCATAACAGTAAAGTTATTAAAGATCGTTTTAAAATTTATTCTAAGATATATAAAACTCAATCTCTTATTTTTTGGAAAGCAAAAGATAATCTAATTTAAATTCCTAAATATTATTTCCACATATAAAAATAACCGTTTATTTATTTATTTTTTTTTCCAATTTAAAAATTTCTATGAACTATGCAGCATTATACTATAAAAAAAATACATTCGTAGCGTCTAACATTTTAAGAAAATATCTGTGAAAATTATATTTTATTTATTCAAACAATTTTAAAATGATATAAAACAATTCGTGATCGCAACGCTTGAGCAGTACGCGCTCTAGCGGAGCCTGAACATATTACGCATTTAATTCTATCATAATCATTGGCAAAGTCGGACGCCATTTTCTTAGTAGCAAATAAGAAGCAAAATTTCCTAAGGAAAAGGTAGAAGAGCTTGAAAAAACAACCCAGTACATTGGTACATCTTTCAGAAACAGAACGCGCCCAACATTTGAAAAAATTTCTCATTAGTTTCTACCTTTCTATTATCAACAATTCTATCAACTTTCTATTATCAACAAATATCTTAATCCTGGTTAAGTATTTTTTAATTTTAAATGATAAATTTCAACTAGAATTCAGCTATTCTGTTTTTAAGTTACATATTGAAATTCATATCGAGATCTTGCAATTATAAAATTTTACAAAGTGGTATGCCATGTAAAAGTATAATGAAGGGATAATCTATATGTACGTATATATTATTTGAGAATTAAGTTTTAAAATGAAGAACATGTCATTTTGGAATTCTCCGGATTTATAAAACAGGTAAGTGTTAGATTTTTTATAATAAAAAATTTTACTTATAAATATTTTTTTTTTCCTTATTTGATGCTAATTTTCTATAGATTGGTTTTTTGCGTCCAATTATGAATAAAATGACAAAAAAAAACATGAAAGTTTTTGATTTTAATGGGAGGAATTTTTAGAATATTTTTTTTTCTTTCTTTTTTTTTTTTTTTTTTTCGTAAGCATTATTTATTTTACGTTTTTTAGTTTCCAAATGATGATTTTTATTGAAACTTAAAATTTTTTGAAAAAATTTTTGTCAAATAACTTTTTTTGCAAAATTTAATTATAATTATATAAAATTATGAGCTTATGTATACTTTTTGCATATGTTAATGTTTGAAGTAATATGATTCTTAAAACTATGGAATGTAAAGTTTAAATAGACCTTTTATGTTAGATCATTAAATTCAGTAAAACTATTTCTCAGGCACTATTCTTTCTTTTTCTGTTTATTTACAAATAATTTTCCGATGTGTTTTTTATGTTCCTTCTCTATAAAAAAAAAAGAGATACCATTTTGTTTTTGCTTGCATAAGAAAGAATATAAAGCATTTTTCTTTTTTAAATTTAATAAGCAGCAATAAAGAAGGAACGTTACAATGCTACACTGAAGACATTTCCAGAGCAACTGAGTGATTGTTCTTATGGAAATCACAGGAATTCATCTCATACAACAACGCTCCCTATAGTTCGTTTCGATCGCAAATTAAAGCTGAAAACTGAATTTAAATATCGTTTGATTTTCTCATTTAGCTTGCTTGAGTCGTTACCATTATTTATTGCATTTTACATTTATTTAGACATAAATATATTGTACATAATGTGTGTACGCATGCACAATGCACGTACATACACTCATCAATAGAACATATGTATATGCATACATAGAACATACGTGTATTGTACATGTGTGGATAGATTTGTTGGACATATATTCATTGCACATATTGCATGTATTGGGATAACATGTACACATGTAAAATTTGTACGAAAGATTTATGTCACGTATATGTATGCACATATTTACAATATAAGTAGACACATATGTACATTATATGAATGTACATCTGTACACTACATGTATATACATCTGTACAATATATGCATGTCGAATGTATGCATGTGTGCATGTGAAATATGAATGTGCTCAATGTACGTACAATCATACACAAACGTATTATGCATATTTGGACGCATGCTTTGAACATGAACTTATCGTGTATATGTACATGCATACATTGAATATGCATATGATGTACGTGTACTCTTGCATGTTTTGTACATATATATATATATATTGCTCATAAATAAATCGTACATGCATGCTTGGGACATGCATATATCGTGTATGTGTACACGCATGCATGGGTTATGCATCATTGTACGAACAATGAATGCATGTTAGTACCAACAACAAGTATATACACGCGAGCATGAACATTGATATACATTTTACATACACAAGTATTTACGTAAAATGCATACATTCATTGTGTATAAATGTACATGTCTACATTGTCTGCACACGCATACGTAATTATTAGCTATATACATACGCACATATATTTTATACATACACTGTAAGTGTATTTGTATATGTGATTAACTAAAATGTCTTGACATATGCATTTATCAACATATGCAGTAGATAAATTCATATGTACATACATTTTAGTCATATTCATTCGTACATACGTTGTATGTAAATAATTGTATTATATGTATACAAATGTTTGTAAATAAATGTACAAAATGTATCAATATACCATACATTATACTATCTACTATGAAATATAATCATATGTAAGTATACAATAGTCTTATAATCGTATATTTAGATTGCATGTAATCATAATTACATGTAATCAAGATTACATTTAATCATGATTAAATGTAATCATCTATTTTGATTACTTGTTATCATGATTACAAGTAATTGATTACTGAAATTGAGTATTGTTATCAAGATTACAATTGAAATCAAAATTTGTAATCATGATTACAAGTAATTGATTACTGTACCTAAAAAATATAATCGATTACATTTTTGCTTTACTCTAGTGTAATAAAAAATTATGATTACTTGTAATCGCGATTACCTGTATTCGTGATTATAAGTAACTGATTACATAGCAGTAATTATCTGTAATCAATTACAGTTGTAATCGATTACTGTAATCGACGCCCAACTCTGTTACAATGTATGCCGTTTTCTTAGGATCATTATACAACTGTCCTGAGGAAAATAGAAATTATTGTCCTTCACCTTAAGCTTCTCGGCACTTGACATATTTTATGCAAAGAGTTCAAGTAATCAGTTACGTTGTTTTTTAAATTAACAAATTCCAAATGACTAATACTACTTCTCCCTGATCAGAACACCTCCCATGAATGAAAGTCAGAAAGAAATAGTCTAAATCATAAAATTAAAAGTTAAGAAAATAACCAAAGGACGATTAAATATAGCATCTGGTTTTTTAAGCAAAAATAAATAAAAATAATAACAATATTAATAATAATAAATAAACAAATAAATAAAATAAAAAAATAGGTGAAAGTAAAATTTATATTTTCGGCCTCAAAGAATGTCTGGAAAATCCTTGAAAGAGGGATGAAATCAGATTATTTCAGTCCAACTGTTAAGCATAGAGAAACTGTCAAGTATGGGAAAGACAAAGAACGAAGTACGATTAATAAATTAATAATCTGGAATGGATTGATTCAAAAATGAACAAAACTGACTAGGGTTACGAGGGCCAAATGTCCAAAAAATTTAGTGATAAAATAGCAGAAATAATTCATTTCCACACTAGCCCCTTTCCCTTACTTGAACATACTGCAAAATAACTAAATAAATAAACATCAGGTCAAGCGACGATTTCTATTATCAGTAGAGCAATAATCATTCTGAAACTATAGTTACTTTATAGTTTAACAAAACAACACCATGCCGTAACCCAATTAAGCACTTAAATTATGGAACACGTCCTTACTCTTTAATTATTATTTTTATATAGCTTATAAGAACTGGTATTATTAAGTGTATGAAATAACTGTTTTACTGTTGCTTCAGCAACTTGAAAATGCTGAACATTTACATAAAACGTTTATGGAAAAAAATATATCAATAAAGTAAATATTTTTATAATCTGCTGCGAAAAAATATTTTTAAGCTATAAGATGTTTATTTTCAAAGTAAAAAAAAAAAAAAAAAGAAATTAAATGTTAACTGATGTTTTTGCTTAATTATAAAATAAAGGTGAAATAAAAGTAAAAATATTCCTTTTCATCAATAAAAAATATCACCACATTTTAAAATGCCAAAAATGTTTTGATCATCTTTTTTTCAATCTGAAATTCTATTAGAATAAAAGATTCGTTTGCCAGAGGGATCCTTTTCAGATGGAAAATTATTCAATCGTCGCGTAAACATGTTTCAGAATCATTTCGATGACAACACTCTCGGTTTTCGGATGTCAAAGTGGGGTCATTGTTTGATTGCTGAGTTCTACTATCGTCTGTATACTTTTTTGAAGTTCAGAAGAAATAAATAGTTCTTTAAGCTTTGCTCTGCTCAAAATTCTTAGTACGTATTTGGTTTCAGACAGGCTATCTAATTACCGAGTGCTTAAAGAAGCGGCTTTGCTCTAAAATTAAAACAAGACAAGATTGGAATGATGAAACATATTTCGTGAAAAAACTGCTTTATGCCGAAGCGTGAAAAGAAATTTCATCAATTTTATAACCACGTACTTATAAACGTTTTATATTATGGAAATAGTGCGTCTTCAAACACTGAAGTGCATAATTTTGTATGTATTAAATCAAATAAATTAAATGTTTATAAATCAGAGGTATCACATTGAAAAGAATATATACTTACAATTACAAAATGTTAAACTAAATAGCGAAGCAATCCGAAAAGAGGTTTACCTTGCGGTCATTCCTATTAATAGTCTAAAATGGTAGATAACGTTCTGCTGTCTTCGTATCATCCGGTTTCTAAATCAAGAGGACACTGTGTATTTGGCAGAATGCACACATGAATATGAAGAGTTAGTAATGCAACTCAAGTGGTTCTCAACATAAACCATAGGAGTGTTTCTACATTACTAACTTAAACGATTTTAGTAAATTGTCAGTTAAGTCATACATTTGACAATCACTTCAGATATTTTTTGGAAAAATGATTCTCCGGAAGAGTACAAATAGATAATCGACTGAAAATTAGGAAAATCAGTCTTTTCTAGCCAAATTTTAATTTCCCACCCGCAGTCTACGTTTCACAAACAAAAAAAAAATAATAATAAATAAATAAATAAATAAAATATAAAAAAATAATAATAAAAAAATATTTGGAAAAAAAATAAATAAAAAACCTTGAATAAGAAAAATAAATAAAATACAGCCAAACTGCGTACTAAAGAAAATGTACTGACCAAGGTTATTCTCTCATTAAATCAGAGTACTAAATCGAAAATTTTTAAAGCTATAATGCATAGAAATAAATAGAAAATGCTTAAAACTGGTGACACCTTTTATTGTTTTTGTAAACTCGGTAAAATGTTTAAAACTAAAACTTTATGCCTTTCTTCGTTTAACCGAGCAATTTAATATATATATATATATATATATATATATATATATATATATATATATATATATATATATATATATATATATATATATATATATATATAAAGTTATATATAGTATATATATATATAGTATATATATATATATATATATATATATATATATAGTATATATATATATATATATAAATATATATATATATATATATATATATATATATATATATATATATATATATATATATATATATATATATATATATATATACATATATGTGTGTGCGTGCGTGAAAATCTAATACAAAAAATTAAAATAAATAATAAATAAATAAATAAATAAAAACCTTTACTAGGATAATTTTTGTCCTAAGAAGGTTAAAAGAAGAGAAAGTCGTGATTAAAACCTTTCGTTTTCAGTTTGAGATAGGTTGAGCCCTGATTTATTTTCATAAAATGCTAATTGATTCAGCAAAAGATTATAAAATTATAACTTACCTGACAGTTGATTCTTGTTGCCAGATTTTGATCATCATAAAGGGAAGCAAATAGAACATTACTCTGTGCGAGCAACAAAGCAGGTGGCAGAAAGCCGGACACAAAGATGACCATCAGTAGATTCCTCATAATAAGAATTTGTCTCAATCCATCTGCTCCGTGAAAAGATAGAACAATGAGCAAAAGTAAATTGAATGATGTTTTTGAATGAATTGAATGGCTCGTTTACTTCTTTTTTCCTAGAAAGTTATAAATGAAAGGAAAGTAATTGGGGTTTATTCGTAGTATTGGTAGAGAAGGAAGCAGGCGTAAAAAAATCTTGAGGGTTTTTGGCCCAGTGCCTACTAAGCAGAGGTCGAGGCAATGTCTATATATATATATATATATATATATATATATATATATATATCTGTGTGTGTGTGAGTGGGTGTGGAGCAAGAGAGGGAGACAGAGGATTAAAAGAAAAAATTTAAGAAAATTAATAAGTTTTATTTACTGCGCATAAGCTGCAAATATACAGAACTCATAAAATAAGATAAAAATATAGAGAAAACATGGAAAATAATATAGATTAATGAAAAGATAAGAAGAAAAGTTATTAAAATGAAATATATTAAAAAATATTTTTTTCAAATTTCCATTTAAGAAAATGTAGAAAAAAGCTGGAAAACAAAATAATGAAACGATATAATATCTTCATCAGCTCACACGATTATATCTGCAAAAAGAAGTGCTTTCAAATATTGTATCGATAAAGCCTACGCAAAGTATATCAATACAATAGTGTGAGGAGCACTAAAAAAACTGAAATAAAAATAGAACACGTTAAGTAAAAAATATATAAGAAATGAAACATTGCAAGCAAAAAACAGAAAATAAAATGTAATGAAAATAAAACAAAACACAAAACAAAGGTATCGTTTAGCCCATATGGCAAAATTGTTTTCTATAAAAGCAGGTGGTATTTTCCCTTTTGTAGTCTTAAATCCATCTCCTACTATATATAAAATATTAATTACAACACTGTTAAAGTTATGTATTTAAAATTATGTATATGGTAAATGGGTATAAATTTTATGCCTTTTAGTATTAAATTTTTTAGTTCTAAGTTTTCTATAATATTTAAATTACCAGTAATACTATGTTTATAATCTATACCCACAAACTCAAAATATTTCTCTTCTTCACAGTGACATTCATAATCGGATATTTTTATAGTACCTCAATTTTTGCTAATATCATTATAATTAAAAAATAGTTTTTCAAGCTTTAAATATTTATTACATTTAACATTATTTACATTTAATATTTATTACATTTATTACATTTATTGAAATTAGGATTTTGAAAGTTAATAACGAAATATAAATGATTTTTTCTTCTTTTTTGAGAATTTTACTCATTTTAGCTTTTACAAGATTGAAACAAAGAATCTTGAAGCGTAAATTAATAAAAGATAAGTTAATAATTAGATCTTGAAGCTTATATATTTTATTATTCTTAAGGGGGGAAACAAAATCTTTCTTTGGTTTATAATATTTATTAAAATCTTTTTCCATATTGGAAATAAAGTTTACATTTAATTTGTCACTATTAAGAGAGTTTTTATTACTTCTTGATCCCCGTTTGCCTCGATTCGTACACTTACCCTTAATATAGAAAAGTGAGTAAGTTGAGGACTTAAAAGTTAATCTAAATTGTTTTGTATAAAAGCACGTAGTAATTTTCTTTTTGTAGTCTTAAATTGAGTTCTTCTACTATATCTAAAATATTAATTTTAACACTGTTAAAATTATATACTCTGAAATAATTCAATTCTAGGTTATTGATAATTTTATTACAGTTTGTATCTGAATGATGCTGATTAATTCTGATATGAAGAGAGTTACAGGTTTGTCCAATATATTACAAAAGTTAACAAATAAGTAACATTTTTAATTTTACAAACAGAATTGGAGCGATCGTTAATTTGAATTATATGTTTTTTGTCAATGTTAGGGCGATTTTCGCATCTTTTATCACCACACACTTTATAAGACGAAGAAAATTTTGGAATTGAATGAAATTTTAAAAAAATCTTTTATTTTCTGAGTAACAGGATGACGAACTCTGAAGCACTCCTTTTCGCGGATATAATTGGGTGAGCTGATCTCTTCATTCATTTGTTTTCCTGATTTTCTTTTTTTGATTAAATGTCTTTTCAATATTTTATTTTAATGATTTTTCTTCTTTTTTCATAAATCTTTATTATATTATATTCCAAAAAATAGAAAAACGAAAAAAATTCATTTCACTTTAGACGTGCTTTGAATGATTAGAACTTTAACGGCTCTTCTTTATTTAGATGTCGGCTCAACCCTATAAAAGGGCTTCTTTTTTAAAAATTAAACTTTTAATTATTTTTTTTCTTTTTATTGATGGCACAATTATTTTATTATTGTCATTTATCTAAGAGAAATAGGTAATGCTGTTTTTCAAATTTTCTACGAAATTCAGTAAGCAACAAACGAAAACTTTCATTTATTCTTAAAACCACTTTTCTTCAATGATATAAATTGAAACACAAAACTCAGAATTAATTGTAAAAATTGGCAAATATGTGCATTGGAGAGGTTTTTCCCTCAGCCATCCATTTAGATCCTAATTTTTGAAAATTCATTTTAAAAATAAATGCCTCATTGGCTGAGTGATCACGGTCTGGAAAAAAAAATCAATGATGTAAAACGTTTCGTCAAACGAGTTAAAAAATTTCATTGATTTTACTTTGGTTTTACAAATTCATTTCGTCAGCTATAACATCTAAACAAATAGCTCAATTTAATTTAGAATCAATGTTAGGAAAACATTCCCCCCCCCCGATCTTTTTTTTTTTTTTTTTCAATATTTTTTCAGCGTGTTTCAAACCATTACACACTGTTTGAAATAACGAAAAACCAGAATGTTTCAATTCAACCATGTCAAAGCATACATTTTGTTGCCTTTTTAATCCATAATGCTACTGTTTGGAATAAAACAATTTGCCGTGATGTTATTATTTAATAACTAATTACTTGAAGCGAATAGTGTCATTCAGAGCATAATATAAAACCGTTACAGCTACATCTCATTACGAAATAATGAATGTCATTGAAATGATTGAGGAAAATTCTAAATAAAAGTGAGGTTAAGGATTTGTTAAAATATTGATTTCTAAAAATCAAATCACATTAACAAGAATCATTTTCTGTGTAGCACTCATTCAATGAATTGTATTCATTGATGAACAGGATAGAATTGCAGATACAATGACGTTGATTTCACAAATGTAGGACAGCAAATTTTTTCTTATGAACATTGAAATCTTTATTGTAAATTATAAATAAATTGGTATCTGAAAAAAATTAAATTTTCCAAAGCGATAACTTAATATTTTTCTCAATTAAATATTTTAATAGAGGAAACATAGTAAGATTGGTACATTTCAGTGAATCTGAAAAGGAGTTGAATAATGTATAACATTTAATTTATCAATTAAGAACAATATTTTAAAAAAAAAAAATTTCTATTTTTTGTACTTTCTCAAGTCTATGCAAAAATATATTTGGTTATATACTCATTAATCGGAATTTTTTATTGCTATGAAACAATTTAAGAAATTCAATTCAAGACAGTTTTATGACACATGCATAATATTTGGTAAAAATATATTTGGCTAGATACTCAATAATCAGAATTTTTTATTGCAACGAAACATTTTAAGAAATTCAATAGAAAACAGTTTTATGACAAATAATATTTGGTAAAAATATATTTGGCTATATACTCATTAATCGGAATTTTTTTATGGCAACGAAACATTTTGAAAAATTCCATTCAAGGCAGTTTTATGACACATAAATAATATTTGGTAAAAATATATTTGGCTATATACTTATTAATCGGAATTTTTATGGCAACGAAACATTTTAAGAAATTAAATTCAAGACAGTTTTATGACGCATAAATATTATTTGGTAAAAATATATTTGGCTATATACTCATAAATCAGAATTTTTTATTCCAATGAAATATTTTAAGAAATTTAATTCAAGACAGTTTTATGACACATAAATAATATTTGGTAAAAATATATTTGGCTATATACTCATTAATGGGAATGTTTTATTGCTACAAAACATTCTAAGAAGTTCAATTCAAGAAACCTTCCGGACAGTTTCATGAGATATTTTTGTTTCGTGGCCGAACACTATAATAATATGAAAAAAGTGCTAAAACAATTTTACGTAGAAATTGAAAGAAATTATTAAATTTAATTGCTTAAATTTAATTAATTAAATTCCTTAAAAAAATTATTAAATGAGTTTATTTTTTTTTTCTAAACTTTATATTTCGAAGCAAAGATCTCATTTTCTGCCATTATTTAAAGTCCAGATCTCAAGAGGTTAAAGACGGGGAAATCATGTTATCATGTCGTGTCATGTTATTATATACGAGGAAATCATGACGAGGAAATCATGATATTACCAAAAAATTTTTTTGTGTTTACAAAATGTCACAACATATAGTTTCAATTCAAGGTGTATTAAACAAGGTATTTTACCAGACACGTAGAGAAAATGTCATGTAGTTTAAAATTTGCCTAAAAAATTTCAATAAAAATAAAAGAATGGGACTGAAAGGTAATAAAATTTGTTACTGTTGATCATTCGGACAACAGCAGAAATGGTGACCTCTGCATCACACGAGCAAAAATATTAATTATACGTTTGTTGGTAATAGGTCCACGGCAGTAAATCCAGTGATTTAATAACTCCCTACTTCCTAATTTAACAAAATGTTTCATGAAAGAAATCAATGAAAAAAAAATTACATTGAAGTTGAAACGAAACATGAATGTAAAAGTGTGCGGAAAAAAAGGTCTCCGTTGGGGTTTCGTGAATCTGCCTGAATATTAAACTAAATGGAAGAGAGAAAGGACATTTAAGAATTGAATATAAAATGCTCACCATTATTGGGTCAGCAAGATGAAGTCACTGAGTGACTTTCTCACTGGCAGTAGAACTCGACGATCCTTTCGAATAAATGAAAACCGCGGCGGACAGGAAACAAAGTCGAACAAAGGAAGGAAAGTCCAAAGAGTGAGGATTTAAAAAAGGGAATCGGTTACTCAACAACTTTTTCTCTTTTCAAATTTTTATGGCATTGAATAAATCTTGTTTTAAGCAATGACATCATCACGCAATGAATGAATGAAAGCTCCGAAATAAATGCACGCAACATTTCAAACTGATAGTACGAGTGAGCAAATTTTTTTTTTTAATCTCTAATCGTGGGAACTAGTATGAGAACTTTGAAATTCAGAATCCGATCTGAAAAAAAAGTGATTGCAAGATGATTTACCGAACCATATGAACTGTTATGAAGTTAGCGCTATTTGTCGGTTGTCATACCAAAAATGGGTACAGCTGTGGCTGCCACCAGCATTTCGTTTTCAAATTTGCATACATTTTTTACTGACGTATGTTTATTCAGTTATTGACCGGTAGACACTTTGCGAATATTTTAGAATGTTTGCACAACTGGTATCATACGAGAATATCGAAGTCATATTTTCCACAAAAAAACCTATACATATGTTGAAATCTTAGAAAAAAAATTTTAAAAGTTTAATTTAGTTTTAAACAGATATAATCAAAAGAATATATGTGTCGTTGATATAGCCATTTGCATGTGCTGTAAATGTTTTTGTCAAACAGTTAGTTTCTATTTATTTCTTGACCAATAAACATGAATTTTTTTTGTTTTACATATTGTGCCAAATTTCAATTTCTAAGAATTCCCTGCAAACAAATCTCATTGAAGAGAAATGCTAATTTGCAGTGAAAGATCAATCTTGAATTTATGATTTTGTTGTGTCTCTGCTTCACGACTTATACCGACTCTTCAAACACGATATACTGACTCCATCCTAGTAGAAAAATTCCTGATGTGAGTACAACTGTGTTTCTGTTTTAAACGAAATTTTTTACTTGTTTCATTGAAATCTATTGATTTTAACGACATGATTTTTTTTACGATGGTATGTGTTGCCATCGCATACGTCATATTGATCTAATATTGATCTACGACGCCTCTCAGAAGTACATTTGTGTCATCCTGCAGCCCACTTGCGTCGCCACCATTGGGGTCCGAGGGGTCCGGACCCCCCCAATAATTGGGAAGCCAGGGTCCATTATTTTGAGAAAATATTTCTGTTTTGTTTCCATGACTTTTAATTTTTTTTTCTCTCTCTCTTATTTTTCATAGTGCAACTTATTATATTATATAATTAAAAGAAAATTAGTAAAAAGTAAAATACACACAAAAAAATGCACTGTATAAAAAAATAAAACAGGTGTTTAGAGAATTACAAGAAATATCACTGCCACCCTTTCCTTCAATAAGCAATAAAACACTCTTCCCACCATTCCTTCTCTTCTCACTGTTAACTGATAAAGATCATTCTCCCTCAACATCACACACATAGTCATTTGATACCCCAAAAATAGCCGCCTTAGTTTACGCTATGGGAAAATGGTCTTAGCATTTTAAAATTATCTTTATCGTATTTATGGCCCTGGGCTCTTTTGTCCTCTTTTTTAAAATGTCAAATATCAACAGACCCCTACCTATTCATAAATTGTCTCAAACAGGCAATTATCTAGAATTTCTAGAGGGGATTTCTTTTAGGGATTTCAGTAGGGGGAGATTCTTGTAAACATTTTATTTTTTTTGTGGTTTTGTCAAGAAAATTTCTCTGGCATACAATGATTCTAAATCTTCTCTTACGTATAAGCGCTCACAGTGTTATTCCATCATTATTTAAACTAGACATTTTCGGTACAAAATTTTAATAAACAAATTCTGTTTACTGTTATATTTTGTTTCATTAATCGTTTTAACTTAAATTATTAGTTGTTATTTTTTTAAATAAAGTTTATATAAAGTTTTTGTAATAACGTTTATCGTTGGATAACAAGTAGTCGTTAAATAAATTTTGGGGAGGTAAGCAAATGTTTGTATTAAATCACTTAATTCATTTATAATTGTATGTTTATGTTCTGCAAGAATTGTTTTATAGTTTGTGTATTAAATTTATTTCTATAATACATTAGTTCATGGTTTTACTGTTCATTGTGCATGAATTTATTTTGAAAGCACGGAGTTACTTCTTATTTTATATTTATAAAATCAATGTAATTAAACAAATCAATGTTTAAATTTTTAAAATTATAAATCAAAACTTTGAATTTTTATGACCTTTCTAAAACTTTGTTTTAATTCAGAAATTTAATGTCACGTTTATGTTTATATGGAAATTTACATATAATTTAATAAATTATTTTAAATATAAATACTGCTTATTTATGCCCTAATATAAATAATTAGCATTAACTTTCATTTTAATTAATTAAAACAAAGAAGAATTACGTTAAATGCAAAAGTTTCATAAAAAAATTCATATGATTTTATTACGGTCAGTAATAAAAACTAATAAAAATATTTTTTTTAAGAATGGGATAATTTGTTAAACTTAATTTATTGTATGAGTGTTTAATGCTTACTTCATGTAATTTTATTTATTTCGATTTTATCAAAATAATATGGGATTTTTAAAGTAATTATTTTGTGCCAATTAGCATTTTCATAATTTGGTATTGTCAACAAATAATTTTTCTGAATTTAAAGTATTAATTTTTAAAATTTTAATACTGAAACTATAAATACTGCCGATAGAGGAAGGACAATAAGAGTTCTATGTGTTGTCTTTTTTTATTTCTCCGTGTACATTTATATGAAGTTTTCATGGTTACCAAAATGGATCATGCGATCCAAGAAAACCAAAATATCTCATTTTTGCTGTTTCTTTGCTTGAAAATAATAAAAAGGTAAATACATTAAATAAAATGTGCATAAAAATTATTCCCATCATAATTTTTATAATTTATCACTTCTTCAAAATATGAATACTAGTTCTGTCAATCAACTGAATAATTTTATTTTCCTTTTTAAACATAACAATTTCGATTTTTAAAACTGCATAAGTTGAATCGGAACAAGATGAGAAAATAGCTAAACTTAAAACCGCTTTAATATTCTTGAATTTCTCACTTTTTTTTTCTTTTTTTCTTTTTTTTTACAATTTAGGGTCTTATAAATATATTTATTTTAATCATGATAATCTCTACTGTAACCAATATTAAAGATAGCTTCTCTAGTATTATTTTTAACGTTGTATCTTCCATCTCAAAAAACCAGATCAATTCAAATTCATAGTAAAAAAGTTTTTTTTTTTTTTTTTTTTTTTTTTTTTTTTTTTTTTTTTAGCAAAACGTTTTATGGCCTTTTTTTTATATTTATTTATAAAATGTTAATATATGTCCCAAAAAATTTATCTCCTTCGTGGTCGTTTTATCACGTAGGATTACATAACATAATATTATGCATTTATAAATTTCATGTCATTCTCATCAAAAACTTTAACAGACAAAATGTTCTTTTCAAAATAAAACTATATTTTTAAGACACTGTACATATTGGATTTAAGTAACTTTACTTTTACTTCAATGTATTATTTAAAAAAATTATGCTTATTTTTCAATTGAGACTTTTGAAAAAGGGGACATACGTGATATATAAAAATGATTTGTGATATATGATTACTTCATATATTTTTAATACTTCATATGTTTTAATTTTTACATATTTTCAGTTTTCTTAATTATTTAATATATAGCATTGATATAAATAATGTATCAATCAACAATCTCTCAGGGGCTAAATCTTTTAATTATTTAAAAATATAAACAAAATTTTAACTATTTTAATTTAACAGAATCTTTAAAACAATACTTAGTCGAAAAAGCATCGCTTGATATTATTACATCGCCATACTATAAGTGTGTTTCAGAGAACTTAAGAACAATTTTAAAACTATTTAATCCTTTACTGCACATTTTCCATGTCTACAAACCTACAATTTGAATTGGATTTTTTCATAAAATATGTATATGTAAACCTTTATTCGTTCTTAATAAACTTGTACATCCCGACAAAAAAAAAAAAATAATAATAATAATAATAATAAATAAACTATACCGAAAATACCGGTTCGGGAAAAAAAATCTGTAACTTTTCTAACATTACTAATTTCAGATTTGAAATCCCCTTATCCTAAATCGGTAAGATCAAGCACTCATATAAATGCAGCAAAAAATTTGGCCCCCAGTGTTATTCTTCTACTTTAAAAAAATGCGTAGTGGAGGTGTTAAGAACCGTAATCATTTTCCTAAATACTATGAAGTGTTTAAATTAATCCTTATGTATTAAAATTTTTTAAGAAATATTTATAATTTCACTTGAATAAATATTTCATTACCTTAAATTGTGGTTTAACTGGCCCATTGAGTAGGCTGTTAAATTCATATAGTTATTTATGAGGTGTTTTTTTCTGTACCTTTTCTTCAAGTGTTTTATATGCACCGTCAAAACAACGGGGAGGGCATACCTAATTATTAATTAATATCAATTTGTATAGTTTTAGTCGTTTCTATGAAACTATTCATTTTATAATCATAGAATAAATTTGCAGTATTTCATACATTATATAGTAATCAAACATAGAATACAAAAATATGAAAGGTTCAAAAGTTAAAAAATAAAATTGATGAAATTTTGTTTTAAAATAATGCTATTTTATAAAAAACGTATTAGAAAAAGACGAAATAATCATTTAACCAAAAAATGAAAAGTAAAAATAGAAATTATCAATAAATAAAATATTCATTTGTCAAAATGTTCTTGTCATATACTATTCTGCGATTTCTGCCTATATAGCAAAAATTTGACTAACTGAACCCGGTTTTTTCTTTTTTAGTATGCTACTATAATTGAAATAAATAGTATTTTCATTAAAAAAAAATATTTAGCTATTTTAGACTAGCAAGCCTAGCTCTCAAGGCAGTTATTAGGGACAAATATATTTCTTCACCTGAAGTAAATTACAAACTTACGACTCACCACAACTCAATTTTTATTGATATTAATGTAATAATTGTATTTACTGCTTATTCTATTGATCCCATTTTGAATCACACCTTAACATTGCACAGTTACATCTGTATTATCCGGAAAAACACTCTAGTTTAAATTTTTTATTTATTACAATTATTTTATTTATTTATTACCAGTTCAGCGCACAAGGTAGAAAATAGAAAAGTAAATAATCAATAAATCGATATTAATCAGCATGCACAAGCCTGTACCAAAGCAATTAATAAAGTTAAAATAATTAAATTTTGTTATTTATTATTATTTGTTGCTCTTTTTAAGGACTTTACGTTAGTTTAAGAGAAACACATTTTTTAAGAAGTTCAATTAAACAAAATAATGATTAACAAAACATAGCTGCCACTGATCAAGCATGCCAACTCATTATAGTCAACATTTACCTCAGACAAATTTCTTCATTAATTTTACTCTAAAAAAATAACTTTTGCTATTTATTTCAATTACCGTTGATTTTAACATATTTAGTTTCATAAAAATATTACAAAAGCGTAACTATAAACAAAATAAACACGACACATGGTTTAGACGAGGACCTTGCGCCTAAATGCCGTTTATGTTGTTCCTTGAGTTTACCTGGTGAAACAAATCAAAAAATATTTTATTATTAAAGAATCTGCAATAAATGACGTTTTTTAATTAAATCTAAAATTATATTTTTCAATATTCGTAAAAAAATATTAGGAATTTCTGTTTTAAAGTCATGTTTTAATAAGCATATTTGAAAAAAGCATTTTGAAACAAAATGTATTTTTATTATCTCTCGATATTAGATAACTCGTTTAACTACTATGACAAACTTCATAAATGAAAAATACTTCCGTGATGCTTTTATTGGATAAATTTCTAGAATTCTTCTCACAAATAAGGTTAAAAAAAAAGAGTCGCAAATTAACACTTTAGGGGAGAAAAATAAAATCAAAACATGATCAATCATAAATTGAGAAGGTGAAATTAAAAATGTATGTTTAGTTGCCAAAAAAAAAACATAGTGGAATTGAAAGACACTTATTTGAGACACTTCAAACTAAATTCGGCAATCAGACTTGTTTTAAAGTTTTAACTCCGTTTATCTTACTACTTTCTGATCGTTTTTTCCCGCTCTTAAATGGTAGTTTGCGATTTCTAATTTATATATTTTTTTTAACTTAATTCTTAAAGATGATTCTAAAATTATATATGAGGACGTAGATTATGGAACACTCTGCATCATAGAATCAAGACGTTTCAATTTTCATAATTATATATTGAATGTCAGAAAAAGATATTGATTTGATTGTGAAATATAATTTTCTTCTGTTCGATATCATGTTTTTGACATACATTAAGATATATATATATATATATATATATATATATATATATATATATATATATATACATTCTGAAGCATGGTCCCCCCCAATAAATTTTATCTGACGACGCCAATGGACTCATGGCAGAGCTCTCTTTTCAACAAGTAATGCGTGACATCACAAGATCGCAGAAGAATTACCACCCTTCCCTGCTTTGAACGATCATTTGTCAACGAACGACCACATATCTGGGAACACTTGGGGCTGCAAATTGAACTGAGTTGAGTTGATTTATTTAGGGATGTTTTTACAGCTACTGTGAAGCCGCTGGATATCAGCCCTCAATGCTTTTTCGGCCCAAGAGGTTACACTAAAAACCTACATTCATTTTTTTTCTGCAATAAATGATCATTTTACTTTGATATTTTAATTTCTGACATATATCAACGTTGTACTTACGTATGTAAAATGTTATTTCATTATGACGACTCCGTCTAGGTGTGCTAATTTTTTTGGCAATGAGCATATTATCTTCTCAAAAGAAGAAGAAAGCTCTTTTAATATACTGAACAAACTAAAAGAAAAAGTTTTTAAAATTTGACTTTAATCGCAGTAGCAGCAATAATAAGCTGATTTCCTTTTTGTATTAACTTTATTTATTCTTACGTCTGCATTAAAGTAATTTGTGCAATATATAAATCGAAACAATTTTAAGCACTCTCATTTTGTTTTTAAATAAATTGACAGTCTGCATTGAATGCCGGCAAAAGTGTAATGGATAAAACTGCCTTCTAAATTGCTGTTAAAGGACGATTTTTCACAGTGTCTTCAAAATAGTTAAATAATGGTTCTGTTTAAGGGGGGGGGGAGTACTTCTCTTCGTTAATTTATTCTTGCATTGATTGATCTGATGAGTCGGAAAAAAATCTACGTCATCACATAGGGAGGCAGCTTGTTTTGGAAGCTTTAGACTAGTTTTTAAACAGTGTTTTTAAGTTTATACCTTATGACAGTGAGTTTTTTTCTTCTTTTTTTTTTATCTGCAGATTGTTGGCGAGTATTTTTCTCCGAGAAGACAGAGCAGACATTTATTTTTGCTCTCAAAATTTGTAAAAAGCATTTTTTTTAAAAAAAAGGGAAAACCTTTTCCTCCCAGAGATTTTCCAGCAAAGGACGAGGAAAAATTACAGGCAGGAGCTAAGTTTTTTTTAATAAACATTAGCGTAGAGAAAACAAGGCAAATAAAGCCGGAGAATGTGATTAATGTGCATTTATTATTTCATTTATCAAAAGACGGACCACTTTGACTGTGATGATTATCCGGCAGAAATGTGTGAGCCATTGACAGGCATCACTTGTCCGGCATACTCCACACTCATATTTTGAAGTGAATGACCATTGCCCAGTATTCTTCATACTGAAATTTTTTGTGATCCATCCTAGGCAATAAATTCCTAACCACCCCTCAGCGGTAAAAAAATATTAAAAGCATTTTCCACATTCTAAAATGAGAAATGAATTTTCATAAGCATAACTGAAATTAGTTTAAACTTGTAATTTTGTTTTTTTTTTAAATATGTATAGGTTTGTATATATATGTATATATGTCTTTCGAGTTTGTCCTATTCTGTATTGTTTCTTTTAGTTTAATAAATATTTATTAAATAATTATTATAATAATAATTAGTCTAATAAATAATTATTGTTTAATAAAGTTTTCAAATAAATTTTTATTAGATATAATCTGAGACTAATAATTTAATTAAACAATAAAAAATAAATGTTATGCATACCGACTTTTAAAGAGCGTTATGTAAACATATTTGGGGGAAGGGGCAAAATATAATTAATTTATATATTACAACTTTGAAATATGAGAATTGTTAAAGAATTCTCCTTCCACATGGTTTTTTCAACCATAAATAGAGGATTTTGAATTCTCATAGTATCTTTTTACATTGATGTATTTATACGACTTTTAAAATAAGCATTTGTTTATTTAATATTTTTCGGCACTCTTTTTGTTGATTTGCCACATAGCGAGTAGTTATTTTCTGGTCTAATAAAAGAAGTTGAAAGGTTTTGTAATTTTTTTTTTTTTTTAAATATATAATAGTTTGCTTGGGAATGCTTATGAGTTAAATTCTTTTAGTCCCACTGATCTCCTTCCCACTGTAAAATTTTTTGTGTGACACTAACAAAATTTTTTTGATGCTGGTATCGATACCGGAATTTACCATTTAATTTTGTTGTAAAAGATATTACAATTTCTAAAAAACATTTTCAAATTAAATAAGTAAAATTTCAAATAAATATTCAATGTTTAATAGTTTTAAATTTTTTTTTTTTTCATTGCAAAATCTAATTTATTTTCTTTTTAAATTTCAGTATAGCTTTTTATCTTCAAGGAAATCTATTATCAAGACACTACAAATGGAAATAGCACACTCTGATGGAATTTTAAGTTCGATCCTTACTGCGAATGATTTAGCCAGTGTGGATATTCAGCAAGGACAACTTTAAATCTGCTGTGGCAGAAAGTCCTCGCGTTGAAGAAAGATGTTGTCATGTTGAAGTTTGGAAAAAGAGGGAAACTTGTGAAGCTCATCCCTGTTTTTTTGTGGTTCATACAATTTAAACTGTTACTGAATTTTTCATAAAAACATTTAACGACCGCTTAGAAATATATTTTCAAGTAAATAAAGACTAACAATTGGAACTCATACTGTATCAAACAGTTTAAAGTTATGAAAAAAAAATTTTATTTAATAACAGTTAAGTATTTTTAACTTTTGTTTTACCAAAAGGTTGTCGACGTTAATTTTAAACAATGAAGGTCATGTATTGCATTTACAATTGGATGAAATTTATATTACAGCGTGTTTTGTTTTTAAATAAAAGTATTATACTGTGAAATAGTTATATTTATTATGGATTACTTTTTTCTTAAATACTGTAGCGTGTAATTTCTTTTACAGCTTTGTCAACAACAACAATCTTCAACATTTAAAAAAAAAAATTATTATATTCATTTGATACTTTATTCATTTGAAATTTGAAACAAAAATTTATGCTTTTTTATTTTTATCATGTTTAAAATCATATAATTGTAAAAAGTTTTTTAAACAGAATAACATTTATATTATGATAAAAATTCCTAATCAATTTAGAAAAGAATATTGCTTAAACTTTTATCTTAAAGGTCTTGTATATTCTTTGTGAAAACATGTACAATTGCATCTTCTTCTTCTTTTCTTTTTTTTTTTTTTTTTTTTTTTCTAAGACCCATTCAAGACATTTGCCTATAATGTTATGTTTGTTTTTACTATGTTCATAATGCATAAACTCTTATCAGCGAAATACAAACATTCAACTGATTGATTTTAAAGAAAAATTTTGTGATAGCAAGGTTTTTTAAAAAGTAACTGATGGTAGTCAAATGTGGATCAATACAAAAGCAACTTATAGTAAAAAAGTATGTTAAGTTTTTTCGTCTCATTCTTGTATGCAATTAAATGTTTGTGAAAATTTAACTCTAATAAAATACAATATTTATTTTTTTTATTTTTTATTATTTTTTTTTCTTTTGTTTTGACATTTAAATGTTATCTAAACTTTAAGTAAATAAAAGTACTAGTACCTTTAAATAATTATTGAATCGTTAAAAATTTCTGATGTTCCAATGTAAAATTATGCTTACATTACAAAAAATAATTACAAATTTTTTTAATTAAAATTTATAAAGGCTTTTTTTGTTTCCACTCCATGAAAATATTTCTACAGGTGCCTTTAGGTTTTGTTTCTAGTGTTTTGTAAGTAAAATTTCAGATTCTAAAAGAATAAAGTTACGCAAGTATTTCGCTATTTAATTTCAGTGATAGAAGTGAAATAATTTATGCAAGTAAGTAATTTGAATATTTTTTAATTTTCTTTATTGTCTCAGTTATTACAAAAAATAACGATTTAAAAATTCGAGATATAATTTTATTTTTATATTTTTGGAAATGAATGACTTAGTTATATTGTAGAAAAAACAGTTAAGGTAAATTTTCAACTCAATTCGAATGTAAATTTAACTTAGCAATTATGTAGTGTGGTTTTCTTAATTTACAATTTCAAAATATAAATAATGAATGATAATTGTGAAATTACAAATGGCTTAAATTACACATTTTAATATACATATATATTACAAACTAACAAATTCAATTGAGATTTTGATAAAATAAGCTCATTTTTTAAAAAAAAATTAATAGTACATTTTAAAATTAAAGACTTGAAAATTATTAATGATATTAAAATTTGTCTGAAAACCCATTGTATAAGGAAAAGAAAGAAATATCAATAAAAGTTATTATATAGTATTATTTCTTAAATAAATGTGAAATATTCAAAAGAATCAGCAGAACATGATATACTTTGGAGTAACAGGGAGGAAAATGGATGGTACCAGAGTTCGCTAAAATAATTTTATTTATTATTTCTGTATTGCTATGTAAATAATGCTTGGAATGTCATTATAAAACTATTGTTCTATGTTTTACTGCTTCACAGCAATACAGAAAATTAAGTAAAATTATATCACCGAATTATTCTACTGCCATCCAAATCCTCCTCTTGCTTACTCCAAAAATAAAGAGCAAAGCAAGATAATATCAGAAAATACAAAATCTAATATAATATATCGTTAAAACTAATACAAAATAATATTACGGCTAACGCTAGATAATATTAGTTTGCATAGAATCTAATATTATATAATGCTGAGCAAACAGGGACCTTTTGTATCTTTCTAATATTAGAAGTTGTGCAAGATAACGTTAGATTTTACAGATTTTCTGATGTTAGTTAATATTAGGTGCTACTTGGGTAGGTTGTTTGATTTGGATTCTCAAATAAGTTTGTTAAGTAATATTCCTGATGAAGAATTTGATCTTATTGAGAGAAATTTATTGAAGTGAAAGTATTTTACGATTCTTCAGAAAGATTTTGATGCCAAGTCATACAATTTTCAGTCAAAAGCTGGCGTGAATTTAAAGCTGACAAAAATAGTTTTGAAAGAATATGAAGTTGATCCGAAAACTTGGGTAGCATTTTGTGGACAGTTTTCTCGCATTCAAAATGATAATAATTTAAAAGAAGAAGATAAATTCCAATATCTATTGGCGTCTATTAAGTCAAATACGAAAGCAAGAGATATCGTTGACAGCTATCCACCATCCAAAGAAAATTATTTGAAAGTAATAGAACACTTAAAGTCTCATTTCGGAAGGACAGATTTATTGATAGAAGTTTACATTAGAGATATTTTAGCTTTAGTGCTAAATCACCAAAATGTACAGCTTGCTGAACTTTATGATAAATTAGGTTCGAAATTGTGATCGCTGGAAACATTGGGGGTGACCACAAAAAATTACGCAGCAATGTTGTACCCGGTTGTAGAATCATGTTTACCCGTTGAAGTTTTGAAGGCGTGGGATAAATACAGATTAAATGCCAAAATTGGAGAAGAAGAAATGATAAATCTAACAAAAGAAAATTTGTTGGAAGCGTTAATGTCCTTTCTCTCTCATGAGGTAGAAGGTAAAGAACATAGAGTTTTGGCGGAAAATGCTTTTGGGTAACAAAAATACAAACGAGATGTAAATAAACCATTTCAACAGGACGATCCAACAGCCGCTGCTTTAATATCGTCACTTCCTGATAAATTGTTTGGAAAAACTGATTGCATATTTTGTCATAAACGTCACAATTTGCGATCGCAACACTCGATACGCCATCTAGCGGGAGACTGTAAATATCGTGCATTAGTTCCCACATAACCATTGGCAATGACGGACGCCATTTTCTTAGCATCGAAAAAGGAGCAAAATTTCCCTAAAGAAAAGGTAAAACTTCTTAAAAAAAACTAATCAGAACATGCCAAACATTGAAGCAGAACATGCCAAGCATTTGAAGAACAACTTCTCAATAATTTTTACCTTTCTATTACCAACAACATAACATGATTTCATGATCACTTGCTGCTACAGATGTGTGTATTGCGGTAAAATAATTTTTCTGTCTTCAATTCATTACAAGTTAAAATAAAGTCAACATTGCTTTCGTCATTCCAGTGAATAAATGTGTTCCAATGAATTCCATACAAAACTGTAATCGTTATAGAATATTCTTCTTAGAATAGTATATATTTCTGTATCTACATAATTCAGAAAACAACAATTAAGAATAATCCGAATTACTTGAAAAAGTATCTTTTGCGCTGATTATAAATAAATTTTTTATCGTTTTCTTGGTAAGTGTTTGTTAGTTTTGAAAGAATTTCAACTAGAATTCAGCTATTCTGTTTTTAAGCTACATATTAAAATTCATATCGAGATCTTACAATTATAAAATTTTGATGTGTGGAATGTTACCTAAAAGTAATGAAGGGATAAACTATGTATATATTATTTGAGAATAAAGTTTTCAAACAAAGAATATATCATTTTGGAATTCTCCGGACTTATAAATCAGGTAAGTGTTATGATTTTTATAATAAAAAATTTGCTTGTAAAATTTTTTTTTTCTTACTTGATGATCGTTCGCTACAAAATGGTTTTTTACGTCTGATTAAATACTATAAGAATTAAAAAAAAAGAAACAATACAAAAGTTTTTATTGAAAAATGAGGAATTTTTAAAATCGTTTTTATCCTAAGAATTCTTTATTCTACGTTTTTTAGTTTATAATTTTTTGATAAAATTGTTGTCAAAATACTTTTTTTGAAAAATTAAATGGTATTAAATTATGTGTTTATGTATACTTCTTGCATATTCTAATATTTGAAGTAATATGTTTCAGAAAAGTATGGAAGAAAAATTTGGTACTTACGTATTAACCACAGCTACAGATTTGGTAGATTTTTAAGTGCCGCCAATCTACACTTAAAATTTTTGGAAAAAATCTTAAAATGAAACACTTTGTTTAAAATCAAAGTAGTCAATCGGATTTCGGTGGAAAATGGGCCGATATAGAGTTTAGCATAGATACAAAACAAACTTTTCTCTCACCTGATTCTATAGCCATTATGAACTCTAATAAATAAGATTCAAAATGAAAAAACATTTCCAAAACGGACGTTTACTAAGATAATGCTTCATGTTATGGACATTGGTACATTATCGTTATATTTCACTCCTAAAAAAATAAAATTGCATCTTGTTTTGTTTTTGGCAAGTCCCAAAGACGCATTTTCGTAACACTAAAAAATGGCGACTAAAAAAGAATGGTTCTTTTTTTTTTTGTTTCGTAAGCATTCTTTATTCTACGTTAAAATTTAAATGGGCCTTTCCTGTTATACCATTAAATTTAGTAAAACTATTTCTCAGGCATTAGCTTTGAACTCTTATAAGAATATACCTATTTTTTTCTCTTTATTTACAAATATTTTTCCGATTTGTTCTGGATGTTCCTTCTCTAAAAAAAAAGAGATACCCGGGTAGCAAAAAGATATGATCTAATACTGGCAAGATGCAATATAATACTGCCGTGCTAGAAAACGCAATACTCTTGAATCCTATCTTCTAGTGTTAGAACTAATTTGATATAAGATTGTATAGTATTCGATCTAACATCCGAAATTTCAAAATAATCATCTATTTCATTACTTTTGGTACAGCGCCACATTTTTGCGAAAGGTTATCCCATATTATTTATAAATAAACATTTATTTATGAAAGAAAACAATAAATTAAGTATTACTTAAAATATCATTTTTGGCCACTTCAAACTTATGCCAGAAAACACAATATTAGCAGAAATAAGCTGTTTTCGCCAGTGCAATTGTTGAGTTGTAACTTCCTTTGGAATGGGAATGTTTACATCGCCGCCGCCATTTATCGTGGTAATCAGCTAGAATGGCATTTTTAACTTCAAAGGTATTTATAATTTATTAATTTTTTAGTAAACTTTATAAGTTTAAATGATAGATACATAAAACTTTAAAGTAGTATTGTAGGTAGTGTTTTTTCTGTAGAAACATTCAGTGTACTTAATAATCTTGACCGCTTCTTCAAAACATTCAATAATTAATTTAATGATTTAATAAATCTCTTATTAAATATTATGATTGTGCTCATTTTTAATAATGTTTGCTTGTAGTAGTTGACTACTCTGTTAAAACGTATTGTCCGACTATAAATTACAAGTATTCTAGTTAGTTTAGAATAGGCTCGTAAAAACAATGTTTACATGGTAATTCGCATCTGACAGAATTTCACTGCAACAATTATAAAGATAAAAAATAATATTTCGTAAAGAAGTTTGCCATGTTAAAATAATTATTAATTAATCGGCTACTTTTTAGTTAAAACCATTAGGTGCATTTTAGAATATTTGAAATTTTATTCACAAGAAGAACACTATTGTTACATTAATTAAAGATTCCTGTTTAATATATTGTAAAATAATGAGTTAAACATTTTGATTTTCATTTCTTTAGTATAGACAGATTTGCATGTTTTTGATACATGATTAATTATATGAATTTATAAATGATAGCAAATGGTTAAAAAATTAGCAACAATATGGTTTATTCAAAGTTGTGTTTACGTTAAATGAAGAGTAGTGCTGAAAAGGTGTTAAAATTTTTATTTAGGAAGTTCTTAATAAAGGTGTTAAAATTTTTATTTAGGAAGTTCTTAATAAAAGTGTGAATATTTCCTATTGGCTCTATCAGCTTATACAATGTACAAAAATATTTTGATAGTTAAGTATCATTGTACTTTATCTTTAAAGAAAAAGAAAAAAAAAGCATTGAATTTGATATATTTTTGTATCTGTATATATACTTGAATATTCACTTCAGTTAAAAAGGGCTTAAGGGTTTTGAACTATAATTTCTTCTTTTTTTAAAATAAAAAATAATTAAGAATGAATAAAATTATTACTTGAGAGTGGTTATAAATGAAATGTTTTTCGATTCTTGCACAGTGATACTAAGATTTTTGGTGCAAGTATTGTTAATGAAATCTACCTATTAAATTTTAGACCTATTAAAATTTATTTCAAATGATTTAAGTTTTAAAGAAATATTCAATGCTTAATAGTTTTAAATTTACTAATTTAATGTTTTCGAAGTAGTAAGGTAATGTAGAGTTTTAAATTTAGTGTTTTCAATGTAAAGTTTAACTCTTCTTCTCTTATAATTTTAACTTCGTCTGAGGCTGCTGGATAATGCAAATGGAGAATGACATACTGGTAAAAGACGAGGGCCCATAAGTTCGATCCTGACAGAAAACAAAACAACTGCTGTGTATATGCTGTTCGATTCTCTTCAAATCTGCCGGAGCTGAAATTCCTCTTGTTGTTGTGTAGAAGTTTGACGAAAGGTGTATCTCTGTGTGATTCATCCCTGCTGTGTATTTTACACGTTGTTTACTGTTGCGGACAATTTTATAAAATCTTTCACTAAAGCTACGATTCATCAGTTTATTGCTCTGAAATAATGTTGCACATAAGCAAAAAATTGCAAGTGTAGGGAAAAGAACTTTGAACTGCATAAAATAAATGACTGTAAAGTTTTGGAATTCTTTCTATTTAAAAATAATAATTAAAATGATAACACATAGTCAAATTGTTGCTTTTGGCATTAAAAAAAAAATTATTTTATTTAATGACAAATATGTGTTCTTAAGGATTATGTTTATATTAAACAATGACAGTAAGAATATATTGCTTTTATAGTTGAGTGAAGTTTATATTGTGTTTTGTTTTAAAATAATATAATTAAATTGTGAAATAATGTTTGTCATGATTTGGTTTGATTAATTTTTTTTTTATTCTTAACTACTGCATTGTGTAATTTATACTGCATCTTTGTAATAAATCTTCAAAATTTTAGAAAATGGGATAGGCAGATATGTGTTCATTAATAAAACTTAATAAGATATAATGTTGGAAATTTTTTTATAGTCATGATAGTAATGTTTAAGCATTTTGAAATTAGAGGTAGATAAAATTTTGTTTCTTTTAAATTTTCAAAACATCGGAGACAATTCTATTTTAACATCATTGTTAAACAGTAACTCTAGCTCATGGGAATTTACACTACTAGCATTGTATTTTTACTTTAATTTTGAATTATTTAGTTCAAATTTGAGATAAGAAGTGTATATATATATTTTTATGATGTTTAAAATAATGATAATAGTAAAAATTTCTTTGGCTTAATATTAAAAATTTAGCTGGACATTTATTTACATTATTGTTAAAGCAAAAAATTTAAACCAGCATAGGGTAGAATCTTGTTTAAGTTTTCATCAGTAAGGTTCTTCGCAAAACAGGTTTTTAAATACATAATATATATTTTTTTATAGCTAATTGATCAATACCAAAAAATTGACTCTAGCGTCTGCTTAATTTTTTAAAATTTATTTTCTGAAAAGCTCTGTTTAAAATGTTTACATATTACACCTGCTTTTTTCTAAACCTATTTATGTCATAACACATAATCTATAATCGGCGAAATGAAAAAAATGGAATTGTTTTAAACAAAAATCGTTATTTTTATAGCAACGTTCTCAAAAGAGTAATAGATTGTAGTCAAATGTTAATCATTCATACCAAAGGCAACTTTTAAAAGATACTGTTAAAAATGTTATTATTTTTTTGTCTCGTTCTTGATTGCCATTATATGTTTGTGCAAATTTAATTTAGATTAAACATAATATTTACTGACAGTTTTGAAAATAAAATATTATGTAAATTGTTTGCAAAGATTGTTGGTTTAGTACATAACACCTTTAAATAATTATCGAATTGAAGATAATTTCTGATGTGCCCCTAAAAGTAGTTTTTACATTACAAAAAATAATAGCAATTTTCATAATATTAGTTACTTTCCTGGTTTCACTCTCTGGAAAAATTTCCACTTTGTGTTCGGGTTTTGTTTTAGGTGTTTTGTTCAATAAAATTTCAAATACTTAAAGAATAAAGCTACACGTAAGTATTTCTCCATTTAATTTCTGTGATGATATCAGAAGCAATTTTTTTTTAATGCTGATTTTAAAGTATAATTTAAACTCTTCAGGATTTTTATTATCAACATTGTGTTTATTATTTTAATTTTGGAAACTTTCACATAATTATTCATTTAAAATTTGAGACAAAAATTTCTGCTTTTTTATTTTTATCTTGTTTAAAATAATATAAGTGTAAAATAATTATAATCGTAAAAAGTTCTTTTGACTGAATAACATTTATATTATGATAAAAATTCCTGATCAATTTAGAAAAGAATATTGCTTATATTATAAAAAATATTATTAAAGAATATTTTGTGATAGCAAGGTTTTTCAAAAGTAACTGATGATGATAGTCAAATTTGGATCAATATTAAAACAACTTATAGTAAAAACAGTATTATGTTTTTTCGTCTCATTCTTGTATGCATTTAAATGTTTGTGCAAATTTAATTTGATAAAAAACAATATTTAAAATTTTTTTTGGGTTTTGACATTTAAATGTTATCTAAACTTTAAGTAAATAAAAGTACATAATTATTGAATCGTTAAAAATTTCTGATGTCTCATTGTAAAATTATTTTTACATTACAAAAAATAATTGCAAATTTTTTTAATAGATATTTATAAAGGCTTTTTTGTTTCCACTCCCTGAAAATATTTCTACAGGTGCCTTTAGGTTTTGTTTCAAGTGTTTTGTAAGTAAAATTTCAGATTCTAAAAGGATAAAGTTACGTAAGTAGTTCTCTCTTTAATTTCAGTGATAGAAGTGAAATAATTTATGCAAGTAAGTAATTAGAATTTTTTAAAAAATTTTCTTTATTGTTTCAGTTATTACAAAAAATAACAGTTTAAAAATTCGAGATATAATTTTATTGTAATTTTTTTGGAAATGAATGACTTAGTTATATAGTAGAAAAAAAAGTTAAGCTAAATTTTCGACTCAATTCAAATGTAAATTTAACTTAGCAATTATGTGGTGTTGTTTTCTTAATTTACAATTTCAGAATATAAAAAATGAATGATAATTGTGAAATTGCAAATGGCTTAAGTTACACATTTTAAAAAAAAATATGTATATATATTACAAACTAACAAATTCAATTGAGATTTTGTTAAAATAAGCTCATTTTTTAAAAAAAAAATTAAGAGTACATTTTAAAATTAAAAACTTGAAAATCATTAATGATATAAAATTTGTCAGAAAACCCATTGCATGAAGAAAGGAAAAAAATATCAATAAAAGTTGTGATATAGTATTATTTCTTAAATAAATTTGAAATATTCAGAAAAATTAGCAGAACATAAGATTTACTTTGGAGTAAGAGGGAGGAAAATGGATGGTAGCAGAGTTCGCTAAAATAATTTTATTTAGTATTTCTGCATTGCTGAGTAATAATGCATGGAATGGCATTATAAAACTATTGTTCTATGTTTTATTGCTTCACAGCAATACAGAAAATTAAATAAAATTATATCGCCGAATTGTTCTACTACCACCCAAATCTTCCTCTTGCTTACTCCAAAAATAAAGAGCAAAGCAAGATAATATCAGAAAATACAAAACCTAATATTATAAAGCGTTAAAACTAATGCAAAATAATACTATGGCGAATGCTAGATAATCTTAGTTTTCATTGAATCTAATATTATACGATGCTGAGCAAACAGCGGCTTCTTGTATCTTTCTAGTCTTAGACGTTGTGCAGGATAACGTTAGATTTTGCCGATTTTCTGATAATATCTAATATCAGGTGCTACTTGGGTACCATTTTGTTTTCGCTTGCATAAGAAAGAATATCAAACATTTTTCTTTTTTAAATTTAATCAGCCACAATAAAGATGGAACGTTACAATGCTACACGCTACATTAAAGACGTCTCCAGTGTAACTGAATGACTGTTCATATGGAAATCGCAGGGATTCGGCACATACAACAACGCCCCCTATAGTTCGTTGCGATCGCGAATAAAGAAGGAACGTTGCAATGCCACATTAAAGACGTCTCTAGAGTAACTGAATGACTGTTCATATAGAAATCGCAGATATTCGTCTCATACAACAACGTCCTTTCGCGATCGCGACTATTATGAAAAATTAGGCTCCCTTTACAAAAATATTTTAGCGAAAATACAGACCCTACACAAACTAATTTACCTTAAAAAAGGACTCTTCATACCTCTATTTCATTATGAGTCAATAGGAACATACAAAAATAGGAACTTATAGAAAAATTTTTTTCTTCCTACAAATGGACAAAAGCAGGACCTTTCCGAAAATCGCGTAAATCATATGCAGTGAAAATGGGCATTGCTGAATATTCATGGAATTACGATCTATATCGATATAGCCGGTCAAATTAACTTCTATCGTCGCATAGGTAAACAAATAGAGCAATATTTTTCATGAAAAATATTAAATATACTATTAAATTTATAATTTATCACATATTCTTTGTATCTCTCATTATCTTTTAATGAAAACATAATTTCATCAATATTGATCATAAGGGTTTGTCTCTTATTTTGTATTTTTAAACTGAATAAAATGTTAATTTTTATTCTTTAAAATATGAGTGAATGTCTTATCAGAAATATCTGACTCATTGATTAGAACCAAATTCTTCATGAATAACTTTGTTATTATCACTAAATGAGTGGAATAATTCGCAAACTATTTTTGCTTAAATTATTAAACTTAAATCGTATTCATACGGGCATATTAGCTTGTAATATTTATGGTAAGAAATCTTTACTTAAAAATTGTGTACTTTGTTTTAAAATGACAAAAGTTGTCTCACTCAGTTTATCCCGCATTTTACATTCAGGCATTTCCTGTTATTTATTTGTATTTATCAGCAAACCTAATACTGTAAAAATTTCTATATTCTAATTTAGTGTTTGTTGATTTAATTCATGATTTCTTGATTTAAATCATGAATGAATCTATGATTCATTGTAATTTTTTAAAAAAGAAAATTCATAGATTTTAATCAAATGATTTCTTTTTAAAGATATCATCAATTTTTAAAATTTTATTTGTTTTTAGTGTGTTTTTCAGTATTTAATAATGATATATTTCTAATCCATTCTCTATAAATTTAAATTATACCATTTCCTTAGCATTATTATAAAACAATTTTTAATGCAGTCATATAGTTTGAAATAAATTGTTATATTTTTTTTTAATAATATATCAGTTATAATTGTATTTACTAAAGTTAACCTATTATAAATTGAACCTTTAAAAAAAATCTTAATACTGTGCCAAATTAACTTTATGCTTTCATTGTTTGAGGGGAAAAGAAAACTGAATTTTAAAAGAAGTAAGAAATTATAATTTATAAGTTTTTTTAATTAAAAATCAATTAAAATCATTTCCTTTTTACAATAATGATATATTTCTAATCCATTCTCTATAAATTTAAATTATACCATTTCCTAGGCATTATTATAAAACAATTTTTAATGCAGTCATATAGTTTGAAATAAATTGTTATATATTTTTTTTAATAATATATCAGTTATAATTGTATTTACTAAAGTTAACCTATTATAAATTGAACCTTTAAAAAAATCTTAATACTGTGCCAAATTTATTTTATGCTTTCATTTTTTGAGGGGAAAAGAAAACTGAATTTTAAAAGAAGTAAAAAATTAGAATTTATAAGTTTTTTTAATTAAAAAACAATTAAAATCATTTCCTTTGTAAATTCTTTATGAAACAGATTAAATTCTGCATTTATGAATTTTTAATTTTTTTATTTTTGTTTTTATAATTTTACTTTTATTAGCATAATGATTCATTAAATTGACACAATGTGCTGGGCTTCATAAAAGAAAACAAATATTTGTAATCATATCTTTTTACTTTCTTTTTTTAAAAAATGAAATACTATAACCTTGTGAAGTTACATCCATGACTGTTTTAACTTAAGTAAAGTTAAGAAAGTCTTAGTTTCATCATTTAATTTATTTATGAATGCCTTATAAATATTTTTCAAGTCTTCATCACATGTTTTTCAAACTCTTCTATAGATAACTTTGCATGAAACTTAGTTTATTCAAAGAAGATGGCTTCTGGTGAGATGCATGACAACAACTTTGAAGACCTCTCTGAATCTAAAAATGTTGTTGATAAAGTAATTATAATTTATAAAACTTATTTTATTATAATTTAACTCATATATCAATGTTTGTTACAGTTATTCTACTGTAATTTATTAAAAGTAAAATATTTCCTTTTTGTCTCTCACTTTTATAATTGTTTATAGTACCTTATTAACATATTTTATTATACATTACTTTATTTTAGTATTTGTTTTCCAAGTGATCTTTGCTGAATGTGTTCGGATAACCCAATCTTGTATTGTAGTCAGCGCATAATTAAAAGAAATGTGGTGTATTGATAATTATGAAATATAGTAAGGTCATGAATATTCAATTCAATTTATTTTTGATAATCTAAAATTATTAGCAGATATCAATAGAAACTCAATCATCTTTACAATGTAAGTATAACTGAAAAAGTTATATTGCTCTACTTCGTCAGACATTTTCATTATCTAACTAGGAAGGAAAAAAAATCCATGGAGTACGGAATGAACCTCTACGCAATTTATAATAATTTATTTTATTTATTTTGAGTTTTAGATTCATAATTTAGATCTATAGTGAAATAATTTAAGAAGGATCACAGTGGCTCCATCTGTTTTTCTATGTTTGCGATAATTTTCAGTCTTTCTTGTGTTAATTGGAGGGAGGAAAAAACACCATTGATACTCGTAAAAAATAATACATAAAGGGAGAAAAAACAATTATAGTTATACATCAAAATTATTAAAGGTAAGTGAATAAATTTAAAAATTCTGAAACTGCAAAATGGTTTTTAAAAATGTCAACCCTATTTTATTTGAAAAAATAATTGCTCTTTTTATTATTATTATTATTATTATTTTTTTTTTTTTAAGAAAAGAGATTGCTGTGATAGGAACTTCAGATTGCCATTACTTACTACAAATTAGCTTTAAGCTAAGTTAATCTTATCTATTTCAGCATTTTTAATTCCATTTTGAAGGATATAATTAATTTAAATATAATTAATGCATTTAACTGGATTGTTTCCTTTCCAAACTAAAGGTGCCCTTGATTTTGAAAAAGCACCTTGCCTTTTTTTATTCCTTGGGTGATCTCTATATCAATTAATTATTCATATGTACCTATAAATTAAGTGATGAAATCATACACTAAAACCCACTTTCTCTGACTAAACACTTTTTTTTTAAAAAAAGAAGAAAAAAACAAAACAAAACTAACTTGTGTTTTTGATCTTAATGAGATGTGATTTAGTATAAAATGTGAGATTGATCTGAAAGAGAAAAAAAAGGTATATTTTAGGGAAAAGTGGTTAAAGTTTGATCCCCTTTATATTATTTTTAATGTTTTTTTTTTATCACATCTCTGAAATAAGTTGTGCAAATTATACTATACAGTTATTGCTAATTTATAAAACTCAATTTTTTAATGTAATATTTCATGAAAAATATTTTGTCATTATTTATTATTTTTCACTGATATTTTTTTTATAGATAAATGAAAAACAAATTTTGAGTTGAAAGGTGTACAAAATTTTATCTTCCTGAGCAACTAAATTTTTAATGATAAAATCCATAATTTCAGAGATTTCAGTCATCTACTAACACAACTTTAAAAATGTAATATTTTTTACTAAGCTACTAATCAAATTTCAGATCGTATAATTAAAATTTCTTTTGTTTTAAAAGAGTTTCAAAGCAAATTTTTATCTTACTATTCAAAAATTTTTAATTGTTCTTAAATTAAATAATAATTGATTACACAAGTCTTCGAAATTGAAGCTTTTGAAAAATACAAAAAAGTTATTGTTGATTGATGTGCTAATTCTGAAAATGACTTTCATTTTCTACCATCACATCAGGATTTTTTGTAAAATCAATATCGATGTCTTTACTAAAATCCTGTTTGGAAAAGAATACTCTCAAACAATTGTGCATATACTATCCGGTAACTGTCGTCTTTATTCATTTCGATCTTCGTCTTTATTCATGTGAAATTGAATCTTGTGAAGGTAAACTAGTTTTTAAGCAACCGGCTAATTTTGTATAGGTTAAAATATATAAAAAATACTGTTGCCAGATCACACAAGTCACCTCTGGTCGAGAGCATAACAATAATTTCCTTGAGTTTTTTTTACATCAGTTTCTAAAACAAAATCACCAACATACCATTTTAATTTTTTTCTGTTATGGTGACTTACGTAAAATTGAGGATTGACCAAGAATAGCAAATATTGTGTACGTGTACATGTATGTTTGAAATAAAAACAAAACAAAAAAGTTTCTATATAAGTACATACTCATTTTCTTCTGAAACTTATTTTGATGATCTTCTTTTATGCTTAATCTCAGGACTATCTCGAGTTAACATCTAACAGTAGTTTGGGATCGTGTTCTTGTCCCATCTCAATTGATATTTACACTCCATACCTCTGATATCATTGATGGAACCTACACATTGTTGCTGAGCTGACTGCTCATACATTTTCAGGGAAAAAGTCTATGCATGAATGAAGGAAATGCATATTGACACTCATGGAGCAATCCAAAGTTTTATATTTGTCCAGCATTTTTATTAAAATTGTTTTACAGTCCTTGTAGTTACCCAGAAATTTACTGATGACATCTTTGAAGGCAACCCAAGCTTCTTTTTCCGTTGTTGTCGTGTTACTCTGAAAATCTTTATCCTCCATGTGTTTGCGGATATCTGGACCGACCAAGAATCCTTCTTTCAACTTAGCTCGAGATAAACATGGAAACTTTTTGCACAAATATTTGAAACAAATGCCATCTTTTGCAACAGCCTTGACAAATTGCTTCATTACACCTAATTTTATATTTAGAGGGGGTAACAATACTTTTTTTGGATCAACTAAGCTGTTTTGAAGCTACTCTATAAATGTCTCATACGATCAGTGCTTACATACGCATGTGAGACCTGGACAATGACCCGTGGAGGTGAAAATATAATAGCTAGATTTGAGAGAAAAATACTGCGAAGCATTTTTGGTGGAATAAATAAAAACGGTACCTGGTTTAGAAGATCAAACACGGAACTTTACAAATCATATAGAGAGCCTGATGTCATTAAATTTATCAAAATTCAAAGGATTAAATGGGCAGGCCACATAGTAAGAATGGAAGATAGCAGGACAACTAAAAAAGTTTTCAGTGCCAGGCCAACAGGTACAAGAAAAAGAGGACGGCCAAACCTAAGATTTTTAGACTGTCTTGAAAAGGACCTACAAATTTTAAAGATAAGAAACTGGAGAAACCTTAGCTAAGGGAAGAATGTCTTGGTATAGGCTTGTGGAGAAGGTCAAGGCCCATCCTGGGCTGTCGTGCCAATGAGAAGAAGAAGAAAACGCTGTTTTGAATAACATACTTGGAGTCTAGATCAAGATGTTGCCTTTCGGCCATTCTTTTTTGACTCAATGTTGAGTCTTGTCATGGCTGTCATAACTATAAACAGCCTCCACTCGTCTTTATTGTAGATGTCATTAAATTTACTCATCAATCTAGGAACATCAGAACAATTGACCAAGATCTACTTTTCATCAAAGTATTTAATAAATTCTTTTTCTTGATTCTTGTACAAATAAAAAGATGTTCCTTTGACCAATTTTTTTTTTCACTCTGGAGCCTAACAATTATTCAACTGCCTCTTTTGAAAGGTCCAGATCTTTAGCATTAAGTTCTCTCATTAAGTTCAACCTGAGAGAAGGGCTGAGATAAACCGGCTGCAGGTGGCTTATATTCGATAAAGCCTTGAACTTCCGAATGTTCAGAAGAGAGTCTGAAAATTCAGTCATATTCCCCACATATGTAACGAAAGTCATCGGGGAAATGTTCACAATGTCTCGAATTCGAATCCATGTTTCACGAATCACACAGAATAAAGCAGGCGCTAAAAATGCTTCTGAAAAAATTATTCCTGATTTAGCTTGCTGGTGTTCCTGAGAGGTCAGCAAACCAAGGTAAGAATTCTCGCAACACTATTGGTCTTAGTAGCTGTAAACCCATTAAGTTGGGTCGGCTGTTCAACGACGGTTATAAAATAAAATAAAACACTATTGGTTGGTCGAGCGATATTGTGACAGGGAGAGGGGCAGTGACCGGAAGATGTCATAGAGGAATACTTTTTTAGATATAACCAAAGTAGAATGCTGGTCAGGCAGGAAGGGAAGAAATCCAAAAACGCAATTTTTTTTATGGTAAATGTTTATGAAAATTCCAGTAATATGGAATTTTTTAAGGAAACGTGAAATGATGGGAAATTTTTTTTTTTCCTTTCCATTTCAGCACCAAAAAGTACATGAAGTTCAGCTATCTGTCCCCTTGTATTTTTTTCATTGCAGGTCTGTGTTATTAAAATCATTTTTGTGGAAAATTATCTTTGAAACAACTTTTTTTATTAACTTGTATTACAATAATTCCATTCGTGTAGTTTCAGATAATAGAAGGAAAAAAAATAATTTAAAAACAAGGATGATCTGTAGATAGGTCTAACTTATTAACATGTTTTTACACATAAGTCCACCCATTGAACCATTAAGATTGCATTTTACTATGTAAAAATCTAGGAATTTAGTCAAAAGTTATTCTTCCTTCAATTGAAAAATCAACTTAAAAGTTAAATAATTGATTTTGAGAAAAGTTATTGTCTTCTCCTTGCAATGCTATCAACACTAAAATAGAATTGAAAACTTGAAAAAACATATGTAGCTTTTCATACAAGAATGTAAAATGTATAAAAATATCAACTTTGAATTTTATTATTTTTTCGCTTACGTTGATTTTTTATTACACAGCAGTATTCAAGATACTTTTTTTTTACCTATAGATTTTATTTTAAATACCCATTTATTTATTAATGTTTTAAGTTGAATGAATATATAGTGTTTAAATGTTCTTTTTTCTTTAAGATCCTTTTACAGCCCTTCAATTACATTCAACAAGTGCCTGGAAAACAAATTAGAACCAAACTAACTAAGGTATTTCTTTTATATTTCTTCCTTCCGATTTACTTACTTTCTCACACCTTCACTTTGTTTGTTATATGTTTTTAAAAACTTCTTTATTATTTCTTTTCCTATTTTAAGAATGTTATATTATTTGATTTTTCAAATAAGCTATTTTGACAAATAAGCTATTTTAAAATAATTATTCGAATTTTGAAACTAGATCTATCTGTGTTGAAACTAGTCAGGTTTTATTTAGAAAGTGAAATCTGTAACTTCAAATTAGCTGAAGTTAGCATGAAAAACGATATTCCTCCTTTATCTAAACACTTTTTCTTCAGAAGAACGAATTATTTCTGAATTGGTATTAGAACAAAAATGTTCTTAACTACTTTGCTTTTTACAAAATCGTTTTCAATTTTTGCTATTTTATGGCTCTTTTTTATAAGTGTCAATAACAGACACTTGACCCCAAGGGGTTATGTACAGCAGGTGTGTCACACTTTAGCTACTGAGGAAGAACAAATTTGTTTTAAAAAAATAAAAACGCTCTTCTATATTAGAATGTCATTTCTTTTTCTTTTTTTTATAATAAAAGAATTAATGCACTTGCTGAATTCTAAAATAGGCCTGATATAAAAGTTAAATACTGCTGTGAAGGTCCTGTTGTGGCTCCCCTTCTGGGAAATTTTGTATGTATATTTATCAAGGCTTTCACAGGTCAGGGAAAACCTGGAATCGTCTGGGAATTTTATTTTAACTCTAAACGGCAGTAAATAGTCTGGAAAAGTTGCATTTTTTTTTCTCAAAAACTTGGGCATTTCCTAAATTATATCTATAAAACAACTAGCCTTAGAATTGTCAGTAACAGTAATCAGATTATGAAATCCTGGTTTCCCTGCTAGAAATAAACTTTTTTACTTCTTAAAAAATTTCGATTATATTTACTGCTCAAAAAATATTTAAAATCAATTATTAATTTCTTTCTGATTTAAATCAACGGCAATTTTAAAAAAATAAATGAAACAAGTGATAAAAATTTGATCATTTGGTTTAATCATTGATGCATCTATCTTCAATTAAAATTACGCTTACAAGTGATTAGAGTACATACTCTCTTAAATGCCTTCATTTTGTTTCACACCTTTCTCTTTGAATCATTCTCTATAGCATATTTATATCAAAATGTTTTAACAGGCTTTCAACCACTGGCTAAAAATTCCTATGGATAAATGTCGAGAAATTGGAGAAATTGTCCAAATGCTTCACAATGCTAGTCTTTTGTAAGTATTGAATTTCATTGCTTTTAAATTATCCAGAATTATACAATTTATTCGTTTCATCGCGTAATTTAGTTAATTTTGTTAGCTTCAGAAATGAAAGATTCAATATTTTCATAGTTTCACACTGCTTGAAACTTGCAAGATGAATTGTGAGAAAAAAATCTATTTCGTATTATATTACTTTTTCTCATAGTGTAAATACAAACTTTTCTTCTGTTTTATACAATATTGTGCTTGTTTTTTTAGTTAGAATAAAATAATTAATATTTCATAAAATCTACTGAATTTTTGTTTTCTTCCCTTTGACTTCCGTAACCTTGTCATTCAGCTAGCCAAATTTTCAAGTATTTTCAAAAAGCAAAAAAAAAAAAAAGGCTGCTATTCACCCTTCTGTATTGTAAATCAAATCTTATTTGTAGAATTGACGACATAGAAGACAATTCCATTCTGAGAAGGGGTGTTCCAGTTGCCCACAATATCTTTGGGGTAGCCAGTACCATCAACTCTGCAAACTATGTTTACTTCCTAGGATTGGAGAGGACACTCAAATTAGGACACCCAAAAGCAACGACTGTTTTTACGGGTATTTCACTTTAATGTGTTTTTAGTAGACTTGCTTTAAAATACAGTCAATTGTGACCTTTGGTGCTTTGGTGATAGAAGAAGATGAATTATTGTTTTCTTTCTATCACATGTTGTCCTTTTATATATTATGTTATTCATATATTTATTTTATATAACCAATCAGAATAAAGATAAATAGAATTGTTATTATTTGAAGGATTTTAAAATTTTATTTAGCAAATATCCTATTTTAAATAATGAATTTAATTACTAGAATGAATTACAATTTGTTATTTAAATTTAATATAAAATTGGTTAGTTTAAAAAAAAAAAAGACCTCCATATTTTTTTTTAAAGCAATACAACACATCTATTATCACAATATTTAAAAATTTGTTTTTCACATACTTATAAGCTTATTTATTACAAAATCCCTAAATAGATTCTTTTTTTTTTTAATTAACTTATGAATGGTTTAGAATTGCATTGAATAACACTCTTAAGTAAAGTTGACTTATTTCAGTGACTAACATTCAAGAAATATAAGTGGGTGAGTTCCAATGGTTTTGCATCCTTATATTATATAGTATAAATGTGCTTCCTGATAATAGACGTCAACTTAGTCAGGTAGGGAATTTACTAAGTTGGCCAAGTTTTGTATATTTACTCGAAGAAGGCTTCTTCTTTCTACACACTTGACTGAGCAATTTTGTCTTTGGCTGATTCTTTTTCTTATTATTTATTTAAATGTCTAATAATTGGTTATGATTGGCCTACAGTTTTCAATTGATTACTGAATTTTGTTCTTGATTGCCATTAACTTGTTAAATGCCCATTTTTCATAATACCTATTACTCAACACTATGTGATCGTGCACCATAGTTATAAAAAAAAGCATAAATAATGCCAAATATTTTGTATTTGTTAGTATTTGTTGTCATTGCTGGTGACTTTACATTAGTAAATTAACCAAAACATGTATTTAGAAGCCCATCACATCAAAATAATGATTTAATACCATTTGGCGTGATACTATTCCTTTGAGGCCAACTCATGATAGTAAAATGTTAGGTACCTTTGGGACAGAGAAATATGTTTGTTAAAGAGAACTTAGCATGAGGGCGTGCTAATTGATGAATCTTATGCTGAAAACTATTTTTACTAAATAGTATAATTAAATGTATGCATTTGAGATAAGAAATTGCATTGATATTTGTTTCAAGTAAATAATAAGTTCGAGTCAAAGTTAATTGCAAAAAAATAAGATACATGTGAAGTATTGTCATTATTCTTATTAGCTCATTATTCTTATCTTATTATTTCATTATTCTTATTATTAGCTCATTATTCTTATCTAATTATTTCATTATTCTTATTATTATTATTCTTATCTTATTATTTCATTATTCTTATTATTGCTCATTTGCAAATGAGTCAATGTAATAATATATTTTTATTATTTGAGTATGTAGACTTAGCCTTTTATAGAAGTATAATTGAAAACAGTGGCAAACGGAATATAAATATTCTCTTACAAATTACATATTAATTATTCTAATGTTATAACTAATTGAAACGCCATAGAAGATTAATTTTCTAGTAAACAAAAACACATGTTAAAATACCAAGCTAATTGTTTTAACAAATATTTTATAAAAAAATTTAATACAAAAATCTTTGAAGAAGAAAAGAACACATAACTCAAAAAAAAAAAAAAAAAAAAACTCATCTGAAAATTTTTTATTGCATTTTCAGCCCGAGTCGATAAACATTTATATTAAAAAGTAGCCTACATGAATAAAGTAGGTCATCAATATTTTTATTTTACTAAAAGACATTTTCTTTCTCTTTTGCTCAATATATAGAATTTCCAACCAATCTGGTTTAAGTTTTCTTACCATCCTGCTAATCCAGGAAAGATTTTTTTGAGTTTTTTTCCATGTTATGTAAATATATTTTAAGTTTCTCAGAAAATTTTTTACATCCAAGCAAATTTGCCAACTTGTGTGTTGCTAGATGTGGAAGTTATTTTGTCGATGGAGGGGGCTCAAAAATTAGTTGGATATGGATATAAAATTGTAACATTATATAACCGCTACGTGAATCTTCTGTTCAACATTGGTTTTAAAATAAAGTTTCTCACCAATTATTTAAGAGATAGATAAATCTCATTGTTCGTAACTGACATTATATTTATCAGACTATAAAAAATTAAACCTTGCAGCCATTCATGTAGATTTAGCATATTTCCAATGTCACTTTTAAATTTTTTTTCAAATATATTTTATATTTTTCAAATCAGAAACGATGAATGTTATAAAAATATTATTTTTGTTATAGAAAGTTTTTTTTATTTTTTACTTTTGTTCATTTATTAGCATAAAAAACAATTTTAACTAAAATAAATTCTAGTGACTTAAATCTTGAAATCTAGTTATTTATTTTAAATTTAATACCAATGTTTTTAAATCTTTTACTTCTCTTTAAATTTATTTACTTTAGATCTTTATCTCTCATTACTACCAACTCTGGGCACTTTTTCACTGAAGTTCACATCAGAGATTTACATAGATCAAAGAATTTTTTAAGTAACAAATATTTTTGTAATTTTTAGTAGAAAATCTTGATGTACTTATGTTGAAAAGTGTTTGTATGTATGCCTTATATTTTTAGCATGCATTACACATCTATTCTGAAGTAATCAATATCAGTCATTTTGCTGTCAAACCTGAAATATCAACTTCATAGTCTGCTACTATTCGATCCCTCATGTTGAATAGGAGAGATTGGGGAAAAAATTTAAGGAATTTCTGTTCAATAAATTCTTTAGCAGGGATAAAGGGGTCACTTTGCTTCTTCCTCCTAACTTTTTCATTTTTGTATTTCCTTGAACCATTTTTCATGTTAGGGTAAGGATTTAGAAACAAAAAGCCAGCATTAGATTTAAAATAATCCAATCTATGCAACAAGTGTTAGTCTTAGCTACTATTAGAGATTGATTTGGCGCTGTGATTTTTCAATATTTATTTTATTTCTCTAGAGCAGTTGCTGGAGCTTCACAGGGGTCAGGGGATGGAGATTTACTGGAGAGACAGCTATATTTGTCCCTCTGAACAAGAATATAAAGAAATGGTCAAACGAAGTAAGCATTTCTCTGTTGAAATCAAGTTTGGTTATTCAAACAGGCTTTAATAATATAAAATGGCCAAAAGTGGAGAAAATCATAAAAGAATGAAATGATAAATTTTCAAAGTAAAATTTTAATGTAATTATTACATAATTTAATTTAAATATAAATTATATATAAAAATTTTATTTTACTTTCAATGGGATTTATTTAAAAGAACTTGGCTTAAACCTAATTACCTTTTGGCTGTTTAATATTTTGTAAAATAAAATAGGTTTAAAAAAAAAATTTGCAAGCAGTATTTGAAGAAAAAAATTAAGCAAACTTATGAGATACTTGAAGATATATGTTATTTAATTATTGCACACAAACAAATTGTTAATACTCTTTAGGCGGAAGATCACTTTAATGTATATACGAAATAAAATATAACATGCCAAAAACAGAAAATAGCATGCAAAGAAAATACAGAACAAAACCAAATCTATACACCGAGTAGCAAATTCAAATGAACTTACATGTACTAGAATCTTTCAAGAATGCTTTAAAATATTTTCGTAATAAGATTGGCAGATTACAAAGTGCGAACACAGAAGCGCAAATTCAGGGATCTATTATGGTGCATTCTTACTGCACCATGTACTGAATCACGCTTGATTTGTTAGTTACCTTGGATTGGTCCAAAAATGAATGTGCGCAAGATAATAATATTATACTGGATAATTTAAAATTTATAATTAATAAGGTTATTATTTAATTACACAATTTTAATGATTTTAGAAAATTAACATTTATTTAAAAAAGAAACACGATTTGCCCGTCTTAGCCACGGATTTGTACATGGTAAAAATATAAATTAACAAAGAAGCTTTTAGTAAATTTATTAATAATAACATACAATTTATTCAACGATTTTATATAGAACTAGTTTATTTATACTAAATTTAAAATAATTTTTTTTATCGTATAAATCAACAATACAGATATTTTCTTCTTTTCTAATACCTAAATCCCAAAAAATTAAAATTAATATCATCATGATTACAAAGCAAGATTAATTCCTCCGGGTAAATATTATTTAGCAAAATTGTATAATTGTGAAAATTAAAGACAATTAAATCATCAATTAATCTAAAAACAAATTTAATATTAAAACTATAGTTTTTTTATAATAGGGTAAAAATAAGTTAGCTAAGAGAGAAGAAAAATTAGATCCTTGTGGTATTCCATCAATTTGAATTAAAAAATGTTTTCCATTGTAAAAATAATTATTAAAAAGACAAAAATTAATTAGAATTTCCTTATAATCAAAATCGCAGTTAAGGAGTTTTTTATTTTATAACCGTCGTTGAATAGCCGACCCAATTTCATGGGTTTACGACTACTAATGATCAACTCCGTAGCCTTGTAATTTTGAACCAATCCAGAAGACAAGGAAACTCCTGGATCAGTACCCCCAGAGGTATTGATTTGTTATGGGAACATGGAGGACTTTGAGACTCGACAGATTTAACGTGCATCAGTCACCATTTACTACACGGGGAGTCTTCGGTCGGCGAGGATCGAACCCACGACCTCTTGGACATGGGCCCAGCGTCCTACCGACCAGGCTATCCCGGCCCCTAGTTAAGGATATTTTTAAAATCATAGTAATAACTCAAAAGAACATCTTTCAGGTTAGAAAGAAGAATGCTATTAAAAAGATCTTGGAAATCAAAAATCGCAATAGGATTAATTTTATTTTGTTTAATAAATTCTAAAATTGGTTGATTATTACTAATCCACGAAAAACCTCTTTTAATAATATTGTTAATAATTTTATTTAAATAGTTAGAGAAAATGGTGCCAATTTGGTTAGGTAAGTATTCTGCCCACATGTGAATTTTATGAAATTTAGGACTGATAATTAAGTAAGGAAATTGTATATTGCTAATTTTAATTTTTAACATCTTATATAAAGCTAAAAAAAATTTTATGATAATATTATTATTTAAATTACTAAGCTTAAAATTTTCACTATGTCTTAACTCCTTATTTAAAAAATTTTCACAGGACAGATTTCATCAAGAGATTTATTATATTTAAAGCTTTTAATTAAACTAAAATCTTTTATTGGAAATAAATTTTTTACATTTTCAAAAACATTGTGAAATTGTATCTTATCGAAATTAGGGTTTTGAAATATAAATGATCTAAATTTTTCTTTTTTTTTGTGAAATTTTACTCATTTTATTTTTTACAAGATCGAAACAAAGAATCTTGAAGTGTAAATTAATAAAAGAAAAGTTAATAATTAGATCTTGAAGCTTTTATACATCATTATTCTTAAGGGGGAAAACAAAATCTTTCATTGGTTCAATGTTATAATATTTATTAAAATCTTTTTCCATGTTAGAAATAAAGTTTAAATTTAATTTGTCTCTATTAAGAGAGTTTTTATTACTTCCTGATCCCCATTTATCTTGATTTGTATGCTTATTTTTAATGTGAAGAAGTGAGTAAGTTTAGGAGTTATTAAAATTAATCTGTGTATGTTGGAAGGTATCGTTTAGCCGATATGGCAAAATTGTTTTGTATAATATATATATATATATATATATATATATATATATATATATATATATATATATATATATATATATATATATATATATATATATATATATATATATTTTATATATAAATATATATTATATATATATATATTTATATTATATATATATATATATATATATATATATATATATATTATATATATATATATATATATATATATATATATTATATATATATATATATATATATATATATATATATATATATATATATATATATATATATATATATATATATATATATATATATATATATATATATATATATATATATATATATATATATATATATATATATATATATATATATAATTTCCTATTTTCAGGGATTTAATGTTTGAAAGTTGGAAAGTAAAATTTTTTTAAATTGCTATGTAAATTTTTGTAGTAATATTTTTTTTAAATAATATTTCTAGAAAAAAAAAGAAAGAAAAAACTGTTATACTTCATTTCTTAAAAGTAAGAAAATTAATAATAATAACAATTAACACTTGCAGATGTTTATAGAAACACTAAGGACAATGTGTTTTAAGATATTTTTTTACATTTACAGAAATGGTGTAGTAGGTTAAGTTTTGATTGATTATATAGATTGATACTGTGTTTAAATAGTAGGAGTTAAAAAAATTTTGATTTTTTAAAAAAAGGCTATTAGACCATGTATTGGCAGCTGTTTATCAGATTTTTCACGTCATCAAAAAGAATTTGTATTTATTAATATAATTATTAGTTTTAAGTGATAATACTACTTGTTGTATAAGCTTGTATTAGAAAGCATTTAGTTGCATTATTGCTTAAGAAAATTTTTATTTTTGCTCTCAGCCCTTAAAATCTCTTTAAGAATATGAAAAATTTACTTGATTTATATTTTCCACTTTAAATACTTTTATTTTAAAAAATCAAGTGATTAAAATTGTTATTGAAATTGATGGTTTTAGCAACGTGTTTTTAATTATGGATACTAGTTAAAGTTGTAAATAACTGTCAACCCTGGTTTAAAAAGATGCTTTATAAAGTAAAATGACTTTTAAAAACACATTTAGATTGAAAGATGTGGTCCAAAATAATATGTATTTGTGTTATTTTTACTTGTTTATGTCTAAAATGTTTTTCTTTCTGAAATGTTCCTTATTGATTGAGAGTTATTATAAAATAAAGCCTATATTATTGATTCTTTTATTTCTGACTAGAAACTGGTGGTCTGTTTGGACTGGGTGTCAAATTAATGCAGCTCTTTAGTGATAACCAAAGGTAACTTTAAAGGAACAACATTTCATTGAGTTATATACTTTCCCCTCACTAAATATATTAAAACAATCTATAAATCTCGCTTTAAAGAATTTTCCTGGGAAGATCTACCTTTTTTCTTGTTAATGTCACCTGTGAACTCAATGAGTGTCTTTGCTCGTGTTTTTTATTGATGCCATTTAATACTCTAATTCTTTAATAGTTGATAGTCCTACCTCTTTTTTAGTAATGATAATTTTATGAAAAGCTTTTATGAATTGAAGGTTTACGTGTTTTTAAGAAATAATGATTTATTGTAATTATTAAAATCAATTTTTTTCATTTAAGTAAATTTTTTTGTTAAACTTTGATTTGTCTTGATTTAATGTAAATTTCTTTAAGAAAAATATATTTCTTTTAATTATTGAATACATAAAATGTTTGAAACTTATAACTTCATTGTTTTTTGGCAAAAGAACTATGCATTTTAAAACAGTAGAATTGTGTTTTTAATAATTAATTAACTTGAAATAAAAATGATTAAAGGTTTTTGTATTCATTTTTAAAAGATTATATGCTGTGTGCACAATGTCTTATAAAATATATAGCTAATAACATAATTTCAAAACATATCTTACAATATTCATACCTTACTGAATTAATCTTTAAAGAAAACTTTATTTATATTAAACAGTAAGTAGATGTAGAAAAGACACATATTATTTGTCATCTGCTTTTATTATTCTTTTCTTTAAAATGTGGATATTTTAACTACTTTTACTGCGTTCTTAAACTAGATCTACTTTTTTTCACAAAACAAGAACTAAGAACTTGATTAATTATTTTGATCAAAATTTTTTTACCTTTTTATAAGTAAAAAAATGAAAATTCTATAAAGACACTCATATTTCATTTCTGTTTCATGTCATAATATTTATTTTTTTTTATGTTGCAGTGACTTTACCAAGATTATAGCCATCATGGGACTCTATTTTCAAATCAGGGATGACTATGCTAATCTCCAATCTAAAGAAGTATACACCCGTATTGAAATATTTTTAAAAAAAAGAAAAATATATCACTTATATTTTCCCCACTTCAGGAACAATATTTGATCATTTAGAATTTTTATTTTAAAGTGATATAATTTTCAAGAAATAGAGATAGTACAATAATGAGCACATAAAAAATGTTGAGGGAATAATCAATGTAACGAAAAAAATTAAAGCAAGTACTTCAATTATGATTGTGCCTTTGAAAATGTCTGCTCATATCTTTTATTGAAAATGTTGGAGTTCAAAAATAATTTAATAAATATCAAAATAATAATTTGTATAGCTAATTTTACTGCCAAAGTGTTGCTGCCAAAAAATAAAAGGTATCTGGAAGACTAGGAAAGCCATAGTTAAGTTTTGAGCATTTTATTTCTTTATTTATTTATCCCTTAAGCAAACTGTTTTGCAATTCATATCACCTACTTAGATGTATAATTTTATTTTTCAACTAAAGTATACTTTTAAAGATCATTATTTTCTTTTTCACATCAAAAATGGCCAACATTTTCTACTGCAAAATCAGTCTTATTTGTTCAGGAATTTACTAGTAATCTAGGCGTAAGGCTTCAAAATATCAACAAAAAAATTATCTTTTTCACTTCAAATTCTTATACAGTCCGACAGGTACAGGGTGCATAGCGTTTTTAAAAGGTGCTTATTTCGATTTTTGTTTTGTAATTTACCTAAAAGGTGCTTTTTTTCATTGAGTGTTTTTAAAAAGTGCTTAATTTTCCCTTTTGAAAATGAGATTTTTTTCTTTGCCATGTTGATTTTTGCAGCGTATTATGCAAAAGCAAGATTTTCTCATTGTTCTATACAACGTTTTCACAATTCATTCAACCACAAACTATTTCGGTATACTCTTGGTCGATAGCGCATGGAAGCACCAATCATTTTAGTTCGCTTGTGCGTGTACTGTGCTGAGTTCGGTGAAATTAATGCACTCTCATGTGCAACTCTGCTGCATTTTGCAAGATATTCTCAATTTTTGGCTTCATTCTCCCCCCTTTGATATCGAATAGAAAAATCTCTCAATCATTTTATAATGATTAATGTAATCAAGAAAAGAGTTCTTTGTCAGAAACCAGTTATTTTATCATAATCATGTAAAGTCTTTGGAAATTATTTTGCATATCGTTAATGTATATAATGCTTAAAAATATTTTTTGAGTGCTTTAAAAGTACTTAAAAGGTGCTTATTTTTTGTTGAAAAATTTGGCTACGCACCCTGAGGTAGTGTAAAATAGTTTTAAAAGAATTATAATAAAATTAAAAAAAATACTGCAGTTTTGTTATTTTGCGTATTGTTTCAAAAAATTTTTGAAATTACTATTATTGTTGTATTCTACTTTTTTATCCACTTTTATATTACTGATAATATTCCAAATTTTAAGGAAACATTTGATTGAATTAACGTGTTTTACAACTTATTTTTAGTATTTTGTATTCATGTTTTAACATTTTATTTTCCTGTTATGTCACTGGCAAGTTGGTGTAAAAGGGTCATAAACTTATATAAAATTGTTAATTTTTAAGACTAAAATATTCTTTAATAATTACAAAAATATATTGGATATAGTTTATTTCTGAAAGTTTAATTAACTGTGGTTGTTAAATGATTGAATTTAAAATAGATTTTGTGTTTGTAACTGCAATGACTAAATGATTCACTGTTGATTCAACAAAAATATGATTTGTTATAATGTGACATTGATGCAGAAATACATTAATTTAATTGACTAATTATGATTTATATGATAGCCATTGTACTCTAAAATAATTAACTATCCAGGGTTTCTACAGTTCTAATAAAGATAGTACCAGTTTTTTATTTACAAGTTTTAAAATGTTTTCTTAATTTGAATTAATTGTTATCAACTTTGAATTAAAAAATCAAGATTATATACACCATTGTTCAAATTTAGAAGTATTAAATAGTGTGGTGGAGTGCAATTATGACTTTCAACGATATTTTTATTTTACATCTTACAACTTAAAGTATAACCACTTAACTGAAAATTCATTATTTTACCCATTAAGTAGATAACCATTTTAAAATATTGGTGATAACTCTTAGTAAAATAAATTTCAAAAACATAAAACTTCTTCCTTTTTACAGTACACTGAAAACAAGAGCTACTGTGAAGATTTGACGGAGGGTAAATTTTCATTCCCTGTCATTCATTCAATTCGAAGTAATTTAGATGATCCTAGAATTATGAGTATCCTTTTTTAATTATTTTCTTCATGCTATTATATTTATTAAAGACAATGTTAAAATTTACTTATGTGACCACTCTGCTTGATTTTAAAAATAGTACAACTTTTAAATATTTATTATTTTAGACATTCAAATATCTTCTAAAAAATGTGATTGTATTTGCTAAAGTCTACATGTAATTAACCGTATATTTTCCAATTAATTGAGTCAAGGTCTTTTTTTAAGGTGTGGATCTACACAACTTAAACAAAAGTATTAAAAAAAAAAAAAAAAAAACACATGGCATAATTTTTGAACTATTGGGTAAAAAAAATTCACTTTGAAGAAAAATATTCTGTACTTGCTGGAACAGTGTGATTCAAGATTACTTTTGTCATTTTAAATTCTGTATTTTAAAAAGAAATAATAAATAATCATTAAAATTTAACTTTTGCATTATCTTTGGGTAACCAAATTGTATAAAACATTTTTGATTCACTTCAAAAGTTCTCAAAACTAAACTCAGTGGCGCGACAACCCATAGGCCTACTGTGTCCATCTCAGTTTTCTTGACCTTGGGCTCTGGAGTGCAGGAGCAGATGGTTAGGTGGTCAGCCGAACACGAAGCCCCCAGTGTTTAGTTCCCAAGAATGGTACTCATTTATCGACCCACTGAAGGGATGAAAGGCTGAATCAACCTTTCCCGGCCCGAGGATCGAACCCAGCACCTGTGGCACAGGAGCAGGAAGCACTACCACTCAGCCACCGGGCGTTTCAAAAGTTCTCAAGATAAGCAAAATAGTAAATTAAGGGGTCCTCGATTGCTCTCCTTCCTTAACTATCATCGAATGCACCCCATATATTTAGAGTAAAAAAAGTATGTTTATTGAGAGAAAATATCCTTTGCTCAAATTAATTATTGTTGCCCATTAAGTTTGAGTCAGACAATGTGAGGACTCAAAATTAATTGGAGACTGTTATGCAGTTTCTTTAAATCAATCTTTTATTTTCGAACGAAAAAGTTTTGAGCCTTTGATTGGTTGTAATAGTCATGAAAGGCTGTATTTTTTTCATCCTATTTCGGAGACCATTGATTCTGATTCTCCACAAATAGTATTTTCATTGATAAGTGTGAACTGGAATGCAAGAATTATTTAGGGGAACACCCTCCCCTCCAATTGTTGTAATTATTAGAAAGGATAAAACAATATCTTTTAAAATTGACATCATTTTTTAAAGTTGTTGCCATTGTTGTTCTTGCTACCATATTTTTTGGGCATAAAGAAAAGGTTTCAATGAATGTATAATATTTTGGTTGTTATTTTAAGATGTGAAACAAATTAAAATCAGAGTCAGTTTTAAACACAATTATTATAAAATCCTTTTTTTTAAAAAAAAATAATGAATGCCAACCAAATTTAGGAATGGCATTTATTGTTTTTCTATCGTGTATATTTTAGTTGTTATAAATAATGTTTAATAAAAAACATTTATAATTAACTGATATATTCTTCCATAATGGTACCCTGACCTGCTGCAACCTTGGGTATCCAGGGAATGTTTCCATTTGTACTGGAAGTTTTACTTTTGTCATAAGAACTTATTATGTTTTCAGGTATTGTTTTTGCTCTCACTCATTGAAATTTTATCTTAAGAAGTTTAATGGGTACAAATTTTATGACTTCATAACACTTTTTCCAAATTTTTCTCAAAGTAAGCCACTTACGAAAAAAATGGTTACTCTATTGTCAAAGTAGTTCAATCCCATCTGCAAAGGAAGAGTAAAATTCTTATTTTCAATCCGAAATTCTTTAATTCTTAGCTTATTTAATTTTCATTACATTTTATTAAAAGAAAATGATAATTTTTGAGGAAAAAAAGTGAAAATCATACTATTATGCCAAATTTAAAAAAAAAAATATTTCATTCATATAATCCACAGTAAAATGATACTGCTGTTAAGATGTTAACATTTGCTCCGATAGTTTTCTTGTTTGAAAAATGTGTTATTATTCTAATTTAATTTTTGTAGATTTTATTATTTGTAAATAAAATATTTTAGTTAACTTTCGATAAAGATATAGTGAGGCAGAGAACCTCAGATGTAGAAATAAAAAAATATGCTGTTGAACTGATGGAGAAGATAGGATCCTTTGAGTACACTAGAAATATTCTCAAAGAATTAGACATCCAGTGAGTTACAATTTACATTTCTGTTGAGTGTAAAAATCCATTTTGCAATTGTTTTGTTTTCCCTTTCTAGGGCTAGGAAAGAAATTGAAGACTTAGGACACAACTCTTTCCTCGTCAGCATTCTGGATGAGCTGAAGTTGTGGTAGGAGACATCTTTTTTTTTTTTTATATATATGAAGTATTTAGGTTAGATGATCACTTGCGTTCATCTATTAAATGTATTCATTTTCATCCTCATTTAATATGATCTACGATGGAATTTCATTAAAATATTTTTCTGATTGTGTTGAGAGTTGTATATGTATGAATATGGATCAGTAGTACTGTGCTATTGTTGAACAAACATCTTTAGTAGATATAATGGGAATACATTCAAACAATTATTCATTTTAATATACATGCTTATTTGTTATTTAAATATCAAAATTTGAAATTCAATTTTTTTATACATATTTTGCATAACTGAAGATTATTGTTTATTAATGATCCTTTTTTGGGTGAAAACTACTTTGATTCCATAACCTGGTCACGAGTTGCACATATCAGTATGTTATTTTGTATAAGAAATGATCCGCCTTATTTTAATCTAGATAAGTGTATGTTGTTGAGCTACATTTCAGGTGTGTTCTAAAACATGCATAATTCCATTATGCGGGTTTTCATTCTACGTTTTTTTCTTTGAAGGCAAGCTTGTCTGACTGTAGTTTAAAAAAAATAAACATACATTTTTGATTGAGTGCAACTACTGAGGACTGATCCTGGATAAGGATGACTCGATAATGAAATCATTTTTATCTTGCAACATCTAAATGAACTGATATGTTTTTTTCAAATGTCAACATTAAGAAATAGCATTTATTTGAAGTATGGGCTTTTTATGTGTTGTAACTGCTAAAATAGTGTTTGACCTAAATACTATTTTTTTTTTTTTTTAATGCAAAATGTAGCTTCTTTTCTGGCATCCTTAATTACTCCCTGTACAGTTAAAATATTTTCTGCAGCTTCGATTAAAAATCTTGTGTTTCTATTTCAATATTTCATAACTAATATGTAAACATTGCTTTATACTACCAAATGTAAGATACTTTTGAAGAAAAAAAATTCCAATGTTAAAATTTTTTTTTGTTTTTTTTTTATTTTATTTATTGAGAAGACTGTGTTTGTATTTGGGTTACTTCATAGATAACTATAGGTGCTTTCTGTAGTTCACTATTGAGTTTAAAATGTTCACTTTACATACATAAATTATTTACTGAAGAATCAGCAGGAATGATCTTTTAAAAAATAAGATTTTTTTTAAGCTTATTTGTTTAAAATGCAAGTTGAATAAAGTCTTTTTAGTCAATAAATGCCTTGTTGAAACATTATTTTGTCACAAAATTTATTTAAATGAGGGAGACACATTTGTTTCTTGTGGTTACCATAAAATTTGCTTGCAACAATTTAAATCAAATCAAAAGTGTTATTTTTTTCCCTGAAGTGTTATTTTCCCCCCTTTTTCTCTTTTCATTATATTTCATATTTAACAAACTCTTAGTATTATAAATGTCAACAATTCATATTTTGTTATTTGTTTTATTCTGTGTTTAAATGAAGCAAGTCTTGTTTTTTTTTTTTTTTTAATCTAAATTGAAAGTTTTTCTTTTTTTTATTTAACGCTTCCACATTTTTTTGTTTTTATAGAAACATTGTGTTTAGTATTGCATACATAAAGTATTCTTTTTATAATACTCATTAGTCAGTATTAATAATAGGTGAAAATGCAGTACTCTTTTGTTATTTATTTTTTTCTCACTTTATCAGATGCCAAAGATTATAAATCTTTTATTTTATTTGAGTACTGCTTTCATTTTGTATGTGAATATGGGCAAACATCTTGAATAACTTTTATTTGAGTTATCAGATTTTTCTCTATTTTAATGTTCTATTCCTTTTAATACAAAACTTTTTCGACAATTATTAAACAAGATAATGAAGAAAAGATTAAGCTCATTTTTTAGGTAGAATTATCTTTTATCTATATTTAAATAAGCAAATTTTATAATGATCTGCAAAAATTTAATTTGGTTCATTTTAAAAGTTCTCAAGATATCAAAAAGTAAAATGAATACGAAGCGGTCCAAACTGTTCTCCTAACTAAACTATTTAGAACCCGGTCATTCTGTACATTTTTGATAGTCAATAATTGAAATCTCTTGAAATGTTTTTGCGTCCGATTCCTTCCGTAACTTAATTCATAGTTGGCATTCATTAATCAGCATTTTAGAGCTAAACTAATGTAATTGTACTAATATAATATTAAACTATTATAATTGGTTTTTTTGAAAGTGGAAATCAGGTTAATAAAATAATAATAATAAAAATTCTTTATCCAGTGTATTATTTTTTTCTCATTATTATATCTTATATTCGTCCAGCCTATAATTCTATAGAAATAAATATTAATTAAACAATTTCATATTGAGCACATTAGTATATTTGAAAACTAGGCTTATAGTTTACTAATCTTTTTTTTATCATCTTGAAAGCGATACTGTTTCATTGAAGAACCATTATTGATTTTCCTCATTTCAGAACTATCATTTTATAAAAAAAAGAGAACTGAATATTAACTAAAAACATTTATTTATTTAAAAGTTAATGTAAGAATTTGTTGTTCTTTTAAAATGCTTCCAATATTTAAATATTTCGTAACTTTTCCCAAGATTATATATTTTTTGAATATTTTAATTTTAAGAACCGTGATTATCATTTTCTTCTAAATATCACTCTTTCTTTTTTCTCCTTCAAAATTTTAATTTATTCAAAACTAACAGTTTATGAAGATGTTAGCGCTGAAATGCTTCAATTGTCTTTATCATTCCAATATATTTGTCCCAATTACTATGTGATGCCTAGTCCCCCAATGGTCCTCATTCAAGAAAATATGTGCATTGCTTACGTAAATAGAATGTGATGAAGCAAGTTGCACGTTTTGCCATTTTTTATTATTATATGTTAAATGATGATTAGTAGTAATACTCATATTGTTTTTGAACAACTCAATAAAAACTATTTTTTACATTCTCTTTTCTTTGTGTATTTTTTTCCCCCATCAAAATCATTCCCTCCTTTACAAAACACTTCTATACTAAAAAAATTTATTTTGGCAGCAAATGTTTTAGAAGAATTCCATTCCGAATTCAGATGGATTAAAATGAGGAAATCATTCTGTCGGAATGGTTTTAAAATGATAGTGGTCTTAAAGGAGGAGACAAAAGATATTTTAACGCTTATTTCTTTCGATGCAAATTTTGCACGGTTAAACCATTTCTAAAAGCGTAATTTTTCAATCTGTGCCAACAGTTATGCTACAGAAAATCTTCCAAAACATTTGCTGCTAAGAGGTTTATATACATACTTTTGTCCAACCTCCGTTATACAAGTACTTTACACTTTTCTTCTAATTGTGTTCTATATTCCTTAGTTTTTTTTTTTTTTTTTTTCAAATACAGTTGAGTATTTTTCAAATCCAAGTAATCGTTCATTTTGTTACGATGAACAAAATGTTTTTGCATAAAACTATAATTATTATACCTTATTTATACAAAATTATCGCTTTTCAAGAAAATATCAACTTTCAAAAATAATAGAAAACAGGGAGGATTGAAATCGTGAGCGGAGAATAAATTAAAATGATACTCTATAAGTATATATACTCCGACAGTAATGTAAAGTGTTGATAAGTAATCATTACGATTTAAAAAACATTTATATTGTGCATAAACTAAACTAATTACAGTTAGAAGGTAAATAAGGCTTAAATTTTGCTTCATGGAGTTTGAATGGTAACAACTTTAACAACAACAAAAAATTAAAAATTCTTTAACTGGTTTTTATGATAGCTTTTACATAAAAGTGATAATCCTAAAATTATTTCGTTATTTTATGTGTAAACTATCGGAAATGTTTGATTCTTTTTCAGACTTGTTAATTAAAAAATAACTGTTTGTATTTAAAAACGTAATAACTTAATTCTGAAGTTTCGGGAAATTATTGGGCTTTGAGTCTGATTCTATTACTCAAAAAAATCGTCAGCTCTATCTGGTTTGGATGCCTTTGATCTCATTCAGATAATAACTTAATTCATTAGCACAAAAAACCGTTTTAGAAAATTTTCCTTAGAATGCACACATGCACATTGATCTGAACCTATTCTATGAATGTGTGTTGTGTAGAATGTTAAAACACATTGTGTATGAGCACATTCCATAAACATTATATTGGAGAAATTCCGGATGTTTTCTCGGTAATCATCACAAGAAAAGACAGTGAGTCAGCTATCGTCATCGATTGACCTACTTCTAAAAAAATTGTTCAGGTGGTCAACGACCTATTCCGCCACTGTTGCCCTTCTATTAGAACGGTTCATGGATGTTCGTTTTTGAGTGAAGAAAGAGTTAAAATGTGCCTAACTGATCACGTTTCTACCTGACTGCGGTGATGGTGAAGCAGAGGAAATGAAATAGTCACGGCCAGTGTTTAGGACTACTCCAACACCTCCTAGAGAAGAAAACCTAAGGACCCATTTGAAACGTCACGAGCCACATCTTCTTTCTTCAAGAGCGATTTTATTTTATTGAATAATGGACAGTTCTTGACAAAGGTTTTCAAAACATATATTTTATTTGTAAACTATGAATGTAAGAAATTGTTTTAATAATGTATTGGAGGTGTAAATTAAATAAACATTCCTCTACAAATATATATTCGGTATAGAAATATAAGTTTAGTGAAGCGTTGTATATTTCATCGACGATTTGTTTCAAATGCGTGGTTTGTTACTAATGTTATTTAAACAATACTTATTTTTATAAATCAGTTCTAATAACTTAAAATAAAATTATAAATGAAAAGAAATGATATTTGAGAATACTTGATTTTTTAGTATATGAAATGCCGTGTGAGTATTTCGCACTCATTTGAAAAATATTTTAACCGACTTTACTGGCGAAAACATAAATAAATAATCAAAAATTTAGAAAAAAACTGCATTCTTTTTTATACTAATTTTTTCATAGATGTTCTACACGATTTTGTAAAATTTCTTATTTAAACATTTTTTTTTTTAAGATAAGAAAACCAATTCTATATCGAGACAAGATTTAACTGTATATATAGATTATAGCATACGTACTTTTGACATTTTTTAAATTGATAAGGAATCTTAAAATAAAGATGCGTATGAATGAAGAACTTTTATTTAATATATGATTTATAATGTTGATTAAATAACCGCATTTTCACCATGAATTGAGAGAGAAAAAAGCCGAATCGAACTACGCATTTGAGCAATTCTACAAATAAACGCCAATTAGGCGGCAAAAAAAAAATGGGAACGGGGGGGGGGCACTCTATTTCTTCATGAATTTTCTTCTTTTTTACACCCTAAAAAGGCAAGAAAAAATCGTGAACATGAAATTTTTTATTTGTGACATACTTTAAATGTGACATACTCAGATAAATTTGAGCCATTTATTCAGATAAAACGATTTTTACATAAATATAATATTATAATGTCTCGCTAAAATGTATTTATAGAGATTTCATACTATAAGATTATATTTTAGTATAAAAAATAAAAAAATTTAATCAAAGTTCGTAAATTGAAAAAATTGGGAAAAATTAAAAATTGGTATTTTGTCATTTGAAGTATGTCACAAAGAAAAAATTTCATGTTCAATATTTTTTCTTGCTTTTTTAGGGTGTAAGAAAGAAGAAAATTCATGTAGAAATAGCGTGCCCCCCCCCCAAAAAAAAATTTTAATTTTTGTTTGGCCGCCTAATTTGCGTTTATTTGTAGAATTGCTCAAAAATTTGCGTTTATATGTAGAATTGCTCATATGAGCAATTCTACATATAAAAGCAAATTTTTATACTAAAATATAATCTTATAGTATGAAATCTCTATAAATACAATTTAGAGAGACATTATAATAATATTATATTTATGTAAAAATCGTTTTATCTGAGTATGTCACATTTAAAGTATGTCACAAAGAAATATTTCATGTTCTCGATTTTTCTTGCCTTTTTAGGGTGTAAAAAAGAAGAAAATTCATGTAGATATAGTGCCCCCCCCCCCAAAAAAAAAAAAAAATTTACTTTTTTTTGGCCGCCTAATTGGCGTTTATTTGTAGAATTGCTCATATCTCCCAGAAATTAATGCAAAGCTTAAATAACTTCAACTCTTAATCCTGTTGGTGGCACTTCATTTCTCACCATGTTTTGTCATTCATAATGTCATTTTTAGGTCTCTTTCGTTTACACTAAAAATAGCGATAAATTAATTTCAAGGGACAATAATAAAACTTCAAAAGACCCAAATACTTAAAACCAATAAAGGGACTCGTCTTGACTTAATCATTAAAAACATATTGCTAATTACATCAATTTTATTTTGATTCATAATTATGAATTAACTCTGCTAATTCATTATCGTACTAATAATTTGAAAGTAAATTTGTGAAACATAAAAAATTGAATAGATTCTGAATTAATAATGAATAAAATTTTCTTTTCTTGGTAATTTGATGCATACAAAAGGAAAAAAATAGAATTCATGTCTTAGTATTTTATATTAACATGATTGAAACAAGTGGGAAGTACTGCGATTACAAAATAATAATAAAAATTGGAAATCGAAAAACAAGAATTTGAAAGCAATGAAGTGCGAACTGGGTAGCATTCTTATAATAAGATCTTAAGCCTTTTAAAACGTGTTAAAATTAACTCATTTATGAAAATTACTCCGAGCTGTATAATATTTATACATATTCTTAATGTAATAAATACCATTATTGAAAAAGTTCTAATATATTGTATCTCCGAATCTATATTTGCCAAAATATCTCGACTACAATTATTATTTTCCCAAACATTATTCACCTTCTATCGAACAATAATCCACCGAACTTGTCACGCTTTGGTTGAAATCGAGGGATACCTACCAAATTTCATATATTTTGAAAAAATTCTTAATATTCAAAGAGTTCGATGTCAGACAACTGCAAGTTTTGTGTTTGTTTAAAATTGTAGATAATTAAGTAAAAAACAGCAATTTAAATATTTTTGGCCTGAAATGTAGGGGTTTCTTTCAAAATGGCGGAGCAAGCAGTGGTCACTGTAGAATCTGATAAAATTATTATTCCTTATAAGATGGCATCTTATAAGGAAAATGTAGTTCAGAGCCACGGCTTATAATGTAAATGTAATAGATATATTTAAGAATTGAATGAATGTATCAAAATAAATTTTTGTTATTGTTTTAATCGAGAGCTCATCTTTGAATTTTACAGTCACGAGTAATTGAAAAGCTTGGATTTTTCATCACTGAAAAAAAAAAAAAAAATCGGAATTACCCTAATTTTTGCATCTATTTATGATAATATGACGGGACTATCACATGAGATATCAAAAATATTTTTTATAACGTGATGATGTAGTAATTAAATAGCCTCATAAGTTTGAATAATATTCAAAATGAAAGAAACATTTGCAAGTTTTCAGCTCAGAATTTGCGCTTTAAGAAATATATGCACTTTATTTTTTTGTATAGTTTTTTTTAAGAGAAGGCATCCCTTGAGATAAATAAGATCAAATTGTGAGGAGAGATTTTTGCACCACCTTTGAAACTTCGCAATGAATTCTTTAATGTGTATGATTCTAGACGCCCGGTGCCTGAGTGGTAGCGCTTCCGTGCCATAGGTCCTGGGTTCGATCATCGGGCCGGGCAAGGTTGACTCAGACTTTCATCCCTTCAGTGAGTCGATAAATGGTTGTCGCTTGGGAACTAAAACCTGGTGATTCCGCGTTCGGCCGGCCACATCTGCTCCTGCACCCTAAAGCCCAAGGTCACGAAAACTGAAATGGGCATAGTAGGCTTTGGCCCTCTATGGGCTGTTGCGCCACAGAGTTTAGTATGGTTCTCACCAAGCATCCCAATTATTCCCGTCAAACAATAGTATAAAAAGGTTTTTTTTTTCAATGGTAAATTATGTAAACTAAATTACAGATATGGGATATACAAAGTCAAATCTTTTTTATATTAAATTTAAATTAATAAGCTATCGCAACACCTGAAGACGCCATCTGGGGAGAAGATTGGTTCCATATATTGATCCTCCTCTGCTCAATTGTAGGGGAATGTGCTACAACATCTTCCCCTTCTATAATCCTTTTTTTTTTTTTTTTTTTTTTCCATATATAATACAAAATATTTTTTCAAATTTCCTTGATGCTTCCTTTAAGGGGGAATAATTTCATGAAAACAATTTTCTTTCCTATGAACACTGTCCTTGTTAAAAAGTAATTTTCAATCATGCATAAGAAGACGTCTAGCCAAAGGGAAATAATCCAACAGAAAACTAAAGGGCACTCAAATTTTAAATCTAATACAATTGTTTTCAATAAAAAAATTAAGTTATTAAGTAAATACTTGACTCAAGTAAAATACTTCGAGAAGAGCATAATTTTTAAACTAAGTTAATGTTTTAAAGCATTCAAATGTTTAAACGAAACCTTTAAAATTTAAGGATTACTCAAATATAAAAAAAAATGAATAATAAGAAGAACAATTTTCGGAAAACCATTTCTTATCATGGAAAAATTTTTTTTTACAATCATAAAAAAAAGTTAAGATAAAAATATTTAAATATTTCATAACACATTCCATTTTATTAGTGCGTGTGTGTATAATATATTATACATATGCACTTATGTCTATACCCAATTAAGTATGTATGTATAAAAAATAATAGACATAAGGTTTCATATAACTTGGTTTGAATGGTCCCACACTCACGTATGTGATAGAGTTTGTCTGACGTAGCGGATAAAAAAATAATGAGATATCTAAGAAGGTGTAATTAACTCTTTTTTTATTTTTAATGAGAGCTATAGGCAAGCCAACACCATTGACGGTATCTTTAAAATCATTGCAGTTTCAGTCATATCAATGGCGCTTGTTTACCAATCAGAAAATTTCATTTTTGAATGAAATGTCTCTCCCGAACAATCGAATTAAAGGGACTAAAATTTGCCCTTTTTGTCCACCTCACTGTCCAAATTTCAAGATGATTGAACAAACGTTTCTGAAGTTATAAAAGGACATGCAGACATAAATTTTAATCACAGACAAAATATATTATTGTAACTAGATGTTATCATATAGAATTATGTTTAGGACACCACCACCCACCCCCACCCTCCCGTTCTTTTCTTTAATCGTTCTTATTTTATGGTTTACAGTGAATCCTTTTCAAAGTTCATTCGATTCCTTCTACCTCGTACAATAAACTATTCTTTCGCAATGATTGTGCGTTTATTAACCTCCGACACACAACAAACAACGGAATATATAAAGAAATAGCCTTTCCTCACACACAAAACCTCGAACTCGACCTGCGCAAGGTCTCTTCTCAAATAATTATTATACTCTCCGCTTCTTTGTGAAGCCTTCAAGGAAAGTAAGTTCTTTCACCTAGAAAGAAATTTAAAATCGAATCTTGAAAACATGCATTTAAGCTCGCTCTTCAAAATGACCAATTTTAAAAACTCGGCATTTTAAACGCATTTACTGGATATGTGATAAATATTTTTATTCAGTTTTACTACGTCTTTATGAACTCTGCTTCGTATTTGGGATGATGGTATTTTGCATACGACATGTGTAGTCTACTTTCTGACTCACTGGAGCACTCAAATTTCAATGGAAACAATGAAAGTTTAAATTGTTTCCAGATCACTACAAGTATAACATTAATTGCCCTTTTTTCTCCAAGAAGATCTTTTTATCCACCCAAGTTCCGATCCATTTCTGATTTTCTTCTTATTGCATCGTAGAACTCATATTTCTACACACCTTTGTAATTTTAAGTTTCTAAGTTTTATAGTTATTGCGCAGCAAATTAGAAACATAACTTAAAGTCTTTAAGTCCAAAGCAACGATGGTAATGGTACATAGCAGCAAATTACTTCAGCTTGTTTTAATCTCAAAAATTATATTCTAATTCGTTTCAAACTTTTGGAAATAACTTTGTGAAGACACACTATAAAAATTTAAAAGACTTGACGGCGCCAAATGGATAAAAATATTAAAAGCTGACAAATTTATATGGGGGATGTAACATAAAAAGATCCAATTAATCTTTTTGTGTTAGTTCTTTTCTGAATATCCTTTTCTTTTCTTATCTAATCGAAACACTTTTTTACACTTTTAAATTCACATCCTGTCCTTAAATCTATTTTTGGCTCAAGCATGCATTTAATTGAAAGCAAGATATTTTTCCCTTTGCTCTCTGTGGGAATATCTCGACCTATTTGATAAACCAATTACAATTACTAAGATTTCCCTCTTTCCCTAAATTGAAACATTTTACGGATTTACTTTGCAAGATTTTCCCTAACATATAATCAAGAAACACAACTTTTCGTGTTCACTTTTATAGCTGATCTCTGTCTAATAATTAATAAATAAATTTTGTACCCTCCTTCCCTGACTAAGACCTGTTCTAATCCTTCCACTCAGCAACGACGTTATGTATTTATATATAGAGAGAGAAGGGGGGGGGGAGAAAGAGATAACAATAAAGGAAAGAATGATTAAAAAGAAAGACTAACGGCGAAACTTAAGAAAAATAATAATGAGTTTTATTTACTGCTCAATAAACTGCTAGTATATAAAAAAAAAAGTTAAAAATATGGAGAAAACGTGGAAAGAATATAAAGATTTTATGAAAAGAGAAGAAGAAAGAGATTAATAAAGTGTTTTTTAAAAATATTAAAATTTTAAAAACATATTTGAATTTTAAAAATATTAAAAAGTCGGAAAGCATAATAAGGAAAATATATAATCTCATCATCAGCTCACACGATTGTATCCGCAAAAAAAGAGTGCATGCTAATATTGGGTTTATATAGCTTAAGCACAATATATCAATTCAATAGTGTGAGAAGCACCCAAAAAATTAAAACGAAAATGGAACAAATTAAGCAAGAAATATAAAATAAAACATATCAAGCAAAAATAGAAAATAAAAATTCAAGAAACGACAGAATAAAACACAAAACGTATTATAAAAAACGAGTATCGATTCTATTTACCGTTATTTTTCAAAAATGATTTAAAATATTTTCGTAACAAGTTTGCCAGATAACAAATTATAAAAATAAAAGCATAAATAGAGAAAGATGGGATTCTTTTATGTCATGTTCTTACTGAAGTACAAAAGCGCATTGATTCGTTTACCTTGGATTAGCCAGAAACTGGGAATGTGCAAGGTAATAATATTATACTGAAGAGTAAACGAGTGGTTAAGGCGATGGACTGCTAATCCATTGGGCTCTGCCCGCGTTTGTTCGAATCCCATCCTCGTCGGAAAGAATACTTTGAGCCGTGATGGCTCAGGGAATAGAGCGTCCGCCTTCCAATGAGGTCTCCCGGGTTCGAATCCCAGTGGTGTCTGGTTAAATTCCAGCAAATGTGTGCAGTGTGGGTTACTTTCATCGAAAAGTTTACTACGAAGGCAAATTTCTCCCAATACTTGATCTGAGAGTTCCTTCCACATTTATGGGTTCAAAAAGACAAGGATTCGGAGTTGAACAATGGTAGTCTCAAAAATTGGGTCAGCTGTTCAGCAAATGTGCGCACTGTGGGTTACTTTCTGTGGAAATAAGTAATTTCATGTTATAAACTTTAGTGTTTAAGTCTTTTGCAGATTCGTCTCCAGGATGGAAGTGAAGAGAAGTCAAGAAATAATCAGTCAATCAATGTGACGTAAGACATCTTGTTCTATAAAAGAACGAACAATTCTTTCATGCGGTGATGAACAGCCCACCCTTATTTTTAGTCTTTGGCCGATGGGTTGATATCCGTCATAGGATTAATATTGTAGATGATAAGGATGATTCTGTGTGTATTTATTCAACATTACGATTTTAAGATTTAAGTTAAACATTTAAAGTAATAAATGTTGTGTTCCAGTTTACTTGTGTTTTCATCATTTTTAGTGTATTCTGCTTTGCGGGTTAAACCCACAAAGGTTATGGGCCTTTTGCCCACGTCAACGCCTTTGCCCACGTCAACGATATAGATTCAGAAGAAATTCTATCTGGGAGTTGAAATATTTATTTTAATAACAGGAAGAAACCAAGTTTTGAATATGGAAGGAAATGTAGAATCATCGAATTTAGCTTTTCCCAAACTTGGAGCATTCAACTACGATAGTTGAAAGTGTGACATGAGAGTAGCTCTGATGGATCGTGGAAGTTGGGAATTCGTCGGGGGAGCTGAACCACCATCACCACCTTCAGTCACTGCCCCAGAATCAGTTAAACTGAATTTCGAAATAAGGAAAGCTAGAACTTATTCTACAATATATCAAGGTGTTGAACTTCAATTTTTGAAATTGATTCAGTCTACAACAGAAAGAAAGAAAGCTTGGGACATTCTAAAAGAAAATTTTGAACCTAAATCAAGAGCAAGAATTGCTGGCCTGGTTGATGAATTCTACGAATTGCAATTTCAGCCAAATGAAGAGGTTATTGGAATATTCTGTCAACGAGTTCGAGATAAAAGTGCACAGATTAAAGAAACTGGGTTCGAGATTCCTGAACTATTGGTGTGTTTCCAGACAATAAGAAAACTTCCAGAGGAATATGACAATTTAGTACAGATCTTATATCGTTTAAAGGATTCTGAATTTACAATAGATAATATTGAGTGTCAATTGATCAGCGAATCCGGCAGAATCCAACTAAAAGCTCGAGATAGTGGGTTCGATTCAGTTACAAATGCTTACTTAGCTAAAACAGACATGAAATCATCAAGAGAAAGGAATTGGTCGAAGAACTAAGACATTCCACACAGCGGAAGCGGTCTGGGCTGGAGAAATACACAAGAAACTGGATACAGACGAAACTTGCAGAGCAAAGGATATCGACATAAAAGTATGGGGCCGTGTTTCAATTGCAATAAACAAGGTCATTATTCAAGAGATTGCAGAGCAAGCAAAACTGCAAATAAGATGAAAGATCGTCAAAGTGCGAAGCAAAATCTCGCTACTGGTCTTTTCTATACGGATATTGAAATTAACGAAGAAGTTGCCGAGGTCGACAGCACGGAACTGGATTTAGAAGAATGACTTATTGACTCAGCAGCAACATCCCATTTCACGAACAGACTAGAATATGGTTCGAGACGTTTAGACCTCTGAATAAAGCAAAAGTACTCGTTGGGGATAAGAACAGAAGTAGAAGGGGTAGGTGACATAATTTTTTATGTTAATGATAACAACAGATTTGTAAAGCTAATATTAAAGAACGTATACTATGCTCCAAATCTACGACGTAACTTAGTAGCTGGATCTAATATTGATATAGCGGGATATAAAATTGTTTGGCAAAATTCAAAAATGATAATCTACGATAACCGTAGCAGATATTTCTTCAGTGTACCTAGAATAGATAAACTGCACGTTGTGAAAGGTTTACCTGACAAACGTAAATCTGAAATACTTAAAAATGAAATTAACGCTGCATTAGACGTAAAACTGTGTCATCGGAGATTTGCTCACCTAAATGACAATCTTATTAAGCACATGAGTAATAACAATGTTGTAAAAGGAATTGAGCAACTGAAAGGTAAATCTGAAACCTGTATTACTTGCAAAGTGACAAAATCTACCCGAACATCTTTTAAAAGAATTATCAACGTCTAACAAATAAAGTACTGGATAAGGTGCATATGGATTTGTGGGGACCTTCTCCAACACCTTCAATGGGTGGAAGTCTATATTTTTTGTCGATAATAGATGACTTTTCCAAAAAAGTGGAAGTTTTACTGTAGAGAAGAAAACAGAAGTTTTTAAATGTTTCAAAACATATCTCGTAAAATCTGAAAGAGAGCTAAACTGCAAATTGAATTGAAGTCAGTCAGAACAGACAACGGAATGGAATTTTGTCACGCCGAGTTGGAAGATTATTTAAACAATCTGGGAATTCGAATAGAACGAACTTCAACTTATTCTCCAGAACAAAATGGCATTGCTGAAAAATTCAACCGTGACGCAGTTGAAGCTGTTTGTGCATCACTTCACGATAGTGGACTAAATGACCGATTTTGGGCTGAAGCTCTATATATCGCTGGTTCAAAACTAAAACGACAAATCTCCAATTGAGTTAACATTGCAGATGTGTCGTTTTAGTTTTGAACCAGCGATATGTACGTTCATGTACAAAACCGAAGTGAACACAAGTTAACAAATGGATTGACACCTTTTGAAATTTGGAATGGATACAAACCATCAGTTCGACATTTAAGAATATTTGGTTCTTTGACGTTTGTTCACGTACCCAAAGTAAAACGCAACAAGTTGAACAAGACGTCAAAACTAGGAATCTTAGTTGGCTACGCAACAAGAACGAAGGGTTATAGGATCTATATTCCAGAAGAAAGAAGAGTAGTAGAAACTATTCATGCTAGTTTTGACGAAGCGAAAAATGGAGTAGAGACATTATTTGGGAAGAATAAGAAGTGTGAATACGTAAGATATAAAGACAGCTACCAGGAGCAAGTGTTAGATAATAACGAAGAAACTGTTACGAAGAAAGAAGAAACGCTACCAATAAAAATTGAAGAGTGGAAAAGAGTTGAAGCACCAAGAAAATTAAGTTCAAGAATAGATGTTTACTATTGCCCACCTTCAAGCAAAGAGACACTTCGATCAACTATCGAAGTAGAACGATTTTGTGCCAAAAACGGATTAAAGTTCCAACCAGAACTATTTTCATTTAAGTCTAAAAGACCAAAGCAAGAAGATAGCGAAGATTCATCTACTGATTGTGTAGTTCAAGATTTCGAAGATATTTTCGAAGGCGAAGTATACAACTTGGAATCGCCTAGAACGTACGAGGAAACCCAAGAATCAGCCGACAAAGATAAGTGGAATAAATCCATGGAAGATGAAATTCAGATGATGAAAAATCGTAAAGTATGGAATTTAGTTGAACCTCCAGAAAATGCCAAAATCATCGGAAGCAGATGGGTGTATATTGTGATGCGAGATGATAAAAACCAGATAAAGGAGTTAAAGTCCCGGCTGGTAGCTCAAGGATTTAAACAGGTAAAAGGAAAAGACTTTTCTGACGTTTTTTTCACCTGTAGTAAATTTTTCAATTATACGATTTCTATTCATTTTATCAGTAAGTGTTTTATGCTGGAAATGTGTACAGTAAGATATTAAAAGTGCATACTTATACGGAAATTTAACTGATACTTTATATATGTCTCAACCAAAAGGATTTGAAGTTAAAGGAAAAAAACATATGGTTTGTAAATTAAATAAAGCTATATATGGTTTAAAACAAAGTGGACGACAGTGGAATATTGAGTTAGATAATACTTTACCCAAGTAGCACAGAAACATCGATCTATACCGTGGCCGTTCCTATCAATATTTTGAAAGCGGAGGAATATAGATACTGTGAACAAGTTATTGAATGAATTCCGTCAATAAAACTTTAAAAGTATTTTTCTTAAAACACTCTATATTAAATATATTTTAGTTCCATAGTTCAAAATATTTGCTAGAAAGATAAAAATGAGTAAAATTTCTTTATACTTGCTCATATTAGTGAAAGTAAAAAATAGAATGCCGTGATAACTTTATGGAACGGGATTGGAAGGTGAAGCGATCTCAGTATTGCTATCAACAAAGTTTATCCGCTTGTCACGTGATCTTCAGCTCTGATGTCGCGCTTTACGATCGATGATTTTACCATGATCCATGAAAATTTAACGTAATATTGTCGTCAAAAGTCACCTTACTGATTTAATTTAGGTAAGCAAAGTTTATTCATCTTCTATTTACTTATATAAACTCTATTAATATCGTGTCAGGTCTTCATTTCTAATTGCAATGTTTCACTTTTATATTTAGGTTAAGCCTACATTACCGAAAGAACATTCCATTATAAAAGATCATATGTAGCTGGTTTTGAATTATAATTAAAAGTAAGTAGTTTTTAACTTTTCGCTAATTTTAAATATTATTATCGGAATAATTTCTAATTAATGACGTAAATTTATTGTCAAAGTTGTTTGTTCTGAATTGTTTACTTCTTGTTTGCTGGGATGTTAAATGTTATGTTTTACAATCTATCTAATTTTTATTAAATAAATTCACTAGGTTCGTAAATAATTTTATGTAAGATGAAATGTTTCTAATGTCATTTGTTGTGTGAACAAGGTTCATAGCATTGTAGTTATGAGTGTATAAATACTTTTCATAAAAATTAAGTCTGTCAACGTTAATTCTGTAGCTTATTAACAGTTAATTCGTTTTAAAACATTAAAAATTGTGCTCAAAATGATATAAGTATACATAATTTATCAAAATATTAATGTAAGCGAATTGTAAATTACGTCTAAAAGTAAAATAAGCAGTATGAAAATATTAAACAATTTTAAAAAAAGAAATAAGTTTAACTTTTCAATTTCTGAAAACAATGATATTCTATTTACCTAAATTTAATCCAGTCTTGTAATATAATTCTCTATATAAAAGTTATTAATATAAGATTTAGTTTATGGTACAGGAATGATTGTTATTCGTTACTACTAAAAAATTTTTTTTAATTGTGTCAGATATCAAGTAAGGTATGTGTTATGTATAAAGTATGATATGTGTTTGTTATGTAACAAGAGTATACTAAAGGAAAATTAAAATAGACACTAATGGCTCAAAATCAAAATAGAGATTTATATGTTTATTAAAACTTCTTTAAAGAATTTTTTGTTTGCTGAAAATTATTAAAAAAATTTATAGATAAAAAGGAAAATTTAATTGTCAAAAATAATATCAAAATGTGTTAATCTTTAAAATAACTTTAAAAACTGAAGTATAATTTGGATAAGAGCACAACAACTAAAACTTATAAGTTTCTAAGATAATGATTAGAAAATATTGATCAAAGCTTTTCTAATTAAATATTTTATTGTTTTTCAGGCTTTGAAAAAACCCGGGGGAAATTGGATTTTTTCATTTTGTGGTCATAAACTTTTAAGTTTTACTGTATAAATATTTTTATTTATTAAAAAGTGTTGTATAAGCTTAAAAATAGAAATAAATCTGGAGAGTTATTTTAATTTTATTATATGTATTTTTTATTATGTTTGAATAACACATTATCACTAATACATAGGTTGAATCTTCTTTACTGTTAAATACATAACGTTTCACAATTTTTAACCCAAGCATTATAAAATATAAATACAGTATTATAAAAGGAACAAGTTTATTAATTTTTTCGTTTTCACGCACATATATTTACTAAACATATATATATATATATATATATATCTTACCTATTGTAAAGTTATAAACAGTAAATATTTATAATCAGTAAAAACTAAAATTTCATTTGACTTTAATAAAAAACTGAAATAAATACTCAATGGTCTTCCATGTTTTTATAATAAAATTAATAGAAAGTGAAATTAAAATTACATATAATTGAATAAAATTAGATATAGTTTCAGCAAATACTTTTTCTTAAAATTTTATTTTTGTGTCTCGTAAGAAATGATAAATCCATATTTTTGTGTTGATTTTTTAATTTTTACAAATTATGTCTAAATTTTTCACGAAAGGGGTACCTCTCAGAAAAACCTAGACAGACCAGGTATATATATATATATATATAAATAAATATACATGGTATGAGTATATATATAACACAACAGGTCTATATGTGATTCTTATTAAATAAGATTATAACCATCTTATTTGTTCTGTACTTAAGGGTGTATGGAGAGAGTTTAAATGATTATTCTATATAGGACTGGGCAATAAATCTATGCATCTCAAAATATCTACGTAACACATATATCGGCAGGCCAATATGATGACTTTTGTTTTAGATGATGCATCAGAAATCTGATTTAAGCAACTGATAGTGACTTTCATTTTAAGCGATGTATCAGCTGCGGAGTTGTTTATAGCATCGATTTTTCTTATTATTAACAAGTGTGCATATAAATAATACTGGAAAGTGGGCTAGCTAATATAAATATTTTAATACTTTTTTAGATTAAATTTTTACATAATTTGTATTGTCTTGTAGCTGTTTGAATAAATTAACAAACTTTTGTTTTCAGATTCGGTATTTTGACAGCATATGCCGGTATTTTGACTGAGGCGAAAAGAAAAAAAAGTCATTTGAAAGAGTGCCTGCCATCACTAATGTCATTTGGGTAAAATTGTTGATTAAAATATTATTTATTTTTATTAATATATATATGTGATATTTTTTTCCTTCCAGTTTTTAAATGCTTTAAGAAAAAAAATTTAAAAATTTTTTAATCTGAATAACAATTCCAATTGCTAATAATAAATCAAAATATTTAGAATTCCTCTCCTTTTTGTATTAAATTTTACAAACATTGATCTGCAGTTAATCCTTAACATTTCTAAGTTTATTCAGGATTTTTCGTGTATACTCACAATTTTTTAATATGTATTAATATATATATCATCAGTCGATTTTTATCTTTACAAGCTTTAGTTAAAGGCAGCATTACAATTAAATTTAATTTAAAAATAATGATAGAAAGAGATTCTCTCTATTTGAAAAATACAAAATAAAAAAATTTTCCCATGTAAAGGAAACCAAATATTGCAAAAAAATTTCAGAAATCCAAACCAAAAGAGTGAGTGAGAGAGAGAGGCTTGAAAAACTTAATTTTCTAAGTGTAACACAGTTGTAAGTCAATAGTTTTTGGATCTGATCACAAAAAAAAAGTAATTTTGTAGAAGGAAGGGAAAAAAAAACGGTTACATTAAGGAATTGAATGCATTTGGAAGTGCAGTGTATTTATAATAAGTTTGAGCTTTTGTTTAATTATACTTCTAAGTATATACAATCATAAGTAATCAATATCGGATCTAAATTCTAAAAATAAATCTTATTTTCAACTTCAATACTTTTTGTGTATTCACATTAGTTTAAGAGAATTTTCTTTAATACATAGAAGTAAAATTGAATATTAAGAAATACAATTAAAGCTGAACTGACTAGCTTTTTATTATAGTATTTTTTGTTGTTAAAGATTTATTATTTAATCAAAGATACAGCATTGCCGCTTGAATATTCAGTCAGTTTACAAAACAGTGTCTAATGCAGCATGCCTTTTTTTGATCCATGTGTCGATTCTCTAAGCCAGTGATTCTCAACCGCTGTGCCGCGGTACTTTTTTGTGCTGCCAAATTCTTGAAATGTTCATAAAAAGTGTATATATATATACTTTTTATAATTTTTCTAAGCTTTAACCGCATTAGCATCTTTGTTGGCGATTGCCTTGTCTCTGACAATCTTAAAATAGATGAGAGAATTAAAATTGTCTTTGACACATAGTTTTAAAAATTTTTTGAAGTAAGTAGGAAATTTAATGATTTTAATTTAAAATGATTAATTAACTAAGGAAAGCAAGCTAAATATTAACTTACAGATGGAAATAAAACTTAATCATTAAAGTAAGCTATGCAATTAATAAACAAATTAACAAAGGATAACTAAAAAAACCAAATAGGGGAGAGTCGGGTAGCCCCGCCCACTTAAGGACTATTGCTTATATTTCTGTATAATATGGAGTAATAATCAAGATTTTTGTATGTTTCTATTGTTTTATCATTTAATTAAATAATACAAAAAGAATAAACCAAAAAAAGAATAGTTTAACTTAAAATAGAAATTTTAAAAAACATGTTTTCAGCTCTTTTCAAAATGTGTCGGGTAGCCCCGCCCAGTTACAAAAATTATGTTTTTTGATTGTTTTTTCAGGTGTAAATGAAAATGACCAATGTATTGACAATAGATAAACCTTATTTATCATTTTTATCACAAAATTATTTTTTTTATTACATATTTATATACTTTTAGTGAATTCTATCATTTATTAACAACAAATGTTATATTTTTTATTATTATTAATGTATATTAATATATTATAATATTAATATATATTTATATTAAATATTTAAAGAAAATAATTTAATTTAAGTAAATCTTTGGAACCGTACATTTATCGACGAAATAAAAGTGGGCTGTGATACCTAACATTCATGTGAGCGGGGCTGCCCAAAATCCAATTTTTTTGTAAATTTGTAATTACTCGAACAATTTTTCACAAATAAACTTCGTTCTTTGTGCAAACTAAGCTTAAGACTACATACTTTAATGCTGTATGTATAGAAAAAATTATTTTTTTAATATTAAAATGAAGTTTAATCGAAACATTCAACCAATTTTTCTTAATATCATGACAACTGTATTCAACATATTTTAAAAACTATTGTTTACCATGTTAGCAGCTGCATAAATACTTGAAACTTTGAAAATAATCTTTTTTTAATATAACAATTATTGTCCGATGGCCCATTGACTTGAAAAAAATATTATTCTCTACATATGAAATTGACATTGGTCGGGGGTACCCGACTCTCCCCTATATAAAAAAACAAATTAGTAAAGGATAACTAACAAAAAAAATAAGCTAATAATTAATAATTAGCAAAAAACTAGTAAACAAGAAATCACAAAAAATAACAGTTAATAACTATAGAAAACAAGCTAACAATTAATAACTAGCAAAAAGAAGAAGAAAAAATAACTGTTACTAACTAATAAAAAATCACTCAAAAGAAATAATAATCCCTTAATAAACGTGCTTTTGTAGTACTTATTATTATCACAAACTATTTAACACAGTGTGTTGTAGGTAAGTAAACAACTTTTAATCTAATTTTTTTCATTGTGTGCCGTCAAATTTCGAAATGGTTAAAAGTGTGCCGTAACAACAAAACAAAAAAATGTTGAAAATCATTGCTCAAAGCCCTTATTCAATTTAGTTCTCTAAGTTTCGTTATATACTCATTAATAAATTGTGTTTTGTTCTTTCAGTTTTTATTTTTTAAATGTTATAATATTACTCAATGTTTTGCTTCCAGCTACAGTTCTCGAATGCTTTGAGACCAAGAGCTTGCGGAAAAATTTGGGAAGGTCTGCTTCAGCCACTGATTGGGAAGGACGGAAGATAATAGACATGACCAATTCTTTGGACTTGGAGACCTAAGAATGTGCCAATTTGTTTTAATAAATTTTTAAATGTTTATTCAAATAAAATATTCATAGCTACTTTTTGTTTTATTCCTCTGCATTCACACCTTTTATATTACAAAGCACGTTCATATCAGAAGTGTAAATTTTATTGAACCCATAAAATTATAATATTTTTTGAGTTTTTAGTGCTATTGTGCAATATATTAAATTATTAATTTTCAGTGACTGAATCCTGTCTGAAGATCAAATGTACCTTGCAAATGCTAAAAAATAAGAAAACTAATTTACATACATGTTAAATGTGGTAATTTTTAAACAAGCAAATTGTCTTTGATTTATAAATCATAGTTGAGCTGAAAATAATTATCATGCCTTAAATTAATATTCACTTACATTCCATCTACAGTGCTCACACTTATTCCTTTTCACCTATTTTACACTTAATTAATTTTTAAGCTTATTACTGCTCAAATCCTAATTATATATATATTTTTATTGTTTGGAAACTGATTCAAAATATTTTTGGGTGCTTATTATTTTATTTTTTTGAAAAATCTGGCTACACACCTTGAACTTTAAAAGTATGACTTAAATACTTGCAGATATTTTATTCTAAGGCAATATTAAATCTTTGCTCACTAGTTTGCAGAATGCTCATTGTCTAGCATGCAAGGAAATGATTAATTTTCTGCTAAATAGGCATAGACTGAGCAGAGCATGTAGCTCTTTTCAAGTTATCCTTGACAAAAAATGAAGGATTTTTTTTTACTCATTATAAATCAAATTAATTAAATCTGCAACTGTACAGCCTGGAGTATAATTAGCGAAATGAAATCTGAAGTGCAAAACCATATAAAATAATTAACAGACGTGTACCTATATCCTACAATATCCAGTGAAAAAAATTTCTTGAATAACGTATTAAAATTATCGATCGGCGTTCTGCCGCATCTTTAAATGCTTATTAATATTTGTTTTACGAATAACGTGATAAAAATATTCATCGACATTCTACTGTATCTGTAAACGCCGTGGAATATGGTTTTTTCAAACTCGACATTCTACGGCGTTGTTGAGATATCGATCTATATAAATTTTACAATGCCGTACAATATAAAAAAAATCTGACGTTTTTACATAGATCGATGTTTCGGAAGAACATCGATCGACGTCGTAAGCGAAGTTTTTTCGAGATCAATCGATATTGAGTGCTACTTGGGTAGGACAACTAGGTTTTCAAAAACTACTTTGGTGTAATTGTGTTCATAAATTGAAATCTAAAGTTATTCTTTTGGTATATGTCGACGACATCGTGTTTTTTGGGAAAGACCAAAACAAAATTGATGAAGCTGTTGATTTACTTAAAAGTAAATTAGAAATTCAAGATTTAAGCAAATTGAAATATTTGTTAGGTGTAAACTTTGAAACCGTAAATGATAGTGTTTATTTACATCAAGTAACTTATATTGAAAAGTTAATGAAGAATTACCTAAAACTTTTGTAAATTTCCCTTAAAACCCGGAATTAAATTACCACCTAAAGTTAAAGAAGAAATTTTTGAAACAGATTTAATGAAAAAATTCCCATATAGAACTCTGATTGGATGTCTTTCTTTTATAGCTAATAGAAGTAGACCTGATATTGTATTTTCAGTTAATATTTTATCGCAATATTGTAATGGTTATTCTTATCAACATTGGAATATAGTAGTTGTTGATTTATTAAATTATGTGTTTAATACGAAAGATTTAAAGATTAACTTGTCAAGTGTAAATCAAAATAACTTAGTAGCTTTTTCTGATGCTAATTGGGGATGCCATTTAACCAACAGATATTCATCAAGTGGACATATATTTTGCTGGTATACCGTTCACTTGGAAAACAAGTAAACAAAAGTGTGTCGCTCTTAGTTCTATGTAATCCGAATTTATCTCACTTATAGAATCTGTTAAAGAAATTATTTGGTTTTCAAGAATTTTAAATGAATTGAATGTATTAGAAAATATAGAAGTACCAATTCAACTCTGTGACAATAAAGCTGCAATTTATTTTGCCAAAAATTCGATTGAAAATGTGAAAACTAAGCACATAGACGTAAGATATCAGTTTATTAGAAACATGTTAGAAGAAAACTTGTTTAAATTGGAGTACATCTGTAGTAAAGACAAATTAGCAGATTTTCTCACGAAACCTTTATGTTACGTCACGAGATCTTTTAGGCTATTAGTTTGAAATAATTCAGTGCGAGCCAAAATTCTTTTAAGAGTTTTTTATTAAAACTTAACAAAACGACATCAAACAAAAGACTGAAGAGAAAGGTTATGTATTACTTTGCTATCCTTACAGATGCGCACACTGCGCCATCTATCGTAAGGTAAAATTATTCATTTAATGGAAGGAAGATGCAACACTTTAAGTAAAGAAAAATTTCAGTATTTTATTGATAAAGTTTATAATGGGGCCAAATGTGGAAATAAATAATTTCATGTTATAAACTTTAGTGTTTTAGTCTTTTGCAGATTCGTCTCTATGGAAGTGAAGAGAAGTCAGGAAATAATCAGTCAATCAATGTGACGTAAGACATCTTGTTCTATAAAAGAACGAACAATTCTTTCATGCGGTGATGAACAGCCCACCCTTCTTTTTAGTCTTTGGCCGATGGCCTGATATCCGTCATAGGATTAATATTGTAGATGATAATGATGATTCTGTATGTATTTATTCAACATTACGATTTTAAGATTTAAGTTAAACATTTAAAGTAATAAATGTTGTGTTCCAGTTTACTTGTGTTTTCATCATTTTTAGCGTACTCTGCTTTGGGGGTTAAACCAACACCTCCTAGAAAGAGTAGGCCTCCGCACGGGTTACCATAAATATCCTTTAGTAGTCCAAACGTAATGACATATTTCGTATTTTCAACCACTGCGCAGCTTAGTACCCCGAACGTAATGACATCTTTCTTATTTTTCATCAACTGCGCAGTTAACTTCGTCACATCGGACTACTAAATTGATTCGTGCTGAGGCCTTGCTTCTACTAGGAGGTGCTGGTTAAACCCACACTTTCATCAAAAAGTTTCCTACGAAGGCAAATTTCTCCCAATACTTGATCTGAGAGTTCCTTCCACATTTATGGGTTCAAAAAGACCAGGATACGGAGTTGAACAACGGTAGTCCCAGATATTTGGTCGGCTGTTCAGCGACGGTAAATTTTAATTATAAAACTTTAATATTAATGATTTTAGAAAAATTATTGACATTTAATGAAAAAAACTATAATACTTTTCTTAATTTAAAAAATTCCTTATTTAACATTAGAAGATTTTTAGCCACGGATTAGATTTGCCCATGGTAAAAAATATAAATTTAGTCATTATCATGTTTAAATTTAGTTATTATCATGTTTACGAAGCAAGATTAATTCCTCGGGGTAAATATTATGTAACAAAATTGAATAATCTTGAAAATTTAGAGATGATTAAATCATCAATAAATCTAAAAACAAATTTAATGTTAAGAGTATAATTTTTTGTTTATAATAGTGTACAAATAATTTAGTTAAGAGAGATGAAAAATTTAACCCTTGTGGTATTCCATCAATTTGAATGAAAATATGCTTTCCATTGTAAAGATAATTATTATTAAAAAGACAAATATTGATTAGAATTTCCCAATAATCAAAACCACAATTAGAGTTCTTTTTATAATCATAGCAATAACTCAAAAGAACATCTTTTAGTTTACAAAAAAGAATGCTATTAAAGAGATCCTGGAAATCAAAAGTCGCAATACAATTAATTATACTTTCTAAAATTGGTTGATTATGAGTGATAATCCAAGAAAAATCTTCTTTAATTATATTGCTAATAACTTTATTTAAGTAGTTAGAGAAAATGGATTCAGGTTTAATTAACTAAGTATTAGACCCACAAGTGATTGTTCTAAATTTAATAGGAATTTTATAAAATTTTGGATTGATGATTAAGTATGGAAATTGTATAATATTCATTTTATGGTTTAACCTCTTAAGTAAAGCTAAAAAAAATTTTTTTTATATTATTATTAAAATTATTAAGTTTAAAATTTTTACTATTTTTTAACTCTTGATTTAGAATTTTTTACGGAAGATTGCAGAAGTTTGCTCTATGGTGGGTTACAAAATTTTTTCGTAGATGCTTAGTTGGCCGATCAATTATAAAAAAATGTGTTGACTCGTTACTTTTATTTAAATTTTCCCTATTATAAAAATAAAAATTTTAAAAATTATAAACAGCCCATTTTTCTTTTGTTAACATACCTAAAAATAACAAGTTATTTGACATCTTTAAACAAAAATTATTGGAATCATTAAGAAAGTATTTTAGAATTTTATTAATTGATAAATGGGTAAGTCTAAGCCTTTTAACATTAATTTTCTTACTTCTAAGTTTTTCATTAACTTCAAATAATCAGTAGTAATAATATGATTATATATCCTCTTTATTTTGCATTTCGGCTTTTTAAATTTTTAAATATATATATATATAAGTTCAAAATGAAGATAAAACAAAGGTAAATTACAGACAAATGGAAAAAAAGGTGGGGGGAATAATAACAATAACAAACAACTGGGGAAAGAAAAAGAATTAATTTAAAAATAAAAAAAAAAGTTTTTTTAAAAAACCGGAAAATAAAAGATAGAATCTTTTTATCAGCCCACACGATTATATCCGAAAAAGAAAAAGAGTGCTTTCTAATATTGTATCAATATAGCCAAAGCAAAATATATCAATACAATAGTGTGAGGAGCACTCAAAAAAATTTTTACAAAAATTACGACAAATAAAATTAAACACAATAAGTAAAAATAACACGTAAAACAGAAAATAAAATATAAAGGAAGAGCAGAATAAAACAAAATCTATAAAGCGAGCAGTGAAATGTAATGAACGTACATGAACGGGAAATTTTTCAAGAATGATTTAAAATGTTTACGTAACAAGATTGCCAGATTGCAAAATATGAAAACTATGAAAACAAAAGCGTAAATGTAGTGTAACTAGAGGAGTTTAAAGTGCGTTCTTGCTGCATTACTGAAGTGCGTTTGATTTGTTAGTTACCAAGGATGGGCCAGAAAACGGATGTTCGTGAGGTAATATTATACTGGATAATTTAAAGAAGTTGACTATAAATAATTTTAGAAAATAAATATTTATTTAGGAAAAAAATAGAAAAGAGAAAGAAACATGAATTGCCAGTTTTGCACATAATTTTAGCCACGGATTTGCCCGAAATGGATTTGCACATGGAAAAATTATATAAATTGACAAAGAGATCTTTTTAGTAAATAATTTTAGCCACGGATTTGCCCGAAATGGATTTGCACATGGAAAAATTTTATAATTTAACAAAGAAATTTATTAGTAAATAATTTTACCCACGGATTTGCCCGAAATGGATTTGCACATGCAAAAATTACATAAATTAACAAAGAAAAAAAGAAAAACAACTTATTTTAGTAAATAATTTTAGCCACGAATTTGCCCGAAATGGATTTGCACATGGAAAAATATTATAAATTAACAAAGGAATTTTTTAGTAAAGGAATTTTTTAATAAATAATTTTGACCAAGGATTTGCCCGAAATGGATTTGCACAAGGAAAAATTATACAAATTAAGGAAGAAATCATTAGTAAAAAATTTTTTTTGCCACGGATTTACCCGAAATGGATTTGTACATGGGAAAATTGTATAAATTAACAAAGAAAAGTTTTAGTAAATATATTTACAAAATATGCGATTAACTCAATGATTTTATATAGAATTTTATTACTTTAGTTGGGTATCTATTGTTTTTTATCAGATTTTGAAAGAGTATATCGATTTGTTTTTTGGATAAATAAATATTACTACATATTCTTTTAATTCTATTAATTTCATTAAAAGTAGTATTTAAATAGATGCTCCTAGAAATATTAGAATTCCAAGTAATTAGTTTATTTATATTAAAATTAAAATAATTTCGTTTATCGTATAAATCAACAAAGCAGATATTTTCTTCTTTCATAATACCCAAATCCAAAAAATTGAAATTAATATTATCATCATGATTACGAAGCAAGATTAATTCCTCGGGATAAATATCATTTAATAAAATAGTATAGTCTTGAAAATTAAAAATAATTAAGTCATCAATATATCTAAAAACAAATTTAATACTAAGAGTGTAATTGTTTTCATAATGCAAAAATAAGTTAGCTGAAAGAGATGAATAATAAGTTGTATTTAAATAGATGCTCCTAGAAATATTAGAATTCCAAGTAATTAGTTTATTTATATTAAAATTAAAATAATTTCGTTTATCGTATAAATCAACAAAGCAGATATTTTCTTCTTTCATAATATCCAAATCCAAAAAATTGAAATTAATATTATCATCATGATTACGAAGCAAGATTAATTCCTCGGGATAAATATCATTTAATAAAATAGTATAGTCTTGAAAATTAAAGATAATTAAGTCATCAATATATCTAAAAACAAATTTAATACTAAGAGTGTAATTTTTTTCATAATGCAAAAATAAGTTAGCTGAAAGAGATGAATAATTAGAACCTTGTGGTATTCCATTATTATTATTATCCCCCCCCCCCTTTTCTTCATTTGTCTGTAATTTAACTTTGTTTTATCTTTATTTTGAACTTATCTTATGAGTTCTATTTACTTGCAGCTAATGCGCAATAAATGATACTTATTGTTTTCCCTAATTTTTTTCTGGTTTTTTTGTATTTATTTATTCTGCTGTATATATATATATATATATATATATATATATATATATATATATATATATATATATATATATATATATATATATATATATATATAGCAGAAGTTACCTTAACGTAAAGGAATAATGCCAATATTGGATTAAATCCTTATTGTTTTTGAAGGTATGAATCTTTAGTATTAAGTTGGACCATGAATCTACCAACAATAACGCACCAATATGATAGTTTGTCGAAAGTAAGAACTCCCCTAGCCATTCATCTGGACCAGTAACTATGGTAACGAGGTATAAGTATTTGATGTAGGGATGTGGAGTCACTGTTTAGGAAAGGCTTTGGCATCGGCAAGAGAAAAGGAATCTGTGTTAGCCCTAGAGTGAAAAGAAGCTACCCTACCTCAACTGCTCTATTCTAGTTTCCATAGCAGCAGATGGCCTCTGACTTTGTGCTGGAGGGAGTTCTTACCGTAGACAAACTATAAGTCATTCTTCTTGACTAGTAAATAGTAATTCAGAGTTTGTCCACAAAAAGCAGAACTAATTTCGCGGTTCCCAGTCTTACTTCCCTATATGTACATAAATATTGCTTAACTACTCTATAACATCTAAAATGAGGCAAAATACAGTTTCGAGGTACATAATTTTCAAACATTTTGAAACCAGCTCTGGTACCTTTTCAGTACCTTGCTGAGTCCATAGTCTTGGCCTGGATGACACTGTAAGTTTCCCAAGTGTGACAAGAAAAATCTTCTTTTAATGTGCGATAAAAAAAAGAGGTACATTTTTATTGTCGCTCATTTAAATATTGACCCATTTCCTGACATAAACGGACACAAAATTAAAAAGAAGGAAATCTCTTGATAAAATAAAACTTTTTAAGACTTCACTTTTCAAATGAATTAAAGAGTGAGATAATAATTCACAAAAGTAATGCTCCGTATATTTTTCATTTTTAATGTGATAAAAGCGAATTATTTTTTTATTTTTTAGTTAAATAATGTTTTTTAATTTTTATAATAAATAATGCTTTTTATTTACTTAAATAATATTTTTAATTTTTTTTTTATTTAATTAAGTCTGAGCGTTTTTAGATGTGTGTAGACAATAACATTGTTGTAATCTTCAAAAAAATTTACTTTTGTTGCAAGAAATGGTAAAATATTTTTTATTTTATTTCCAATGGCAGGGAAAACAAACAATAACACAAAAGAACAATAAAAGTAGAGAATAACAAAAGACGGAAGTCATCTTCCCAAAAGCTCTCTCGCACGCCAATATCTTGCAGTCTCCGAGTCAAGTCCGTGGAGCCTCCTACAGCAATGAAGGTGTTCTCTATTCATTGGTGCTCCAGAACCGCACAGTTGACACTGAGGGTGGTCATAAATACCTATGCGATGCAGGTGTTCTCCTAGACAATCATGACCTGTTAGGAGTCTAAAGGTGGCTACTGCATCTCAGCGAGGCTTATCTGGCACTGCCTTAATATCTGTCTCGCTCCAGTTCTTATTCCTTATGCTTTCTCGTAGGTCAGCAAAGGCACACGGTAGACCTACCTACGGGGTACACAGTAGACCTACCGCGGTGTACCCTGGGCAACGCTCTATGCGGCTAAGTGGTCTACAACTTTCGGCATGCATCCTCGCAACTCTTATGGTAAAATATATGTAGTGAAAAAAATAGGTGGATCTCTCTCAGTAAAGCTTGATCAACTCTTTTATTTATTTGTAGCCCAAAATTACAACTGTCTTCTTGTCTCTCTCATAAAAATTATTCAGCTTTTTTGAACTCATTAAAAATGATTCTATTGAATGAATAAATAAAACTCCTAAGTTTCTCCCGCCGTATTGAAATAAATGATCAGTAGTAATGTAACCATAGGTTAGATTCCAGAACCACTGGGTAGATTTTAAAATGAAATTCGGCCAGAAAATAAAGGTTAATATAATACAATCATTCAAGATAATTGTTCGTAATAGGTATGAAAAAAATTATTACAGAAATGAATGAAGTTCTTTAATTGAGTGAGGAAATAACTGGGATTGTTTCACAAGTTGTGGTCCATTATGAATGGAAGAGGTGAGCTTTAGTAATCATCCAGGGCCAAAAAAAGGAATTAGACAAGTGAAATATTTTTTGCGCTCAATCGAATTGCAAATCAAGTCGATAAGACTAATAGATCAGAAGTTATAAGGGATTTAGTTAGTATGAAGTACAATTTTAGATTATACTATTTTGAAACCAGCATTGAACAGCTGTTCTAATTTTGAGTTTACGAGTATCAAGTCTATAGCTTTGTAATTTTGAACCCAATTAACAAGACAAGGGAACTTCCTGATGAAGCAGTAGGACATACTATCCATCGTGGAGGACTCGCTGTCTTGTAGGTGTCGCCAAAAAGTTTTTCCTTACCTGAATGATTGATGGATTAGGTCATTACTCGCCAAATCTTTATGACGCCAAAGACGATAAAGGATTCAAATGGAAAACCTCGTTTCTGATCGACATAGTGGATTAATTCGAGAGAAAAGCTTTCATATTCATCTCTTATTCTAGTATGAAATAGGATAATTCAGTAAAGAAATTTAACTAGAAAAAAATTATTCAAAGATTTTAAAAATAATTTTATTCAATTAAATTTTTGAATTTTCTTGGAACGAATACATTAAAATTAATTTATAAAAAATTAGTGTCATCTTGAATTTAATTTTTTGTTCGTTCAGTTCTCACAAAATCATTCGCTCAACAACTCAATCTCTTTAACAAAAAAATAATCTAATTTTCATTCGATAAAATTGAGTCAAACATTACACGACGTTTCCGAGTATTTTTCTCATGCGTACCGTTCATATGAAAGGGAGGGGAGGCTCTGATGCGAATTTTTTGAGGATTGTATATATATATATGTATATATATACAATCCTCAAAAAATTCGCATCCATATATATATATATAAATATATAGATAGATAGATAGATAAATAAACTGAGATAAATAAACTGAAGCATATCTCTAAAAGCCTGCATCGATGCTACTACATACATTGTACAGAAAAATAAAAAAATTGCTTACCATCCAATTATTATTATTTTTTTAAATAAAAGATTTTGTTAATAAAGAATTAAAGACTGGCATTTATAATAAATCATTAGCAAATTACAATTAGTAAAATAGATTGCAATGATTTTTGTTCAGTATTTTTTTTTTTTTTTTTTTAATTTTGGTTAAGTATTTTCTTCAGTAAACTTCATGACTTATTCTAGGTATGCCTGAACTTACTTTTTCTTTCTTTTAAATTTTATATTAGTAATGAAGGAGAAAGAGAATTTGGGACGATACGCTTATAGCTTACAATACGCTGATAGCTCAAGTATTTGTAAATGCTTTTTTTTTTTCTTTCTTTTTTTTCTAATTACAAAACTCGGATTCTTTTTGATCTAAGAGTTTAACAAGATTAGGAAAGAGATCACTTCATATGCATAGCCAAGAATTGAAATTGCAAACGATTACGTAAGCAATTTGCATACAGCAATGTACATACCTGATATGAGGAAAATATACATCCGTGTTTAGAAACGTTCCTTTAGCAATCGCATAAGCGAAACCCATGCAGTTAAGAATGCTTCCCGATAGGCCAAAAATAAATATAATTTTTTCATAAAATTATTGATAATTATTTTAACAAATAGTTTGATCCAAAGTGACTGCTCAGTAGTGAAAAAAAAGGCCTACATTCTCTTAGTTAATTTTAAAACGGTTATGTAAATAGTAACATGCTTGTGTGTGTGTGTGTTTTTTTTTCTTGTTTTTTTCTGCATTTTCTTCTGTGTTTTGACTTCAAACCCGTAAAGCGGATAATTAAAGTTCGTGTAACAGAGCACCCTTAGATCCACCCTTTTTTTCTTTAATAAAAATCGTTACACTGGTTAATTGTTGCATAAAGATCACACTTTTAAGCTGAATTTACCAAATATTCTAAACTTAAAAGGGGGGGGGGATATTAATCCTATGCGCAATGGAATGAACAGTAGTTGCTTACTTATTCTTCAGATTATTGATTATACAATTAAACCAGATAAAAATTCAAAACTAGAAAAAAAATTACAGTGCCTGCATACATTCAAGACTATTTTTAACTTATGAATATTCCATGCATTAGAATTTCAATTTTGAAATTCCAACATATATAAAACTTTTATTTTAATGATCGGATTTTCACGATTTAAGGAACAATCATAATGGTTCATAGAGACAACAAACATCAAATAAGCTAACGATTATTGCGTTATACAACCTTAGGCAGAAAAGTTCTTCCTTTGAAGAAACAAACATTTTTTTCGACGAATTTGTCTGGACAATATGTCCTTAATAGCTTAGTCTGGTCAACTGTCGAATTTGTAAGGTTTACTCATTTTTACTTCATTTTAAACTTTGTAATTTTAAATGGCAAATTACAAAATTTAAACGAAATCGGTCGAATATCTCTAAATAAATAAAACTTAAATTTTAAAAAAAATCAGAAAATATGAGTTTTTGAGGTCTTTTAAGCCATTAAGATGAACACTTTGTCAGTGAACATCTGATTATCAACATGAACTATCATGATGAACAGTGATCTATCAAAATTAATTTTATGTGACTTTAAAATATTCTAAGTGTTAGGAATGTTTTAATGTTGACTATTGACAGACGCTCTACTTCGCATGTTTGGGCGAGTAATTATGTAAAAGAGAATACAACATTTGTGTAACAATGATAAAATACTTATCTTCAATAAGAGGAGAGACACTTCCAGATTTTGACATTTTTATGAATTTCTCAAGAAATACTTAGAAGATTATTTTATAACTTTAGAGATACTTAGGTCATTTATAGGGTATACATCAGCAACGAAAATTTTGTGGTCTAATTTTCTATAGGTATTAGGTATGTCTTAGGTATTCTATTTAATTGTCATTAAATTTAATGTTGTAGACAAATTTTAACAAAATTGAACCTTAAAATTGTATATTTTATTTTACATTACACATAAAAAACTATTAATAGAATAATATTAGTAGAATAATATTAGCAGAATAATATTAATAGAATATGTAATAAAACTATTAATAAAAATTATTACTTCCACAAAAAATACTAAATACTTGTTAAATGATGTTCAATGGTTAAGAAATTCAAGTACACTACTAGCAATTAAAATTGCTACACCAAGAAGGAATGCAAATAACAGAATATTTATTGGGCACATACATTATAGTAGGGGAAGAATAAGTGATTAAATTTTCAGGATATTTGGATGTATAGATCCAAAGGAATCAGTACTCAGAGCAGCCTCTCCTGGCAACAATAACAGCATTCATTCTCCTGGGCATCGAGTCGAACAGAGATTGGATAGCATGGATGAGTACAGCATTCCATGCAGCTTCAACATTATGCCACAATTCATCGATCGTAGTGACTGCCGAGTGGTGGCGTGCCAGTCGTTCGGCAACCATTGACCAGACGTTTTCAATGCGGGCAACATTGTCCTGCTGAAACGTAGCGTTTTGGAGGCCTCGAATGCAGAGCAACCGACCCTAACACATCAGAAATGTAACGGCTGCTGTTCAATCTGCCGGCAATACGAACAAGAGGTGATCGAGACGTGTATCCAATGGCACCCCATACCATTATTTCAGGTGATGAGCCAGTTCATACTGACCTATCACCTGGCGATTGGCAGCTTGCATGACGATGTCGAATGCAAGCTGGCAATGGGCGTTCTCCACGATGTCGCCAAACACGGATGTGGCCATCATGATACTGTATACATAACCTGGATTCATCTAAAAAGACGACGTCATGCCCTTCTTGCTTCCAGGTTCGTCGTTGATCACACCATTGGAGGCGCTCCTGCCTGTGATGCAGCGTCAAGGGTATCCGAAGCCATGATCGCCGTGCTGACAGTCCATGCTGCTGCAAACGTCTTCGAACTGTTCGTGCAGACACTTGTTGTTTTGCAAATGAGACCATTTGTTGACTCAGGGTTCGTGACGTAGCTGTACGATCACTTAAAGCCATATGGATAACATGTCTTCTCAGCTGTTAGTCATGGGGGTTCTCGGAGATCCAGCATGGCGTTCCATATGGCTGTCATGAACCAACACCTACTAGAAGGTCTACCAACATCTACTCTAGGTGGTTATGCATGAACCCATCGATTCCATATTCTGCTAAAAGTCATGGGATCTCGACCAACGCGAGCAGTAATACCTTGGTTTGAAAAAAAAAAGTTAGTTAATTATAAAACCACATTTAACAATGTTGTTGTGCTCAATAATAATAAATAAAATAGCTGTGAAAATATTTTGTTATTTGAATTTGTAAACTTGAAATTTTGTATTTTGTCATTTAAAATGACATTTGTTAAATTTACAGTTTAAAGTTATTTCGACTATTCTCTTAATAAATAAAATAAAATAATTAATACTTCTTAAAAACATTTTTGACAAGGAACTAATTTTAGGTAAATGAATTTTATTATTGTGTGCTAAAAATTTTTAGTTTAGAAAAAGTACGTGTCTGTTTTTCTAATATAAAGTATTTTGAGTCTTAGTATATAAAAGTTCAAACTTTCGATCATAAGTTATTTAAAGTGTTTGCTTTTTTGCACATTGTACATATACACAAACAGAAGTTATTTTTTTATATTGAAAAGTTTTTGATTGATTATATTATTTTAATTTTTTTTTATCTTAATTTGAATAAATATTTTCTTTTAAAAAAATTTTGATTTTATATTTTGAATTAGCACGTGACTTAATAGTAGATATATTTTTAATTGTTAGAGGGGGGCACCAAAATATTTTCAGTGCTTAGGGCCTCAAGAGGTCTTAATCCGGTCCTGTACCTAACTTATTGAAAATTCCCTCTTGAAACCGAAAATCTGATTGTTTTTTTCGGCAAATGTTACTTTATTTAGTTATTAAACATTTAAATTGCCCCAAAAGGCCTCCATAAGTGATGCAATCAAAAACGATCCCTGATTGGTTATGACGTCACATGTGCTGAATGGAAACGTGCCGTCTCCATCCGCTATGGTTATTTAAATTCTCTTTTTAGTTTTGATATCACTTATATCGTATGACCATCCTTTGTGAATTATTAGTAAAATTTTTGTGAATTAAATTTACGGTTTTAGAGTGTGTGCAAAATGAAAGAAAGATTTTAAAACCTCAAACTTTGTTATTTATCCCTAAAATATCTGAAGAAATGATTATGCAGCTCTTTACAGCGAATCCACATTTCTTTTCGGCTGAAATCAATGGTGTTAAATTTCATAGAAAATACTATTTTATTCCACTAACTTTTAAATTCAAATTGTGCTCCATTACAGCCTAATTACTTGATTAAAATAAAATAAAAATTGGAGGATGGATGACTTTATTATTCGTTATTGCATTAAAACAAATCAGTATTTTCATAAATCTAGTCCATTGAAAAATATCAATTCATCATCGTTACAATCTATGTGCTAATGTTCAAGAATTCAAATAATGTAATTTAATGCTGCTTCTTTTATTTATTTATTTATTACTAGAGTTGAAGAATTTTCTTTTTAAGTAAATATTTACTAATGCAGTTTATGTCTTTTTTTTTTACTATGCATTAAATATTTAAACGCTTATATTTAATATTCCTTGCGTAAATAGGAATTTCGTTACAGTGAGAAATTATTTTTACTTTTAAATTTATAAATTTTAATTCCTTTTTCTGCAATATAGTATTAAAAAAGTATGGTTATTGTTATTTCTCTCCTTATTTTTTCAAACTATTTGTCAGCGCTTGCAATGAAGAATTATAACATATAGTAATATTAATACATTATAAATTTTCAATTAAAAACAATTAATTAAATAAGTTGAAAAAAATTATAGAAATATATTATATAATTATATTATAAAATTCGATATAGCCGAAGACGTATTAACACTTTCAAGAATCTAGTTCATTGAAATACATCTGATCATCATCCTCACCACAATCTAGTTATACTTAAAATTTCAATTAATTTCTCTTTTATCCACATCTAATTAACTCATTTATCCACAAAATTTCAGCGAATATCATTAAACTGAAAGTTTTTGTTTCACTAAAAGAACAATAATAAAAAATTAACTTATACAAAATGGTAAGAAATTCTAACGCGCATTCTTTTTTATTTATTAAATTATTAAAAAAATAAATAGTAATGTTGATATTTTTTCTCAATATTTTTATTCTTTGAGAAAATAGCAACTTTGCTGTGACGAAAAATTATTTTTACATGCATTTATAAAATTTAATTTCTGTTTCTATAATAAATAAGACTTAAATAAATGCATATACTTGATTTCAAATACTCGTATTATATAGATTAGGGCAATTAAAATAAAGTTAATAAAATCTACTGGAATATATAATTTTTTTTTCTTTTAGTTTTAAATTTTTTTTGAAGGAATGAATTTAAAGTTTTAATGGGATCACAAGTTTTTTACAAGGCTACTGCTCTGCTGAAGACAATTACATGCTTAGAATTCACGGTAGAATAAATAAATAAAAATTATCAATAACTTAAGCTTTCCTACATTTTAAAATCTAAAACTATTTATTCTCCATTAAAAATTGACCCAAGATTTCTTTATCTTAAGATAAAAAATAAATCTCCATAATGAATTTGAAGTATACATTAAAATTAATATGGTTAAAAAAAGGGAAAAAACGAAGCTATTTTGTACGTATAAGGCATCATTTAATAAGCAATAATGCACACTTTTTTTATTGAACTAAAAAATCTTAAATATTCAGAGCTAGAAAATTTCGTCAACTATTAACAATGCTTGAGGGGGTGCCATCGAAATTTAACATTATAAAAATAAGATTATATTAAACCCACAATTTTATTAAGCTATATTAGGGCACAATTATTTATACATTAAGTTATTGACCATCTAAATTTTTACCATACACTCCATAAAAAGTGGAAACTCGCTCAGTATTGATCAGATCAGGCACAAGTATGCAGAACTTTTTAAGCCTAGCACTTCTCCTATTAAACATTCCAAAGCTTTCGTGAAGATACAAGGCAATGCTCGACCAGCTTTTGTAAAGCAAGACCTGTGCCCTACGCATTGAAGCAAGCAGTGTCTGATGAAATCAAACTATTAGAGCAAAGAGGTGTATGTAAGTCAGTTGAACATTCCAAATGGGCAACGCCATTGGTAGTTGTACCAAAAAATTATGGTGCTAATAGGCTTTGTGGAGATTTCAAAGTGACTGTAAACGAAGTGTTAGAGCCTAATCAATACCCTCTGCATACACAACAAGACTTGTTTGCAACACTTAGAGGTGGTAAATACTTTTCAAAACTAAACTTAGCTCAGGTTTACTCACAAGCAGAGCTTGATAGTGAGTCTCAGGAGTTACTAACACTCAACACTCACAAAGATTTAGTTCGACCAGCTACACTACAGTATGGAGTAACTGATGCACCTGCTATATTCCTGTCTTTAATGGAGCAAATGCTACAGCCGTTCCCTTCAGTCATTTGCTTTCAAGAGGACATTTTGATTTCATCTGCGTCTAAAGAGCAACACTTCCAGTTGTTAGAGCAAGTTTTGCAGCAGTTCCTTAAATTTAATGTGCATCTTAATGGTGATAAATGTGTTTATGCAACATAAGGTAGAGTTCCTAGGTCACATAGTGGATGGAAGTTGAATTCACCCAACTGAAGAAAAAGTGTTAGCAATCAAAAATATAAATTCTCCTCAAAATGTTACAGAACTTAAATCTTTTCTTGGTCTGCTGAACTATTATGCAAAATTCATTAAAAATGCCTCAACATTGCTATCACCTTTGTATGAATTATTAAACAAAGATATTCCATGGACTTGGTCTGAACAATGTCAAAAGACTTTTGTAAAATGTTTTTTTTTCCAATGGCGGGCGCTGAATTTGAATCTTTGCCTATGAAGATGCCAGAATTGCTGCTCATTTCACGTTACCCAGTGGGCACCTGTGAACAAAAGTCACGGAGGCGAGCAGCATTGCCCACGCCACACTGCCACATGTCCGTTTATAAGGTGGGCCACATTCACACATCACACACAACAGAGGGCAGCACAAAGAGAGAGAGAGAAACATCCATGCCCAGAGCGGGATTCGAACCCGCAGCCAATGGCTTCGCAGTCAGGCGCGCTAACCGTTCGGCCACCTGGCCGGCCTTTTGTGAAATGCAAATCTCTTTTGACATCCAATGCAGTTTTAGCGCACTATGATGAGAAATTACCTTTGCAACTTGCTTGTGATTCTTCTCCCGCAGTCCTTGGGGCAGTATTGTCTCATATTGTGAATGGTGTCGAGCAACCAGTTGCATATGCTTCAAGGACATTCTCAAAAGCTGAAATGAACTATTCACAAACAGAAAAAGAAGCATTATCTCTAATTTTTGGCTGTAAGAAGTTCCACCAATATTTATTTGGTCGTGAATTTGTCTTAGTCACAGATAATCTGCCACAACTAACTATCTTCGCTCCTGATAAGTCCATACCTGCAATGTCAGCTGCGCGTCTACAAAGATGGGCGGTTTTATTGTCTTAATTTAAGTATTCAATCAAGTACAAAAAAGGCATTTCACACCAAAATGCAGATTTTTTGTCAAGGCTTCCATGTGAAGCAAGCAATATTATACATCCTACAGAGGTTTTTAAAGTATTCAATGTTGATGAACTAGCTCTCACGTCGGTTGACATACATATCTCATGCATCCAGATATGATAGAATTCTCAAGTATGGATTCCCTGAGAAAACTAAAGATCCTGAGCTGAAACCTTTTTCAACAGAAGGGATGAACTCTCTTGTGACAAGAATTGTCTGTTATGCGTGTTGTCATTCCAGAGATACATCGAAAAAGAGTGCTAGATCTACTTCATGGAACGCATCCAGGTATAACTAAGATGAAAGCCATTGCTCGTCAGTGGCGTGCCAACTTCTTTTTGACTGGGGGGGGGGGGGGCGAGCCAATGCTAAGTCAGAAATTTTGTCCGATCTAGTATTTTAAAATAAGCTGTATTATTTTAATATTGTAATTTATCTAATTGTAATTATTTATAATTATTTCCGTTGTTTATGACGACTATTACATTCACACTAACAAATTAGTTAACAAAAAATGATTTATCAATCGGAAACAAATTTAATAAAAGGGATTAAAATTTAATTAATTAATTTTGTAATTTTACTCCTTTAAATTTATTAATGCTGAGCAAGATATTTTATTGATACATATTAATCATAATGACATAAAATGGTTTTTCGCTTCTCAAAAACATATTGAATCAAGAGTAATTTGTGATTTACATTTTGATTCTGGCAGAGATTTTAATTTAATCATGAATATTATACAAAATATTCATGATAAATATATTTTTTAGTACACAAAAAAGAAGAATTAACTTTATCATATTAATTTAATTTTAATGATAAAGCACAAGGTATAAAAAAATTACAACAAATGAAGGACGTAAAAGATATTGATTTCTCAAATTGAATCTTATTTTAAAATTACTTTGAATTTTAACAAATCTTCTGATTTTTCAGGTTTATTCCAAGGTAAAAATTATAAATATATTCAAAGAAAAAGAAAATATACAATTTAAAACAAATAAATATGCAATAATTCAATGAAGTAGAATTAACTTTATCATATTAATTAAATCTTCATTGTAAAGGAAAAGGGATGAAAAAATTAAAACAAATGAAGGAATTTTCATTAATTAATTATGAAATTGTAACCAAAATTTTATTGCATATTTGAGGTTACATGGTTATTATTTTTTTTTAATCTGAACAATGTAATATTATTTTTCGAATTATAGCTATTCGAAACAAAATTGGATAGCGAAAAAGACTAATTAAAATTTTTAAAAATTTTTTGAAAAACCTAATGATATTGGGAAATTATGTTATATACTTTTAAAATATTTCAAAAAAATTCAAGTATAAATTTAATGAAATATATTTAAAGAATTTAAATTATTCTAACAAAATATAGAGAAAACAATTAACAAAAATATCATTAACATAAACAACGTAAAAGCTAAAATCCGATAAAAATGAAATCTAAAAAAATATTTACAATTAAAAAAAAAAAATAAATAAATCTGAACAATTTGTTGTACTTTTAAACTTTATTACATAGTTTTTATGAAGACTTATTATTTTATTAATGAGAATTAAGAGTTACGGGTTGCAAAATTAATCACAAAAATAAACAAAAAGTCCCATTTAGCTTAAAAGTGTTTGAAAAATAAAAAGGACTGAGGAATAAAAATTATTATAAGAAAAATTGAAAATCCGAAGAAAATAACGTTATTAAAAATAACTAACAAAAAATCAAAGTAAACTACGAAATTTGAAAATTAAAATTTGAGGAAAATGCATTTCAATAATACCTGACTAAATAAAAAGTAAATAAAGTGAGACAAACATCGTAATTACTACAAGTATACTGACAAAAAATGCATTACACTATGTCTGACGCACAAAAAAAGGAATGAATTAAAAGATTACTGAGCAACCTTAGAATCGTCAGCCCTGTTAATAACTGAAAATTATTCGCAAACATGAAAAGGCTCTGACTAAATTGTTGGGACCATTTTTTTCCTCCAGATTGCGGCTCTTGACTCTTAATATCGTCTACTCTTACACTGCTCTAATTATTTCGCATACTTAAAGTTAGGCTCTCGAACTATTCAAGTTGAGTCCTGTGAAAATCAGATTGTTTGATCTAAGAATGTTCGCTTTGTTTATTTATTTATTTATTTGCGCTCAATACATTGTTCGATTTTGCTATAAAATAGAAAGCTTTAGCCTCTTGCTCGTTCACGTACATAAATAATACGAATCGAGATTATTTGAAGTACCTGCACTGCACTGAATCACAAATTAAAAGTGCGTGAGCGAGCGAGATATTACGCGAAAGAGATATTACGCGATCTCTCAACTAACGTTTATGCTTGAACGAAATAATAATGTGTGTTTGGCACGGTTTAGCCGCTTCTGTACATGTTCCGTAAATTTTCACATTTGACTGACCAATTAGAATGTGAAAATACTTTTATCTTTGTTTTTATCACTTTCAGTAAAAAAATGTGATGCAAAAGAAAAACTAACTACAAATTACTACTAAATGGATATTCAATTATTTCAATAGCTTTTTATATAATTGAACACTGTTTTAAACTTTTTTTAAGAATTGGGTGCCAATGTCAGCTATGAATTTTTGTTTGCTTCTTCAAAATGAACTATTTTTACAATTAATAATTTTAGTTAAGATTCCTCAAAATTGTCAGGAAATCGCATGAACAATTGGAACTTAAGGCGAGGATTTTCATTTGAGCGATCCAGGAAACTAATTATTAGAACAGAAATTTACACTGAATGTATTAGTTATAAAATCGACGATGACTGTGATTTTTTAAAGAAAAAATTAAAGGTTGATTTTTATTTATGAATCAAAATAAACTTGTTTAAAAGCAAAAAGAATTCAAAATATTATTTTACAATTAAAAAATAAATAAATTCATAATATAAATTAATAACAAAATCCATACACAATAAACAGTAAACTGTATAATCATGACCTAATCCGCTATATAAATGAATTTGATATACGAACATTATAAAAACATTTACTATACTTACATGCTATATGTACTATACTATACAGTACATAAATATTAAAGCGTTAAATAATTTAATGAAATGAAAACATTTGCTTACCTCCTTCGAAATTTATTGTACGTTTTTTTGTTATTCAACGAGAAGCTTCATTAAGAAATGGAATTATTGATGGATGACACGATTTAGCTTAAAAAGAACTGTTGCAAATAATTCATCAAACTGATGTAAAAAAACAACAACAAAAAACAGCCAAATAATTTAAAGCAATTAAACAAAATAATAAAAAAATTAGACTTTAATTTAAAATTGATAACTTAAATGATGTAATTAAAAGAGCTAAAAAAGAAAATTCAACAGAGAGCGTTATAAGTCTCATCACAAAATGACCAGAGAAAAATGTCAACAAGAATCTTCCCCTGTTTAGATCCCTTAAAAGCCTAAAACATCTGTTTTCTCAGAAAATCTAGATAATTGCTTGTTTCAGACAATTTATGAAGAGATATCCAAATAAGATATGGTTCTGTGCTTTGGCCAAGGTTCTGTGAATATCTGACACTTTAAAAAGAGTACAAAGGAGCAAAGGGCCATAAAAATGAAAATTAAAGAAGCAAAAGTACTTTTTCCCTTAGTGTAACATGAGGTGGCTGTTTTTGAGGAGTCAAATAACTGTCTTAGTGGGTGGTTTGGCCACCAGAATTATATGCCAAGGTGGGTGGAAAGGAAATTGTTGAATATCGAGGGATTCTTTGAAACGAATTTTCATCAGTGGAAGATGCCTTTTATTACTCTTTCCAGGGAAGGGTAAAAGAGATGAAATTATTTTAGTTTTCCAAACATTTGATATATTTTATATGCAATGCGTTTTTTGAGAAGTATTTTGTTTTTAAAATTGTTTTTTTGCTTTTTTCCGTTTAATTACGCATATAGAAAGTTATCATAAAAAAAAGTCTTTGTCTTAAGAAGAAAAAAAAAAAAAAAAAAAAAAAAAAAAAAAACAGTTTTTTTTCTTCTAAAACTACCAATTAAACTGAATTTTATTTTCACGAATGTCTAAATTTCAAAAGAAGAAAAAGACATTATTCACCGATCAATAAAATTTCAGAGGAAAATAAAATTTTTGATTTCGAAAATTGCTTTAAAATAGAAATAAATGGTTCTTTTTTTCTAAAATTACCAATTTAACTTAACTTTATTTTCACGAATGGCTAAATTTCAGAAGGGGCGAAGCACATTTTTCACCCCTTCAATTTAAATTCACTATTAAATAAAGTTTTTTATTTCGAAAATAACTTAAAAGTAGAAAAAATGGTTCCTTTTTTCTAAAGTTATCGATTCAACTTGACATTATTTTCACGACTGGCTAAATTTCAGAAAGAGCGAAGCATATTATTCGACGCCCTTCAATTAAATTTCAGAGAAAAATGAAGTTTTATATTTTGAAAATAGCTTCAAAGTAGAAAAAAATAGGACTTTTTAAAAAGTTACCAATTTAATTTGGCTTCATACTCATGAATGTCTAAATTTCATAAGGGGCAAAGCACACTATTCGCCCCCTCAATTAAATTTCAGAATAAATAGTGTTTTCTTTTTTCAGAAAAACGACGATTTTAAAGTTGAAAAAAAGTTGTTTTTTTTCTTTTCTAAAATCACCCATTTAACTTAACTTTATTTTCACGAATGGCATATTATTCGCCCCCTCAACTTAAATTTACAGTAAAATAAAAATTTTGATTTCGAAAATAGTTTTTAAGTAGAAAAAGAAATGGTTCTCTTTTTCTAAAGTTATCAATTGAACTTGACCTTATTCTCACGAATGTCTAAATTTCAATAGGGGCTAAGCACACTATTCGCTCTCTCAATTATGTTTCAGAAAAAAAAATAATGTTTTTTTTTTTTTTTTTTTTTTTTTTTTTTTTTTTTTTTAAATTTGAAAAAAAGTTCCTTTTTTTCTAAAATTACAAACCTAACTTTATTTTCACGAATGGCTAATTTCAGAAGGGGCGAAGCACATTATTCGCCCCTCAATTAAATTCATTTATTAATTCGCCCCTTCAATTTAGTTGAAAAATTTTTTTTTTCCCTCTGAGTTCACTAATTTAATTTGACTTCATTTTTGTGAATATTTAAATTTCAGAAGGGGCGAAACACGTTATTTGTCCCCTCAATTAAATTAAATTAATTTATTAATTCGCCCCCTCAATTTAGTTTGAAAAAAAAGGCTTTTTTCCCGCTAAGTTTACTAATTTAAATTGACTTCATTATTACGAATGTCTAAATTTCAAAAGGGGCGAAACGCATTATTCTCCCTTTTATTAAATATTAGAGGAAAAAAAAGTTTTCTTTTTGAAAAATAACTTCAATGTTGAAAAAAAGAGCTTTGTCTTTATATTTATTATAACCTCTTACTATAATTTCAGAGGAAAATAGCTTCAAAGTTCAATTAAAAAAAAAAAAAAAAATTCTGAAATTTTACTATTTTTTAATTGAAATTTTACTTGATTTTATTTTCTCGAATGATTAAATTTCAGAAGGGGCAAAACATATTGTTTGCCCCCTCACTAAAATTTCAGAGGGGGCGACTGCCCCCCCCCCCCCCACCCGGCTAGCAAACCACTGTATGCTCGTAGCCATTTGTGGTGGCCAAATTTAGACAAGGACATTGAAAAGATTTCTTCGCAATGTTTGGCATGTCAACAAACCTCTAGAGATCCTCTTGCCTCACCACTTCAACCATGGCACTGGCCAAAAGCACCTTGGCATCGAATCCATATTGACTTTGCCCAAAAGAATCTATGTGATTATTTCCTTGTTGTTGACAGTTTCTCCAAGTGTATGGAAGTAATAAAAATGTCTTCAACTGTGAGCTCCAGCACAATAACAGTCCTCCAGCTATTTTCAAGGTATGGTTATCCAGTGGAACTTGTTTCTGACAATGGTTCTCAGTTTATAGCACATGAATTTCAACAATACATGAAGGCTTTGGGCATTGTGCATACTCTTATACCTGCATATCATCCACAGTCAAACGGTATGGCTGAACGTTCAGTTCAGACATTCAAACAAGCTTTAAATAAGATGTTGGCGGATAAAGATCACACTTCTACTGTTGCCAACAAAATACAACGTTTTCTGTTGACATATCGTGCAACTCCACACAGTACAGCTGGCAAGTCTCCTGCCGAAGGCCGGGATAGCCTGGTCGGTAGGGCGCTGGGCCCATATCCAAGAGGTCGTGGGTTCGATCCTCACCGGCCGAGGACTCCCCGTGTAGTAAATGGTGACTGATGCACGTTAAATCTGTCGAGTCTCAAAGTCCTCTATGTTCCCATAACAAATCAATACCTCTGGGGGTACTGATCCAGGAGTTTCCTTGTCTTCTGGATTGGTTCAAAATTACAAGGCTACGAAGTTGAACATTAGTAGTCGTAAACCCATGAAATTGGGTCGGCTGTTCAACGACGGTTATAAAATAAAATAAAAGTCTCCTGCCGAGCTTTTCCTGCGTCGCTGCATTAGAACAACATTAGATCTATTACACCCCAGCACATCTTCATATGTCACAAAAAAGCAAGGATAACAGAAATTCTATCATGCACACTATCGGTATTGTACAGTCAGCAAAAAAAAAAGATATCACCCTGAATAATTTTCGTTCTAATGATCGGATTTTCACGAACTAAGTGTCAATCTTAATGGTTCCTGGGGGTGACCTCAAATATGCTAATTAGTTAGTGCTAACTATTAATTAGGTTACGAAATCAGACACAAAAACGTACTGTCTCTGAATAAACATACATTTTTTTTTACATATTTGGATTTCTTATTTTCTAAATATAGGGGGTAACCGCAATCTGGGAAATGTGGTCCCCATAGTTTGGTCAGGAGAGCGATTCAAAGTTTGGACCCATTAATGTTAATTTCACTTTTTGCGTTTTCAGTCATATTTTAAAAACTAATGAAGCAATTCAAAAAAATATTGCACCAACTCATAAAACGCATTCACCCAAAGATAATTTCATGAAAAAAATAATTTTTAATAATTATTAATTATTTTTTATTATTTAATTAAAGAGAGGATGAAAAAATTTTGAATTATAAGGTATGGATTTTTTTATACCATATTAATCTACATGCTTTTCAATTGAAAAATCTAAAGTTTCAACTGTTTTTATTTATTAGAAGATGAGAAAAATTAAAATTAATTATTTTAAAAAAAATAATTTGGTGACAATGAAAAAATGATTAAATGGGGCGATTAATATTAAAATGTGATAAACTTACGAAGAACTTGATTTAGCGCGCGTGGCGTAAAATTTCATTCATATTTTTTTCGCTGATAATCGTTTGCTAATCTTTTTATTTTTATTTTTTTAAAACTATAAAATACAATGTTTCTTTTTTAGTCCTCTAAAAATCTATTTGAAATTAAAGAAAGAAATTTGAATAAAACATTTTATTGAATAAAAAACATTTTATTCAACGAATGTCGAGTTTTATAAAAGCATGCTTTTGATAGAATATCATTATACACCAGATTGTGCTTATTTAATGTGATTATTTTTTAGTTTTTTTTTCTCAATAACTGATACAATTACAATAATATACATACGTATGAATAGATTTGGAATAAAATATTTCTCAGTTTCTTGTATATATTTTTTATGAATATTAATAAAAATACGTAGTAAACATATTTAAGCATATCTCACATCATCGCAAATTTCTCAACATCTTATATATCGTGTTAATCTTAAAAGTAATTTTTTAATCACCTGTCCGGAAGTGTTTCGCAGAACTATTTTACCAACTATTTAATTAAATTTTAGCATTTTAAAAAATTTTATTCTTTACCCTACTACATTTATTATTTCTTCATTAATATACTAATAAATTTTTTTAGTACTTTAATTTAGATTTTCTTTAAAGTAAAGTTTCTTTTTACATTATAGTCAAGTTTTTTTAAAATAATTATTGTCTGCTAGCTAAGAATAAAGCCTTGTTAAGAAATTAAAAACACTCCGCTGTTTAAAATTATTTAATGCAAAACAGCTGATTATTTACTAAGCATACTTATTTTTTTCGAAAAAAGAATATAAATCATTGATTGTCTTTTTTGTTTTGTTTCTTGTGACTTCAACATAGATTATCTAAAATAGTGTCCATGTTTTATAAGTCACTACAAAGAGTATAAAGATACCGAACATAAAAAGCTGTCAAATACGTAGCCAAAACTTTTAAGCGTCTTAAAATATCTCAGTATCTTAAATGATTCTTTCTTTATGATTCCATGTAGATTTTTTTCCGGATAATATACTAAACTATTTTGCTCAATTTTTTACTTTAGCACGATTCCCAAGATATTATTGTAGTATAATTTGTTATCAGGAACAATGCCTTATTTTGTTTAGCAGGAAACACTAAAAATTGAAATTTGTAAAAAGTTTCCCAAGCCGTGCGAATTTTAGAATCATCTGATTTAAAAAAATGCAATAAAAAATACGTAAATCTCCGAACTTATTTTGATTAAAAATAAAAAAATAATAAAAAACGTGGCAAGAAGGCTAACATACTTTTTACAGAACTGTGAAAACCAGTTTTTCCTATAATTCGTCAAAAGAGGGTAAGAATGATATTGCTCCAAGGGACCTACTCAATAATTTCGCTATTTCCAGAATGAAATCTGTTTGATCGAAACATATTTCCTTGAAAATAAAAACGGGGAAAAAATTAACTTTTATTATTTATCTAAGCTTATTCCATTCATTTAATGATAGCGGTATTAAGGTTAAGGATATGCGATGGAAGCCCCGTTTACTATTATACTATAAATGCGTTAAATCATGTTGTTTGAATAATTTATTTTAAGCTTATTATTTAATAATTTTAAGCAAATAAGGGTGTAAAAATAAACTCGATCAAAATACTCCAATAGTATACCCTAAAATATTTGAAGAATAAACTTTGGAATCTATATATACAAAATACCTTTTCAAACAACTTCGAGTAGGACGGAAACGGTAACTTGTTTAAAATAGTTGTCCTTGTAACTATTTAATTTCGATTTCAGGTGCTAGGGGACATTTCATTTTCACATTCGACTTTTGAAATTTCAATTGTAAACAGTAGTATACAGCGTGGTTGGTGCGGCGGAAGTGACGTCACAGTCAACCGGAGCTTATTTCTGCCCACCTGAAATCGAAACTTCGTCTGCAGCGTCATGGGGAGCTTATTTCTTTTTTTTCTTAAGCCTAATATATTTTTAGTTTCGGTTTCTGTTTTTAATTTAGTTTCGTTTTTTAAATATTATTTAATTTATTAGTTTTTTGAGGGTGGCAACACTTATTATTTTAATATTAGTTTTTAAGGATGGCAACACTTAGAAACTTTGTTATTTGGGGGAGAAATTGTGTATTATGAAGTTATGACGTCATCTTTTATTACATAATAAATAAATGATATCATGCTTTTGATCTAGTGGCGCCATCTATGTGGGAATAAAATAACTTTAAATCTATTTTAATATTTAAATCTGTTTTATTATTCAATTTAAATATAATTAAGGCTGAGGATCGAACTCACGCCATCAAAAAGCCTTCGTGGGTCAGTAGTTGGATATCATAACCACTGACCCACGAATGCTTGGTTAGATATGTGTAAATAAGTTAAACTTTTGTATTCTGAACACGTGTATAAATAAAAAGGATTTGATATCGATATCATCCTACAGTTTCATCGATATATTTTCACTTAACCTTGGACAGTTATTCAATAATTATTTCTGCCCCTCTTAATGTTATTATAACTTTCTCTGGATGGCAACGGTACTGAACATACACGTGTTTTGTGTGACGCGTTTTTGGAGAAATCGTATATTATGAAGTAATGACGTCATCTTTTTTATTACATAATAAATGAACGATATCACGCATATGCTTTTACTCTAATGGCTCTATCTCTACTTAAAAAGAATATATTAATAACTCTTCATTTTACTTATTTTTTAACATAAATATAGCTGATATAAATGACTGTAATTATTATTATCCTAATCAAAATTAATGAATACATTTTAAAATAAAATTGATTCAATATTAAAATAAAATTTTATTTATTAAGTACTGAGAACATTAAAAGTATTAGAATTAAAGCCATAATAATTTTAAATCAATGAATGTTGTTTTATAAGATTAGATATTTATCACCGTCGTTCGGAATTACGGCTATCTGTGCAGTCTTGTCATTTTTGAACCCAGAAGACAAGGGAACTCCTAGATCTTGAGGTAATACGTGTCTTTGAAGAGGATTTTGTGAGTACCCATGTTGTATGAAGAGGAAAACCACGAAAACCTCCTACGGTTAGTCCGACGACAAATAGTGGACTTGTTTTCGTTAGCCAGTTTCCTGTGAATGTACAGAGATCAGAGGAAAACTTGAGGTTAAATAAAATAAATGTTATCATTTTATATATATATATATATTCTAATGGTGTCATCTATACTTAAAATGCTGGAAGGAGAATATATTAATAATTCTTCATTTTAGTTATTTTTTGATATATGTATAGTTGATTTAAATTACTGTAATTATTATTAACCTATTCAATGAAAAATACACCTTTTAATAATTAATACAAAAAAAAAAAGTTTCAGAAAATATCTAGAATTTTCTGAAAAACTAGAAAATTATTACAAAAATATTAGATTTTTTTTTTTTTGAAAAACTAGAAAATTTTTACAGAAGCAAAAAATATTTTACTAAAAGATAGAAAAATTTTATTAAAAAAAATTATTTTCTGAAATGTTAGAAATTTTTTATAAAAATATTTTCTGAAATATTAGAAAGTTTCCCTCAATAATAAAAATATTTTCTGAAAACTGGAAAATGTTGTTAAAAAGTTTGAAATATTTTTACAAAACTAGGATATTTTTTACAAAAAGCAAAAATATTTCACTAAAAGATAGAATATTTTCATAAGAATAAAAAATATTTTCTGAAATGTTATAAATTTTGTTACAAAAATAAACATATTTTCTGAAAACTGGAAAATTTTGTTAAAAAGTTTGAAATATTTTTTACAAAACTCTAATATTTTTAACAAAAAGGAAAAATAATTTACTAAAAGATAGAAAATTTTTAACAAAAAGTAAAAATATTTTCTTAAAAGAGAAATTTTGTTACAAAAATAAAAATATTTTCTGAAAAACTGCAAACTTTTGTTAAAAATTTTGAAATATTTTTACAAAACTAGCAGATTATTTACAAAAAGCAAAAATATTTTACTAAAAGACAGAAAATTTTCATAAAAATAAAAAATATTTGAAAAATCATGTTAAAAAGTTTGAAATATTTTTACAAAACCAGGATATTTTTGGCAAAAAGCAAAAATATTTTAGTGAAAGATAGAAAATTTTCAAAAAAATAAAAAATATTTTCTGAAATGTTAGGAATTTTGTTACAAAAATAAAAATATTTTCTTAAGAGAGAAATAAATAAAAATAATAAATAAAATAAAAGAGAAAATTTTTTTGTAAAAACATAAATATTTTCTTAAGAAGATCGAAATTTTTATAAAAATAAAAATATTTTATGAAATATTAGAAAGTTTTTTTTTTCATTTCCATGAAAACATTCATTTACTTGCAAACAAACACACACGCACACACACACACACATTTCATGCAAACACAAAAAAACCCATTTTCCTCATCACCCGAGTGGGGTATGGGTTAAGACGCATTTTTTTTTATAGAGGTCAATCGCCAGGAGCCCTAATCCTCTCTTTGGTGAACTGATGATGTCAAAGGGATATCGTTAGGCTAACCCACAAAACACTGTTGCACTATGCACGCTATTTTTCTCTTCTTCCTGCGCTAACGTCTCTTCTAATTGTAGTGATGTCAACATAAAATCCAGAATCTAATTCGATCTGGTCTTTGGATTGTAGCACCTTGATAACACAAGACGCAACTTTCTCAGTTGTGAGTTCTGAAACTGGCATTAAACATGTTGATATAGGTTTGTCCAACCTCATGTTGATATAGGTTGAATTAAATTTATTCAATATGTTTAAATTTATTCGACATAATTATTCTTCATCAACAGCTATAATCTTTAGTTCTTAGGTGGGTGGTCTCAAGAATTTCTTGAAAGTGTAGACGTAATCGGGGAAACTACGCAAACCTTCTTGAAAGACGATGATTCATTAATGGGTGAAGTTACTCGGGGTTTTATAGAAGCTACACAAGTTTTTCAGAATTTACCACTTTTTTTACCAAGTTGGTTCGGGATTTGAGGTAATAATTTTATTTTAAATCTGTTTTCAAATTGAAAATATCTCTGCCCCTACCCCCTCTTAATATCATCTAATTTATTTTCATTATCAGTCTAGATACCTAAGACCTTTCCAGTAGTGGATCAGTATATGTTGAAGCATTACCGCCTCCTGCACAAATTGATGATGTAAGTTTTAACTGGAATTATTCTTTTTCGTCTTTTTATTTGTTTTACGGTTATTTATTTATTATCTCAACTAAATACAGCTTCCACAACTCCCAATGGTTACTTTTATTACTATCTTAAATTAAATATATTATGTTTCTTGTAGTACTGTCTTTAACAGATTTTCGTGTTGTAAAATCTATATTTAATTCTCTACTTATTAATTTTATTTTTAGTTGAATCCTGCGATAATCCTTGAATTACGATCTGGAGGGTGGTATGAAAAATATAATGCGGATCAAGTCTGTTTCCGGGCACGGATAGATCCAGAAAAACTGCCTATGAATTTGCGAGAGACATCACTTTCAACAATTGTTGACGCTGTACGTTACTTATTCGATTTAGTAATTCAGAAGGTTTGTAACCCAAATGATGGTTCGCCTCCGTTAAATCCTGGTGATTTAATCCGCTTCTGCATCCAAGCAGAGGGGTTGGACAAACTTATATCAACATGTTTAATGCCAGTTTCAGAACTCACAACTGAGAAAGTTGCGTCTTGTGTTATCAAGGTGCTACAATCCAAAGACCAGATCGAATTAGATTCTGGATTTTATGTTGACATCACTACAATTAGAAGAGACGTTAGCGCAGGAAGAAGAGAAAAATAGCGTGCATAGTGCAACAGTGTTTTGTGGGTTAGCCTAACGATATCCCTTTGACATCATCAGTTCACCAAAGAGAGGATTAGGGCTCCTGGCGATTGACCTCTATAAAAAAAAATGCGTCTTAACCCATACCCCACTCGGGTGATGAGGAAAATGGGTTTTTTTGTGTTTGCATGAAATGTGTGTGTGTGTGTGCGTGTGTGTTTGTTTGCAAGTAAATGAATGTTTTCATGGAAATGAAAAAAAAAACTTTCTAATATTTCATAAAATATTTTTATTTTTATAAAAATTTCGATCTTCTTAAGAAAATATTTATGTTTTTACAAAAAAATTTTCTCTTTTAAGAAAATATTTTTATTTTTGTAACAAAATTCCTAACATTTCAGAAAATATTTTTTATTTTTTTGAAAATTTTCTATCTTTCAGTAAAATATTTTTGCTTTTTGCCAAAAATATCCTGGTTTTGTAAAAATATTTCAAACTTTTTAACATAATTTTTCAAATATTTTTTATTTTTATGAAAATTTTCTGTCTTTTAGTAAAATATTTTTGCTTTTTGTAAATAATCTGCTAGTTTTGTAAAAATATTTCAAAATTTTTAACAAAAGTTTGCAGTTTTTCAGAAAATATTTTTATTTTTGTAACAAAATTTCTCTTTTAAGAAAATATTTTTACTTTTTGTTAAAAATTTTCTATCTTTTAGTAAATTATTTTTCCTTTTTGTTAAAAATATTAGAGTTTTGTAAAAAATATTTCAAACTTTTTAACAAAATTTTCCAGTTTTCAGAAAATATGTTTATTTTTGTAACAAAATTTATAACATTTCAGAAAATATTTTTTATTCTTATGAAAATATTCTATCTTTTAGTGAAATATTTTTGCTTTTTGTAAAAAATATCCTAGTTTTGTAAAAATATTTCAAACTTTTTAACAACATTTTCCAGTTTTCAGAAAATATTTTTATTATTGAGGGAAACTTTCTAATATTTCAGAAAATATTTTTATAAAAAATTTCTAACATTTCAGAAAATAATTTTTTTTAATAAAATTTTTCTATCTTTTAGTAAAATATTTTTTGCTTCTGTAAAAATTTTCTAGTTTTTCAAAAAAAAAAAATCTAATATTTTTGTAATATTTTTCTAGTTTTTCAGAAAATTCTAGATATTTTCTGAAACTTTTTTTTTTTTGTATTAATTATTAAAAGGTGTATTTTTCATTGAATAGGTTAATAATAATTACAGTAATTTAAATCAACTATACATATATCAAAAAATAACTAAAATGAAGAATTATTAATATATTCTCCTTCCAGCATTTTAAGTATAGATGACACCATTAGAATATATATATATATATAAAATGATAACATTTATTTTATTTAACCTCAAGTTTTCCTCTGATCTCTGTACATTCACAGGAAACTGGCTAACGAAAACAAGTCCACTATTTGTCGTCGGACTAACCGTAGGAGGTTTTCGTGGTTTTCCTCTTCATACAACATGGGTACTCACAAAATCCTCTTCAAAGACACGTATTACCTCAAGATCTAGGAGTTCCCTTGTCTTCTGGGTTCAAAAATGACAAGACTGCACAGATAGCCGTAATTCCGAACGACGGTGATAAATATCTAATCTTATAAAACAACATTCATTGATTTAAAATTATTATGGCTTTAATTCTAATACTTTTAATGTTCTCAGTACTTAATAAATAAAATTTTATTTTAATATTGAATCAATTTTATTTTAAAATGTATTCATTAATTTTGATTAGGATAATAATAATTACAGTCATTTATATCAGCTATATTTATGTTAAAAAATAAGTAAAATGAAGAGTTATTAATATATTCTTTTTAAGTAGAGATAGAGCCATTAGAGTAAAAGCATATGCGTGATATCGTTCATTTATTATGTAATAAAAAAGATGACGTCATTACTTCATAATATACGATTTCTCCAAAAACGCGTCACACAAAACACGTGTATGTTCAGTACCGTTGCCATCCAGAGAAAGTTATAATAACATTAAGAGGGGCAGAAATAATTATTGAATAACTGTCCAAGGTTAAGTGAAAATATATCGATGAAACTGTAGGATGATATCGATATCAAATCCTTTTTATTTATACACGTGTTCAGAATACAAAAGTTTAACTTATTTACACATATCTAACCAAGCATTCGTGGGTCAGTGGTTATGATATCCAACTACTGACCCACGAAGGCTTTTTGATGGCGTGAGTTCGATCCTCAGCCTTAATTATATTTAAATTGAATAATAAAACAGATTTAAATATTAAAATAGATTTAAAGTTATTTTATTCCCACATAGATGGCGCCACTAGATCAAAAGCATGATATCATTTATTTATTATGTAATAAAAGATGACGTCATAACTTCATAATACACAATTTCTCCCCCAAATAACAAAGTTTCTAAGTGTTGCCATCCTTAAAAACTAATATTAAAATAATAAGTGTTGCCACCCTCAAAAAACTAATAAATTAAATAATATTTAAAAAACGAAACTAAATTAAAAACAGAAACCGAAACTAAAAATATATTAGGCTTAAGAAAAAAAAAGAAATAAGCTCCCCATGACGCTGCAGACGAAGTTTCGATTTCAGGTGGGCAGAAATAAGCTCCGGTTGACTGTGACGTCACTTCCGCCGCACCAACCACGCTGTATACTACTGTAAACGGAATTTTTTTATGTCCTTAAATTAAAATGTTAAGGCTTGCAGCAAAAAAAAATTGTACTGCATTGATTTTTTTACAAAATAGCGAATTATTATTTTTTTAATCTAAGAACCTGCGCCTATAACTTAAGTAAAACTTATTTTAATATCGAGTGAAATAATTTCATATATTGTTTAACTAAATAGATAATCCCAAGAAATTGAATTGAAAATATAAAAACGTCATTGATTTAAAAATTAATAGATGATGATAAAAATAGACATGTTTTGAGCACAATAATAAAAGTTACAAGTTATTCAAGCTTGACAAGTTTTGAGAATGGGTGAATATATTTGAACGCTCGAAACATGTCGACTTTAACTTCCCTCTTCATATTATTTGAAGCCAGTTGAGTTTTTATTACCAATTATACTGTTTTACATTTGGGTCTTGATCATTATTTTGATAAGGATTTTACACTCGTTAAAGTAAAAATATGCATTTTCATATTTCAACAGGAATTATGTGGTCTTTAAAAACATAAGAGCATCAATATTGTAAAAGTTATATTTAACTTGGTTTAAAATTAAAATTTTGAGACAAGATATTTTGAGTTAATGAAATTAAATATTTTATCTTTTAAGTTTTCTTGCCCCCCTTTAAGTATCTTAAGGACCTTACAAGCTCTGTTTAAAAAGAGAGTATCATATCAGATATATATAAGAAAACAAAAATAATCATAGTATCAGTATTTGGTGGTAAATGTAGCTTATCGTAATTGAAGAATATGCTGTGCGATATTTTATGGTGAATTTGCGAACGTAAGTTTCTAAATGTATCGAAGCATAAGGATGCTATTTGCTAATCATCTTTATCCAAAGAAAACCTTGTTATCTAAACATCTAGCAGAATGAAGCGATTTTTGAAACAATGAATCATACTATATGCAACATATTATTTCAATATCTTATTCTTAAACATAACCTATTTCAATGCTTTTAAAATACCACTAAACATTCAGCAATTCCTTGAGTTATAGGAAAAAGAAATATCGTAAATTATAGAAAAACTTGCGAATGCGCATTAGAATTACTATACAATATACATTTTATTTTTCAAGCACTTTTTTTTTCTTCTAACTTTCTTGCCTAGAAGACTTGATTAAAGCTGTAAAAGTGATTATCCCTAAAATTTTGTATTTAGCCATAATAAGTTATGTTAATTTGATTTTAGTATGAAATCCTCGAATAAATATAGCAGAAACAACATAATCTAAATAATATCAGATAAAATGTTCATGTATTTAAATTCTAAAACTTAGAAAATCATAAATAATTTATAATCGATTCAAATTTTCTTTTCAAGGGAGATTAAAATATAAAAAAATTTTGCTTTTTGGACAGAAATCAGCTTAAAAATTGTCAATTGCCTAGAAACTTCAAGATATTTTCTATTAACTATTAATTAAACCTCTCTGAGTAATCACAGAACATTATTTCAATTTTTTTTCCAGTCAGAGCTTGGTTGCTTAACAACCTAGTAAAATTAAGCATTTTCTTTTGAATTAGTCAATGGGTTATCTTAAAATATTCATTTGCGTTGGCGACTTTTTTTGGCGGTTTTCTGGACTATCGCCAAATATATGAACCTTTGTTGCGACCCTATTTACCACCCATTTTTTTCAAAATTTTGTCTACCCCCCCTAATTCAAGTATCTGGATTCCAAATATGTAAGAAAAAATATATGTTTATTCAGAGAAAGTACGTTTTTGTGTCTGATTTCGTAACTTAATTAATAGTTAGCACTAACTAATTAGCATATTTGAGGTCACCCCCAGGAACCATTAAGATTGACACTTAGTTCGTGAAAATCCGATCATTAGAACGAAAATTATTCAGGGTGATATCTTTTTTTTTTGCTGACTGTACATTTGAGCCTGATAAAATAGTATGGGTACGCTCATACAAACCAAATCAGAAATGGATCCATTGCAAGTTAGTTAAACCAAAAGGTTTTAATACATGGATTGTACAGATCTCTGGTAAGTTGTTCCTTGCTCATAACGATCAACTTCGCCCCTGTTCAGTTGTTGATAATGATTCAACTATAGATGAAATTCCAACTGAGTCTCGTAATTGTAACGAACTGTTCCCCAACAGTGATGTTACCCAATACATAACCCCGAACTGTCATGCTAACCAAAATACCCTCCCCAAGTGTGACATTAACCAAGATTCCAGGTCATCTACCAATTTACCATCCTGTATAGATGACAATTTACCCCTAAATGATAACACAAGTGTAATTGATGAACCTAAGACTATAGATAATTCCTTTTCTACTCCAGTAGTTAGTGGTTATAACTTGAAGAATTCTGTTCGAAGAAACCCTCCTAGAAATGGAAGAAAACCAAGCAAATATGACTTATGAACTTAATGTTTTATTTCTTTTGAAAGGGAATACTGTAACATCGTAATCGATGCATTTCTTAAATATTGTAATATCGTAATCGTTTGCATTTCTTAACTTATTCTAAGCTTGTAAAATCTGGCAACTATATGAACGTAGCTGGTAAATAAAACATCAAACATTTTATGCTCATGTGTTGATATTTCTAATTTCTACTTAAATGTTAATTTGTGCTTTCTTGTGCTTACATATATATATATATATATATATATATATATATATATATATATATATATATATATATATATATATATATATATATTGCTGTTCTTGGATCATTAGGATGTCAAAACGCAGGAATTTAGCAATTTTTAATTATTTTGAGAAAAAAAATCCTGACCTAAAATTAGTGAGGTGACAGCATCTAGTACCAATGTAAGTTTTTCTGTTGAACAGAAATGTGATACTTCCGTTGAAGAAAACGTTTCTAGCGTAACAAAATCTGATGAATGTGAAAATGGCCCTCAAAGTGTTACTTCCCACCCATATGTCATTGGGCTTTTTCCAGAAGATAGTACATGCGAGGATAAAAAAAACTGGATATACTAAAAAATGTTTCGGAACCCAATCCAGCATTTGTTTTTCCTGAAAAAGGAAAAAGAAAATTGAAATTTCAGTACAAATGGCTTTATCGATGGAAATGGCTTGCATATTCAGAGGATAAGGGCGGTGCGTTTTGCAAATTTTGAGTACTTTTCGCCCCAAGTGGTGCCGGTTCTGGCAAGCAACCTTTAGGTCAACTGTGCGCAATAAAAAATTTGACAACTAGAAAAAAGCAGTAGAGCGATTCTCTGAGCACGAGAAATGTCTTTATCAGGATGTTATTAAAGAACTAAAATTAATCCGTGGAAATGCCACTGAAATATTCAGCTCTTCTTCTCTTATGCAAACAAGCATTGGATCTTCCATACAAATCCCTAGAATAACGGGAAGACAAAAAAATCGCGCTAATTTTCCCTCATCGACACCCGAAACATGTTTCAGAGTTAGTGTATTCATTCCATTAATAGAAAATTTCATAACACAATTAAACTTAAGATTTGTATTGCATCGCGATATTTTGAAAAGATTTCAGGGCCTTCTTTCTGCCGAGCCTTTCATTTGCCAACCTTCAAACATAAAGGCTTTTGAAGCACTAGTGGAATTTTACGCTCAAGATTTGGATACCTGTAAAGAAAGCCTTAAGTTTGAACTAAAACTCTGGTATAAAAGATTAAAAAGAATTAGTGAAGACGGAGGTAGTGTTCCAAAAACTGCGGCAGAAGCTCTTGGAACGTTTAAAACGAATTTTAACACATTTTAAACGAACTTGCAAAAAAAACCCGTCGTTTGGATATTACTGTATAAATCAATAAATTTATAGTGTGTTTGTATACTGATTTAATTCCCTATTTGTTGGTAGGTTATTTTTTCTTATTTTTGGTCAAATTCATTGATTTTCTGTAGAATATTCACATTTATACGGTTATTATTTAGGTAGCTGTTACATTATGAGTAGTTTTTTCTGGCTTGATTATTTCCTAATTTTTAATATAAATAAAATATTTTACTTCTTATTATATATATATAAAAAAAAATTATTATGTTCTTAAACTTAAAAAATCAAATCAAAATTTAACTAAACTATGTTGTCTAAATAAAATGTCAAAATTGTCTAGCTGTCTAAATTACTGAAATAATAGTGCTTTATTACATACTCGAATTTCTTTTAGTAGTTTCAGAAAATTATGAACACCCCCCTTGAAAAAATTCTGCGTACGCCACTGCTAGGAAATATGCAGACAAGAAGACTGTTTTTGACATTAACATTTTATTTCTGTTTCTTCGATGATAATAAAAAGAACCGACACTTCACGCTCTTCGAAGCTGAATACAAAGTGTAAATCAAGATTTTTCTCGGAAGCGGCGCTTTGAAACAAAATAACACAGCAAGAGCCACGTGATTTGATTTTGAGTAGTCATCAGCGCCCACTTTCTGCTGCCTCCTAGAAGCGAATTTGTTTCAAGGTCAGGCATTGCACAACACTCATCAGTGGAAGAAGGCCATCCGTGCGTGCGTCTGTCGAACGGGTTTCATTATTATTATTTTTTTTTATTTTATTTAATTTTCTGAAAAGCATTTGAAACGAAGGTTTTCTTATTAGAGCTAGAGAAGAGGTTAATGGACTGTGTTGTGTTGCAAATATTTTCAGGGGAGGTCGAAGTGTTGGCCGTTGTTTTGTTTACCTTGACTTCTCCGCTGTCAGCAAAGGAACTGCGAACGAAATACTGATTCATTCTAAGAGATTGGAGGTGATTTTAACCATCAATTGCTAAATAAATTGAAAACACGAAATTCATTACTCTATGTTTGGATTAAAGGGAAACACTTTAATAATCAAACACCAAGAAAGCGGTACTAAAAAGATTTATAAAAATTATAAATACATACTTTGAAGGTATGTGTTTATAATTGCACGACAACTTATTTTAGTAATCTAATTAAAAGTTTCGTTCCAAGTTAGGAATACCTATTCACACTTTTGTGTCTTTTTTGGAAAATATTAAATATGGACTGTACAATTACTGGAATAATAGATTGGAGATTCTGAGATGCTATAAACATTTATTTTCCATGTAAAAACAATTATTTTACATAGCGATCGGCAGATTTTAAAGAATATTAAAAAAAACATTCCAATACAATGAATACATTTTTAGCATTTTGTTATAGCTTCGAGTAAAACACCACCCTTCCTGAGTATGATTATTTCTAGAATTTTTTTTTTTTTTTTTTTTTTTTTTTTTCTCTTCAGGAAATCGTAATCTGCAATTTTAGCGAGATGATAAAATTCAGAATTTTTCGTAGAAATCGTACAGCTTGTATGAATTACGCAGAAACAGAATCCTCCCCCTTCCCCAGTATAGCTACACATTTGCGGTATATTTGAAACTAAGAATTTAACCGAATGTTAGAACATTTTATTGCAGAACCTAATTGACTTTGGCGATATAAAATTATCATGCTGTATTCTAACTTGGGAGCGCAGATATAAAGTAAAAATCATTAATTTAGTATGCATATATATATATATATATATATATATATATATATATATATATATATTAAACTGATTTTTAAACTAAATATTAAACATGCACATCACAGAGAGAAAAGATGAATTCAAAGTAGGCTTAGCAAAAAAAGGGGGTTGAAATTATATATCATAAATTGTTTATACAGTTCACTGATATTTGAAAATTAAAATGTACTTATCCTTATGATACAACTAAAAACATGCATAGATATTTTAACAGAGTACTTTTTTCAGTTAACATAGCAGACAGCAGTGTGTGAGAAAACAACAAATTCATGCTAACTCATACTCGATCGTAATTACACTACTCATGATATTCAAAGTGCGCCAACATTGGCGTTTTTCGAAGCAAAAATAATTAATGTATTGTGTGAATGCACGTAAGTCATCTTCTTTCACTTTAGATGTTTAGATTTAACTACCCATTAAACTATTTTAAACTGTAAATGTAAGCTCTATTTGATATTAAATTGAAATAAATTGTTCCATTGCAATTTCTTTTAGATTAAACATCAAATTCGATTAAATATTTTATCCCTTTTTAAAATGTATCACTTATTAGTGTTCCACTTGTGCTCGATACACGTTATTTATCTTATCTTCTACTTGGTCTTTCAGGTGGCCGATCTTTAAAAGAAAACCTTTTTTTTTCTTCTAACAACTCTATTATTATTTTTGATTCATGACATTTATTTAGACAAATGCTTTCATATCCACAAAGTAAAATTTTTTAATAATCCTTTGCACCGAGGAAGATTTACGGATATTAAAAAAAAAATTTTTTTTTTTAATACAACAAATTAAATCCCATAGTTGGCACGAAAATCGCCAATTGTAAAAACTTGTTTTTGACACCGGTGAAAATTCTTAGCATCGTTCAAGGGGTCGGCTAAGTGGTCGATTCAATGTTGCCGATCGATGACTAAATATTAATCGCTACGATTTTAAAAATTAAGTTATAATTTTAAATTTTAGAGTCATGCTGTAAATATGGATATCCCAGAATGGAACCCCCCTCTGCTTAAGTTGAAAATATGAAGAGCCGTTTGCAAGATTTAATCACTGAATTATTAGTTGACTTCAAAGAAAATGTGCTTTTCAATCATTTAACGGTCATTTTCGGACGAAGATAAGCCTTATTCAAAAATATCCAAAGTTTTATATTAATTAGATTTTAACAAAGCGGAGAATAAATAAATGGAATGTGGAGTTCCGAGGAACTGAAGTTTCAAACAAAACTTTGCTAGACAAGCACATATCCTTCTCATTGATTTATGTCAAAATCTAATTTTTGTAAAAATAATATAAATCCTATCAATAACAGGTAAGTTGTTTACATAATTTTTTAGTGGGATCCGATAAGAGAATTAAAAAAATTTTTGGATGAGGGAGAGTTGAGAATCGGCCCCTGAACTATGACTTATTGTTGTGTATTTTCTCATGAATAATGACTCTTTTTCTTTAACACATAATCTATACACTGATGGACAATTTGTGAACTTTTTTATATTTTTTGCACAGAGAGATTTATTTGAAGCATTTCTTTGAAAGGAGTGGAACTAATTTCATATAATATCCAAGTGCGTGCATAAAGAATGGGCGTCCTATTTCCTAAAAATACCCATGCTTGCTTATAAATATTTATAAATAATTCGATATTATAAATATTTATTTAATTCAATTCAAACAAATTCCTTTTAAGCAAAGAGTATCCCAGTAACATACCCAAATTAAACCGTGTAAAATTTTATTAAATGCTAAAAAGGCGAATTATGAAAACTTGTTTAAAGACTGGTGGGAAAGGCTGTAGGGGTGTTATTAGTGGGGGAAAGAAAGGGCTTCTGCATCCGGGAGCGGTCTTAGAGGGGCGTCAAATTCATTAAGAAAAAAAATTAACAATTTGCTTCAAAGTAAAGCGCTTTTCTTTATTGAATATTTCCTTTTTCAATTACATTTATTTCATTACACGCTCGATTAATTTTTGAAATTTTTTATCCAATTTACCTAATCTATGTACAGGATGTCTATTTTATAGTTTGCATTGCCTGTAGTTTTTTTTTTTTTTTTTTTTTTTAATTATTTTAACAAAAATAAATTTGAAAAGAAAAAGAGGAAAAGGTAAAATAAGGCAATTAAAGGTCATTACCATTTTAAGCTCGTATAATACTTAGCTATTTGACAAAGACAAACTTATGTAGAAAGCTCTACCATCAATTACAAAATTATTTTTCTAAGTTTAGTTCACTCTTATCCTTATTTATTCATTCCTTATTCCTTACTTATAAAAACTGAAATTATATATATATATATATATATATATATATATATATATATATATATATATATATATATATATATATATATATACAGCAAGATAAATAAATACAAAAAAACCTGAAAAAAATTAGGAAAAACAATAAGTATCATTTATTGCGCATAAGCTGCAAGTAAATAGAACTCATAAGTTTAAAATGAAGATAAAACAAAGGTAAATTACAGACAATTGAAAAAAGGAGGGGGGAAATAATAATAATGACAAACAACTGGGGAAAAAAAAGAATTAATTAATTTAAAAAAAAAAAAAAAAGGATAAAGTTTTTTTTAAAAACCGGAAAATAAAAGATATAATCTTTTCATCAGCCCACACGATTATATCCGAAAAAGAGTGCTTTCTAATATTGTATCAATATAGCCAAGGCGAAATATATCAATACAATAGTGTGAGGAGCACTCAAAAAAATTTTTTACAAAAATTACGACAAAAAAATTTTAACACAATAAGAAAAAATAACACGTAAAAACAGAAAATAAAATATAAAGGAAGCGCAGAATAAAACAAAATCTATAAAGCGAGCAGTGAAATATAGCGAACTTAAATGAACGGGAAATTTTTCAAGAATGATTTAAAATGTTTACGTAACAAGATTGCCAGATTGCAAAATATGAAAACTATGAAAACAAATGCGCAAATTCAGTGTAACTAGAGGAGATTAAAGTGCGTTCTTACTGCATTACTGAAGTCCGTTTGATTTGTTAGTTACCAAGGATGGGTCAGAAAACAGATGTGCGCGAGGCAATATTATACTGGATAATTTAAAGAAATTGACTATAAATAATTTTAGAAAATAAATATTTATTTAAGAAAAAAATATAAAATAGAAAAGAGAAAGAAACATGAATTGCCTGTTTTGCACATAATTTTAGCCACGTATTTGCCCGAAATGGATTTGCTCATGGAAAATTGTGTAATTTAACAAAGAAATTTATTAGTAAATAATTTTTCCCACGGATTTGCCCGAAATGGAATTGCACATGGAAAAATTATATAAATAAACAAAGAAAAAAGAAAAACAACTTATTTTAGTAAATAATTTTAGCCACGGATTTGCCCGAAATGGATTTGCACATAGAAAAATTGTATAAATTAATAAAGAAATTTTTTAGTTAATAATTCTAGCCACGGATTTGCCCGAAATGGATTTGCACAGGGAAAAATATTATAAATTAACAAAGGAATTTTTTAGTAAATAATTTTGACCAAGGATTTGCACAAGGAAAAATTATACAAATTAAGGAAGAAATTATTAGTAAAATTTTTTTTTTTGGGGGGGGGGGGCACGGATTTACCCGAAATGGATTTGCACATTGGAAAATTGTATAAATAAATAAAATTTTTAGTAAATATATTTACAAAATATGCGATTAACTCAATGATTTTATAAAGAATTTTATTTCTTTAGTTGGGTATCTATTGTTTTTTATCAAATTTTGAAAGAGTTTATCGATTTGTTTTTTGGATAAATAAATATTACTACATATTCTTTTAATTCTATTAATTTCATTAAAAGTAGTATTTAAAAAGATGCTCCTAGAAGCAATAGTAATTAGTTTATTTATATTAAAATTAAAATCATTTCTTTTATCGTATAAATCAACAAAGCAGATATTTTCTTCTTTTATAATACCCAAATCCAAAAAATTGAAATTAATATTATCATCATGATTACGAAGCAAGATTACCTCGGGGTAAATATCATTTAATAAAATAGTATAGTCTTGAAAATTAAAGATAATTAAGTCATCAATATATCTAAAAACAAATTTAATAATAAGAGTGTAATTTTTTTCATAATAATGCAAAAATAAGTTAGCTAAGAGAGATGAATAATTAGAACCTTGTGGTATTCCATCAATTTGAAGAAAAATATCCCTTCGACTGTAAAGATAATTATTAAAAAGACAAAAATTAATCAGAATTTCCCAATAATCAAAATCGCAACAAAGGATATTTTTGAAATCATAGTAATAATTCAAAAGGACATCTTTTAGTTTAGAAAGGGGAATGCTATTGAAAAGATCCTGGAAATCAAAAGTTGCAATAGAATTAATTTTATTATGTTTATTCATAATTTTATTATGCTATTATATATATATATATATATATATATATATATATATATATATATATATATATATATATATATATATATATATATATATAGTTAAAACAACTTTTGCAAGGTATATTGTTTTCTATTTTTCTTTGTCACAATGTTAGAAAGAATATCCGTGTTAGACCTTTTAAAACAATTATTTAAATTCATTAAAAATGAAAAAATAATGAAATGTCCTCCTTCGTCATTAGATATCATCAAATTTCGAAATAATAAAATTGTGCAAATGATGTGTTCTGACGTCACAATGAATTCTCCTCAGTTCCGTATTTGACTCTATTGTTCAAGTTTTGCATCAAAAAGTGATCGTTTACGCGTGATATCCGTGGTTGCCAGATGCATTTTATTTTTACTTTTCACGAAGTCGTCTGCTGCTGTGTATATTTTATTGATATTCTCTTTCAAACAGCCGCATGCGCAAATTGTATCCATTTCTCTTCACGAGAGATCACGAGTTCGGAGTCACTTCTTAATATAGCTCCAAAAACGAGTGAAGGAAATTTTGAACGTAAATGAGGGAAAATCCGGTTTGCTTTTCTAAAGTTCGCTGCTCTCCAAACCGCAACGAGTCCTTCGATTCTAATTATGCGTACCAAATGACGCACAACGCTTTTAACCCTTTAATTTCTTCCCGAAACAAGGCAAACGAAAACAAGAGGCTTTAAAATCCTGTTTTCAGTTTCACATAGAACTCACTCTCGGAGTTCAGTGAGCAGAAAAAAAGAAGGAAAAAATTGTTCCCCTTAAATAATTTTTGATGAATGCAGATGGAAAACTTCTCCTACTAAGACTCTATCTTAATGATGAGAGAGACCTTGAATATTTTAATTAATTTGTGCAGAAATAGCATGCAGTTTCCCCCCCCCCTTGATGGATTTGGTTTTTTTGACCTTCCATCTCGGGGTCCCGGTAGTGGTCGAAAACTGGGACCCCAATAATTTTTGTTCACCCTACTTCCGAAATCATGAAGCTAACTAAAACAATTTTTGTGTACATTTGTAAAACTTGATTATACAAAGATGTTGCTCCACTTAAAAAAAAAAAAAAAAATTTAAAAAAAATTTACTATGACTCTCTTATGGTATTTCAAATTCTAAACTTTGAAGGGACTAGTTAGACTAGTTCTCAAAAAAATGAAATTTTCGGACTATGACTTCTTTGAGAGGGTGAAATAAGTAGAAAATATTGCTGTTACCCCCCCCCCCCACCCCACACACACACACCAATTTAGAAAGTCAAAATACGAAATCAGTCGAAAAAGGTTTCAGAGAAAATATGTTTTTAAAGAGCCACGATAGCTCAGTGGATAGAGCATGAGGCGAACCGGGTTCGAATCCCAGTTGATACGAATTCTGCATCCGGCTTGCACCGCCCACAGTGCTGACGTAAGATATCCTCAGTGGTAGACGGATCATGGGTTAGAGTCCCCTTGCCGTCAGGCTAACCGTGGGAGGTTCTCGTGGTCTTCCTCTCCATGTAACGCAAATGCGGGTTAGCTCCATCAAAAAGTCCTCCACGAAGGCAAATTTGTTCCAATACTCGATCCAGGAGTTCCCTTGTCTTCTGGATAGGATTCAAAATTACAAGGCACAAGTTGAACATTAATAGTCGTAAAGCCATAAAATTGGGTCGGTTGTTCAACAACGGTTATAATATGTTTTTAAGTCTGACTTCGTCATTTAAAATATCGTGAGACCCCCGAACCATTCAGATTGGAGTGCGTAGAAAATCCGATCATTAGTCAAAAGTTAGACTCGTTTTCCTTCCTTTATTATTATTGTGCCCTGTACATTTAACCAAAGAAAAAAAAAAAAAAAAACCTAAGGGAAAAAATACATAAACCTCTGAATAACTTTTGTTTTAAATTTTAATTGTTCAAAGAGTAGAACTCAAGTGAATGAGTACTAACTATTCATTATGTTAAAGACCTATGGATTCTTTACTATCAGAATATTATTGGAAGTCGCTTTATTTCTCTCCACGCTCCATTTCTTTTTATACGAATCGAAAATATAGTTTGGATATCGACACTTAAGATTTTTAATCTCGATTCGTTTAAAAAGTTTCCCTAAACTAAGAATATTGAATTTAAAATACTCTATTAAAATACTAAAAAAGTGCAAGCGGAACAGAAAAAAAAGGGGAAAAAATTAATTATATCATATTAAGGCTAATTTAAGGACTGGCTCAATTAAAGTTTCTATTTATCTATTTATGCTTTTATTTTATTATTTTAAAGCATCAACTTGGGCGCCCCCCCCCCCCCCCAATGCTACGAACGCCATTTCTCCTAAAATTAGCAGAGGACAATTTCTGAATCCAATTGAAAGAAAAACATTGAAATTAAATTAAAATAGGAAGAGGACGACGAAGTGGTCGCGTGCAAGATTATTATAACATCAGGAGAAAAAAGAATAAATAAATAGACAGAGAATTTCCAGTGAATGCCAAGAGAAAGAAAGAGAAACCGCAAAATTTGAATGAGGAAAGGGATGGTGTACAGACTTCGGAAAGAGCCCAAGAGAGAACTTCTGAAGAATACAAGCATAATTGAATTTTTTTATGCCCCCACCCCCCTCTCTCTTTTTTTTTTTTTTTCTTTTGAAGGACGACACAGAAAGTTTGGCGGAGTATCAAAGAGAAGGAGGGAGGAAAAAAACCGCAAAACATATTATATATTTTGTTCTAATCATTGATAGATAAACAGAGTCGTGCAGGAAACATTAAATAAAACAAACAAAAAAAATCTTCTTTCTCTAGGTTTCTATTTCAATTCAGTGTTATTGGAAAATATCTCGGTCTATCCATAAATTCATTTAATGATACGGTGCCTTATAGACTGGAAAAAAAGCTCTTAAAAAATACTTCAGTAAGTGTTTTTGTTTATTTTTTTTATCTAAAATCTTAATTTAATATATTTCGTTGATATGAATTTTGATGATAACGAGAGTGACATATTCCAAGTTCATTTTTCAAACCCAATAAAGTTAACATTTTGTGAATTTGTAAGATGCTCGTCATCTTTGAAATGAAGAGTGTCATTACTAAAAGACAAAAAAAGTAACAAAATTTAGAAAAAAAAGAGAGAAAAAAAAAAAAACATTGGGATAAATATAGTAATTTTATAAAAATCGTAAGTCATATTTTTTGCTAACGCACGCCGCAATTCATTTATGATTAAAAATGAATTATTTCAAACAAAATATGTTTAATCTTTTTTTCGAAAATAAATTTCGTTTTTGAACCACCTCCGAAACTTCATAGAAAAAAATCTGTTTTGAAATAATATTTCATTCTTCGTGAAATAATTTCCTCAGCCAAACATTTATGAGTGAATTTCACAATCAAAAGAACGTTAATAAAGTTTTAATGTCGATTAGGCGCGCACCTTCAGTCAGTTGCCCCCTCCCCCCTCTCAGCTAATAAATGGGTTTTTTTTTTTTTTTTTCTCCTTAAATTATCTAACTAGACTAGAAAGCGTGTTTATAGCCAGGGCTAAAGAGAAGAGAGAAAGGCTAGTTCATTCCGCTCTGCTGAAGCTACGATTTCTCTCCTCATGACGTCACTGTGTACACAGATCTTGGAGATCGCTAGCCAAGATGATAACTTTGCATCTTTCCCTCTGTAAAAATAAGTTAAGACTTTTTCTGGTTATTATATTTCAAACTTTACATAATTAACACATTATTTCCGTTCATAAACATTTTATTTTTTTTATTTTTTTATAACGGCAGGCACTGAACTTTCGTTCTTCGCCATAGAAGATGCCGGAAGTGTTGCTCATTTATTGTTACCCAGTGGGCACCTGTGAACCAAAGTCACGGAGGCGAGCAACGTTACCCACGCCAAACTGCCACAAACCCGTTCATAGGGTGGGCCACATTCACACCCGTTCATAAACATAGTTTCAAAAACAACAAAAAACAACAAAAAAAAACTTCCTTGGCCATTATACTAAAAAAAATATCATTTTAAACTTATAAAAAAATTTTACTAGTTGGCGAAAATGACACTATAAATACTTTAATTTAAAAAGTTCAGTTTTAACTTTAATTATTAAGAGAAGCATATATCAATACTTTTTTATCTACATAATCTTTGGTAACTATAAGTTGGGTTAAATTTAGAATCCTGATTTTAAAATATGCCGTTTATAGCAATTTGTTCATACTTAATCATTAGGAAAACATCAACCTTAAACGCTAATTACTGAAACAAAATAATTATTTAGGTTCATAATGATATTTGAAACTTTACAATTGTTTCTAGATATTTAAATTTAAAATAATATAATTTATAGATACTTAATTTTAAGAGGATATAATTTTAAAAAAATCATAAATATTTAGAATAACTACATTAAAAAATATGTTATGAAATTAGGAGAATTTTAACTATATACTATATATTTTATTCATACTTTTTATTTACGCTTTAATTTTCTTTGACTTCATCCATTTTTAATTTTTTTGCCTGCCTTTCTTTTTGAAGTAACGAGACGGTTTCTATCTAGATGGTGAATTTTTATAAAAGTTCTTAACGATAGCTGCTTTATATTAACTGTGTCATTTCGTTTGTAATTCGTTGAATCCATTCTTTACATAGTTGTTCATTTACTTTAGGGAACACGTGGAAAATTATATTTTTTCCTTTTGTGCTTCTATTAGAAATTTTGCAAGTTGCAATCTCGCAAACTGGCATTTCATTAATAGTTTTAAATTTTTGTAAATTCACTGCAATAAGCTGAGAAAAATCATTTTATAAATCAACAAATGTCTTGGAATATGTCACAAAAAGGAATGCTCCAATATTAGTTAGAGCTAGTTAGACCGAACGCTCTTTTTTAAAGTAAAAGTGCATCAAGCTTCGCGCCACAGTGACGTCACTGGAGATAATCGGAGGTTTGGCGCGGCGAGAGTTTCTTCAAAGGAGTGAACCAGTCCTTCTATTCTCTTTAGCCCTTGTTTACAGTAGTAAGTATTTTGAAGGATTAGAGACGAAACATTCCTATTCAGGTAAAACAAAGGATTAAAATTAAACCGAAACACTAATACAATTTGTAAAAATTCAAAAGTAATTCTTCAAAAATAAACACATAGATGCGAGTTTTTATTTTCTAAATTTTTATGGCCGTTTCAATTCATTCTTTTTTTTATTTTTTATTTTCAAATTGAAAATACTAATACAAACCATTAATAGAAAGAATTGAAAAAAAGAAAAAGGAAAAGAAACAAAAAGAAAGAAAGAAAAAAAAAAAAAAAAACACTGTAGCGACCTCTCTCTTGAAGACCATAAATAAAGATGTGAAATTAAAGTTTCTTGGATGTGTTATGAACATCAGAATGCTAGCTAGCTAGCGTATTTTCGATATTTGTTGCTCTTCATTTTTTGTTGAGGAAATTATTGCTATTTTTTGTAAAAATTATTTTCGAATTGTTAAGTTTTTCGTCAATATTTTGCATGAATGGAATCGATTTCTTTTCAGCGTCGGGCACTGTCCTTTACGGGCACACTTTCAAATTTGTGTCTTTTTCTTTAATGGACGCAAGCGCACATTACAGTTTGTTTTTTTTAATCCCTTTTCAATAGTCAAATATAGCAATCACAGTTTAGATTTTTGCCTCATATTTACCCATGATTGATTTTATTTCTTTTAAGTCTTCGTTACTAAATGATGAATATATACTCAAAAATTTTATTAGTTTCCTTTCGATACCTAAAACAGTGTTCCTCAACCTTTTTATCACCGCGGATCTGTGAACGCTTGCTAATTTTACCGTGGCCTGCTGAGAGGGGGACGGACGTTGATTGTTTATATTTTAGATTATTTTGATTTATTAAGTTTAATTGTATTTAAACATGCTTTCAAAATAAAATACAATAACACCGAAAAATAAACATAAAGCGATTTAACATTTCAACTTACTGGAACGTTAAATCAATGAGCTTATTTCTTTGCAATGAGACGGTTCCATCTGGGGGTAATCGGAAACAATAATACATTACAAACATTAAAAAATTTATGTCACTACCTTGGGGGCTCCCTCTTTTTTAAATAAATCAAATTTTAACGGAGCACATATATTTTTAATTTGGGGTATAAACCTAGGAATTTAAATTCAGTTTCAATGAAATGGGCGGCCCGGTAACATTTGATCCACGGACCGGGGGTTGGAGAACACTGACCTAAAGAACCTAGGGAATTAGATTTTGGCGCAATACAGCCGCATCCGGATCTGATTAAACCTAAACTAAACAGAGAAAATAATAACGCAATAAGTAAATATTGACTTCAATCCTTGCAAAGTTTGAGAAAGGTTTTCTTTCCCTAAATTTAACTTTATCCCCCCTCCTGTACATGAGTGTGACTTTCGAGTGACGGGTTTAGAATAACAATTCATCGAATAAAAGTTATATCTGACATCACATCTTTTTTACTTCACTTCAGAAGTCAATGAAGATTTCATTATATTCTTGGCACGGATCGTTCTGGTAAACTTATTTAGAAAAGTTCAACCCTTTCCTTCTTCTTATAACCTTCGCGGTTTGGATTTTACCTCATTGAATATTCCACCGGAGCGCTCTCATTGGTTCTTTTTTTTAAAAAAAAAATACATATATATATTCAGATATAAATAATTAGTGAAATGGTATATGCCCATCTAATTGCTTACAATCATTAAGAAGAAAAAAAATTAAACTCCTGTTATAATTAAAACGTATATCATTTGACACTCCCGTGTTCATGGGCATAGATTAGTTTGCAGTGTAATATGCATAAGTTGACCATTGCTTTACTAGTTCATTGATAAAAATCATTTCTTTTATCATAATTTCTTTATATACATATCATATTATCATTATTTACATTATTCCTGTCATTCAGGCATTTTTTATACATTACAAAATAAAATAGAAATAATTTATTTATTTATTTTTTTAACATAAACTAACATTAGCTTTAAAATTTTATTTTATAAATACCCCATAAGAAATACGATGCGTTACAGAATGAATATGAAATTAGTTACATACATTTAATATGAAATTGATTAGTTTGAAAAGTTAAATGTAAATTTTTTTAGCTATGCGGATAAGTTACTTATCAATAATTTTTCTTAAATTTTTTTTTTTTTACAAATATCAACAAACAGAACGTATATGCAATTCGAAAGCTTAACTTGTAAATTCATTTAACTTTTTTCGAAATTTATTTTGACAAATTATTTGTTACAAAATCCCTCATAAGTTTCTTTTATGGATGGTCAACTCACAAAGAGTCAGCTTTCACTGTTTTATTAAAATTTTATATAATAATGTAAAACATTTTTTGACCGGTAAACAAATGTGGGGTGTAGAATAGCGCTGTTTTACTTATTTGCAGCAGCAGATCCTTTAATCATTTTGTGGGATAAATTCAGTTCTTCATATCAGAAGACAAAAACTAATGTTTGAAAAGGAATGTTGATATCTTCCTTTAATCATAAATAAACGGCATTCTTAGAGGTCTATAAGGGAACTATTATTTTAATGAAGAATAAATGGAAATTGTGTGACAAAATAAAATATAATTTAAACAAAAATTGTTTTTCCCTCTCATCCTGATATTTAAATTTTCAAACGTTGACAATATGATATATTTTTTAATGACATTTTGTGTATATTTGAAGTTATTCTACAGGCATTTCTTTCTTGAACCCTCTCATTCTCGAGAATTATTTGACCGTTCAAAAAAGTAGAACAAATTTTGTCTGTAAAATGATGTAAAAATATGCCTAGACTACGTTTCAAAATGTGTTCTAGAGATAACGCCTGTCAAAATAAAGCTGGGATGGGGGTTGAAAGTGAAGGCCAAACCGTTATTTGCAGGTTCATAATACTATTACTACCATAAGTATGGAGTTTAATAACATAATTATTAATTTTTTTTTTTTATCTTTGGATAAAAGAATTTTATTATTTTGGGCAAAAAATTTTTGATTCACTGATAACACTTCTGCAAATTTCCCGAAATACGCAAAAAATGAAATTATTAACCAGGTGTCCGAACAGCTAACTGTTTCCTAGATTGCGACTACCCAGCCCTCCCCCTCGTCCTTTGAGGGTCAAATCGAAACGCGTCGATAAAAGGGAATGTATATTCGGGGAAAGTACACTTTTATGATTGATTTTGTATTTTAAAATATCTTGGGCTGCAATTAATTTGCATATTTAACTATAAGCCCTCGTACCATTCAAGTTGATTTTTAGAACGTGAAAATATGATCATTAGATCAAAAGTTATTCAGGGTGTTCACTTTTTTTGCGCACTGTACAGACATCATTTAGTACGTATATGCAGATAGAAAAGAAAACGGTATGAAATAAATCATTAATAGTTTTGAATTCAAGAAAAATCTTGTTTCATTTGCAATCCATGATGATTCATCTCCTCACTCAATAAAAAGGAATTCTTAGTAGGTCAACTTTATTTGTGTTTTTTGTAACCATAGCAACCATTTTCTGTCAAGACATTAAAGAGAATAAATCTGTATGGGTTTCTTTCACAGAATTAATTGAGTGGCGAAAGTGAAAACAGTTTAACAGAACAACGTTTTCCGACATCAAGAGATTTAAAAAATACTCTTATTCATTAATCATTATACCGGGCATATCATATATATCATTATATTCATTAATCATTATATATTAATCATTATATATTAATCATTATATATTAATCATTATAAAAAATCATTATACCGGGCAGGGGCACTTGACCTTAAAAAAACATCAGTGTAGGATATACCGGGCAGTGACACTTGAACTTAAAAAAACATCAGTGTAGGATATACCGGGCAGTGGCACTTTATATATAATTTCTCAGTGTCATCAGGATGAATACGAACACGATGATATCCCTGTGATAAATCTATTTTAGAATAATAACTACTATAAGACAATTTTTCAATTAAAGATTGTATTAAAGGTATGGGTTCAGAATATGTTTTTGTAATTTGATTTAATTTCCTAAAGTCAACACATAAACGACTATTTTTATTTTCATCTTTTTTAAACACTAAAGTTACTGGGGCAGAATAAGGGGATGAACTTTCTTTTATAATGTTATTTTTTAACAATTCTTCTATTTGTACATCAATTTCTTGTTGTTGTTTTGGGGATGTTTTGTACAGCCTTAGAGATATAGGTAAATCTGAGGTTAACCTGACTCTTTGTGGTTCCATTCTGATTTCTCCCACGTCGTGTTTATGTTTTGCAAAAATATCATCATAACTTTTTAAAATTTCTTTTTAGTCCAAATTTTCACTTTTGTTCTCATTTTTTATTTTTTCGTCTGTTAAGTGTTAACTGTCCTTTCGTTTGGGTAACATTTAATTCCTTACATTTTTTAATAGAAATATTTAATTTTAACACCAAATCTCTTGGTATATTATATTCAATGTTGACCCGGTATCAACATTCAATAATATCTCTTTGTTTACGTTTTCATTTATATTTTGTTTTGGTTTTGGACGTCCCTTGAGATATTTATTTTCCACCGTATATCCATTAAGGTATTTATCATTCACTTTATATCCGGATATTATTAATTGTTATTGTTTATTTGTCATATTTTGGACGTTCACTTCAGCCACATTATTTGGGTTGTTTACACGCGAAGAGCCTATGTGAAATTGATTCAAAAGTCCTTTCTTCAAGCAATATTTACATTGATTTAATGGGTTCTCCTGTGTTGTGTGATGTGTTTTGTCACATTCGGGGTCACATTTTTATTTTTGGGACAAGCCGGGGCTTTATGTCCCCGTGCATTACACTTAAAGCACTTAATGTCAAATTTCGGGTTTTCTAACTTCTTCATATATGGTCCCTTATTACTTTGAAATTTATTTTTTTCTAAGTCACTTTTAATTTTTTCATAAATTTTAAGTTTTTGTTTAAATTCAAAAAGATCATTGGCTCCATAAAGAATTGTTTTATTATTTGTTTGGTCTGATATTCCATGAATTATGTAAGTGATTAGAGCTAAATCATCAATATCACTTTGAGTAGCAACTTCTTTCATTTTTACGAAGTACTCTTGAAGAGTTTCATTATACCTTTGCTTTCTTTTCTGCAACATTGCATGTACTTCTGCACTATTGCAACTAAGTCCAAATTCTTCAAGCAAAAGATTTTTTAGTTTATCATAAGAATTTAAATGAGTCTCACTTCTAATTAATGTTAAGGCATTCCCCTTAAACGTCTTTTTTCAAATAAAAACTTTTGCATATCAGACAATTTAAATAAATTAGCATGAGTTTCAAAATTTTGAAACCAAGAATTAATATTTTCATGCCTATTTCTATTAAACATAGGAGTAACTGCTTCAATATCATTAAAATTAACTATTAATTTAGTTTCTGTTTCCCTATTATTGACATCATTATTAGAACTTTGACTATAGGATACCATATCTTTATCAACACTAGTTTTTGTACAGATAGAATTTAAACTAACTTGTGTAAATTGATTTACATAAGTTTTGATTGGTAAATGTGGTTCAAAATCAGTTTGAGTTTGTTTACATTCAAACTGATTAGTTTCATTCTCATCTTCAGAGGGATTTTCAATTAATATAGAATTTTTTAAATAATTAAAATCACATAAGCAAGCTAAGATATGTTTGGCAATTTCATTCTTATTTCCCTCACTGGAAATATTAAGAATGTCACAAATTTTAACTAATTCCGAAAAATTAAAATTATCACAAATTTCTTTCAGTTTGTTTAAAAATTCGTCATCGTTAGGTTTAAAAGAAAATTCTGAAAAATTTAGAATTTTATTACGATTTAAACGTGATAATTCATCAGGAAATAAAAGTTGAAATAATAACTTAATTTTGTTTGCCTTCACTACTTTAATTGAAGTTTGAACCACATCTATTTCTTTTAAAAAAACATTTTAAATGCACTATAAATAACAAAATTATATCATAAATTTAAAAAAAAAAGAAAGAAAAAAAAAACGAAAAACTATATAAACATAAGTAATGCAATTCAACCATATTATTCATTCAAAGATTCGTAATAAAAAAAATTGGAGGATCAGTAAAACATGTAATCATAAAATTATCACCACTAATTGTGAAGAGAAAAAAAAAATAACACTTTTCCCTTTGCCACACTTCGACCTTCAATTTTGTTAAGAGAAGGAGAGAAAAAAAAAATCATTTTCTTATGAAAGGAACTTTTAATAAAGAAGCAAAAAGCTCCTCTATAAATTGCACACGTAAACTGTGTTTCTTTTTCACTACTTTTTTTCACCAACACACTTGAGCACTAGAAACCGAATCACTTTCTTTATCAGCTTCAGACACTAATTTTCCGTGGTATTTCTCCAACTCCAGCCTCCGTGTAGCGATAAGGTACAGGTATTTGACGAAGGGATGAGGAATCCTTCAGTTTTCCCGGTATCTAGGATGGGAACCTTCGGCTTTGAGGAAAACCTCGTACGATTCCGCTCTTCCAGCCGCAGAAGGCTTAAGATTCAACTTTATACGCAATGTTTCTTCTGCCAAATGGTTTCACCGCTGCGAAGCCTTATTCCTGCCTGGCTTCAAATAACAGGGCAATGATCCCGTTATTTCTGTGGGATTATTAGTCAAAATATCATGAGTAATGAGGCCAGATTCTACACAAGCTTTTATTTACTAATCGATGGTGAAGTCTCAGCCCCACTTCAGCTGGAGGGGGGAAGACCCATATCCCGTCAAAACTGACGGAGTTTAGTTGGTAATCATAAAACACAAAAAGCCACGCAAAAACCATCGCTCTCACGTTTTATACGAGAATTAGCATGTGTAAAAGAGTAGTCATATTGCATTCCTTGTATTCCTACGCCTCATCGAAAATTATTTAATACTCATAGAAAATCGTTTCATCTTTTCTTATATGCGTTTTATACGATACTTCCATTTAAGGAAGTATTAAACGATTTTCGATGAGGCGTAGGAATACAAAGAATGTAATATGACTGCCCTGTTACCCATTTTAATTATCGTATAAAACGCAGGAGCGATGGTTTTTGCGTGGCTTTTGACTAACTAAACTCCGTCGGAGTTGACGGGATTTGTGTCTCCCCCCTCCAGCTGGAGAGCGGCTGAGATTTCTGTTAACAACTTCCTTCAGAAATAAAGCTTGTGAAAAGCAATCTACTTGTGATTTCTACAATGTAATTAAAAACCCTACAAAAAATAACAGGGTTGTTGCCCTGTTATTTGATATTTATATATATATATATATATATATATATATATATATATATATATATATATATATATATGTTACGCTTTGAAAACATAAACATTGTAATTTCGTAGTGTGGCCGGTGCTTCTTAAAAAGATACAGGAAAATGCAGGAATCATAATATAATTTTATTAAAGTAAGGGCCCCAGAATGCCAACCTTACATGCTGGTGGATAGATAGAGAATAGCACAATTGACCTTGGAAAAAGGGTTTTTATATCTTTCTGGACAATATATTTAAATATTAATAGATCTCAGTAGTGTGGGACTGATCAATTTCCCAAGCTACTAAAGCCATATCATCACATTTTTTGAGATAATTAGATTCAATATTATTACTTTCTTGTGGGAAAGGTTTTCAACGTTTGTGCGTTAGATACAAGCGCTATTTATGGAGTAGATTTAAAATATAATTCTTTTAGCATTACATAATATCCCCCCCCTCTGAAGAAAAGGTCTGATCAATATGCTAGCCTATTGGTCAGAACTTCCCCATTTACGCGATTTCAATTAAAATTTGGTATATTGTCCTATATTATACATTTATAAATAAAGTATTACAACAATAACGTTTATACAAAAGTAACTAAACATTTTTACATAACTTTGAATAATAATAATAATTAATAATTTTATAATAATTAATAATGACTATGTACACATTTCCTTTTCCTGTTGAAAAGAATAAAAATATCAAAACAAATCTAAAATAAAAAATACCATAAAATATCTAAAATAAAAATATATCAAACCAAAATTTCACAATTTGTGAAAAGTTCTTTTCTTGAAATAAACTGGATCCATTGTTCAGGCCTAATTTTATTAAGTTATTCATCCATGGAAATGAATAAATTGTGTTCTTTATCATCATTGTTTCATCTTCGAAACAATTATTATTCATAAAGTCATTTAAATTCACTCATCATTTAAATGGTTTTTACTTATGATTCCATTAATGATTATGTATTTTCACAAATATTGTGTAGAATTATTCACAACATATGAAATACACTAAAAAATCAATACAAATAAAATAATACAGGTTATACAAATAATACAAGTAATCTAATTTAAAGTGCTTACTTTTCCAAATATTTAAAATATTTCAATAGCATAAAAATTTACATACAAAGTAAAAAATAGATCTATGTAGAAAATAATATGCTTTATTCCAAATTAATAAAAATATATGCGTTATCCATTGATAACGATTGATAGTCTAAGTTGGGTTAAATATTCCCTACTAGACGGGAAAAAACAGGGTTTTAAGTTTGTTTACTCATGCTTGATCTTTAATATTGAGGAGAAAAGATCAGTAAAGAAACATTCTATGTGAGGAGTGCAACGGTTCAGAAAACCATTTATATATATTTCATTTGCAAAAATAAAATTTAGGAAATTGACCTTAATTTTCCGAAGTCTCAAACATCATGTAATAAAAAAAACTCATGGATAGATGCATTAAAAAATTAACGGGACTCCAAAAATAGGGGCAGAAAATAAAAATAAAAAACATATGAGCACTGAAAAACTATTGTTAATTTTTTACATACAATTGAAACTGTTGACTTGGATAAAATTTCCTTAATTTGTTTACATGTACTACTTCTGATTCTTTCTTAGTGAGAAATTAGGTTTATCAATTTCAAATGACACCTCAGATAATTTCTTTAAAATTTTGTATGGACCAGAATATGGTGAACTTAATTTCCTTGTGTTGGGATAATGGAATTCTTCGTAAATTACTAAATCATTAACTTTTAAATTAGGTTCCAAAAAATGAGTGTCATAACGAATTTTGGTTTTCTTAAAAAACTCTTGGGTATTTTGAACAGCTATTTTTCGTGCTTCATCAACTGGAGGATAAATATTTTGATTTACAAGAGAATCACAAGGTAATTTTCCATACATTAAATAAGCCGGAGGAAATTGAGTTACAGAATGAGGGGTGTAATTATATTCATGGGTTACTTCTTCTAATAATTTTGTCCACGGAATTTTTTTAGAGTTTTCATTGATTTTACATCTTAACCTAGAGATTATTGTCGCATTAGATTTTTCAACTTTTCCATTTGTTTGCGGATGATGAGCTGAAGTCAATAATTGTTTAACATTATAGTTTCTAAAATATCTTCTAAATCTAGATGCTGTAAATGCGGCATTACGATCACTTAAAATTTTAACTGGAACTTGAATTTGAAAAATTTGTTTTAAACAATTTGTGTATGTTTCAGTTGTTACACTTTTAGAAGGAAAAGTTCAAAGATATCGAGTAGCATGATCAATAACTAAATGCAAATATTTTTTAGTTGAGTTGTAATAGTTTAGCCCTCCGACAGTATCAATTGATAAAATTTCAAATGGTTGCTCTGTAGGGGGGCATACTTTGTAACAACCCAAATCTTTTTTGGTGAGATTTTTTGTTAATTTGGCAAGTTTCACAACATTTTACATAGTTAGAGATATCAATTATTATATTAGGCCAATAATAGAAGGGAGATATTAAAGCAATCATTTTTTTAATACCAACATGACCAAATTGAATATGAGTTTTTTCTATTATTTTTGTTCTTAAAGAAAATGGTATTACTATTTTATGCAAAATTTTTTTCTTAATAGTTAACAAATCATTAATTTTTTTGAATTTAGGACTACTTAAATTTTCGTTTAATTGCGCTTCTTTAATTTCCTCATGAGTCACAACTGGATTATTATCAAATAAACTAAAAAATACAGAATATCTAGAAAGCATATCAGCTTCATGATTATTTTGACCCTTAATATATTTTACTTCACAATCATACATAGATAGTTTTAAAGACCATCTAAAAAGTCTACCTGTAGGATTTTTTATTTTCTTCAACCAAGTCAACGCGGAATGATCACTATAAATGATAAATTTAGTTCCATGCAAATAACAATGATATTTATCTAAAGCATTAATTATAGCTAAACATTCTAATTCAGTAATTGAATAATTTCTTTCATGTTGAGATAAACATCTGGAGTGAAAAGCTATTGGGTGCATTGAGCCATCTGCTGGATGTTCTTGTTTCAAAACAGCAGCAATTGCTTCTTTTGAGGCATCAACAAACAGATGACATTGATAGTTAGGATTATACAGAGTTAAAACAGGTTTAGAAATGAAAGATGATTTTAATTGATTAAATGAGGTTTCGCATTCTACAGTCCAATTCCATTTAACATTTTTCTTAAGAAGATTATTAAGGGGCAATCTAAGTTTTGCATAATTTTTAATAAATTTATGATATACATTAATACTACCAAGAAATCGTTGTAACTCTTTAACATTTTTTGGAGGTTTTAACTGTCTAATAGTTTCAATATTGGCATTTGCAGGTGAATATTGACCTTGTTCTATTTCATAGCCTAAAAATTTAATTTTAGTTTTAGCAAATTGACATTTTGAAAATTTAAGTTTTAAATTTTCAGTTTCACATATTTTAAAAATTTTCTCTAAATGGTCTAAGTGTTCTAAATAATTATCAGAATAAATGATAATATCATCAAAATAGTTTAAAGCAAAATCAACTTTATGTTTTTGTAAAATTTGACGAATAGCTCTTTGAAAAATAGCGGGTGAATTTTTCCAACCAAACGGTAAACGTAAAAATTCATAAAGGCCAAAATTGGTTGTAAATGCTAATTTTTCAGTATCATTTGGATCTATTGCTAAATTCCAGTAACCACATTTTAAACCAATAGTTGAAAAATATTTAGCATTAGACAATTTATCAATTAAATCATCAATTCTAGGTACGGGTTCAGAGTCAGTTTTGGTTATCTGATTAAGCTTTCTGAAATCTACACACAATCTGGTTTTATTACCTTCATCTTTTTTGTAAACAAGAGTAACTGGGGAGGAGTATGGACTATAGGAGGGTTTAATTATGTTAGCTTTTAATAAAATATCAATTTGATTTTTAATTTCAGCATTATCTTTAACAGATGCTCTATATGGACGCAATGAAATAGGCAGTTCAGAAGTTAACTTTACTTTAACAGGTTGAAGTTTTAACTTGCCAATATCAAAATTATTCTTGGAAAATACATGATCATAACTAGATAAAAGATCATTTAACTTTACCCTATCCTCTTCAGAAGTTACAGGTATTTTCTCCTGAAATTCTGAGGGTGGGTTGAGCCTATGCTCATGAATATTTAAACTATTGAAATTTCTTTCATCATAAAAATTATTAGTTTCTATATATCTATTATTAAAACAATCATTTACATTACAATTCACATTTTTAAGATCATTTTTATGTTTATTGTTGTAAAATATATTTGTATGACATTTATTTTTATCACTATAACAATTATTAGACTGAGAAAAGTTATCATAATATGTAACATCTTTAAATTTTTGAAAAACTCTAAAATTTTTAAAATCAATATGTAACTTAAATAATGATATTTCATTAAGACCAAGTATAGCAAAATTAAGAGGGGTGTCTATAAATGCGCATGTTATTATTTTTCTAATGTTTCCTATTTTAACACTTACCTTTTGGAGGTTTCCCTTGATATTTCCTTGAAATTGAGAAATTGAAATTTTAGTAGAGTTCAAATGTTTTTTTGTTTGTTCTATAAAATGTTTCGGAATTATAGTGATGTTGGATCCTGTGTCCAATATAGTTAGTAAATTCTTATTGTTCACTCGCGATGTTACACATAAATAGTCATTTGATGGTCAGCTGTTGTTATTGCTAGGCTGCGGAGGCTGGGTATCACGTTGAGGTACTCCATAGCGATTAAGAGAATTCACTGATCTTGGCTGCTCCGTTCTGTACCGATGTTGGGGAATCCCCTGTCTTGGCTGCTCCGTTCTGTACCGATGTTGGGGAATCCACTGTCTTGGCTGCTCATAGTATCTTGGATTGGTATCATTCCAGTTTTGTCGTTGGGGAGTAGGTCTATTGAAGGCACTCTTTTCATTTTTTTCTAATTTTGAGCATAACTTAATGAGTTCTTTAACAGTAGATGGAGATGCAATACTCAAAAAATTACGATATTTCTCTGGTACGTCAGCTTTGATGGTTTCAAGCAACAACTCCTTATCTATGTTTAGATCTTCCGACGCTTTCCACTTTTCCGTAGCATATTCAGAAAATGTCTTTTTTGAAGATGGCTTCATAGATAGAAAAAGTTCATACTTATCTTCTCTAGAGAGAGAAAATTTTTCTTGTAATTTTGCCTCGAGTTCGGTCCATTTTTCAATTTCTACGCATTCATTTATGTAGAATGTAAATAAATCTTTTTTCAGGTATTCAGATATGTTATTTATTTTCCAGTTTTCTTCCAAATGTAAGATTTCACATTTTTTATTGAAATACTTAATCCAGGAAGGGAAGTTCTTTTTATCCTCACACGGAGAAATACTAACGCGAGCTGGAACATCCACCTGTTTTTCTTCAGAATCCGACATTGTTCGTTTAATTTTTCTGTTTCTTAATTCCAAAGTCATAAAAATAAAATTCTAATCGGCGATCAAAGCGAGTAGACAAAATAAAGAGAGAAATAACTGTCCTCATTTCTCTTTAACACACCCACGCAATCGAATTTCTAATCGAAGGTTATGAATCACTTTAGAAGAGAAAGTCCATCATTAAAAGATGTTGTTTAGTTAAATATCATTTTCAGTTTTTAATAATAATTTTTCGCGACAGGAAACTATCCTGCCGACTTATCTGTTACGCTTTGAAAACATAAACATTGTAATTTCGTAGTGTTGCCGGTGCTTCTTAAAAAGATACAGGAAAATGCAGGAATCATAATATAATTTTATTAAAGTAAGGGCCCCATAATGCCAACCTTACATGCTGGTGGATAGATAGAGAATAGCACAATTGACCTTGGAAAAAGGGTTTTTATATCTTTCTGGACAATATATTTAAATATTAATAGGTCTCAGTAGTGTGGGACTGATCAATTTCCCAAGCTACTAAAGCCATATCATCACATTTTTTGAGATAATTAGATTCAATATTATTACTTTCTTGTGGGAAAGGTTTTCAACGTTTGTGCGTTAGATACAAGCGCTATTTATGGATTAGATTTAAAATATAATTCTTTTAGCATTACATATATATATATATATATATATATATATGTGTGTGTGTGTGTGTGTGTGCGTGCGTGTGTGTGTGTGTGTGTGTGTGTGTGTTACGGCGAATGACCGAAATCTTGAGAATGTCGACATTCACCGGTAAATGTCAACATTCACGTTGTCGCTTGGTGTATGTCCGAAATATTTGCTAAATACCCTTATTTCTGACTTTCCCCGGTGAATGTCGACATTCACCATGCACTAATGGTGAATGTTGAAAGTATCCGAGATTTATATTTTTTTCTCCGTAATTCAGTCGCGATGTTACGGTGAATGACCGAAATCTGAAAAATGTCGACTCTCACCGGTAAATGTCAACAATCACATATAAGCTTTGGTGAATGTCCGAAATATTTGTTATATCCAATTTTATATAAATTTATTCGTGGATATTATTTTATTTATTTGATACATTTATATTTATTCTATATTTTAATACTTACTGACGATACATTAGAAGAAACATCAGTGTTTGGAGTATCGGGCAAATATATACCGGGCAATGGCACCTGACCTTAAAAAAACATCAGTGTAGGGTATACCGGGCAGTGGCACTTAACCTTAAAAAAACATCAGTGTAGGGTATACCGGGCAAGTGCATACCGGGCAATGGCACTTAACCTTAAAAAAACATCAGTGTAGGGTATACCGGGAAGTGGCACTTAACCTTAAAAAAACATCAGTGAAGGGTATACCGGGCAGTGTCACTTAACCTTAAAAACTTCCACCAGAGCATAAACTCAGAAATTTTACCTGTGCTCGAGGACAACGTGTCTAATAATGTACCCATTGTACCCATCCTCCATTGATTTTTAGTAAATTTGCCAGAAATGGGCAATATTTTTTTAATATTTTTTTTAAATTATCCGTGGCTATAATTATTTACTAAAAATTTCTTTATTAATTTATATAATTTTTCCATATGCAGATCCATTTCGGGCAAATCTGTGGATAAAATTATTTACTAATAAATTTCTTTGATAATTTTTAAAATTTTCCACGAGCAAATCTATTTCGGGAAAATCCGTGGCTAAAATTATATACTAAAAAGATTTCTTTGATAATTTATATAATTTTTCCATGTACAAATCCATTTCGGGCAAATACGTTGCTAAAATTATGTGCAAAACAGGCAATTCATGTTTCTTTCTCTTTTTTATTTTATATTTTTTTCTTTAATAAATATTTTATTTCTAAAGTTATTTATCGTCAACTTCTTTAAATTATCCAGTATAGTATTACCTTATGCACATCCATTTTCCGGGCCATACTTGGTAACTAACAAATCAAACGCAATTCAGTAATACAGTAAGAACGCACTTTAAAACAAAACTCCTCTAGTTACGCTCAATTTGCGCTTTTGTTTTCATATTTTGCAATCTGGCAATCTTGTTACGAAAAAATTTTAAGTCATTCTTGAAAAATTTCCCGTTCATGTAAGTTCATTTGAATTCGCTGCTCGCTTTATAGATTATGTTTTATTCTGTTTTTTCTTTATATTTTATTTTCTTTTTCTTAATGTGTTCTATTTTATTTATTTGTTGTAATTTTGGTAAAAAATTTTTGAGTGCTCCTCACACTGTTGTATTGATATCTTTTGTTTTGGCTATATTGATACAATATTAGAAAGCACTCTTTTTTGCGGATATAATCGTGTAGGCTGATGAAAAGATTATATCTTTTATTTTCGGATTTTTTAAAATAATTTTATCCTTTTTTTCCGGATTTTTATTAATATTTTTTTTCTCAAGTTTTTTGTTATTATTATTTTTCTTTGCCCCTCTTTTTTCATATGTCTGTAATTTTCCTTTGTTTTATATTCAATTTGAACTTATTTTATGAGTTCTATTTACTTGCAGCTTATGCGCAATAAATGCTTTTTTGTCCTTAAAAAAACATCTTTTTCTTCGTCCTTTTTTGTATTTATTTATTTTGCTTTATATATATATATATATATATATATATATATATATATATATATATATATATATATATGTTGATTGCCGGTGTTTATTGAAAAATATATAGGGACATGGGGAAATAATAGAATTTTAATAAAGGGCCGAAGGTCCAAAAATGAGAAAATTACATGCTGGTGGATAAATAGAGAAGAGCACGATTGACCTTGGAAAGAGGGTTTTTATGGACAATATATTTAAATATTAATAGGTCTTAGTAACGTGGAACTTATCAATTTCCTAAGCTACTAAAAGACATATCACATTTTCTGAGATAGTTAGATCAATATTATTACTTTCTTTGTGGGAAAGGTTTTAAATGATTGCGCGTTAGATTTAAGATATATTTATGGATTATATTTAATATATAATTCTTTTTGCATAACACACAGAAACATACATACATACATATATATATATATATATATTTATGTAATACAAAAGTTATAAAAATATTTTTGTATTAATAAAAGCATTGAAACTTATTCATTTTCATAAAATGTCTTAGTTAAAAAATTAAAGTACAGATATTCTATTTTGGGACTTCAAGGCTGTAAACAAGCCAATGAATTATAATTAGATTTATGTTTCAAAAGAGGAGTTATTTTAAGATCTTTCACTTCCATATAAGGAAAGATTAAACGATTTTCTATGAGTATTAAATTATTTGCGATGAGGCGTAGGAATACAAGGAATGCAATATGACTGGCCTTTTCGCACTTTTAATTATCCTATAAAACGCAGGACCGATGATTTTTGCGTGGCTTTTGGTGTACTTGTGCTAGCTAAACTCCGTCAGATCTGACGAGAAAAGTGTCTCTCCCCCTCCAGTCGGAGAGGGGAGGAAACTGTTGCTACACCATCTTTTAATTAATAAACAGCTTATGCAGAATATGGACTCATTATTCATCTGATATTTGGACTAATTATTCCCATATTAATAACGGGAAAGATCCTCATAACACAATTTAAGTTGACTCTTAAATCATGATAAAAAATTATAAACATTTTTAAAAATGTGTAAGTAAATGTGTAAAACGTAAAATACAAAAACAGTTTTACAGGAAAAATTTCAATCTGAAATTATCTTCAGTGTTGTTTACCTTGTTTGAAAACAAAATAAAATAAAAATGACACGGTGGTTGTTACTCTGAAGTCCAAGACTTCAATATTGACTTCATTTCACTTTATTTATTATTTACCTTACATATTTGTCACTTTAATAGCAAAATATTTGAAAAATTTTTGCAAAATTTCCTAAAGTTGGGAATTTTTTTTATCATCTTGAATTTGCATAATTCCGTCAACATGTTTTTGACAATGTTGTACACCATTATCACTTTCAGTATCAAGAATATTTAAGATCATTTTCAGTTTTGCTATTTCAACAAAGTCTAATTTTTGTTTCATTTTTCTTTATATTCTCATTTATTTATTTTATGTCCAAAATTTTCTTTTCTTTCTTTCTTTTATTAATTTTTTTTCTCTCTTTTCTTTTTCGTTTCTATAGTTATTTATACTTTTTCTTCATTGGTATTTTTATTGCAATCATTAACCAGGATTTCAGGAAAAATGTGTAAGGACAAATTGCTTTTTTAATCAGAAAAGGTGATCAATCTTCTCAGATTTTCCATTACAACCCGTTTAAACACAATTTATCTCTAAGTGAAATCCGAAACAAAACTTTCAAATTTAATATTGTATTAAGGTAAATCAGTTTTTAAAATTTGACTGACTAAGCTATTTTCCTTATTTGTAATATGAAATGCAAGTTTGGTTAACTTGCAAATTACCTTTTGTTTCTTTTCATTTATATCTTTTTTTTTTTCTTTTTTTTTTTTTTTTTTTTTTGGACATATAATTTTTCGAAAATATTTGTTGGGATCATATTTAAAGTACTACTTGTGTTGACTTTAAATAGATAGTTTTATTAGTCATAATCAGGTATTTGTCATTTTTAATGTTTTTATTTTTATTTTGAAAACATTGTCAGTGTATCCGGATACTATACATTGTAAGTTTATGTTTGGTCACTTTATCTCTATGCTGGAATTGACCCTCAGCAATAAGAAACTTTGTTTATGGAAATATTTTAATGGCATTTTTATCTCAATCCTAAACACCAGTAAAACACAAATATAAATTCTACTAATCAATAATTCATGGGAACTGTAAGACATAAACAATAAATATAAAAATAATTTCTCTAAACGTTTTTTATGTCAATCAAAACAATCAATTCACTGAAAATAAAAATTTTTCAAGAAAAAAAACTTCTTTTTTTTTTTTTAACAGTTTAAACGATCAATGTATAACAGCTCATTGTTTCAATTGAAACATCAAGCATGAGAAAAAAAATTTAAAATCATAATCTATTATTTCTGTTTGTTTACATGAATGCTTTTTTTTATTAATCAATAAAAATTAAAGAAATAAATGTTTTACGAGTAAAACATAAAAATATAAAAGGATACGTAGCTGGCTGAAGTTCGAATTAATCCGAAATACATTTTGAAAGCCACAACATCAGTTGATAAATTTTAGTTTCTTCTTTAAGAGGAATCATATTTCTCATTGAAAGGGCGGGGTGAGAACTATTTATTGACGATAAACTCCAGACCAGCACTAGCAGAGGCATAACTAAACTTTCTGTAAGTCACTTGTAAAAGAAAGGGATGAGATTTTCAAATAACAGAGCACAAGGAACCGAATCATTTTCTTTATCAGCTTCAGACACTAATTTTCCGTGGTATTTCTCAGCTCCAGCCTCCATGTAGCAATAAGGTACCGGTATTTTACGAAGGGATGAGGAATCCTTCGGCTTCGGGGTGAGGAAAACCTCGGACGATTCCGCGCTTCCTGCCGTTCAACTTTATATGGAATGTTTTTTCTGCCAAATGGTATCTCCGCTGTTCCTGCCTGGCTTCTAATAACAGAGTATATTTCCAGTTATTAATATGGGAATAATTAGTCCAAATATCAGATGAATAATGAGTCCATGTTCTGCATAAGCTATTTATTAATTAAAAGATGGTGTAGCAACAGTTTCCTCCCCTCTCCGACTGGAGGGGGAGAGACACTTTTCTCGTCAGATCTGACGGAGTTTAGCTAGCACAAGTAAAACACCAAAAGCCACGCAAAAACCATCGGTCCTGCGTTTTATAGGATAATTAAAAGTGTGAAAAGGCCAGTCATATTGCATTCCTTGTATTCCTACGCCTCATCGCAAATAATTTAATACTCATAGAAAATCGTTTAATCTTTCCTTATATGGAAGTGAAAGATCTTAAAATAACTCCTCTTTTGAAACATAAATCCAATTATAATTCATTGGCTTGTTTACAGCCTTGAAGTCCCAAAATAGAATATCTGTACTTTAATTTTTTAACTAAGACATTTTATGAAAGTGAATAAGTTTCAATGCTTTTATTAATACAAAAGTATTTTTATAACTTTTGTATTACATATATATATATATATATATATATATATATATATATATATATATATATATATATATATATATATATATATGTAATAATATTGAATATAATTATCTCAAAAAATGTGATGATATGGCTTTAGTAGCTTGGGAAATTGATCAGTCCCACGCTACTGAGACCTATTAATATTTAAATATATTGTCCAGAAAGATATAAAAACCCTTTTTCCAAGGTCAATTGTGCTATTCTCTATCTATCCACCAGCATGTAAGGTTGGCATTCTGCGGCTCTGGCCCTTACTGTAATAAAATTATATTATGATTCCTGCATTTTCCTGTATCTTTTTAAGAAGCACCGGCCACACTACGAAATTACAATGTTTATGTTTTCAAGGCGTAACATATATATATATATATATATATATATATATATATATATATATATATATATATATATATATATATATATATATATATATATGTATGTTACGGGCGGGGAGTGTCGAGGATTAGCTTCAAAGGGCCGGGTTGACTGGGATTCGAACCCGGTTCGCCTCAATGGAAGACGAACGCTCTATCCCCATCGCGGATCAACACAAGATAATTATAGCTAAAACATCTTCCGGAGCTGTCTCCCCGTTGCCATCTCGTGAGTGAGTGTGTGAGGAGAGTCTGCTTTACTACAGATGGCGCTGCACGACCTATGCAACACTCGTCCATCCTGATGGGTCGGTCCCCGACCAAGCTGAAATTCTAAAAAACAAAATGTTAAAGTTCAAATGTTCTTTTAGCAGCAGAAAGCTGAAAGAGAAAATACAAGAAGTCAATAGTGCTTGATTGAAGAAGAAAAATTAAAAAGCCACAGTTTTAGTTGAGGAAAAAAAATGGTTTCTATGCAATGGCCCACAGTTTGTGTAAAAAGAATGTTTTTAGGAATTGTCCCATGGTTTCATTATATCAGCTGATGTGGATGTGAGATTCGGGCCTTTATGTCTTCCAATCTTCTTGACATCATATCTGTCATGGGGTCGAACGTTTACAATTTCGTAAGGATCAAAAAAATTTGGCCTAAGTTTTGCACCTACACCAAATTGGGTTTTCTGAATAGCAATCTTGTCACTTGTGTATTTCCTTGCTTCTTTACGTCTTCGGTTGTACTGCTGTTTACTTTGCTCTTTCAACTTTAAAATGTTTGCTTTGGCATCTTCTCTCATTTGTTGCTTATTTTGTTGTGACAGCTGGAAATTTTCTTCTTCGAGGATGGCCTTAATTTTGATGTCATTTTTATTTTTCATTTTGACGCCTGTTAATAGCTCGAATGGCGTATATTTGGTAGCGATTGAAAATGTGTTGTTTATTACTCGTTGTACAGATGACACATGTTTGTACGATTTATTTGGATCTTCGAGTGAGAGTTTTGTCAATACTGGTATTAATGTTCCATGAAATTTTTCCACTTGTCCACTTCCACGAGGTACACCTGTCGTGATTGAAAGGAATTCGATGTCTTCCTCTTCGCAATATTTTTAAAATTCTTTTGAAGTGAATGCTGATCCTTTATCAGAAACCCTGTGGCAGAATTTTTTCGAGCTATCGGCGACAAAACTCTTTATTACTAATATATTTCTGCAAAATACTTTTAATAATAACTAATAAACATGTTACTAACTAATATACATGTTACAAAAAAAAATATTATTTTTTTTAATTGAACATGTAATAATTTTTTATTCTAATATTATGGGTGATATTCTCGCAATTTGTTGGGAGGAAATCGCACTAATTATTTCTTTCTTTGCATTTTGTAAATAATCATCACCATAAAAAAAATAATTAAAAATCATGAAATCTGTGTGTTGCCAAAAAAAAGATAGATGCCGAAATCATGCATATCGGACTCCTCAAATGTGTGTTTCGTTTCGAGATTAGGTTGTTGTAATAAATAATATTGTATTAAAAATATCGGATTAAAAAAATTATAGAGAAATCAATAGCAATACCTGCCAAAAATTTAATAGAATCATTGCCTTGAAAAGTTAATACTCAAATAGCCTGCACGATTCGAATTTTCCATATTGTTAGAAATATATCAGAAAAATTAAAAACCACATGAAAAACAATATTAATAACTGCCGAAAATTCAATCGATTTACGATACTATAGACATAAATTGAGCTCGTAATAAAGTGATTTATCTAAATGCATGATTCAAATTTTACGCTTGAATTTCTGTAGAAAAGAAAACTAAAATGTTTTACTTTTCAAAACAAAAATCTTTCCTCAAGAAATCTGTAACGTACTGCGACAATGTCGCCGTGTCTCTGCGATTCTGCCACGGGAATCAGAAATTATCCTTCTTGGATTTCTAAATGTTGTTTGTTGGAGTTTTTAGTTTTTCTAAAGCATCATGGGCTAAAGTGGATTCTACAGGATAAATCCAGACAAATTTTGAGAAGGTATCAACGACAGTAAAAATATATTTGTAGTTTTTGTTTGGTGAGGGTAAAGGTCCTAAAAAGTTAATATGGTAGGTGTCAAGTGGTACGTCCCCTTTTGGAATCGGATGTAGAAATCCTTCTTTTTTGCCAAATTTTTTGATGAAAGTATGCGCTGTATACAATTAGAGATAACATTTTCTACTGTCTTTCGCATGTTTGGAAAATAAAATTGTTGTTTTAGCAAATTTTCCGTTTTATTTATGCCAAAATGTCCTTTAGAATGTTCAAGTTGTGCGATTTGTTTTTGCATGTCAAGTGGAACTACCAAAAGTTTTTGGTCGTTGACTATTTTGTAGAGCACATTGTTTTTTAATGTATAATCAGGTGCTTAAGAATTATTAATTAGTTGCTTTATACTTGCTGTAAACTCATCATTGATTTGTGCTTCTCAGATTTTCTGTGTTGTTTCGTTATATTGTATGACCATAACTGGATAACGGCTAAGAGCATCTACATGTTGCATTCGTTTACCTGACCGATGCAGTATTTCGTAATTAAAATCTTCTAAGAAGAGTGCCCACCGTGCTATTTTGGGTGGTGGATCTTTTTTTGTCATTGTCTTTTGAAACGCCTGGTAATCTGTATATATTTGGAATTTTGTGTCCATGAGATAGTGTCGAAATTTTTTTAATGCTGTAACTATCGCTAAAACTTTTAATTCGCAGCTGCAATATTTCTCTTCTTGGGGAGAAGTTTTACGAATCATGTATTGTATGGGGATGGAAATTGTTATCAGAGTCCTCTTGAAGGAGTATAGCACCAAATCCTTTAGCACTGGCATCACAGTGGAGTTGTAATGGAGCACTTTGCTGATAAAGATGTAAAACAGGTCCGGATGATAAAATTTATTTCAGAGAAATGAAAGCTTGCTTTTGTGCAGGGCCAAAAATAAATTTAACTTTGTCTCGTAAAAGGTCGCTTAAAGGTCTTGCAATTAGTGCATAGTCTTTAATAAATTTTCTCAAATATCCGGTTAGTCCTAAAAAGGATTGAACATGTTGAATTGTTTTTGGGTTCTCGAAAATTCATGACGACAATTGTTTTAGTTGCTGAAGGGCGAATGATGTTTTGCTCAATAATATGGCTAAGAAAAGTTATCCTATGCGGTAGAAAATTGCACTTTTTGAAATTAAATTCTACACCATAACTCGAAGCTACTTCAAATACTTTTTTGAGTTTTACAATTCCTTCACTCTTATTTTTAGAAGGCACTATGATATCGTCCATATAAATTATAACAGTACCATCATTTAAAAGATCTTTAAAAATAATTTGAATGTATTTTTGGAATACAGAGGGAGAGTTACACAAGCCAAAATGAACTTTGTTAAATTCGTATTGTCCAGTTGGTGTTACGAAACTGGTAAATTTGCGACTGTCAGGTTCAATTGAAACATGAAAAAAAACTGTTCTTTAGATCAAAGTTGAAAAATAACGCTGCTCCTTGAAGTCTATCAAAAATTTCATCAATGAGTGGTAAATGGAATCTCTGTTTAATTATTTTGGAATTAAGAGCGCGATAATCTACCCATATTCTTGTAGACTGATCTTTTTTCTTGACAAGAACCAAAAGTGCGGCGTAATCGGACGAACTCTCAGAAATAATTCCATCGGTAAGACATTGGTCAATTTGGTTCTCTACGATAATTTATTCTGTTTGGCCTAGCCTTCTTGGTCGTAACACGATAGGTTTATCGTCAGAAAGAATTATTTTCATTTGTAAGTTGGTATCTTTAATTTTGTTTGGCTTATAAGATTTAATAAGTTTGAAGTAAGCGAAGATAGCTCATTTTTAATACTAATATTTATTGAACATATTTACAATATATACAAGTTGGGTTGAATTACAAGAAACATCACCACAGCAGGTGATGGGAGAGATAATGGCAGGCTGCCATATGCGTGCTGGTATTTATACAATTCTAAGAATATGATGACGTCAGAACTCTTTATTCAGTTCACTTCAAAAATAAGTGAAAACACAATTGATTAAAGACAAACAGATAATAAAATGAAATACACTTGATTTTACGATGAGCGGCGAACCCATCACCACACAGTATCCCCCCAGTGACAAAGTCACGATACCAATAATGATTGTTTAAAAACAATCATAAAATACAAAGTAGTAAATTGAACTATTTGTCTTAATTGGGAAAAAATTTCTAACTTAGAAATTGGAATACAATTAATAAATACAAAATATTTAGATGCTTTTATATTACATACTCTTTAAGTAAATATTTTGGGAAATGCACACGGCGACCAGATTTTGTAACAATTGGCTTTTCTTCCTTTTTTGGAGATAATTGCTTTTCGACCATTGGAATTGTATTTATTTTTAATTTCTCTGAAATTTGAAAAGCTGGTTTAATTCTATCTATTGAGACAGTTATTTTCTTACCATGAAAATCAATAACAAAGGTTTTATCAAAACGTTCAATTACCCGGTCTGGTCCGGTGTATGCAGGTGATAGATGAGGACGAATTTTATCTACTCTTAAAAATATATGAGAACAAGATTTTAAATTAGGATTAATATAGAACTTATTTTTACTGTGTTCTGATGCTGCTACAGGACTTAATTTTCTCATTGCGGCCATTAAATTTGTGACATAATTTTCTTTTACTGGTGGAGATAAAGAATTTGCGTTTAAAAGATCCGAAGGTAGGCGTAAGGAAGTACCATAAACAAGTTGTGCACAAGTTGCATTAATATCAGCTTTTAAAGCTGTGCGAATACCTAATAAAACAATTGGTAAAATTTCGGTCCATTTATTATTTTCCTGTGCTATTATAGAACTTTTAAGTTGTCTGTGAAAGCGTTCTATCATTCCATTACTTTGAGCGTGATATGAAGTAGAATGGATGTGGTTACTGCCTAAGATATTAGTGAGATTTCGAAAAAGAGTTGATTCAAAATTTCCGCCTTGATCGGTAGTTATAGTAACGGGAGTGCCAAATCTAGAGATCCAACCGTGAATAAGTGCTTTTGAGGTGGTCTCGGCAGTCATATCCGTAGTAGGGATAACTTCTGGCCATCTCGTGAATCTATCTATTATTGTAAGGCAGTATTGCTTGCCTTCAGAAATAGGAAGTGGGCCAATAAAATCCAGATGGATATGGGAAAATCTTGCGTCGGGTTGAGCAAATGTGCTGAAAGGAGCTTTAGTGTGTTGGAAAACTTTAGCTCGCTGACATTTCTCACAAGAACGAACTTTATTTTTGATATCCACTTTCATGTTGGGCCACACAAATCGTTTAGATATTAAATTTGTAGTTGAATATATTCCAGGATGAGAAAAATAATGTAAATTATCAAAAATAATTTGCCTATATGATTTTGGAATAAAAGGTCTAGGGTACTTAGTTGAAAAATCACACATTAAATTAACATCTTCCAAAGAAAAGTAATGTTTTTCTAATTTTAAAGATGAATTATTTGAATTTAATATTTCTTTCAATTCTGAATCTTCATTTCGTTTCTGTTCTAGTTTTTTAAAGTCTATTAATGGAGGTTTAGAAATTGCATTTATTTCTATTCGCGATAGAGTATCAGCAATTGAATTAGATTTTCCTTTTACGTGTTTAATATCTGCTGAAAATTGAGAAATATAATCAAGGTATCTGAATTGGCGCGGGGAACATTTCTGAGGTTTTTGTTTAAACGCATAAATTAGAGGTTTTTGGTCAGTAAAAATAATAAAACTTCTACCTTCAAGCATGTGACGAAATTTTTTTATTGACGCGTATATTGCCAATAATTCGCGATCGTATGTTGACCAATTTTGCTGACTTTTATTTAATTTTGTTGAGAAAAATGCAATTGGTTCCCACCCATTATTATGATATTGCATTAAAGAACTGCCGATTGCAAAATCTGACGCGTCAGTCCACAGACTTAAATTAGCACCAGGTTTAGGATATTTTAAAAGAGTTGCATCGGCTATTGCTTGTTTTGCATCAGAAAAAGATTTGTTTGAAGTATCGGTCCAAATTAACGGTAAATCAGATTTTTTTGATGATTTGTTACTTTTCTTAATATTTCGTTGTCCTTCTAAAAATTTGGTTAAAAGGTGATAAAATATGAGCTGCATTAGGAATAAAACGTCTATAAAAATGAAATAATCCTAGAAATCTACGTAATTGAGTAATCGTATTTGGTTTTGGAAAATTTAGAATTGCATTAACGCGATCAGTTAAAGGTTCAATACCTTTTTCGGAAATTTTGAAACCTAAAAATTGTAAACTATTCTGACCAAATAAGCATTTAGAGGGATTTATTGTTAAACCATAATACTGCAGTCTATCAAAAAGTGATTTTAAATATTTCATATGCTCTTCGGGAGATTCGGAAGCTATTAATATATCATCTAGAAAAGCGTAAACGCCTTCTAAGCCTCTAGTTACTTCGTCAATAAAGCGTTGGAAAGTACTGGCTGCATTGCAAAGACCGAATTGCATACGAGTACTTTCGAACAACCCGAAAGGAGTTATTATTGCAGTTTTATGTACATCTTCATTGGCTATAGGTATTTGATGAAAAGCTCGAATTAAATCAATGTGAGGAAATATTTTAGTTCCATGTAATTCACTAGTAAAATTCATAATATTAGGAATTGGATATTTATCTTTAATAGTTTGAGCGTTTAAAGCTCGATAATCACCTACTGGACGCCAGTCCAAACTATTTTTTTTTGGGAACTAAATGTAAAGGTGATGAAAAATTACTTTTGAATGGGCGCATGTGGCCTAAATCTAACATATGATGAATTTCCATTTTTGCTATTTTTAGCCTATCGGGCGCTAGACGCCGAGGTTTAGCAAAAACTGGTGAACCAAAAGTTTCTATATGATGTACAACATTATGCTTAATAATTTGGTCTGAGCAAATAGGTTTCGTTATTTCAGGATATTCATTTAACAATTTTTCATAATCATTTTCACCAAGAACAGTTTTAATTGAAATAATGTCAGCAGTTTTAAAAATACAATGAGAATTTAAATTAGTATTAATATCATTTAGACAACGTTTTCTAATATTAGGTTTTAGATTAAAATAGTATAAAAAATCTGCACCTATAATATGATTAGTTATATCACAAATATAAAATGGAAAATTAAACTTTCGTCTAAGACCGAAGTCTACAGTTAACAATTTCTTACCGTATACTTTTATAATGGTATTGTTCGCAGCTTTAAAGGTCTGTATCGGAGAAAGAGTTTTTTCTTCTTTATTTGCTGGAATGATTGAGCAGTCACTTCCGGTATCCACTAGAAATTGTTTGTTAGATTGTCTATCTCTAATAAAAAAGGCGACAATTTGTTGGAGGCAAGATGTTAGTCGCACTCACTCTTGCCTTTCTTGGTTTTTCTGGTAGATGCAGGGTTTGACACACTTTCTAGCATCCGATTTAAATTTTCGATGATAGAAACACATTTTGGAGTTTCGATGCGGAGATGAGGATTGGCTTTGGTGATTACGAAATTGTACATAGTTCCGGTTGCGAGACCTACTGCGTGTCCGCAATGCTGCTACTTCTTTTCGTAGTGCTTTAACTTCTTCTAAAAGCTCAAAGGTGCATTGTTGATTTGAAGAAACTTCGTTAACTTCACTTGAAGTTGACACTTCCATTACTTTATCTGCAATTTCAGCAGCTCTTGTTGCATTCAGTGAAGGGATTGCAGCCAATATTGACTGAACATGCTACGGCAGCTGATTTAGAAATAATTCCAAAAGTAGGGAATCTGAGATTTCGTGAGATTCAGCTCTTCTCTGCATAGTGCGCAAGAGTTCGCTAGGCTTTCGATCTCCTAGTTGCTCTCCGGAGAGTAAACGTCGAATTTCCTGGGACTTTGTTTCTCCGCAGCGTGCAATAATTTCTTCTTTCAGCTTTTTGAAAGGATCGTCTGCGTCAAGAGTTATAATGACGTCCCTTACAACTGCGGCTACTTCGGGAGGAAGGTGGGCGAGGCAGTAGTTAAACTTTGTTTTGCTCTCTGTAATCGGCTTCGGTGTCGCAAGCTGGAAAGTTGCTTCGACCATATGGAACCACAGGTGTGGATCGGAGATATTGAAGATGGGAATTTTTACTGCAGACGATTCCGCCATAGTTGCAGTTTCCTATTAATCCAAGACTAATACAAGAAGCAAACAGGAAAGATGAAAATAAAAGTTGCTTGTATCGTCAGACGTCCGGGTCACCATTGAAGTAAGCGAAGATAGCTCCTTTTTAATACTAATATTTATTGAACATATTTACAATATATACAAGTAGGGTTGAATTACAAGAAACATCACCACAGCAGGTGATGGGAGAGATAATGGCAGGCTATATATATTTATACAATTCTAAGAATATGATGACGTCAGAACTCTTAATTCAGTTCACTTCAAAAATAAGTGAAAACACAATTGATTAAAGACAAACAGATAATAAAATGAAATACACTTGATTTTACGATGAGCGGCGAACCCATCACCACAAGTTGTTCAATTTCAGTACGCGTATCGGATTCTAAATGAGATAAATCAACATGGGTGTAAACTATATTTATATTATATAAACAATAATCTGTATTTTCAATAAACGCATTTTTAATCTCCTCATTTTCCGTATTAGAGGAATTAAAATCGTTTGTTTCTGTTTCGACAAACGAGAACATAATGGGTTCGTTTTTTACATCGTTTTTTTACATCGATGTGACGCAGCGATCACATGTTTGGGCAGTATCCGCTTTCCTATTAGACGCAAACGTCATCGAATAAGACTCATTTATTTGTTTTACTAATAAATTTTGATCGGGAGTATTTTTGCATTCGCATAATAAATTTGCGGTTTCATTTTGAGAAGAGAGTGATTCATTATTCCCAAAAAAAAAAGCTCTGCTGACTTTGATTTAATTGACGCCATGTTATCATATTACCATCAGATCTATTTTTAGAAACTGGCGGAGAAAAATGATCGTTTTCCGAATTGGAAACGAAAGAATTAATTTGATTTTCTTTTTTAGACATTGAGTTTAAATCGAAGGTATTTTGTTGTTCGTTTTTTATGTAAAAGAAATTTAGTTTTAGAATAAGGAGAAATCATATTTTCTTTTGGAATTCGATCATATTCTCTTTTTGCTTCGTTAAAATTATCCAAAATATTTGGGGGAATTACTAAATCACAATAAAGATTTTTGCGAACAGCTGCGGTTACTGTTATGATGGGATTTCCGCGAAAACTTGGAAGCGCTAATTTTATTCCTCAAAGTTCAGCTTGTACTTCATTTCCGAACGCACAAGTTAATTGAACAGTTCCGACACTTTTTGTTTTGGAGGGAATTAAATGATCTCGGACGCATATAATATTAGCTCCAGACAGTGGCGTGCGCAGAATTTTTTCAAGGGGTTGTTCCTAATTTTCAAAAACTACTAAAAGAAGTTCGAGTATGTAATAAAGAACTATTATTTTCCTAATTTAGACAGCTAGACAATTTTGACTTTTTATTTAGACAACATTGTTTAGTTAAATTTTGATTTGATTTTTTAAGTTTAAAGTTTAAGAACATAATTTTTTTTTTATAATAAGAGGTAAAATATTTTATTTTTTATTAAAAAGCAGGAATTAATCAAGCCACAAAAAACTACTCATAATGTAACAGCTACCTAAATAATAATCGTATGAATGTGAATGTTCTATAGAAAACCAATAAATTTGACCAAAAAATAAGGAAAAATAACTTACCAACAAATAGGGAATTAAACCAATATACAAACACGCTAAAAATTTATTTATTTATACAGTAATATCCAAACGACGGTTTTTTTTTTAAATGTCTTCTACAGCTGGGGTAAATTTTCTATGAATGTTTAAGAGCGCCAATCCATTCATTCTATTATTACCCGTTGAATTGCGTAAATAAGTCTTTAAACGGCGTAAAGTCAAAAAGGATCTTTCGTTTGCACTCGTTGAAACAGGTAGAACGACCAATATTTCTAGGAGTTTGAAAATGTTTGGTGTTATATCTTTATTGCACATTCCAAGAGCATCCGCCGCAGTTTTTGGAACACTACCTCCGTCTTCACTATTCCTGTATAATCTTTTATATCAGAATTTTAGTTCAGACTTAAGGCTTTCTTTACAGGTATCCAAATCTTGAGCGTAAAATTCCACTAGTGCTTCAAAAGCCTTTATGTTGGCAAATGAAAGGATCGGCAGGAAGAAGGTGCTGAAATCCTTTCAAAATATCACGATGTGATACAAATCTTAAGTCTAATTGTGTTATAAAATTTTCTATAAATGGAATAAATACACTAACTCTGAAATATGTTTCGGGTGACGATGAGGGAAAATTAGCGCGATTTTTCTGTCGTCCCGTTACTCTAGGGATTTGTATGGAAGATCCAATGCTTGTTAGCATAAGAGAAGAAGAGCTGAATATTTCAGAAAATGTTTCAGTGGCATTTTCACGCATTATTTTTAGTTCTTTACTAACATCTTCTGCGAGACTCACTGCCTCTATCAAATCTATACTTGTTTTTTGTAGGTATCTACAAAGATGGATTGTTATGGTGAAAACTTTGCAAATGCACAAAAGAGATATAGCGAACTGGCAATTAGATACTGTGCACAGTAAAGAATTAGCTTGAGTAGCTGATTCCTTATCCTTCCATTCTGATATTTTTTGAAGAGTTTTAACGATCGGCTCGAAAAGTTCCACCACAGCGGTTACTGAGTCGTATCTTTCCATACCACGGGCTGCACATAGCTGTTTAATTTTTTTCCTCTTAGAGCTGGTTTCCATCTCCTCTAATGCTGAAGATAGGACATACTCTCTTTTTGGCGTATTTAAAAAGTCGTATAATGTTTTAATTGTCCCTAAGCAATTTCTAATGCCAGTTATTTCGCATGCATTTGATACGGCCAAATTGAGGCTATGAGCAGAGCAATGCACATAGAGTGCTGATGGGACAATACTTCTTACGTGGGCTTGTACACCATAAATTTTTCCCCTCATTGATGCAGCACTATCGTACCCCTGTCCACGTAACTTTTTTATATCATCTTTCATAGACTGTAATTGATCTAATATTGTTGTTGCTATTGCTTTTCCGGTTAAGTCATGCACTGGAATGAATTGCAAAAACTGTTCGTGATGTAAAAATTTTCTTTATCGACATATCGAACGCATCACGATAATTGCTCTATATTATTGCTATTGCTCTGCAAATATGGAAAAGCTAGTTGCATCGATAATCTTGCTGACTAGTTTTTGCAGGATTAAAATATTACAAACCTCAATAACTATGTTCTGAAATCGAGGGCTGGTATACTGAGCATTTTTTCTGCTTGACTCTAGAATGCTCTTAAGAGTCGAATCGTTCTTACTCCGGAAACGAAGCAATTCCCGAAAATTTCCGTCGTTCTCTTCACCTGGTTGTTCAGCAATTATTCCCGAATCCTTATGTCCCCTTAGAGAGAGACCTTGATTTTCACAAAATAAGATTGTTTCAATGATTGGAGTAATTTTTTTTCTATTTTCTAATTTTCTTCTGCTTGCTGCACAGTCAACTTGTTCATCCACAGATTTCATCTCTCCAAGTAAAATATCGTTTAATGTCCCAGCAGTTTCGATCGATTTTTTGTTATAAAGACATTTGTTGGATTGAAGGTAGTTGTGATAGCTTTTAGCTAATTGTTTACATAATTATTATGTTGGGCTCTTTTTTTTTCTTTTTATCTATGGGCATTTAGAGTTATATTTTTTTTTCTAATATATTTTATAATTTTAATATAATTAAATCAGCTTTTTTTTTAAAACAATTATTCACTTAACAACCGTTACTAGTTAGCTTAATTCGATAGATGGCACCACCACGGTTTACCGATCTCACGTACCTAGATACGTCGTGGAGGAAGGAACCAATGAAAAAGCAGAAGGAGGAGCTAAGTGGTGGCGTCGACACTGTAGATCGCCATTTTATTCATTCTAGTGATTTTTTTTCCAATTGTAGGTAGCTGACTGATTTCGCCATTTTTATTTTGGCTTAGGCCTCCCCGGGGATGGATCCGAAGCGCGTCGATGAATCGATAAGTTTATTTTAAAAACTTAAATTTTCCTTTTTTTATTTTTTTTAAAATTAGAATATATATTATTTTTTTTTTTATCTAAGCCCAATTTTATTTTAAATGATTGATTAATTTTAATGATTATGTGTGTTAGACCTGAAATGTTAAGTTGCCTGATCCAAATGTTCCCATACTATTTTACTCTAGAAGAAATAAATTTAATTATGTTTAAAATGTAAATCCATCTTAATCTCAATTATTTGGCTTTATCTTATTATTACTGTTTTTACTATAGTTCATCCTTTTTAGCCACGATGTTTCAAGATTTTGTTAGGGCTATCGTTGGTACCGCATAGTACATGTTTAGTAATAATTCCTAATAACTTTCCATATGTTGTATCTCAATTTTAAAATTAACACAACGCAAATTTTTTTTCATTATTCAATAATCTAAATTTCTATTTTTAGTCATTAAATTAAGTTGTACTAACCACTAGTTTAGTTTACTGATACAACATATTTGGTGCCGCGACCAACGCGACACTTACTCACACGCGATCAGATTTAAATGTATAATGAGATTAGTTTGCTTAATTTTGAATAAGAATTTATATGTTTTAGTTGCTAATTTATGTTTATAATTATTTAGGTGTTATTAAAACTTAAAGATGATTTATGATTACGATTATCGTAAAATTTTTCGGCGTCGTTATTAACATGGGCACGTGGCTAGTGCAAACATTTTCTTTAAGAAAATATCTAAATGAATTAACTAAATATTTAGTTTTCGATTCGCGATCGCAACACTCGATACGCCATCTAGCGGGAGACTGTAAATATCGGGCATTAGTTCCCACATAACCATTGGCAATGACGGACGCCATTTTCTTAGCAGCAAATAGGAAGCAAAATTTCCCTAAAGAAAAGGTAAAACTTCTTGAAAAAACTAATCAGAACATGCCAAACATTGAAGCAGTATTTGAGGAACAACTTCTCAATAATTTTTACCTTTCTATTACCAACAACATAACATGATTTCATGATCACTTGCTGTTACAGATGTGTGTATTGCGGTAAAATAATTTTTCTGTCTTCAATTCATTACAAGTTAAAATGAAGTCAACATTGCTTTCGTTATTCCAATGAATAAATGTGTTTCAATGAATTCCATACAGAACTGTAATAGTTATAGAATATTCTTCTTCGTCATAGAAATGTATATATTTCTGTATCTACATAATTCAGAAAACAACAATAAAGAATAATTCGAATTACTTGAAAAAGTATCTTTTGTGCTGATTATAAATAAATTTTTTATCGTTTTCTTGGTAAGTGTTTTTTAGTTTTGAAAGAATTTCAACTAGAATTCAGTTATTCTGTTTTTAAGCTACATATTAAAATTCATATCGAGATCTTACAATTATAAAATTTTGATGTGTAGTATGTTACCTAAAAGTAATGAAGGGATAAACTATGTATATGTTATTTGAGAATAAAGTTTTCAAACAAAGAACATATCATTTTGGAATTCTCCGGACTTATAAATCAGGTAAGTGTAATGATTTTTATAATAAAAAATTTGCTTGTAAATAATTTTTTTTCGTACTTGATGATCGTTCTCTACAAAATGTTTTTTTTACGTCTGATTAAATACTATAAGAATTAAAAAAAAAAAACAATACGAAAGTTTTTATTGAAAAATGAGGAATTTTTAAAATCGTTTTTATCCTAAGAATTCTTTATTTTACGCTTTTTAGTTTATAATTTTTTGATAAAATTGTTGTCAAAATACTTTTTTTGAAAAATTAAATGGTATTATATTATGTGTTTATGTATACTTCTTGCATATTCTAATATTTGAAGTAATATGATTCAGAAAAATATGGAAGAAAAATTCGGTACTTACGTATTAACAACAGCTACAGATTTGGCAGATTTTTAGTGCCGCCAATATACACTTAAAATTTTTGGAAAATATCTTAAAATGAAACACTTTGTTTAAAATCAAAGTAGTCAATCGGATTTCGGTGGAAAATGGGCCGATATAGAGTTTAGCATAGATTCAAAACAAACTTTTCTCTCACCTGATTTATTCTATAGCCATTATGAACTCTAATAAATAAGATTCAAAATGAAATAACATTTCCAAAACGGACGTTTACTAAGATAAAGTTTCATGTTATGGACTTTGGTACATTTTCGTTATATTTCACTCCATAAAATATTTCGCTCTTAAAAAAATAAAATTGCATCTTGTTTTGTTTTTGGCAAGTCCCAAAGACGCATTTTCGTAACACTAAAAAATGGCGACAAAAAAAGAATGGTTCTTTTTTTTCTTTTTGTTTCGTAAGCATTCTTTATTTTAAGTTAAAATTTAAATGGGCCTTTAATTATCATTAAATTTAGTAAAACTATTTCTCAGGCATTAGGTTTGAACTCTTATAAGAATATACCTATTTTTTTCTCTTTATTTACAAATATTTTTCCGATGTGTTCTGGATGTTCCTTCTCTAAAAAAAAAAGTGATACCATTTTGTTTTCGTTTGCATAAGAAAGAAAACAAACATTTTTCTTTTTTAAATTTAATCAGCCACAATAAAGATGGAACGTTACAATGCTACATTAAAGACGTCTCCAGTGTAACTGAATGACTGTTCATATGGAAATCGCAGGGATTCGGCACATACAACAACGCCCCCTATAGTTCGTTGCGATCGCGAAATATGAATAGAGTTGCAATTTAAAATAAATAATTTTAATACTTTAATTTATTGGATCAGTGCAAGCTCGCGTATGCTTTGTCGGGTTTATACGTCTGCGTATATTCCCAAATTGTTCTCTCTTTCAGTTCAGTTCATGTTAAAATTTTTGTATAATATTATTGTGTATGTTTATATATTTTGGGGAAAAAATTATTATTTGATAGATTGGTTTACAGCCCCGCTCAATTAATGTGTTTACATGTAAAAAAATTTTTTTTACTGTTAACGTTTGCAATAAATTACTAAATTATCCTTAGTAAATAATTAAACTAAATACTTTTGATGTATACGTACATCGTTAGAAAAATTTGAGTTATTAGTAAATTAAATAGTTAGGGAAATGATAAGGACTATTTTGAAAATTTTTATTATCACTTTGAATTAAATTGATTAACCATTCAGTTGTTCACCTTACGTTGGTAGAAATTTATTGTTGCTTTATTTGGAGTTTTGATTTTGCGAACATAATGGCAGAACCAGTCCCACCCCAAATTTTGCTAGCTACCAATACTTTAGCTGAATATCTCCAGGTTATTCCAAATTTTAGCGGCTCGGGACCCATCGGTCCTTTTCTTGATGAAATTGCAGATTATTGCGCATGGCAAGACAGGGACAAATTATTGGCGTTAAAATTGAAATTAACGGGTGAGGCGTTAGAGTTTTACAATTCACAAAGGGATTTGAGAAGAAATCAGAATTATTTGGAAGTCGCAGAGGGTTTGCGTACACGTTTTCAAACTACTACATCGATAGCCACGTCAATTACTAGGCTTACTTCAGCATATCAGCTTCCAAATGAGTCCGCTCGACAATTTTTTTCTCGATTAGAGGGATTGTCTTATAATTGCGTTCCAGAAGGCGCAGCTGGTTTTGAAGACTACCGTTTGCAACTCCTATTGTCAACAGCAAAGCAAGGTATTAAAGGCGAAATATTAAGAGGTATTGTTTCGTCTGGAATAAATACATTCGCAGAATTTAAGCAACACGCTATGAATTTCGAGGAAACTTTGGCGATCGCTCGCCCAGTAGATATCGTCAATGCATTGAGACCTCAAGAACAGGGAGAAATAATAGAGCTTCAAAGGCAAATTGATGATTTAAAAGAAAAATTAAGAGAATGCCAACTGCGAGAGGACTCACGTGATAACAGAACCCGTCATATTGACGACCGACGCGAAAGGAGAAATAACGAACGAAGCCACAACCGTACGCAAATTAAAGAATGTTTTAGATGTGGTGACAGGGGGCATCTACGAAGAGATTGTAAAACATTAATGTGTAATTATTGCAAAAAACGTAATCATACCGAAGATAGGTGTTTCAAAAAGAACCGGATTTTAAACTAATTGGGAGTGAGAAGTCACAGGTGCACGTTTCTCCAAAGGAGCCCCTCATTGTACCAACCTTAACTATTAATACAACACGTTACCATTCAGTCTTTTTACCAACAATTAATATTAATGTTAATAAAACAGATTTCCCAGTTTTATTAGACAGTGGCTCATCACTAAACATAATTTCGGAAGAAATTTTACCCACCTTAAACTGTAAGTTAAATGTTGAAAAATGTAATCTAAACGTCCAAAATTTTTCAGGGACAGGTGTTAAAATAAACAAACAAGTACTCATTAGATTTCGTATCAAAGGTAACGAATTTAAAAAAATTTTCTATGTTACTCCTCGCTTGGGTTCATCTGATTATTATGCTATTTTAGGGACTCCATTTTTGAGCAAAAATAAATTTAATTTAAATTTCGATACTCAAACTCTAACAAATCAAAACGTAGCCATAAACTTCTTAAGCCTTAATAATACTCTTGATTCCTGTAATGTATGTGTAGAAGACAAACAAATCAATCTTTATGCAAAAAGTAAATATATCATTCCTCCAAATTCTGAATCTGTAATTTTTGTAAAGCCTAGATGTAAAGTTAAAATTCATTCAGATGAAGTATTTATTTAACCTAATATGAAATTTTTAAGTAATGGATTATTAATAGGTAGATCAGTTAACACTAAATTAAAAGAAAATACGTATCCAATTTCGGTAATTAATATTAATGAGGATCCTTATCACATAAATAAATTGAGTTACCTGGCTTTTATGGAATGTATAGAAAACGCACCTAAGCTAAATTGTAATGTAATCGAACAAACATTAGAGGATTTTGACTTTTGTGGGGGTGATATTAAATTGGATCATTTAGATGCTGATAAGCAGGAAGTTTTTAAAAAATTTTTGGAAAGTTATGAAGATTTGTTTGCCACGGGTATTAGAGATCTTAATGGGTGCGATACATTGTATCATAAAGTAGACTTAACCGATGATGTACCAGTCAGGCAAAAACATTACAAAACAGCACATCACCTTAAAGGTGAATTGGATCGTCAAATAAATGAGCTTTTAGACTATAATATAATAAAGAAAAGCACTTCCCCATATGCAGCTCCAGTAATTTTGGTAAAAAAGAAAGATGGCAGTTATCGTTTATGTACAGATTTTCGAAAACTTAATATCAAAACTCAACCAGACTCTTTTCCGATTCCAAACATCACTGAACTCGTAGACAATTTGTCAGGTTCTTACCTCTTTACGACCCTAGATTTATGTGCTGGTTTTTATCAAATGAAAATTAACCCTAAAGATACCTATAAGACAGCTTTCGCTACAGATACTGGACTCTACGAGTGGAATCGCGTACCTTTTGGCCTTAGAAACTCCCCAAATTCTTTTCAGCGCCTAATGGGAATCGTCTTAGCAGGCCTTAAGCCTTGTCAAATTGCAGTCTATCTGGACGACATTATAATAGCATCTAAAAATGATATAAACGAACATATAAATAAATTAAAATTGGTTTTTGATAGGCTCAGACAACATAATTTAAAATTGAAACCTAGTAAATGTAAATTCCTTATGACCAGTATTAAGTATTTAGGATTTCAAGTAACTGATGGTAAAGTTTTCCCTGATGACTCTAACGTATCAACAATTGATAAATTTAAAATTCCAGACAATAAAACCAAAGTTAAGTCATTTTTAGGTCTAATTGGTTTTTATCGAAGATTCATTCCAAATTTTGCACAAGTAGCCCTTCCTTTAACTAAATTGACAAAAGAAAGCACGAAATTTGATTTTAGTGAAGATGCTTTAAATGCATTTAATAAACTTAAATGTTACCTTAAAAATTATCCATGCCTATATTTACCGAATTTTGAGAAGGAATTTGTATTAAGTACGGATGCATCAAAATATGCTTTGGGCGCTGTTTTGAGCCAATACGACGAAAACAAATTTTTGCACCCTATCGCATATGCCAGCAGAAAACTGAAAGACCCTGAAGTTAGGTATTCCACAGTCGAGAAGGAATTATTAGGAGTCGTCTTTGGTGTTTCTTACTTTAAACAATATCTCTTGGGAAAGAAATTTACTATTTTTTTGTGACCAGGCTAGTTTGTCCCACACCCTTAAATTAAAGGACCCAACATCTCGAATAGCACGGTGGGTAATGACGTTACAACAGTACGACCATATAATAGTCCATAAACCAGGCAAATTAAACATAACAGCAGATTATTTGTCTCGTGGCGTAGAACAAATAAATAACATTAATATCACTTCGATTCAACCGGTTTTGTTAGACAAAATTAAACTAGGACAACAGTCTTATTCCCTTTTTGCACTAAAATTGTGAATGAAATCAACAGTAATTCCGACATGTCTCATCATAAATTAAAGTTCTTTATTGAAAATGAAATTCTTTACTGTTCAAATGCAAATTATGAGGCAAAAAGTAAATTAGTTATCCCAATATCAATAACTCCTGAAATCTTAGCTTTATGTCATGATTCGCCAACTGTAAACCACCAAGGATTTTGTAAAACCTTACGTAGAATTAAATCGTGTTATTATTGGAAAGGAATGTATTCACAAATTGCAAATTATGTCAAATCGTGTAACTCCTGTAATAGTAGAAGAGCGCATATACCATCTAAATTAGCTCCACTTCAGCGAATGCCGATTGCATCTTTACCAATGCAATATATAGCCATAGACGCAATGGGACCTTTTCCTGTAACCTACGATGGAAATAAGTTTATATTGGTTATATCAGATTATTTCACACGTTGGCCCGAAGCTTACTCCACGCCAAATATTAAAAGTGAGACTGTATCAAGGGTTTTAGAACAATTCATCACCCGACACGGTGTTCCTAAACATCTGATTTCCGACAGAGGTTCAAATTTCTTATCGAACTCGATTTCAAGTGTATATAAAAAGCTAGGAATAAGTAAACACTCAACTAGCGCGTATCATCCGCAAACAGACGGAGTAGTGGAGAAATTAAACATCATTCATTGTCAATGAAACACACAATGATTGGGACAGACACTTAGATTTCGCTTTAATGGCTCATAGGTCAGCTACTCATGCCACAACCGGGTTCTCGCCTTCTCAATTTCTTTATGGTCGCGAAATTAACTTACCTCATCAAATTTTAACCGAGGATCAAAAATTTTCCTATGCAGAAATTAAAGATTACACTCACGATTTAACCGTACGTTTAAAAAAATCGTTTGATATAGTGAAAAGAAATTTAGTAACAGCGGCCGAAAAACAAGAAAAATATAGGGAAAAATCAGCAAAAGTTAAGGATATTAAAGTTAACGATTTAGTGTTTCTCCACGAACCTCTCACTATACCATCTCTGTCACGTAAGTTGTCAAAACCCAATATAGGACCATTTGTCGTTACTGAAATCTTATCCCCTGTGAATATTAAAATTCAACTACTTAAAAATCCTGATGTAGTTAAGAAGGTACACGTTGATAGGGTTAAACGAGTGGAACAAAGACAGCCAATTAACATTAGACACAAAAATGAAAGTGAGGTTGCACATGAAGATGCTACGGAACGAGAATGTGCACCTGAACAACATGGTCAGCTATTACCCAAAAGTCGTACAAGACGTCTCATTTATCATTTTCCAATTCGACCAGCCCAAAATCATGGTTATAATCTGAGACCCAGAAGATAATTTGATGTGTAATTCTGGCAAGCAGCAATGAATTTTTATTAAAATTTTAAGTATTAAATTGTTAATTGTATTAAATTATTAGGTATTAATTGTTGCATGACAGGTTTTAATTTCGCTGTACCTATTTATAGCGTACAATAAAAAGAAAAGAGAGTAGATAAATAAAATTAATACTAACATTAAATTTAAAGTAAACTCATAGTAATGAAGAAAATTGGCAGTAATTCTAAACTTGTTATTTTTGTTTCATTGTCCAAATGTGACATTTGAATTCTAATTAGATTTCCCTTGTGTTTTCTTGGGTACATCTTTAATGTGATAATGTATTTTGATATCAAATTTTCTTTTCTGAGTCAACTGTATGATTTGAATTTTTTCTTTAAAACAAAAAAGAAAAGAAAAAGGTTAATCTTTTGTTTGATGTATCTTACCTTACTGAAATTTTTCTGAAAGAGAGAGCAATTCGATTTTTGTGTGTATTGTGTTCAAGTATTTTATTTTATTGTTTTGCTACTGGATATTTGGAGTGAGTGTGTGTCACAAACTATTTCTATTACAAGTAACTCGTTAGGTGTTCTATTACTCGACAAGCGTTTCAATTCCTACATGTCGACAAAGTCACCAGCTACCTAAAGACTTTCCATGCAAGCAGCGATTTAAGTTGTAAGAGACTTTTATGCCAAAAGGTTCTGGTGTCAGTCAGTTAACAAAGAGTAGAAACCTCCACTTCAAAAATTTCCTTCCTGTACAGTTCATTGCTTGAAGTGAAGCATAATTAAGCGAGATTCAGGAGTACCATTGAACTCTTGATAATGAAACAGAAAGTCTCCAGGAAGTCTAGGTGAAGCATCGTTAAGCGAGATTCAAGAGTACCTTTGATAATGAAACAGAAAGTCTCCAGGAAGTCTAAGTGACGCATCATTAAGCGAGATTCAAGAGTATCATTTAACTCTTGATAATGAATCAGAAAGTCTCCAGGAAGTCTAAGGAAGCATCGTTGGTGTGAGACGCAAAGACTCGACACGTAAACTACAGAGGTGTTTCAGCCTGATCACCTGATCTCTCTAAAGTTTTACAAAAGTCTATGTTTTGAGACTACCTATATGGCTACCATACCCAGTCGACTGAGGATGATCCCTGCTGGTCGGGTTGATTCTGCCACACAAGCCGTCTTATACTGTGGATGTGTATAGAGGCCAGTCCAAACATCTCAAATTTATGTCCTCAACGAATTAAGCAGTGAGAGAGTCCAGACTATCCTTGTACTGAAAAAGTTTTCTGGTACTGCACAACAGTTGCAATTTGAGTTCCAGTCCTTACCCATTGCAAGTCACACTGACTGAACCAGACACCTGTGCCGATAACGTAAAGAAATTTTCCTGATGAATAATGACTTTTCTTTTAATGAACACTAACCAACCTATACTTGCCACCGATGTATTCTGAAATTGACGCTCACTCATTCCAGTGTCCTCCTTCCTTCCCATATTCCGTTACAATTACCCTTTTACTAAAGGAAGAATTAAATTTGCAAATGAAATTAATTCCTTTGGTTTCTTTTACTCGTTTGAACCGGATATGTTTTTCTCTAATCAAAGAAAAAATCTTCGATTTTTTCTTTTTCCCCTCGCCCCATGGAATGTTGGATTGAAGGTAGTTGTGATAGCTTTTAGCTAATTGTTTACATAATTATTATGTTGGGCTCTTTTTTTTTCCTTTTTATCTATGGGCATTTAGAGTTATATTTTTTTTTCTAATATATTTTATAATTTTAATATAATTAAATCAGCTTTTTTTTTTAACAATTATTCACTTAACAACCGTTACTAGTTAGCTTAATTCGATAGATGGCACCACCACGGTTTACCGATCTCACGTACCTAGATACGTCGTGGAGGAAGGAACCAATGAAAAAGCAGAAGGAGGAGCTAAGTGGTGGCGTCGACACTGTAGATCGCCATTTTATTCATTCTAATGATTTTTTTTCCAATTGTAGGTTGCTGACTGATTTCGCCATTTTTATTTTGGCTTAGGCCTCCCCGGGGATGGATCCGAAGCGCGTCGATGAATCGATAAGTTTATTTTAAAAACTTAAATTTTCCTTTTTTTATTTTTTTTAAAATTAGAATATATATTATTATTTTTTTTATCTAAGCCCAATTTTATTTTAAATGATTGATTAATTTTAATGATTATGTGTGTTAGACCTGAAATGTCAAGCTGCCTGATCCAAATGTTCCCATACTATTTTACTCTAGAAGAAATAAATTTAATTATGTTTAAAATGTAAATCCATCTTAATCTCAATTATTTGGCTTTATCTTATTATTACTGTTTTTACTATAGTTCATCCTTTTTAGCCACGATGCTTCAAGATTTTGTTAGGGCTATCGTTGGTACCGCATAGTACATGTTTAGTAATAATTCCTAATAACTTTCCATATGTTGTATCTCAATTTTAAAATTAACACAACGCAAATTTTTTTTCATTATTCAATAATCTAAATTTCTATTTTTAGTCATTAAATTAAGTTGTACTAACCACTAGTTTAGTTTACCGATACAACACATTTGTCGTGTTCAGAAAATCGCTCTTTTGCTTTTTTCCAGTTGTCAAATTTTACACTGCACAGCTGGCCTAAAGGTTGCTTGCCAGAACCGGCACCACTTGGTGCGAGAAGTACACAAAATTAGCAAAAAGCACCCCCCCCCCTTTACCTCTGAATAAGTAAGCCAGCGATAAAGCCATTTGTACTGAAATTTCAATTTTCTTTCTCCTTTTTAAGGAAAAACAAATGCTGGATTGGGTTCCCAAACATTTTTTAAGTATATCCAGTTTTTTATCCTCGCATGTACTATCTTCTGAAAAAAGTCCAATGTCATATGGGTGGAAAGTAACACTTTGAGGGCCACTTTCACATTCATCAAATTTTGTTATGCTAGAAACGTTTTTTTCAACGAAAGTATCACATCGTGAAGTATCATTCGGTTCAACAGAAAAACTTACATTGGTACTAGACGCTGTCACCTCACTAATTTCAGGTCCTGACTTTTTTTCAAAATAATTATAAATTTTTAAATTCTGGCGTTTTGACATCCTAAAGATCCAAGAACAGCAAACCGAAAGACAAGCTGCTGAGATAACTCTTAGTCTGACTAACTAAGTCCACTGTACTCCGTTCCCCCTTTTATATAATTTTTCACCCACCGCATCTCCAAAATTCTTGAATTGTCTCAAAGACGACAGAACGTCTAGGATTCCGGAATCATCGCGTAAAGACCTCGCGAATGCCAGCCAATCTCGAAAAGTATCGCGACTGGCAGGACAGAAAGGAACCAGCGATCGGGGCTCGCCCATGCAGTATCACGTGAAATTGGTTTCATAAGTACAACCCTATTACAGTAAATGTTTTTTGAGTATTCTGAGAAATACCGTGAGAAAAAAAAGTAGGCATAAGGCAAATAAAAATATATAGTCTTAAAAAATAATAGCCCACATAATTTATTACTAAAATTTTTATTTTTGCCATTTTGTCTCAGCTCAAGGGGGGTGTTTAAAACCCTAAACTCCCCCGCCTTTGGCTCCAGAATCTAGTAATGATTTAACTAGTTTATCATTAACGGAAATATTTTCATGTCTTAAAAAATAATAGCCCGCATAATTTATTACTAAAATTTTTATTTTTGCCATTTTGTCTGAGCTCAAGGGGGGTGTTTAAACCCCTAAACTCCCCCGCCTCTAGCTCCAGAATCTAGTAATGATTTAATTAGTTTATCATTAACGAAAATATTTTCATATTGTAATTCATGCTTAGATTCATTAAATATTTTAGCTTCGACTGTGCAAACAGGGTCTCGGTTTGTATTAAATCTGCGATTTGAATTAGTATCGTTTCTGTGAAAGCTTTCACGCGGATTATTTCGTGGTTGGTAATCTGTAGATTTCTCATATGAATTATGATTAAAGCTTTGAAATGAGTTATTTTTTTTGCTTGTGGTCGAACGGTTGTTGACGGTAGTATTTTATATTTTATTTCGGCATAAGATTTCCGTTTCGAAACAAAATATACTTCGCATTCTTTCGCGAGTGCAGTTGGTTTAAACCAAGTTTCGTTTTGGCGTATCATCACAATATGTTGTTGCGTTTCACGATCGAGGGTAGAAAACAATTTATCGGCAGTCATTAATTCGCACAAGCTTTCAAAATCATTAACGTTACAAAGGTTGCAATAGTATTCAAAAGCGCTTGTCAATCTTGACGAAAATTGTACGTGTGATTCATTAGGTAATCGTTGAGCTCTTCGGAAATTGATCAAGAATTCCTGAGGCGTTGGCAGAAATTCTCGTAATATAATATTTCTTACTTTTTCGTAATCTTGGAGTTCGTTCTCCGAAATGTAAAGTAAAATACTATTCGCTTTTTCACCTAGAATATTAATTAATATTTCCGATTTGAATTCTGGCGGAACATTTTTGTATGTAAACGGGCGCGGGGGCGTAAGCAAGGGAGGGGTTTAGGGGTTTGAACACCCCCCTTGAGCTCAGACAAAATTATGCGGGCTATTATTTTTTTAAGACTATATATTTTTATTTGCCTTATGCCTACTTTTATTTCTCAGAATACTGAAAAAAACATCTATATATATATATTTCTCTTACACGGCACCAAAAAAAAGCCTCATTACAACTCCCCGAATGGCAACGTTAGAAAATCGACCAATGATTGCATCTAAAAATGTCACATGCCAAATCCAGCTGAGGTGGCTCAACATATAGCGCTTTTAAAAACGGAAACAATAACCAGAGTGAGCATTATCAGGTTGTTCAATTCAGCTGCGGCAAAAATAAAAATAAACAACTTAAAAAATAAAAATGATGTTGCCAGCTATAGAATTTTTTGATAGTTAACTTAGCAACATAAATCAAAATGATATAGAAGCGCAACTAGATCAAAATTATGATACCTGAGCGCTTGACGTAACAAATCCTTCAATTCTATAAGTGTTGTATCGCCAAATGCCCAAATTAACAATTGTGTTTTTAAAGAAATTCTCTCTATAAAGTATACAAAAGCTAGACGTTAAGAACGTATCCAAGGAGCGAGCATTTGGATTGCGAAGCAATCCGAAATGAACTGCGAAAGCAGTTCCGGGGGTTGGCAAGCGCCAGCGAGCAGGGGGCGAAGCCTCCTAGTTTACTATAATAGGGTTGTACTTTTGAAACCAAATTCACGTGATACTGTTACGGGCGAGCCCGGATCACTGGTTTCTTTCTGTCCTGCCTGTCGCGATAGTTTTCAAGACTGGCTGGCATTCACGAGGTCTTTACGCGATGATTCTGGAATTCTAGACGTTCTGACGTCTTTGAGACAATTCGAGAATTTTGGACATCCCTATTGGAAAAAATTCCCGGTATAAAAATTTTTATACCGGCTTATGAAACACCGGTTCCGGTATGATACTGGATCCGGTATTATACCGGACCCAGTATCATACTGGAACCGGTGTTTCATAAGCCGGTATCAAATGGATCCCGGTATGATACCGGAACCAGTATCATATCGGAACCGGTGTTTCATAAGCCGGTATCAAATGGATCCCGGTATGATACCGGAACCGGTGTTTCTTAAGCCGGTATAAAATTTATTCCAGTATGATACCGGAACCAGTATCATACCGGGAGCGGTGTTTCATAAGCCGGTATAAAATTTATTCCGGTATGATACCGGAACCAGTAACATACCGGGACCGGTGTTTCATAAGCCGGTATGATACAGGAACCCAGTATACTGGGATGGTGTAACGGTTTATTTTTAACACAAGTATAGTGAGGTACTACAATTTGATACAGGAAGGTTAGTAAACTGCTCTGAATTAGAAAATAAAACATTAATACAATTGTGTAAATAAATAAAGTCACCTGATTTATACAGGGAAATAAAACACTGACCTCAATTCACACTTTGTCAAAAGCTATAGCTTGCATTATGTTTATAAAAATCAAATAAACTGTTTTATTTTTTAAACTTTTTCACAGTTAATGAAATTTTTTTAACAATTAATTAATATATTAGAAATAATTGTCAATAATATTTGAATCTAAAATAATACACGAAAAATGTTTTGCAGCAACATTAGAAAAGTGTAAATGCATTCTTCATATTTTATGAAAATTGATTGAGGATTAGAAATATTATGTAATGAATAGCCAAAAACCAGACTAAAATAAGTCAAAATCTTAATTTTTAACTTTTTTTAAATATCTTTTGAACTGACAAAATAAATTTTAATAATTAAGCCACGGAAATGTTTGACAAATGCAAATACACATGCACAAAAAGGAGACCATGTTAAGTGTATATATCTATAGATATTAATTTAAACAATCTAATTATAAAATTATGATTTCATTTAAATCAATTAATTTTGGTTTATATTTAAGTAATTGATAAATAAAATGGAATACAAATAGCACATATACCAAATAATGTTTGAAATGCCGCCAAAAATATTTGAAATCAATCTAATTTGACATTGTTCATTTACTTTGAAATCGGACATTGTAAAATATAATTATATAGTTATGTTACATCTTGACCAATGTACTTGCTTGCTACTATAGATTTAAATACAAACCATTTTAATTTTAGATATATTTGATATTTAAATTATAGTTAACTTTAATCATTAAAACATAATAGTGGTTAGAGTAGTAATAATAGCTACAAATAAAAGCTCAAATGACACAAGTTATTAACTAATATAAATAAAAAATTTGAATTATTTTACTCTGTCATTCTATTGACATTTTTCTTAAGATTCCTTGACTTAAAACACAATTTGTTATACCCATTTTCTATTTGAAGTATTTAATTTTTATGATAATTTACTTATCACGTAATATCTGAAAATTAAATTAGGAAAAAAAGTTATCGCCTGCAAAAATTAAATCTCAAGAGCGAATTATTTATATAGTGACACAAGTTCATTAAGCATAAATTTTCAAAGGCTTTTCTTATTTCGCAATTGGTGTGAACTCAACAAGATATAATTAATATAATAATAAATATATATACTGAATAAAAACACACTACACAATATTAAAACTTTTAAACATTGAATATGACATAATTTAAACTCTGTCTTCAATAAGATATAAGAATTACACAATTACTAAATTGATATAAACATTACCATAACAGCCTAAAAAATATTAATCTTTTTATAATCAAATGAAATCAAATTTGTCATATTATAGTAGTTCCTATGACGTGAAGCGACTGAAAAGCACTTTTACAGTACACTTGTGTGCAAATTCAAAAATATAGCTTTCAAAAAGTTGATTGATTCGCATAGTTTAAATATGATATCTCTCCCTTGTTGTGATTCACTTTTATTTTCCACAAACAGATCCGTCGCTTGCAGGCCTTAGCTGTGTCAAACATGCACTTTCTAACAGTCAATTTTCAAGTCTCTTCGACGTCACCTAACCATCTATTTGGAGGTTGTTCAGGATCCCTCAGACTTTTCTTTAATGTCTATCTCTTAGAATTATCTTTCTAACTTCTCCAAATAAGAGCCAGCAACAATGTTTCCATTTAGAGCTCCTAATATAAACAAAATTTGAATTAACAGAATGTGTAGACTAAACAACAATTTCAAAAAATCTCATTTTTAACATTGTATGCCTTATCTTTCAATATTATGCTTTATATGTTTATGCTAAATTTTAGATTACAATGTTGATTAAGTCAATATTTCAGATTGCAGTGTTAATTCCATTAGACATTTTTGACATTTGTATACTCTCCTAACTATTAAATTGACAACAAAAATTATTAAATGAATAAAAATAGTAAAGAATTTTTAAAAGCTTTCAACTGTTTTCACATCATATTAATAAATAAATAGACAATGAAAAATGCTATAAATGACAGTTAATTAAGGTTATATTAACTAAAAGCTTAATTATGTTAAATTTTTCATATGATTATGATAAATTTTACCATGACACAAATAGGATGCATAGATTTTTCAGCTCATATGACTTGATTAAAATTGGTAAAGCATTATGCTTATTATTTCTTTTTAATAATAATATTTATATCAATAGGGCACTACATTTACTCCAATTTTTAATTAACTTTTATGCATTTTAAAAACTCAGAAACTAGCTGTTAGAGATGTAAATAACTTAGACAAAGACCCAGAATGCCAAAAAAACAGATTTCATATATTCAATTCTTACAAAATTAAAATGAAATGTGTATGCGTATTAATAAGATTACGAATATTCAGGGAACTGTTCAATCATACATTTTTTTAAAAAATCCATTGTCTACAGTAACATATGCAACACTTACAAAAAGTTAGACTCAATATTCAATCTTATTATTAAGATCTTGAAACATAACACCCTAGAAATTTGATACTATTTTAATAAGATTAAATTAAACCTTACTTTGGTTCAAAATAAGTATATACAGTTACAGTTAAATATGATCTAAAATTTCAAACAATGTATGATGTTAATTTACAGATCAGCTATTGTAATACACAGACTGTAAATAAATAAAAGATTAAAATAAATTATTTATAATTAAGAATAAACAATTATCTAAATTATATAGTCTAATTTATGCAGTAAAAAAATTTTTCAGAATAACTATTAAGTATGAGAAATACAATTGCAATTACTACTTATTTTTCAATTAGTATACCAATCAATTATAAATTTACTCAATATTTCAACTGGCTAATTGAAACTTAGATCAACACGACAATAGTAAGAAAAAATGATAGTCCACCAAAATTTTATTATTTTTGTAATTTGAGAGAGATTTCTAATAAAGGGAAGTTAATGTCTAACATAGGTATCATAGGCTCATACTACCCACTTCTTGTTGACAACACAAAAGAATTCACAAACGCCCACATCATGAAAGCACATTACCAACCAACTTTTTAGAGTGATTCAATGCAAAAATTTAAGTATGGATGATCTGAAGTAACTTTTGACCATTTTAGTTTCAGTAAAATAATTTTTAAACAGTTCAGCCTCGTCAAAAGGTTAACACTTAAATTCATTATCATGCAAAGCATATTTAAGTCTTTAAACAAATAAAATTTGAACGTAAAGCTAAAAATTGAACTATTCAGTGGCTGAACTCAGAAGTAAAAATATTGAAACATTTAAATTTGCATATATTTTTTATATTCATTAAAATCTAAGAAGCATTCAGTTCTATTTTATAATTAATTTGTAACTACAATATGAAAACTTACAAAAAGGTTTCACTAATTCAATTTATTAACAAACTGAATATCTTTATATACACCGTATCACTTTTATGCACCGTATCACTTTTAAGATAAGAATATAATGAATTCAGGACTGCAAACTACTATGTTTTTTGCAAAATGTTTTATTGATATAGATAACTAAAACTTTCAGAATTCTGGGAGTTTTGCAAACATCTTAAAAACATCACCGCCACTTTCGGGTCGGCCCACCTCCTGGAGAAATTAAAATAAAAACATGAAAGAACAGGACCAATTTAAAGAGTATAACTTGTAGCCATCCCAGGCAAATCTCTACTAGTTTTTCTTTTTTAAATAATAAATAAATTTTGTAAGCTTAAAATCTTTTAGGCATCTTGACAGTTGTAGCTGGTGCAATGGATCCTGACACTGAAATATCCCTAAATGTAGATTTATAAAAGATAAAATAACTATCGAATTTTTAAAAAAAAATTCTATAATAGTTTGCATGTTGAATGTGTCAAGAACTAGAAAAACATACCTCTATTGAAATAAAAATGAAATATGCTGTTTTCCAAATCATTTCTGAAAAAAAAAATTGATTTAGAAATTATACAACTACAAAATATATGTACGCTATTAACTAGGTAGTATTATCAAACTTTTAAGTATCAACTGCTTTGTTTTTAAAATGATATTTTAGTTTTACTGAAACTTCAGGGTACCAACAGTTAATAAAATATCATTAAAACTAAATGCTTTAAAATTTTTAAAATAAAATTAAACATTAAAAATAACAAAAGAATTTGAGATTAACACTTTAATATATAATGCGAAGTTTACAAATATTATATACAACTAAATAAATAATTAATTTGTTAATAACGGTGATATTAGTGAGAATTTATGTAAAAAACATGTGGACAAAGCGATTCAATCAAAGTTTCATTAAGAAACCCAGGAAAAAAACATTAAAAATACTTTCTTCTCATGCAATGAAGTCTATATATCGTTACCCTTGTAAGGGAAGGTTTTCTATCTTCCTACAATGTGCGATTTTGGATAAATAAAAACGAAGTAAATTGGAGACATCACAACATTTAATATATACAGTTACTTACAAGTTAATATAAATATATACATCCATTAATACTTTTACATCCCAATCTCTGGAACGCCATGATAGTAATTCAGTTGTCTTAGCAACGCGTTGTTTTCTTTTTTATAAAACTAAATTTAAGTGCTTGTTATGTTATTGCTCTTGCGCACCACAGCACTCCCCCCCTAGTGAGTTACTCGAACGATGAAGAACCTCATGTGTAACGTGCTGGAATGCGCACTGTACGTCCAGATCTAGTCACTTGGGGTGGAATAACAAGCTTCACTCTTTTGTTTCCGTTGCCTTGCTCTGTAGCAGCTTTAGAAATTGTAGACGATGAAATAGGCCTAAAATTCTTTTCGACCAGTAAAGGTGTTTCTGAAGTTTTTTCAAATTCTGTAGAAATGTCCGAAAAATAGGGCTTTATTCTATCTATAGATACATTAACTTCTTTTTGCTTCATTTTAACAGTGAAAATTTTGTCGGTTCTCTTTAAAACTTTATATGGTCCATGATATGGTTGTTGCAAACTATGTCGAGCATTGTCAGTACGGACAAATACGTGTGAGCAAGTTTTTAAATCCTTGAATATAAATGGTTTCTGCTTCGAGTGATGACGAAATGGGACGGGTTTTAATTTTTCCATGGTGCTTTTTAAATTCTGAATGAAATCTGATTGCGCTTCAATGTTTGAATTTTCAAAAAAATCATAAGGTAGTTTTATACTTTCACCATACAAGAGTTCTGCTGGGGTGGCTTGACAGTCATCTCGCAAGGTATGCGTAAACCAAGTAGAATAATCGGAAGTGACTTTGTCCAGCTTGGATTTTCATGGCACATTATGCTTGCTTTCAAAGTACGATGCCAACGTTCTACACAGCCATTAGCTTGTGGGTGATATGCAGTAGTTCTATTTCTTTTAAAACCAAGTAATTTTGAAAGTTCTTGGAACAATTGAGACTCAAATTGCGCACCCTGATCAGTTGTAATTACGCTTGGAATACCATAACGAGCTATCCAATTTTTCAATAAAGCATCAGAAACTGTCTCTGCTCGAATATCAGGTAAAGGAATGGCTTCTGCCCATCGCGTGTAGCGATCAATTATCGTAAGGCAATAACGAAATCCTTCTGATGATGGCAAAGGTCCAATCAGGTCTAGATTAATTTCTTGAAATCGTTGACCAACTATAGGATATTCTTGTAATGGAGAGTGATTATGTTTAGTAATTTTGGATTTCTGGCATTTCAAACAACTTTTGGTCTAATCGTGAATGTCTTTGTTTATTGATGGCCAAATAAATTTTGATGTAACTAATCGAACAGTCGCTTTAATTCCAGGATGTGAGAGATTGTGAACACTTTTGAATACTAATTTTCGAAAGTTAATTGGAATAAATGGTCTTTTAATTTTTGTGGTAATATCGCAATATAATGAATGATTAGAGCCAAAAATAGGAACTAGCTCAAATTTCAAAGAAGAGTTTTGAGATTTCATTAAATCTTTTAACTCATCGTCAATTTCTTGAGCTTTGGCTAAAGATTCAAAGTCAATTTCAGAAGTAATTCTTATTTCTTCCAATATTGATAGAGCGTCTGCGACCATGTTATCTTTTCCTGAAATGTGTTGAATTTCTAATGTGAATTGGCTAATGTACTCCAAATGTCTTTGTTGTCGGGGTGATGCTTTCTCCAAGTTTTGCCGGAAAGCGTATACCAGCGGCTTGTGATCAGTGAATAACGTAAATTCTCGACCCTCCAACAAATATCGGAAATGCTTAATAGACGAATATGCAGCTAGCAGTTCCCGATCATAGGTACTATAATTCTTTTGTGTAGGTGTTAGCCGAACAGAAAAGAAACCTAGCGGTTGCCAATCATTATTGACGAGTTGTTGCACCACTCCACCTATCGCTAAATTGGAAGCGTCTACCATAAGGGCAAGTTTAGCAGATGGCACTGGGTGAGACAGAATTGCTGCAGATTTTAACAATTCTTTGGATCTCGTAAAAGCATTTGAAGCTTCGTCTGACCATTCGATAGTTCGATTATCATTCTTTTTGCTGTTTTTTAAATAATCATATAAGCATGCTTGGTGTTGAGCTGCTTGTGGAATAAATCTTCTGTAGAAATTTGTAATTCCTAAAAATCTTCTAAGTTGTTTGAGTGTTTTGGGTTTGTTGAAATCTTCAATGACTTTGACTTTTTCTTCTGTCAGGTGAATTCCTTTTAGAGAAACAGTGTGGCCGACAAAATTCACCTCAGGCTTAGCGAAGTTGCATTTACTGAGATTTAATGTTAATCCAAATTGTTGCAATCTCTCAAAAACTGTGCTGAGATGTTGTAAATGTTTAGAGCGCGATGCAATTAGTATGTCATCCAGATAGACGAAACAAAATTCTAGGCCACGTAGAACGGCGTGCATGAATCTCTGGAATGTCTGCGCTGCGTTACAAAGTCCGAAAGTCATCAAAGGAAATTCGAACAGTCCGAATGGCGTACTAATAGCTGTTTTTTCTATATCTGTTGGTTCCATGGGAATTTGATGATAAGCTCGATGAAGATCTAATGTAGAATAAACCGTACAACCTTCTAATTGGTGCGTAAAATCATGCAGGTGTGGTATAGGGTATCTATCTGGTAATGTGGCTGCATTTAAAGCACGATAGTCTCCGCACGGTCTCCATTCGCCATTTTTTTTCTTGACCAGATGTAATGGGCTAGACCAAGGACTGCTTGATGGTCGGCATATGCCACGCTCAAGCATGTACTCAAATTCTGCTTTGGCGATTTTTAGTTTCTCTGGAGCCAATCTACGCACTCTAGATGTTATGGGTGGACTTTTTGTAACAATAGCGTGCGTGACATTCTGGTTGACGTTAACTTTATTCAGTTCTATTTTTTCCGAAGATAAGTTTTTGAATTTTTGCAGTAGAGAATGAATATCTGGATCTAGATTATTACTATCGAGGGGTGTTAAAAATGAAGATGATCCTTTGATTATTTTAGCTGAGACCGTTAATGATGTTAAATGATCAAGCAAACGTTTTTGTTTAATGTCTACCAAAAGTCCATATGCCTTAAGAAAATCTGCGCCAATTATTGGCTTTGAGACGTCTGCTATGATGAAATTCCATTTGAAACGTCTTCTCAAGCCTAAATCTAAACTGATAAGTTGCTTGCCGTAAGTTTTGATTGAACTTGAATTTGCAGCATAAAGTTTAAAATCAGATGGGGACAGCTTATTGGGTTTTGGCGGTGGAATTACAGACACGTCAGCCCCGGTATCAATAAGATAGTGCCTTTTGCTTGACTTGTCAAAAAGGAAGAGGCGGCAATTTGGTTGGCCGTAGTCGTTGGCCTCTTCAATCGACCGGCCCATTAGTTTTCCGAAGTATTTGTTGGTTTTTGAAATTCGCAAGGTTTAACACAGCGATGTGCCCTGTTACCAAATTTATAATGGTACCAACATAGCTTATAACGAGAAGATTGGGATCTCGAACGGCTACGGTCTCGAGCTGTTACAGATTTATCTTGAGATCTACTCCTTGTGATGAATGTATCAAATTTCTTAGTTAATTCTGCAATACTAATCTCCAATGAATTAATTTTTTCGTTACTAATGTTATTATGCTCTAAAGTTTTATTGGCTACTTTATCAACTGTACACAACTCTGATGAGCTAAATATACCAATAATTTTGTCTGCCATCTCTGCCATTTTATCCAAAGAATCAGAGCTAATAGATAATATAGCTTGAACCTGTTGTGGTAATCTCTGTAGCCAAAGTGATTTTAACAACTCCTCAGAAATGGAATTTTCAGCCAAACCTTTCATTTGTCGCAACAAGTCAGATGGACGCTTATCGCCAAGATTAAGTTCAGTCAACACCTTTTTTAACATGGCTTCTTCAGTATCTGTTAATCTATTTAATAATGCATTTTTTAAAGCGTCGAATTTTCCATTCATTGGTGGATTTAACAAAATATCCTCAACAAAATCTAAGACATTTTCGTCCAATGAGGCAATGACAATGTTATACTTGGTTAAATCACGAGTAATATTGCCGTTAGCAAACTGTGCTTCAAGTTGTAAGAACCATAACTTAGGTTTATGTCGCCAAAAAATTGGTGGTTTTACTGCCAATTTGTTTACTTCTAAATTCACATTATCTTGAGTTGATGAATTTAAATTATCATTTGTACTTTCCTCCATGTTTAATATAAAGATAATCAGAAAATAATGGTGATGCACGAACCTTTTTTTTATCCAAATAAAATCTTCGCAACGTTAAAGTAATCACGTCCTGAGGTCACCAGTTGTAAGGGAAGGTTTTCTATCTTCCTACTATGTGCGATTTTGGATAAATAAAAACGAAGTAAATTGGAGAAATCACAACATTTAATATATACAGTTACTTACAAGTTAATATAAATATATACATCCATTAATACTTTTACATCCCAATCTCTGGAACGTCATGATAGTAATTATTTATTGAGTTGTCTTAGCAACGCGTTGTTTTCTTTTTTATAAAACTAAATTTAAGTGCTTGTTATGTTATTGCTCTTGCGCACCACACCCTAACCTGTGCATGCACAAGCAAAGCAGTAATAATTCAAGAACGTGATATATGTCTTAATAACTTAAAATATAAACACTATTCATACTCAAGCGTACGTTTGAACATTTCTGTAACTAACAAAGATGCAAATAAAAGCAGGAAATAAAGAGAAAAATGCACTTACTAAAATATACCGCCATTCTTTCCACGATGCTCGATGTCCGGACCGGATGTAAACAAGTGTGATTGGCTGTGAAGTTCAGACAGAAAAACGGAAAGAACTAGAAAAACTGTGCTATATAGCTCAGGTAGCGTGATATGGATTTAACGAACTAATTCATCGATTCGCGGTAGCTTGATATAGAATTTACGAACGACTAAAAGTTGATTCTCGTCTTTTGCGTGGTTCCCATTCGTTTCTGAATTAATCGCTCTTTTTCGCTTTTATAGATTCAATTGAATTGAATTAACTATATAGTTATAAAACAAATTTATTTATTTCATTCAAAAAGAGTTTATTTTGTTTTATGATTTAAATTTATTAATTACAAATTTCTAACTAAAACGGACTGAAATTTATAAATTTATGAAGGAGAGGTTTATGTTTGAAGGAAAAAATTTGAGATTTTATATCAATTTTTAATTTATGTAAACATATTTCTTTTGCTACGAAGTTGTTTGAAACCTAAACTAATTAATTTATTTCGCGAATTGATAAATTAGTTTCGGTTGGGAGTAACATTGTTCTAGAATAAATTCAAATATAATAAATAAATAAAAACAATTTATAATAAAATTTTAAGTGATACAATTAAATAATATGTCATCATGACTTTGAATAAAATAAATTTTGTAAATCAAAAAATAAATAAGTAAATAAATAATAAACGTATAAAAACACAATCTATTAGTATTAAATTACTTTTATTAGAAAATTACTAACATTTAAATGATTTTAAGCAGAATTTAAAATAATTAAAATGTGTAAAAATCTTACTCAAAAACTTCCTTTTCTTCAAAATTATAAAATGATTTTAATATTTTTAAATATGTATTTTTTTAATTAATGTACATAGAAAATGTATGCTATAACCGCCTTTGATATATACGTTAAGAATTCTTATACAAATCTAAGAAATTAATTATTTGAAAGAAGTATATAATTTAAATAAATAAATAAAATAAACGAAGTTTGAAAATGTCAAAACCGTTAGATTTTCAGAACAATATGTACTTACTAAGAATGAAGCTATATTTTAAAACTACTTTAAAACTCCCAGCATGTTTGAAAACTGGTATCAAAATTTCCAGTGCGATTTTATATCTAAAATCGAAATTTCCAGTATGATCCATACTGGTTAAATTTCTGATATAGTGCCATACTGGTTTTACACTTTCCAGTATGGCACTATACTGGTTTTAAAATTTTCCGTATGGTGTTATACTGGTTTTAAAATTTCCAGTATGGTATTATACTGGTTCTGAAATTTCCAGTATGGTGCCATACTGGTTTTAAAATTTCCAGTATGGTATTATACCAGGTTTTAAATTTCCAGTATGGTCATACTGGTTCTGGTATCATTTTTACTGGTTTTTGATACTGGTTTTACGATTTTTTTCCAATAGGGATGCGGTGAAAAATTATATAAAAGGGGAAACGGAGTACAGTGGAGTTAGTTAGTCAGACTAAGAGTTATCTCTGCAGCTTGTCTTTCGGAGCTCGTCGCTAAATCTGTTTTGTTTTGTCTTAACAAGAAGTCCATTCAATAGCCGAACCCGTCGTCGCCACTATTTCGACTAGTGAAGAAATCAGTAACAATACCATTGGAGATACTGTGCTTGTTGAAGTTATTCATTCCAGCTCGAAAATTTGAGATCGTAGCATAGTGGATATTTATGTGCCAATATATATATATAGCAAAATAAATAAATACAAAAAAAAAAAAAAAATTAGGAAAAACAATAAGTATCATTTATTGCGCATAAGCTGCAAGTAAAGTATTTTTCCATGTGCAAATCCATTTCGGGCCAATCCGTGGCTAAAATTATGTGCAAATGTGCAAAACTGGCATTTCATGTTTCTTTCTCTTTTCTATTTTATTTATTTATTTATTCTTTTTTTTTTTCTTCTTAAATAAATATTTATTTTCTAAAATTATTTATAGTCAACTTCTTTAAATTATCCAGTATAATATTACTTCGCGCACATCCGTTTTCTGACCCATCCTTGGTAACTAACAAATCAAACGGACTTCAGTAATGCAGCAAGAACGCACTTTAATTCCTCTAGTTACACTCAATTTGCGCTTTTGTTTTCATATTTTGCAATCTGGCAATCTTATAACGTAAACATTTCAAATCATTCTTGAAAAATTTCCCGTTCATGTAAGTTCGTTATTTTTCACTACTCGCTTTATAGATTTTGTTTTATTCTGCTCTTCCTTTATTTTTTATTTTCTGTTTTTACGTGTTATTTTACTTATTGTGTTTAATTTTTTTTGTTGTAATTTTTATAAATTTTTTGGGTACTCCTCACACTATTGTAATCCTCACACTATTGTGCTCCTCACACTATTGTATTGTATTGAGTGCTCATCACTATATTAATACAATATTAGAAAGCACTCTTTTTCGGATATAATCGTGTGGGCTGATGAAAAGATTATATCTTTTATTTTCCGGTTTTTAAAAAAAACTTCATCCTTTTTTTTAATATTTATTTATTTATTTTTTTTTGTAATTTTTTATTATTAATTTATTCTTTTTCTTTCCCCAGTTGTTTGTCATTATTTTTTTTCCCCTCCTTTTTTCATTTGTCTGTAATTTACCTTTGTTTTATCTTCATTTTAAACTTATATATATATATATATATATATTTGCTGTTATTGGATCTTTAGGATGTCAAAATCCAGGAATGCATATTCAGAGGTTAAGGGTGGTACTTTTAGCAAATTTTTAGCAAGTGGGGTTCTGGCAAGCAACCTTTAGGTCAACTGTGCGCAATGTAAAATTTGACAACTGGAAAAATGCAGTAGAGCGATTCTGTGAGCACGAGATGTCTTTATCAAGATGTTATTAAAGAACTAAAATTAATGCGTGGAAATGCCACTGAAATATTCAGCTCTTCTTCTCTTATGCAAACAAGCATTGGATCTTTCATACTAATCCCTAGAATAACGGGAAGACAGAAGAATCGCGCTAATTTTCCCTCATCGACAGCCGAAACATGTTTCAGAGTTAGTGTATTCATACCATTAATAGAACATTTTATAACACAATTAAACTTAAGATTTGTATTGCATCGCGATATTTTGAAAAGATTTCAGGGCCTTCCTTCTGCCGAGCCTTTCATTTGCCAACCTTCAAACATAAAAGCTTTTGAAGCACTAGTGGAATTTTACGCTCAAGATTTGGATACCTGTAAAGAAAGCCTTAAGTTTGAACTAAAACTCTGGTATAAAAGATTAAAAAGAATTATTGAAGACGGAGGTAGTGTTCCAAAAACTGCGGCAGAAGCTCTGGGAATGTGCAATAAAGATATAACACCAAAAATGTTCAAACTCCTAGAAATATTGGTCGTTCTACCTGTTTCAACGAGTGCAAACGAAAGATCCTTTTTGACTTTACGCCGTTTAAAGACTAATTGACGCAATTCAACGGGTAATAATAGAATGAATGAATTGGCGCTCTTAAACATTTATAGAAAATTTACCCCCGCTGTAGAAGACATTTTAAACGAACTTGCAAAAAAAAAAACCGTCGTTTGGATATTACTGTATAAATCAATAAATTTGTAGCGTGTTTGTATACTGGTTTAATTCCCTATTTGTTGGTAGGTTATTTTTCTTATTTTTGGTCAAATTCATTGATTTTCTGTAGAATATTCACATTTATACGGTTATTATTTAGGTAGCTGTTACATTATGAGTAGTTTTTTCTGGCTTGATTAATTCCTAATTTTTAATATAAATAAAATATTTTACTTCTTATTATATACAAAAAAAAAAATTATGTTCTTAAACTTAAAAAATCAAATTAAAATTTAACTAAACTATGTTGTCTAAATAAAAAGTCAAAATTGCCTAGCTGTCTAAATTACTGAAATAATAGTGCTTTATTTCATACTCGAATTTCTTTTAATAGTTTCAGAAAATTATGAACACCCCCCTTGAAAAAATTCTGCGTACGCCACTGAACGCGCGTTCTAAAGAATGAAAGAATAAGTTAAAATTTTCGGTTTTAGTAGGAATCGGCATACTAAGTGTTTTAACTGATTTAATTAGACTTTCGAGATCTAAAGATGATGTTCTAATTATAGCGTTTGTGTTTTCGGAATTATTTTGATTTTACCCGGTGTTAATTGATGCTAATTCAATTTCTTTTTCGATTTGGGCTAACTTGATTTTTTCTTTTGCGGATTGTTCCGTTTCTTTTCTTTCTTCGATTAAAGAAATCATGTCTTTAGCAAATTCTGGTTAATTTTTTCTATAAGTTCTTTTAAACAAATAATGGTAGCATTATCTGGAACAACTATTCCTAATTCCTTGACGGCATTAAATAAATCTTCTTTTTCAGTATTTCGATACATGCTTACTAATAAAAAGGATTGATCCTACCTGGTTTGAAGATATCGGTGTTTGTTGATGATATTGATATTTTTTCGTTTCCGCTAATATTACCTATCCGTTTGTTGAAATAAGTACACAAATGGTAATATAGAATGTCACAACTGTTTCACTACGATGACTGTTTCGCTAGTTCACTTTTATCGTTGTTGACGTTGAATGCGATGACTTATGCAGAAGAGAAGTATCGATCTCCTAGTTCGTTGAATGTCGATGAAGAGATTTCTTAATTGTGGACGGGAAATTGGCCACACAGGCAATGGAATTCGCTTTTTTTTATTTTTAGAACGTAGTTGTTGAAGATTTTTCTTTAGACAATTAGGCGGGGAAATAGGCCTCTTGAAATGATATTTCACTGCAGAAAATATTTAGATCTGGAAATGTACCATAGGTGGTGGAATTGGCTCTTTGAAGTTGAACATTTGTCAGCAATAGTTCGTTGTTTTCAAAGCGGGAAATTGGCTTTTCAGTTTAGGCGGGAGAATTGGCCTGCGTAGATAAAATAGATTCTTTAACGTAGAAAATTGTTCGAAGATATTTTGAATTATGCAGCGGATTATTGGCCGACTTATGAAGTAGTGTTATTGCGCCTTTTGGTTTGGGCGACTTTCGCTTCCTATTGCAAGCATCGGGTTCGATTATGACCGGATCGAGCCCCCGTGTTACGGACGGGGAATGTCGAGCATTAGCTTCAAAGTAATCTAGGCGAGTTACATTTAAAGCTTTTATAAAAGAAACATTACAAGACAACACAAAATAATTATAACTAGAACATCTTCACCCCGTTGCCGTCTCGTGAGTGAGTGTGTGAGAAGAGTCTGCTTTACTACAGTTGGCGGCGCTGCACGGCGTATGCAATATATATCATTCAATTCCTTTTTATCATTCAATGTTTATTTTTTCAATATTTTGCGTAAATTCAATATATCTGAAATAGAGTTATAAAAGAAACATGGTGAGAAAGTGATTTGTTTATGAGATTGAATGAGGAAAGTGTGTGTGATTGCTACGACTCGAAGTTTCTTATATATATATATATATATAACTTCATGATTACTGCTTTATTTAAAATTATTATTTTGAAAAGTTACATAAATTATTAATAGTTTATGTTCTAGTTGTTTGTTAATATACACGTGATATGAGCTTAATGTTATTTATTTATTATTAATATGTTATTCCATTCGTTCCTCGCTTTCTTTCTCAAACTTATCGAATCATTCATTGGAATTATTGAATAAAAAACCGACCGTTCTATATATCTCCTTAACCTATATTTTCTTTATCTATCACCCTATATCTGCTCGTGTCTTATAATCGTTATTCTATATCTATGTCTACTTGCTCGCTTTTAGCCAAAACATATAATCCTGCTACTTTTTTAAAAAAATAATAGCCATGTGAATTTAACCAAAAGCAAACAATAATATTCGTTTCTTACAGTGAATCACTCCATGTAAATAGTATTGACCCCGAACAACCTTTATGGCATCCCCTCTAAAGGGTACAACAAAAGTCACCACTTTGAAATTTAAAATTTTTGTATCTTAATACACTGTTACCCACATTATTTCATGGTTGTTAATAGTGTAATATCACATCACATATTTTAAATGAGTGCTTACATTAATTTAAATAGCATTTTAAAGTACTCGGAGTGCAAAAGGTTAATAAATATAGTCTAGACAAAATATTCGGAATTGTGGCAGCTTATGTAATTCATTAATATTTTAATAAATTTGAATTGAAAGTCTACCACGATATCTAAATGATTTAAACAGACAAGACTCTCAAGTTATGGTAAAAATCCAGTTTGCTTTAAAAATTTCTGTTCTAATTCACTACTGGGAAGACAAGCCTTGAATGTTGGAGAATTCGTGTAGTTTCAAACAAAGCTTTTAATCAGTGCCGATGCTGTGGCTGCATAAAATGTAGGTAAATAATAAAAGAATCATTTCGAATAATAGACTCGATTCATTAACTTTTTGAAAATGTCACTTATCAATGCCATTTATGAATTACAAAATATATTGAGGCATATTCTTCGCGAAAGACGAAGGTCTAAGTTTTTTTAATTAAAAAATATGGATTTAGAAATGGACATAGAACAATAAATTTATAGGTAAAAATGTCCACCTGCTCATTTCTGTGCTAAAGAAAAGTGTCATATAGAATAAAAAAGCCGAACTTTTGAATGATCAAACATGTTTGATGTTTATAATTTTTTCCTTCATATTTTAATGTATAAGTAGCTCAATAAGTACTCGTATGTATAAGGAGTTCAATAAGTACTCATACAGTAGTATATCGAATTATCAGCATGAAATAAAAAATTCTGATGATTTTATGATTAGAAACTTCTGCAAATGCAAAGGAATGAAAATAACAAAAATGCACAAAGTATCGTATGCCATATAAAAAGAAAACCGGAAGAATTCACTCACAAATGAAAAAATTTTTTGTTCTGAAAGAACTTACTCAAAATGCGTATTGCATCCCCCCCCCCCGAAAAAAAAAACAGAAAAAAAATCAATTCCAAAATTAAGCACGAAATTTGATGTTAGAAATAGCGACCTTTTTTTTTTCTAGGTTCGTATAAAATATAGTTATTTTTATGTAAGTTTAAATGACTCGATTAAAAAAAATTTTTTTATTCCCATCGTTTTTGCTTTCTAAGAGTTTAAATGCTGAGAGTAGGTTATTATACTACAGAGTCCAAGTAATTTTTGAGTTTAATGTGATAAATTAGTAATTTACTATTATAATTATTTGAAAATCATCATTTGAGCTAATTACCATTTCATTGAGTTATTTTCACAAAATTATAGTTGTTAAGTGTTTATCGCCCATTCCTCATTGTTTGACTATATTCGTAGTCTAAGCTCGAACACAATATTGATGATTATTCTCTAAAGCTTACAATGATTTTGATTAAAAAGAATCTATTTGAAACAGTGATGGAAAGTTAATTAAATTCATTAAGCAAAACGTAAACTTATTGATGGACTCTGAATTAAAAATCAGAGACTATCTTATTGCTTGTGAAGTTGATGAAACAACATGCGAGGCTGAATTTGATGAATCGAAAACATATATTGATGGTTGGCGTCTTTTATTTCAGAACAGAAGTTCTGAGATAAAAGACGAGAAAACAGAGAAAACGGAAGTTCTGAGATATAAAAGATTCTGTATTTGGTGAGAATACTTTGTCAGAAATTTAAATTCCCGATTTTAATGGAGATATCAGGAACTTAAAATGTTTTTTTCGGGGGGGGGGGCGATTTCAAAAAAATTATTAACATCTCAATTTGGATAATCATGACAAATTTTCATCCATCACAAGCCATTGTGAAAGGAAACATTGCTGAAGAGTTTATTCATCCTTGTAGAGATGAAATGTGTGTATAAATAATTTATAGATCAGCTTAATAGTTGATTTGGAAAAGAGGAGCTATTGATTCAAGTTTTTGTGAGACTTTCTCATGTCCTTAAAAAGATTGCAATCGTGCATGTGTTGGAGACCTTAGGTGTAATCACAGATAAGTAAATATTCATGTTGTTCTCTATGATACTGAGTAAAAAAAATCTATTTAAGTTCATGTCAATAATGTGTATTTTTATAATAAAATATTTAATGTTGTAAAAAGTTTTATTGTGCTGACCTAGTTATAAAATCTGGAATTTTTGTAGGTTTTTAATTTGTTATATATTTTAAAATAGACTACTTCTAAAAGTATAATCACATTAAATTAATTGTATTCACAAATTCTATTAAGTTTAGTCTAGATAATTGATTAAATGCTGAAAATTTTTATCTGATTGCGTATCTATTCATTAAATCAAATAGTCAATTAATAAAAATCATAAAGGCGAATTTTATTGATTTAACTCAAACTGTAAATAGTTCTTTTTAAATTCATGTTATTAACTAAAAAATAATTCATGATTTAAAAAAATGTAAATGCTAATTGTATCACATTTGTGCTTTAAAAGAACATTTTGATTTCCAAAGCATTGTAACTGGGACGATTGTTTTTTCATTGGCTGAGTCTGAAAAACTTATAAATCATCTTAAACATTCGTTTTCCTCAGAATAATAATTATAAAAAAACCGAGCGTATTGTCACAAACTGAAAAATTTCCACCAAATTAAAAGTTTTTTAATTTGAATTTTACACTGTTTCATCTACTGAGGTCATAAAAATGTGAAATACTTCTCTACAGATTTCGTATCTATGAACTTTATAACATGTAACGAACACATCCTTTGTATAAGTTCGTTCCACCTCTTCCAGCAGATCAAGAATAATTCCCACGGCTGACTACGAGACGTCCATACCTGGATGATCACATCACCCATATAATGACATCCATGTCAAAACTATGGTGGATGTCTTTAAACTTCTACTGGATCAAATGTGGACATCCAGAGAGCGAACACATGGACCAGCTGGGATGATGTCATCTACTGGACGAGTTTATACTATATGGGTCAGAGTTTTTATTTTTACTTAGTATCAGCAGCAGGCATATGATTTTGGCGGCTTGATCGTCAAAAAATGCAAGAAATTTGACCACATGAACAATTTGATATTTGTTTTTATTATTTATTTAAAACACGTTTTAGTGTCTAGAATAACCTTTTTCTATATGGATTGGCTTACAGAAGACAACATTCGAAAGTATAAAAATTAAAGTTCAATAGTTAAGAATATTTTGAAGTAGAAAAAATTGATGCGAGCTAAACATGTAATATAATGTCATTTATAATTTTCACGCAACCACTTGATTTTTAAAAAAATAACTTTCATCTTTTAAGATCAAATAGAGCGTAATGATTATAATAAATCAACTTGGGAAACAGGGTGACTTTTATTTCATTTATTTATTTGGATTTTTCAACATTTATTTACTTTTTCTTGTTGATTATACATAACAGTATGTGTATTACTTACAATCGTAAATGTAACATTACCTCTTAAATGACTAAAAAAAATTAAAATCATTGTTTACGGCTTATTTTTTTTTCATAGAGTTTTTTCTTCGAAATGTGTAACAAACCGTTTAAGGACATTTCCATTGCCTTTCAATACATAAAACTAGCCTAAGCTACCTATAGGAGGAAATCCTGATAATGTTCCTGGAAATTTAAAACAAAAAGCATTAAATCTGAACATAAAAACAAAAACAACCGGACATGAGTCACTCCATCCAATTGGGGTTTGTAGAGTGATAATCCGAAAAAGTATCTCTTTAACACCTCTAATTCGTCTCGTCTTGTTCATTCGACGCATCACCGGCAGAGCGTGTCGCTGCAGACGATCTTTAATTGTTGTCACTTTTTCATTCGACGTCACAGGTATAATCCTATTCTATTTTTAAAGCTTGCTCCTCGCAAATAACACTTTTATTACTACAAAAGTTTGAATGTTGCGTTATGCAACAGAGTGGACAATTGCAACAACACGTTTGTTTCGTAAGAACGACAACCTTTAGCTGTGACGTCAAATATTCCAACGCTATTCAAAATGTTATGAATTTAATTTGTAGTTTCCATTAGGTGGTCGAAGGTCGAATTCCGTCGAATCGCGGAAAATTATTTAAAATGGTAATCGACCTTTAAAAAGATCTAACAGCTTTAGAAATATTTTGCTCTAATAGTTTACTCAAGAGAACATTAGCACCCCCTTAAATGTTAATTTCATTTTTTTTTTCTCTAAATCTCTGGTATTATTTACGGGAATCGAAAATTTTTTACACAGTATCATAAAGCTCGTTTATAAATTGAGTGCAATAAATAACTTTGAATAACAATTTGTTTCATTCTTTTTTCCATTAATAATGGTCGAAAAGTTCTAAAATGTAAGATAGGCAAAAAGTATTCCCATTTTTCACTATGCTCAAATTACAAAAAATAAAATCAAAACAAAATCACTGAAATAATTCTCTAAATATTAAAATCTAATAAAAAAATATTAAAATTTTATTATTTAAATACCACACTGTAATTTAAAATTACATAATTTTAAATGGTCTTTCTTTAGTTTACTATTTAAAATGTTTTCAACCCTAATTAAATCAAATGATAAAAAAAAATTATTAAAAAAATTTTTTTTTGCAATGAAATAGTTTTTAATAGACGAATTTTATAGTTGTAAGCTAAAGAAGAAAAACCAGGGCAACAGGCAAACATGTTCTGTGTCAAGGAAGGTCAGGACAGTGTGGACAACATGCGATCGAGCATTGTCCTGCTGAAACGTAGCGTTGTGGAGGCCTCAAAGATAAAGTAGAGCAACTCGCCCTAACACATCAGAAATGTAACGACTGCTGTTCAAAGCGCCGGCAATGCGATTAAGAGGTGATCGAGGCGTGTATCCAATGGCACCCCATACCATTACTCCAGGTGATGGGCCAGTATGACGATGTCGAATGCAAGCTGACAATGGGCGTTCTCCACGATGTCGCCAAACACGGATGCGACCATCATGATGCTGTATACAGAACCTGGATTCGTCTGAAAAGACGACGTCATGCCATTCCTGTGTCCAGGTTCGTCGTTGATCACACCATTCGAGGCATTTCTGCCTGTGAGGGTAGCCGAAGCCATGGTCGCAGTGCTGCTGCAAACGTCGTCGAACTGTTCTTGCAACTGCTAGGCATTTCTACTTCTTACACGAGGCATAACAAAAACTTTTTCACCCAAGAACAACTCTCAAATTCAATTTCTGTATGAGAAACTTACTGTCAAATCTCTTCTTTTATACACATTGATGGTGTCGCTACCGCCGCCTGTTTTGCACGAATGCGCTGCAAGCTAATCATTTGCATATCACAACATGCTTTATCCGTCCTGCAAATTTCACGTTCCTGGTGTATCAATTTTAATGGCCAGTAGTGGAGTTACGGTGACATTGGGGTATTTCAACTTCTGACCATCCTTTTGACTAAACATATTGGGGACTGTATTTTCTATATTGCGTCTACTCCTCTCCCTCCTATATTTTAAGGATCAGAAATCAAAATCCATCGAAAATCAGACAAAGTAGGTGAGAATGGTAAAATGTGGACGTCTTTTACAAAGTTTCAAAAAAACCATATATAATATAATTCTTAATCCATAAAGTATTTATTAATAGTTTACTTGCATTCCGGTTTATATCTGGAATGACAAAGTTGTTTAGTTTTTCTATAATAATTTTTAAAGGGTTGTTTTTCTACACAATAAACAAACTTTGAGTCTCAAACTTACTCATTTAATTAGCAATACAACTCATGATGGTTAGATAAAATTAATATCAATCTATGATCTTATTGGAGAGTAAATGTTTTTAATTAAAATACTAATTTGTTATTGAGCATATTCTATTATACTAAAAAAGATATTTTGAACTCAAAGAATTTTTTTTAATACATTATTCAATTTCATTTGTTTAAAAAGCGTTTTGAAATCAGCTTTTTTTTATTTTATCGAAAAAATTTACTTTAAACGTGTATTCAGATAGTCCTACCAGTTACGGGGGATGGTACTTTGATTGAGATTTTTAAAAAATGCCTCTTTTTTCTGAAAAAAAGAAAGAAGTAAAAGTTCACTTTTGTTTCCTAAGAAATAATTTCCACGACCAAATTCCATTCTACCATTATAATCTTTCAAAAAACTGATTAACGCAAAAAAACCGTAATAAGAGTCGAAAATATTAAGTCGAAAAGTTATATGACAACTTTTATTCTCTTATTCATTTTTTCTAAAAACTGCGCTTTCAATACGTGTTTCTTGGTTGAGATACGTTTTAAATATCTGTTGCAATGACAAGCACACACAACCCATTTTAAGTGAAATTCATTTTAACTACCAGTCTTTAAATTAAATGTTTCGAATGTACAGGAATGCATAGTTTAACGATATTTTCCTGGCTGGTGCAATATAAACAACTCGCAAAAAAGAAAACAAAACCTCCTTTTTCAGTATTATATATGACAGAAATTAATATATTTTATCTTCAATTATTTATTAATATATTCTATTGAATTCTTTTTTTAAAAAAACTTAACTTTTTTACTTGAAATTTAAACAACTAACTGTAAAGAATAACATTCTACAAAATCATTCCAATTTTTAAAAAAAAAGGAAAAACATCAAACCTTTGTAATTGGAAGTTGATTAGAGCCACACTAGCCCCATCACCATGCGTAAAAAAATTAAGATTTCCGAAATTCGCTAATTTTTGAAGTAGTGAACCATAAACAGCTGCATAAAATTGTTCATAACCTTGAAAAAAATTGTCATATAAACTTGAAATCGGGTTTAATTTAATTCTGCTAAATATTCTAATAAGTAATAACAATCTGCTTAGTAAATAATTAACGTGGGTAAATTGCGAAAAAATAACACGTGTGAAAATAGCAGTTTTGTGATCAAACATGAAAAAGTGAGATAGTACAGTTACTAGTTTTCAATTATCAAATATCTAGCAAACTATTGTTATCAACAATTACATAAATTCTATAGTTTATTAGGAGAGATTACTTTTTCTTTTTGGTATAAATTCATAACTATTTTCTAGGGGAAGGCTGAGTAGTAGCTTGCTAGTCACTTCTTCTTCGCTGCTGCACACGTTCTATTTACAGCCTAGGTCATCTCAGCAATATCAGGGAGCTGTGGATAAGCTTTGTAATATATGTAATATATATATATATATATATATATATATATATATATATATATATATATATATATATATATATATATATATATATATATTACAAAAAGAAATTGCATGTTAATCAGATTTAAAATGCATATTAAAATGCATATTTTCACTCATAAACAATATAAACTTTGCAATAGATATCCAAGCAAACGATAAGCATAGAGCTTGTCACTGTTTAGGAGGTCCAGAATAATACCAGCACTATTCAATAACATATTTTATTTAGCAAAACAACATCAACAATGGTATACAATTAACAAGCAGACAAACATAACATCTTACATCCAGATATCGTCCGTAAAGCCCACTCATTTAGAAGTATTTAGGGGAGGTTAGCCAATGAATGCGCGCTTGCGCTATCATCTAAGTTTCAGTTCGTAATTTTAAAAGTTTCACTTCGGATTTTAACTTACCACATTTCCTCCCACCTTGAGTAGAATACCTGTAATTATACTCAACAACAAACTTCTAATTTTAGAACACATAAAATCCTCTACACAAATGAAAGAAAAAACATCAATTATCAAAGATCATACAAAACATTTAACATAAGCAATACTTAATGAATCATACACTTTACAACATATTAAGGTACAGTAGGTTTAACAATTCTTCCACTGCTACTTATTTTCAATGATTTTCCTTTTACATCAACATATTCATTTTCCAGCTCTAATCTAAACAAACTTTGAACTGGTCTTAAAATTTCTGAATTTTCTGTCTTTACAAGGGCTATGCTTGTGTGGCTATCTCTGCCAGGAATTACCTTTAATACCTTAGCTAAATTCCAAAATGCCCGCTTCTTATTAATATCTTCGATTAAAACTATTTCCCCGACTATTAACGGTTTATCCTGATAATCTCTTAACGATTGTTGGCGCAATTGCCCTAAATATTCAGTCCTAAACCTAGCTCTAAGTAATTCTCTTATTTTTTGGAGATATTTAGCTCGTTTGCTTAAACTTTTCTTATCTACCTAATCAATATCTACTACACCTGAGAAAGGTATCTCGTGCAAGAACATTTCGGGGGTTAATGGTGAAATATCGGACACTTCTTCGGATACGTAAGTGAGGGGTCTCGTGTTTATTATTCTTTCACAATCACAAAGGAGAGTGAGTAACTCCTCATAGTTAAGCGTAGCGCGTCCTAATATTTTGCGTAAGATTTGTTTCACCATCTGGATTAAGCGCTCCCACCAACCCCCTCCACCCCCCACCAACTTGCAGAAGGAGGATTGAACTTAAAACGTATTTTTTGTTCTGCAACTTTTGAGCTCAATTTATTCCAATCTATAGAACGAAGAGCTTTTTCTGCGCCGACGAAATTTGTTCCATTATCGGAATATATAACTGAAGGTCTGCCTCGTCGCGCAATAAATCGTCTTAAGGACTGAAAATATGCTTCGGTCGTCAAAAGAGTTACTAATTCTAAGTGTACTGCACGATACACTGCACACGTATAAAGTACTATGTATGCTTTTCTTTTATCTTTAAGGTACAGTGGACCTGCTAGGTCAACCCCTACTATCTCAAATACTGCGGCATCATTTACTCGATCACTAGGTAAAATTCCTGGCACTACTTCACATCTTTTAACTTTAAATCTTTGAAATTTCACACAATGCTTAATACAATTACGAATGGTCTTACTACGACTTTTCAAAACCCAATATTTTTCTCTTAAGTGAGACATCAATAGAGAAATACCAGCATGTAAATAATCAACATGATAATTTAAAATTAACAATTTTACAACAGGATGATTATTAGGCAAAATAATTGGATGAATGAAATCAGATGTATCATCGCGATAATCAAGGTTGGTTTTAGCTCTTATAACACCATTTTGGTCAGCAAATGGTCTTAATTCTTTAAGTTTATTATCATTTACATCTTTAAAACCATCCTTTTGAATTAATAACATCGGAGAAATTTCAGCTTTACAAAGTTCATCGACACTTAAAACCTTAGAAAAAATTTTTTCTTTATGTTTACAGTTATAAAAGAATCTAAATATCCATCCTCAAAATTTTCTTATATGATGAAAAATATTTACAATACCAATATTGATCGCCATCATCCGTATTTAAAGCAATTATTACCGTTTTATGTAACTCTGAATTAACCAATTCTTCATTTGGGTATTCTTCTGATTTAGGCCAATTATCTTCCTTATCGTAGAGCCAAATCGGTCCCTCCCACCAACGACGTTGAATTAACTGTTCAGCCGTGCAGCCACACGATGCAAGATCGGCAGGGTTCAAGCTACCTGGCAAGTGGCGCCACATGGTGAGAGAAGTTAACGAACGAATTTCTTTAACGCGATTATATAGAAATAATCCCCAATTTAAATTACGCTTAATCCAACTCAGAGCGGTGATCGAATCAGACCAACAATAAATTTGAACTTCACTGAGAGCAAGATCTTTAAGTATGGATGACAGTGATCTAGTTCCTATACAACAGGCTAGTAGTTCCAGCCTAGGAATAGTAAGTGGCTTTAAAGGAGCTACTCTGCTTTTAGCATTGACCAAATGGATTTTAACATTATCATTAACAACAATTCTTAAAAATATACAAAATCCGTAAGCTAATTTACTGGCGTCACAGAATAAGTGTAAGCTAAATACAACATTAGATGGTTCAAATTCTAGCCATCTTGGAATCTTAATGTCCTCTAATAAATGTAACTATGAGAGCCAGAATTTAAATCTCTTTGCCCTGGAATTTCATCATTCCAACTTAATTTTAAATTCCAAGTCTCTTGCAAAATTATCTTGGGTAACAGCATAACAGCAGCTGTATATCCAATAATATCAAACACCCTATGAGCCATTGCTAGTACAAATCTTTTCGTAATTAATTGTTCAGAATAATCAACAGGTTCAATTTTACAAGATAGCGTATCACTTTCCGTATTCCAATTGAGACCTAACACGGACACATCTCTCTTATCAGAATTATTTATCAAATCAGATGCATTGGTCTGCCAGTCTCGTAAATTAAAAAGACCCTGTGTCTATCGGTTTCTGAACTTAAACTAGTCACACAATTATCAACGTAAAAAGAATTCTTAAGAATTTCAGCAGTATGACTTAAATGATCTGAAACTCTATTTAAATGATATCGTAACGTAAAGGCTAAACAAAAGGGCAAAATGGTTCCAAACTCTAGTCTTTTGTGTCTATACTCTATCAACCTATCCGAATTGTTTTTATCATACCAAAAAAACCTTAAAAAAACGGTGTCTTTCGGGCGAATAGATATCATACAAAAGGCTTTCTCAATATCTGAGGTCACCCCGATTTTATTCTTACGAAATTTATTGAGAATCGATGGAATTATTTCGATTAAATTTGGTCCCGTGGCCAAACAATCATTTAATGAAGGTTTGCCTGAAATTCGAGCATTAGCATTAAATACAGGTCTTATTTTAGTACTTGAATTTTCTTTGACCACTGGCCTTTGAGGCAAAAAATGAACATTTTCCAAATTATTATCCGTCACAATTTCAATAATTCCCAGAGATAACCAATTTTCAAAAACCTCACAATACGCATTAAAATTTCCTGAGTCCATTAATTTCTTTTTGGAATTTTTCGCATTCTTAAGCGCAATATTTTTATTACTGGTTAAAAGCGAACTATCCGTAATCCAAGGTAACGCGATTTCATATCTTCCCATAGAATTGACTTTAATTGTCTCCTCAAAATGTCTAAGAGTTTCGTTTCTAATTCGAATTTATTCTGACTCATCATAGGATCGGAGGTACCCAATAAATCAAGGCGCCATAAATCTGCGATTTCTCTTTCATTGATAAGCAGAGAAGAAATAAAGAGAGAAGCTTCATTCGTAATTGTAGGCGTATCGCATAAATAACTGCCTAATAAACAATTTCCGAGCTTCGTTTCTAAACACAACAGGCCTGAACTTAAATTTATTATTTTTCCTGTCAGTATTTTACTCGCTATATCTGCTCCGATTAATAATTTTATTTCTTTCTCAACAGGGTATTTTTTCCGTTCTAAATCACCTAGGCGAATATTCAAATTATTTAACTCTCTAATCCATGGCCCATATGGAATTTGTTTAATATCAGAACAAATCTTATTTTGACTTAACACTTGAAATTTATATTTACATTTATGATCAACACTACTTATTTCTATACAATACACATTATGAATACTTTCTGAAGTTTCTATACCACTAAACAAGGATTGTTTTAACTTAACTTCACTTATAGGTCTCAAGTTCATATAATTAGCAACATCGTTACATAAATAACTACGATGTGAACCTTGGTCTACAATTGCTCTTATTAACTTATAATTCTTACCATTATATATTTTCACGACCAAAGTTAGGAGCAATACATCCGAGAGATGTATTTGATTACTTAAGGTATTTGTTTTATTTTCGTGGTTTTTTTCCGGAGAAACATGTTCTACCTTATGATTTGGATTATCTGGGCATAATAATTCAAAATGTCTATTTTTACAAATAGAACATTTAACATGTTTCGACCTACAATTGCTAGCTCTATGTCCTTTTTTTTAAACAAACAAAACAAGCATTAGTTTTTTTTATTATATCTTTCTTATTTTCTAAAGACATAGAAGCTATTTCTTTACAACTCTCTGATGCATGCGACTTATCACAAAAAATACATACATAATAATCTACTCTTTTAGACTTAATGTTTTCAGTGTTCTTAAATTTACTATTGGCAGTAAATAATTCATGCGAAGTAGGAACTGAATACTTATTTTTATACTTATCAAAATTATTTCTCTTGGGCACATATTTATCAGATGAAAATTCTTTGGCCAGTTTAAGTTTTGATTCAGTTTCTACTTCAATTCTTAAGAAATCTATTATTAAGTCTAAATCAGACTTACCCTTTTTTTCAAACTGATTTTTCTGTCGTTCGTAAACTATTAATAAATCCGGTGGTATTGCTGATTCAACTAACGGATATAGAAAATCTGAATACTTATCTTGTGTAAGTCCAAGGACTTGCACGGCTCTTAATTTTCCTTGTAGTTCATCGTATATGACAGATAAGTCAGTTTTTGTTTTATCAGCAGTGACCAACTTCAATAAGTCTTTGATATAAATCTGGAACAATACACTTTCATTGCCAAACCTATCCTTTAAATATTTCACGGCTTGTTTATAATGTTCGGCTGTAAGGGGGAACGTTTCTAATATTCTTCTCGGTTTTGAAGACGGCGTAGTGGCTTGCAGTAAATAGGAGAACTTGTCTCTATCATCCATTCTCTCGTCTTTGTGAATTTTTTCAAACTGATTCCAGAAAGACTGCCAATTCCTTGGATCACCATAGAAGTTAATTAATTCCAATTCGGGTAACTTATAGCTGTTCGTAGTGGCACTCCCTTCGGAAACGTTATTAACGGCATTGTCCTTGGCTATTTTGTCCTTGGCCGCTAGTACCTTATTTGTTTTAACTTTTAGAGCTGAAAACTTTTCGTAATAATCCTCAGAAGATTCGAATTCCGTAGTATAATCCTCTGGGCTGCATTTCAGACTCTGCATTAATTTCAAATGTTCGTCTTGTGATTGTCGTAATAGATGATTTTTCTCCTTAATTCGTTTCAAATAAATTTATATTTCTAAAAAATCTGGATCTGCGTCTGCTATGAGAGTTTCCAACTTATTTGCAGTTCTCGTAAAAGATGTTCGTAATGCTGTACGTGCCTGTTTAGAAGCTTCCATCTTGGCTTAACTTAATGCGTAGTTGTTTTGCTGGCGTCGTACGTAGTGCTTTCGTTTTTACATTAGTTCATAATGCATCATCCCGGCAAGGGATGCCATTAAATGTCACTGTTTAGGAGGTCCAGGATAATACCAGCACTATTCAATAACATATTTTATTTAGCAAAACAACATCAACAATGGTATACAATTAACAAGCAGACAAACATAACATCTTACATCCAGATATCGTCCTTAAAGCCCACTCATTTAGAAGTATTTAGGGGAGGTTATCCAATGGATGCGCGCATGAGCTATCATCAAAGTTTCATTTCGTAATTTTAAAAGTTTTACTTCGGATTTTAACTTACCACAGAGCTATAATAGAATTTCAAAGAAAAATTGCTATTTTAAAAATCTTTCAATTTTCAATTATTTATTTATAAGAGAAGTTATGAACATTTTACTCAATTAATCAGCTTGCATACTTCTATCTTAAAACATATACATTTAAGCAAAATAAAAAGAATAGTAATATTTAAATTAATTACAAACAATGAAATATACTGTGCGTAACTTGCTGTAACGATTCACCAGTAACGTTACCCTAAACAGCGACGAGAAATATTTCGATCCTTCTCTCTTATAGCTAAACCTACAACAATAGCCTCTAAGAATATCCTCCAACTTAAATTATTTAAGATCAGGACGCGTCTTTAAAACACAAATAATAAAATTTAAGTTTGAAAATTGAAGCATATTTGATTAAAAGTGATTAAACTAAATTAATAAATGTCAAGCACACTTACCGAATTTCGAATAAACTTTCGATTGTCAACACACACGCCATTTGCCGGTGTGTAATGCCATATATAATTCAATATGGATGAATTAAAGAAGAATTTTTGTATACATTAAATTAAAACAAAATATCAGCGAACGCCTTATTTCATTGCAGAAGTAAGCTAAACAATGCTGTATTGCATATTCGGGCTATTTCATCAAGTTATAAACTATTGTTGATTGAACTCAAATGCTTTCAAATCAATCAAATTGTACTTCAATGTCCTTTTTGGTATACTCCATTACAAATTAGTATTTTAATTAAACTATGTCAATATTTATTCTCTAACAAAGCGTAGATTAAAATTGATTTCATTTTTGCTTTAGATGTTCCTCTGTTATTAGATATATATATATATATATATATATATATATATATATATATATATATATATATATATATATATATATATATATATATATATATATATATATATATATATATATATATATATATATATATATATGCATATATATATATATATATATATATATATATATATATATATATGCATATATATATATATATATATATATATATATCAAATAACAGAGCAAAACCCCGTTATTTCTGTGGGAATACTAGTCAACATATCAGGAAATATCAGTCCAGATTCTGCACAATCTTTTATTTACTAATCTATGGTGAACTCTCAGCCCCGCTCCAGCAGGAGGGGGAGAGACACAGATCTCGTCAAAACTGACGAAGTTCAGTAGGTAATCATTAAACACAAAAAGCCACGCAAAAATCAGCGCTCCTGGTTTTATACATGGGTAAGAAGTCAGTCATATTGCATACCTTGTATTCCTACGCCTCACCACAAATAATTTAATACTCATCGAAAATCGTTTAATCCTTCCTTATATGGAAGTGAAAGATCTTAAAATAACTCTTCTTTCGAAACATTAATCTAATTATAATTTATTGGCATGTTTACAGCCTTGAATTCCCAAAATAGAATATCTGTACTCTAATTTTTAACTAAGACATTTTATGAAAATGAATATGTTTCAATGCTTTTATTAATACAAAAGTAATTTTATAACTTTTGTATTACATCCCCCCCAAAAAAAATTTTGGTAAGCCAAAAAAATTAAATTTAGAATAATATGAATTTATAAGCTGTATGTTGGTATGACTGTCCTCTTTCCTACAAATAATCTTTTTTCAAAATGTGAAAAAAAAATTTTTACAGTAACAAAAATAAAAACATAATAATGCAATTTATCTGTTTAGGCAACTAAACAGAAAGAAAAATGAAGCATGTTTATATAACTATTCTACTAAAATTTTCAAAAATTTTTCACACAAAAATATACAAATTTTTACTGTGAAATGAAATGGACAACATGTGTCATTGATTCAGAATTTAGGATTCTGTGTGGTTAAGGGGATTATTTACTTGCTGAAATTCTGTATTCCCCGTTAAAATGGAGGAAAGCAGAATTTCATGAAGTACAGTGAAAATGAGAGATCCAGAGTGGATAAAACAAAAATAGTTTAGAAAATTTTTCTCACTGAGTTGAGAAAAAAAAAAGTTCAAGTTTCTTCGCCCTCACTCCCAACTGCTGCTGAGGTAAACATCTTCACACAACGTGATTCGGATCTCTCAAAAATATAGGGATCACTTCTTCCCATGAAGAAAGTGATAATTTTTCTTTTGAACACTATTCATGATTTAATTTTAACGTTTGTGGGCTGTGATATTTCCTAAGCTTTGATACGTGTACTATTTCAAAATTTTGTTTACTCAAAATATTCTTTTTATTTATTTTGTAATTAACATCTGAAATTTTTTGAAGAATTTTATACGGTCCACTAAAAGGAGGTGACAACTTCCTCGTATTAGGATAAGTAAATTCTTCACACATAACTAATTCATCATTTTTAAAGTCTATATCTGAAAATCTAGCATCATAATAAATTTTATTTCTTTCATGATATTCTTTAGTTCTTTGAATTGCTATTTTTTTAGCTTCCTCAATAGGTGGATAGATTTCTTCATTTAAGGGATTTTCATAGGGGAGTTTACCATGCATGAGGTATGCAGGTGGAAATTTTGTTACAGAATGGGGAGTTGAGTTATAAGTATTAACTATATCTTTTAACAAAGTAGGCCAGGGAGTTTTAGTAGGTTTTTCATTAATTTTACATTTTAAACGCGTAATGATTGTTTGACCAAGGCGTTCAACCTTGCCATTAGACTGCGGATGATGTGCAGTTGTCAATAATTGTTTAATTTTATTATGTTTCAAAAATTTTTTAAAATGAGAAGAAGTAAAGGCAGCGTTTCGATCACTTAACAAGGATTTAGGGATTTGATTTTGAAAAATCTGATGTAAAAAGTTAGTATAGGTTTCTGAACTAATGGATTTTGACGCGAAAGCCCAAATGTATCGTGTAAGGTGGTCAATAATTAAAGTTAAATATTTTTTTGTTGAGTTATAGTAATTTAATCCACCAACACTATCTATTGCCAGTAAGTCAAAAGACTGATTCACAGGGGGTAAGGATTGTAATAATCCAAATCTTTTTTGTCGCGGTTTTTTATTTAATTGGCACGTATGACAATGTTTACAAAATTTTGTTATATCTGAAGTTATGTTATTCCAATAATAAACAGGGGTTATTAAGTTAATCATCTTTTGCACTCCTGGATGATTAAATTTATCATGAGCAATTTGCAGAAGTTTTAATCTTAACGAAAATGGAACAACTATTTTAGTAAAATTTTTCTTACGTACACACAAAACATTATTGATATCAACAAACTTACCTTGTAAGTTATCATTCCTTTGAGCTTCAACTATTTCATTCAATTTTAACAAATGTGAAACATGAACATTATTATTTTTACTATTACTTTGGACAAGTGAATGTGTTGCATCTCTTGAAAGCCAATCTGCTTCAAAATTAGCAGAGCCTTTTGTGTATTTAATATCATACTCATACATACTTAACAATAATGACCACCTAAATAATCTACCTTTTAAATTTTTAACATTTTTTAGCCAAACTAAAGCAGCATGGTCAGTATGTATGGTGAATTTTTGGCCAAATAGGTAATGATGGAATTTATTTAGAGAATCAACTATAGCAAGACATTCAAGTTCTGTAATTGCATAATTTTTTTCGTAATCTCTCAACTAACGAGAATGAAAAGCTACAGGATGCAATACACCACATTCATCTGTCTGTTTTAATACTGAACCTATTCCAACTAAGGATGCATCTACAAAAAGATGACATTCCTGATTAGGATTAAAAATTTTCAAAATTGGTTTACAAATAATAGCATTTTTTAAAAGTTCAAAAGACTGTTGACATTTTTCTGACCACACCCATTTTACATCTTTCTTTAACAGGTTGTTTAAAGGATATCGTATATTTGCATAATTATCAATAAATTTATTGTAAACATTTATTGATCCAAGAAATCTTTGCAATGATTTTACATTTTTAGGGGGCATTAATTTTTTAATCACCTCAATATTATGGTTATCGGGTGATACAATCCCATTGCTTATTTCATATCCTAAAAATTCTATTTGTTTTTGCAAAAATGAACACTTTGAAAGTTTTAATTTTAAGTTTTCTTGTTTACAAATATCAAAAATCTTTTTAAGATGGGTTAAATGTTCATCATAAGAATTAGAAAAGATAATGATATCATCAAAGTAGTTTGTAGCAAATTTAATTTTATGTTTATTTAAAATTCTACGAATTGTACGTTGAAATATGCTCGGGGCATTCTTCCAGCCAAAAGGTAATCTTAAGTATTCAAACAGACCATTGTGAGTAGCGAATGCTAATTTCTCAGTGTCATCAGGATGAATACGAACATGATGATATCCCTGTGATAAATCTATTTTAGAATAATAACTACTATAAGACAATTTTTCAATTAAAGATTGTATTAAAGGTATGGGTTCAGAATCTGTTTTTGTAATTTGATTTAATTTCCTAAAGTCAACACATAAACGACTTTTTTTATTTTCATCTTTTTTAAACACTAAAGTTACTGGGGCAGCATAAGGGGATGAACTTTCTTTAATAATTTTATTTTTTAACAATTCTTCTATTTGTACATCAATTTCTTGTTGTTGTTTTGGGGATGTTTTGTACGGCCTTAGAGATATAGGTAAATCTGAGGTTAACCTGACTCTTTGTGGTTCCATTCTGATTTCTCCCACGTCGTGTTTATGTTTTGCAAAAATATCATCATAACTTTTTAAAATTTCTTTTAAGTCCACATTTTCTATCTCTTTCTCATTTTTTATTTTTTCGTCGATATTAACCTGATAATGTGTGCACCCATTACCTAGTTCTATCTTCGAAACTTTTGGACATTCTTTCTTTTTCCTATTTTTCCTTTTCTTTTTGTTACCCTTTACTTTATTTTTTTCAATGTTTACTTTTATTGAAACATCTTTAACTTTTATTTTTTCACAATTTTTAACCTTAACATTTGGGAGATTTTGCTGTCTAATGTGCAAAGATAAGTTGTCACTGTTAGAATTAGCAGAGGTGATCAATCTCTTACCAAATTGAGTAACAACTGGCCCAACACAATCAATAGACAAACAAAAATCTTTGCAAGTTTGCAACCCTAATAAAGCATATGGTAACTCAGTATCAATTATAAAAAACTTAGCTGATTTAACAATTTCGCCTATCCTAAGGGGAAACTCACAAATTTTGTTAAGTGTTAACTGTCCTTTCGTTTGGGTAACTCTAAATTCCTCAAATTTTTTTATAGGAATATTTAATTTTAACACCAAATGTCTTGGTATTATATTCAATGTTGACCCGGTATCAACATTCAATAATATCTCTTTGTTTACCTTTTCATCTTTACTTTGTTTTGGACGTCCCTTTAGGTTTTTATTTTCAACTTTATATGCATTTTCTATTTTATATCCATTTAGGTATTTGTTTTCTACTTTATATCCGGATATTAGTAATTGCTATTGGATATTTGTCATATTTTGGACATTCACTTCAGCCACCTTATTTGGGTTGTTTACACAAGAGGAGCCCATGTGAAATTGATTCAAAAGTCCTTTCTTTGAGCAATATTTACACTGATTTAATGGGTTCTCCTGTGCTGTGTGATGTATTTTGGGTTTAGTCACATTCGGGATCACATTTTTATTCTTAGGACAAGCCGGGGCTTTATGTCCTGGTGCATTACACTTAAAGCACTTAATGTCATATTTTGGGTTTTCCAACTTCTTCATATATGGTCCCTTATTACTTTGAAATTTATTTTTTTCGAAGTCACTTTTAATTTTTTCATAAATTTTAAGTTTTTGTTTAAGTTCAAAAAGATTATTGGCTCCATAAAGAATTGATTTATTATTTGTTTGGTCAGGTATTCCTTGAATTATGTAAGAGATTAGAGCTAAGTCCTCAATATCACTTTGAGTAGCAATCTCTTTCATTTTTAGGAAATATTCTTGAAGAGTTTCATTATACCTTTGCTTTCTTTTTTGCAACATTGCATGTACTTCAGCACTATTGCAACTAAGTCCAAATTCTTCTAGCAAAAGATTTTTTAGTTTATCATAAGAATTTAAATGAAGTTCACTTCTAATTAGAGTTAATGCATTACCTTTCAAACATCTTTTTGCAAATAAAAATTTCTGCATTTCGGTCAGGTTAAATAACTTAGCATGAGTTTCAAAATTTTGAAACCAAGAATTAATATTTTCATGCCTATTTCCATTAAACATTGGGGTAACTGCTTCTATATCAGAAAAGTTTACTATTAATTTTGTTTCTGATTCTCTATTCTTTATATCATTACTAGAAATTTGATTATAGGATGCCATATCTTTAACAGTATAAACATAAGTTTGTATTTCTTTATCAACATATATTTTAGTACTTGAACTAACTTGTGTAAATTGATTTACATAAGTTTTAATTGATAAATGTGGTTCAAAATCAGTTTGAGTTTGTTTACATTCAAGCTGATTTGTTTCATCCTCATCTTCAGAGGGATTTTCAATTACTATAGAATTTTTTAAATAATTGAAATCACATAAACAAGTTAGGATGTGTTTAGCAATTTCATTCTTATTTCCCTCACTGGAAATACTAAGAATGTCAGAAATTTTAACTAAATCCGAAAAATTAAAATTATCACAAATTTCTTTAAGTTTATTAGAAAATTCGTCATCGTTAGCATTAAAAGAAAATTCTGAAAAATTTAGAATTTTATTACGATTTAAACGTGATAATTCATCAGGAAATAAAAGTTTAAATAATAACTTAATTTTGTTTGCCTTCACTACTTTAATTGCCGTTTGAACCACATCTATTTCTTTCAAAAACATTTTAAATGCACTATAAATACACTATTATATCATAAATTTTTTTTTAAAAAAAAAAAAAACAAAAAACAATGTAAACATAAGTAATGCAATTCAACCATTTCTAATATTACTCATTCAAAGATTCGTAGATTTAGATTACTAAAATATGCAATAAAAAAAAATTATTCGTTATGAAAGAGAGAAAAAAAAAAAATATATGCAGATATGCAAGGATTTATCTTTCATTCGCACATAACTCATCATAGATCTTCATGACTATTCATCTGCACTTAAAAAATAATAATAAACACTTTTCTCTTTGCCACCCGTTGACCTTCATTTTTATGAAGAGAAGGAGGGGGGAAAAAATCATTTTCTTATGAAAGCTCCTCCAAATCGCACTCGTAATCGGTGTTTCTATTTCACAAACACTTTCACCAACACACTTGAGCACTAAAAACCGAATCACAATATTTCAGGCAAAGGGATGAGGTTTTCCTAATCCGTTTACGTCTGATCAACAACTTTTTCTCGGTGTTGTTGATGGGAATTTTCCGTGTTTCCAGTCGTAGAAGGCTTGAGATTCAACGTTCTTCCGATAACGGCTAGGTATAGGAATTGGTACAGGTAGAGAAACAGATATCATCACTCCTTCACTGTGGGTGGATCAGGCAGTTATCTGTTTTCTCCGGGCGTGGTGATGGGATGGGGAAAACTTGAGGTAGCAGCCAGCCTCCGTTAAGCTTAGAAATGCATAAGTTTCCTCCGCAAAGTAAAAATCCTGCAAGGCTTCAAATAACAGAGCAAAACCCCGTTATTTCTGTGGGAATACTAGTCAACATATCAGGAAATATCAGTCCAGATTCTGCACAATCTTTTATTTACTAATCTATGGTGAACTCTCAGCCCCACTCCAGCAGGAGGGGGAGAGACACAGATCTCGTCAAAACTGACGAAGTTCAGTAGGTAATCATTAAACACAAAAAGCCACGCAAAAATCAGCGCTCCTGGTTTTATACATGGGTAAGAAGTCAGTCATATTGCATACCTTGTATTCCTACGCCTCACCACAAATAATTTAATACTCATCGAAAATCGTTTAATCCTTCCTTATATGGAAGTGAAAGATCTTAAAATAACTCTTCTTTCGAAACATTAATCTAATTATAATTTATTGGCATGTTTACAGCCTTGAATTCCCAAAATAGAATATCTGTACTCTAATTTTTAACTAAGACATTTTATGAAAATGAATATGTTTCAATGCTTTTATTAATACAAAAGTAATTTTATAACTTTTGTATTACATATATATATATATATATATATATATATATATATATATATATATATATATATATATATATATATATATATATACAGCAAAATAAATAAATACAAAAAAAATTAAGAAAAACAATAAGTATCATTTATTGCGCATAAGCTGCAAGTAAATAGAACTCATAAGATAAGTTCAAAATGAAGATAAAACAAAGGTAAATTACAGACAAATGAAAAAAAAAAGGGGGGGAATAATAATAATAACAAACAACTGGGGAAAGAAAAAGAATTAATTAAAAAAAAAAAAAAAAAGGATAAAGTTTTTTAAAAAACCGGAAAAAAAAAGATATAATCTTTTCATCAGCCCACAAGATTATATCCGAAAAAAGAGTGCTTTCTAATATTGTATCAATGCAGACAAAGCAAAATATATCAATACAATAGTGTGAGGAGCACTCAAAAAATTTTTTACAAAAATTACGACAAATAAAATTAAACACAATAAGTAAAAATAGCACGTAAAAACAGAAAATAAAATATAAAGGAAGAGCAGAATAAAACAAAAACTATAAAGCGAGCAGTGAAATATAATGAACTTACATGAACGGGAAACTTTTCAAGAATGATTTAAAATGTTTACGTAACAAGATTGCCAGATTGCAAAATATGAAAACTATGAAAACAAAAGCGTAAATTTAGTGTAACTAGAGGAGTTTAAAGTGCGTTCTTGCTGCATTACTGAAGTGCGTTTGATTTGTTAGTTACCAAGGATGGGCCAGAAAACGGATGTTCGCGAGGTAATATTATACTGGATAATTTAAAGAAGTTGACTATAAATAATTTTAGAAAATAAATATTTATTTAGGAAAAAAATAGAAAAGAGAAAGAAACATGAATTGGGATTTCTAAATTGCAACCCCTTTGTAGATCGCGCCTTTCTTTCAATATCACTTTTTATGACTATGTATTTTGCTCAAATATAAGTGCATGATGTGTTTTGATCAATATTTGTTTCAAATTCGACAATTATTTGGTTCGGAGCTACTTTGACACATTTTGCTAATTTTTGAGAAACCTTCTTTTCATAATTTATACCTGAATCAAAATGTAAATTACAGATTATGGCTAAATAAATTATTTTTGAGTAGTGAAAAAACCATTGCATATCATTTATGATCAAATTATGTCAATAAAACGCTAATATAATGTGTATAATGTAATAATATGTCAATAAATGTCATTCAGAATCAAAATATGTCAATTTTTCTCAGTATTAACAAATTTAAAGGAGTTAAGTTATAAAATTCACTAATTTTTCATTCACATTTAATTTTCCTTTTTTTCTTTTTTAAATGTTTCAGATTCATAAATCATTTTTGTTCACTGTTTTGAAGTGTGAATGTAATAATTAAATCCTAATCACCAAATCAATACCTCTGGGGGTACTGAATTGAAGATCGATCGTTTTCTGATTCAGGTCAAAATTACGATCTGTGGATGAATGAATGGATGTATGAATGGGTCCACCCTATAAAGGGGTGTGACGTATGGTGTGGCAGAAATCGAATTCTTGGCCATAAATGGCGCGACTGGAAAACAGGAACAATCGCACCCCCTCTGCCTAAACAGGCATACGTCAACAACAACATAATCACCCAAAATGATGTATGCAACTGTAACACATATACTATAACACGTGAAAAAACTAATTTTAATAATAACTCATTTTAATAGTAACTATTTACAATGATAAAATAATTATTTTTTAAAATAACTATTTAATAATAATTATTTTCAAGGAAATAACAGCTTTTTTTTAATAACAACTATTTAATAATACCCATTTTCAACAAAATAATAACTATTTTAATAATAATAATATTAAAATATTAAAACTGATTTTGAAATAATAAAACGAGCAGAGTTTATGTCTCTTGCAGTATTCGTTGACTCGTCCCCCCCCCCCTAAATCAAAGAAAAGTTGTCCCGCCGCTCAGTGTTGCCAAGGAAAACCATGAAATACGCCTCGTCTCATGGTACATAAGAGAGAAATAGATTGAGATCTTTACTATGCAAATGCTAATTTTCAATTTTTTATTTATAATAATAATAATATTAAAATAATAAAACTGATTTTAAAATAATAAAACGAGCAGAGTTTATGACTCTTGCAGTATTCGTTGACTCGTCCCCCCCCCCCTAAGTCAAAGGAAAGTTGTCCCGCCACTCAGTGTTGCCAAGGAAAACTATGAAATACGCCTCGTCTCATGGTACATAAGAGAGAAATAGATTGAGATCTGTGCCGGGATAGCCTGGTCGGTAGGGCACTGGGCCCATGTCCGACAGTTCGTGGGTTCGAACCCCGCTGGCCGAAGACTCCCAGTGTAGTTCGTGACTGATGCACCTTAAAATTCTGTCGAGTCGCAAAGTCCTCCATGTTCCCATAACAAATCAATACCTCAGGGGGTACTGAATTGGAGATCGATCGTTCTCTGATTCAGGTCAAAATTACGATCTATGAATGAATGGATGTATGAATGGGTCCGCCTTATAAACAGGTGTGGCATATGGTGAAGTCGAATTCTTGCCTATAGATGGCGCCACTGAGAAACAAGAATCGCACACTCTGGCTTAAATTTTCTCGGTTTCACCAAGCAGGCTTGCCCGTGTGGCAAGTGGCATTAGATCCAACCAACCACAGAGTGAGATCTTTACTATGCAAATGCTAATTTTCAATTTTTTATTTATAATAATAATAATATTAAAATAGTAAAACTGATTTTAAAATAATAAAATGAGCAAAGTTTATGACTCTTTCAGTATTCGTTGACTCGCCCCCCCCCCCCTTAGTCAAAGAAAAGTTGTCCCGCTACTCAGTGTTGCCAAGGAAAACTATAAAATACGCCTCGTCTCATGGTACATAAGAGAGAAATAGATCTTTACTATGCAAATGCTGATTTTAAATTTTTTATTTATAATAATAATACTAATATTAAAATAATAAAATTGATTTTAAAATAATAAAATGAGCAAAGTTTATGACTCTTTCAGTATTCGTTGACTCGTCCCCCCCCCCTTCCCAAGTCATAGAAAAGTTGTCCCGCCACTCAGTGTTGCCAAGGAAAACTATAAAATACGCCTCGTCTTATGGTACATAAGAGAGAAATAAATTGAAATCTTTACTGTGCAAATGCCAATTTGCAATTTTTGTCCCCTCAATAAATATTAAGGCAAAATAAAAAAAAAGGCTTTGGGGGATTTGTTAATCTATTTATATTTTTTTCCGACATTTCATTCATTGCGAAACAAACACTTGTTTTTAAATATTTCTTCACGTCAAACATGGCGCGAATTCGTTTATGAAATCAAAATTTTGAAACATAATAAAAAAAATGTCAGTAATGGACAGAGAGAAAATGCAAATATAATTGTCTTTATGCTTTCCTTAATGTCAGAGATCGAGCACTTCAAAAAAATCGAAAAATCGGAATTTCTTCCCCATTTAAATGGCATTATTTGCTGACAACTAAAATATTTCTTAACTCACAATATTAAATAAACATTAGTTTTTAAATGAAGCTTTTTTCCCGACAAAATAAATGAATAAATAAAAGAAGAATAGTCGCTTGAGTATTCTTTCATTTTTATATATGCGGTATCACCCTTCTGTCAAAGCAATTCATACACTCTGTGTTATCCAAGACTGCAGTAAGAGACTTTTAATTGTTTTTTAACGTGCCTCATTTTTTTGTAAAAGGAACAAATTATTTTTTATAATGATCGAGAATAATTAGTGCTGTCATTTTATTCCTTCTTACTGATCACCTTATTAGACTCTTAAAAAAAAAAGCATCATAAGCATATTACATTTTACCCTTGCTCGCCTCAGATTCGTAAGATTTAAAAAAAAAAGAAAAAAATAATAAATAAAAAAAAACCTAGTAGTACTTCTTATTCCAACCATATTCCAACAGGCAATCGCGCGTCAACCCCAGATATTCTTAACGCAGCTCCTTTAATGACTCTCGTGATTCGAACCTTCTTCACTCTTCCATTATTCCTTTATAAATCTTGAATAACAATCGCAGTTTTTGTACGTTAATATCTTTTATAGTTTATTTAAATTAAAGTCTACACCCCCTGCTTTCTATCGTTCGACAATTCTCGAACTTGTTCAGTTATTTTTAGATTGCTTAGCGTGCTTTTTACACCTATACAGTCAGCTATAGGAAAAATTACAGATTGTTCGGAAAACAAATCGAGATATTAGAAAAGAGAGATTCGTTCCTTAGAAAATAAAGTTTGATTATTTAATGACTGCAAACAAATTAGACATTTAATGTAGAAGTAAGACGAGACAAAGCAAGACGAATTATTCATCTTTAGACGTTGTATTAGACGTTGGAAACAAAATTATTACTCCTTTGCTAATAGTTTTTTTTAAACTAAATTACGTAAAAAAAATTTAATTATGGAATAGAAAAAATTTTGAAAACTAATATTCTCTTATATCAATTTCAGAAAGAGCTGCAATTACAAAACCGTTCCTGCTTTAATCACTCATCTCAATAATAGAATAATTCTAAAAGTAAAATAGTATAAAAATGCTCAAATATTCAAAACAAAATTATGATTTAATTCATGTATTTAGGAAAATCGAAAAAGTGTTATTTATGTTTCTTAATTCATTTTTTGATTTTCTCCTTGCATTTAAAAGCTTTTTTTTTTTTTTTTTTTTTTACTGTGTTCATTTTCGTAAAAACGCTTTCTCCAGATTTAAAATCTCACCGACGCACGCTAAGAATAAATTGAAATAAAAAGAAGAATTAAATTTACTTCCCAAAAAAGGACAACAAAGTTGCTGTTCTGATGGTGTATGACAAAGTAAAATCCATTGTATAAAAGGCTCACTAAATAATTTTCGCCCTTGTGTTCTACTTTTAAAATGTTTTACTTCTCTTACATAAAATTTTATACACACTGTATTAAAAATCATTTCTATGAATTAATTCATTCGATAAAAATATTGTATAACAAAGAAAATATTGTTTATCATTTTTATAATTTTCGAAGTATAATAAAGAAAAACTGTTTTTTATATTACAAATAAAGTTTAACTTCCATCGATCAAAATGAAAGGTTGACTAAAAGAGAAGCGAAATGAATAAATGGTTCCTATCTTACAAAATCGGTGTCTTGGGATATTCATCCACTTTTAGATGCAGCTGGATAATTTTTTCTAAAAATTTTTTCCGCACATGCGCTGTATAAAGCAACTACTCCAATTACTCTTATCTGGCGCAGTTTTTTTTTATTATTTTTTTTTTATTTTAAAGCAATAATTCCGTTATCACTTTAAAATTGATTCAAACGCTTTGTTTAATTTTTTTTAAATATGTAAGCTATAGCAAAATTGGCACTAGACCTAGTATATATTTCGGACATTTACCATAGGTCTAGTCATACTAGGTCTGGTTAAGTGCCATTGCCTGGTATACATTTGCCCGGTATATCCTACACTGATGTTTTTGTATGGTCAAGTGTCATTGCCCGGTGTGCATTTGCCCGGAGTACATTTGCCTGGTATACCCTACACTGATGTTTTTTTAAGGTTCAGTGCCACTGCCCGGTATACATTTGCCCGGTATACCCTACACTGATGTTTTTTTAAGGTCAAGTGCCACTGCCCGGTATACCCTACACTGATGTTTTTTTTTAAGGTTCAGTGCCACTACCCGGTATACATTTGCCCGGTATACCGTATACTGATGTTTTTTTAAGGTCAAGTGCCCCTGCCCGGTATACCCTACACTGATATTTTTTTAAGGTCAAGTGCCACTGCCCGCCATACATTTGCCCGATACTCCAAACACTGATGTTTGTTCTAATCTATCGTCAGTAAGTATAAAAATATCGAATAAATGTAATTATATCCACGAATAAATTAAAATCAAATCGGATGTAATAAATATTTCGGACATTCACCAAAACTACTAATTTGATTGTCAACATTCACCGGTGACAGTCAACAACCACCGATTTTGGTCATTCACAGTAACATGCACATCATTTACATAATAACCTCATCAGGACGATTATTTCATACTTTGCCTAAATAGCATCCGACATTTCAAAAAATAAAAATTATTGGTTTTGTTGGCGATGATCTCGTAAGGCGATAAAGAATCATGCATAGTACAGGTAAGGAAGATGTTAACCTCGAAGGAAAAGGGGACGAATACCCCAAGGAACCTACAAAAGGTTTACAAAATCATTCTTCCAACAATCAATTTGTGTTCCCCCCTTCTCCAAACAATATTTCTGTCATTGTGTCCTGAGATTCCGATAAAGAAACAATGTTAAAAGACACATTTTCTTTTGAATGACTTTTGTCAAAATATATTGAAAAATAAATAATTAATATGAAAGTGTTAATGATTGAAGAGAGAATTTAATTTTGTTGGAAAGTTAAGCTTAATAAGGAAACGATATTACATTCAATTACTTATTATTGTGAAAAATTTAGCATTTTCAACTTAGCTAGAAAAAAGATAGAAATACGTTTTGAAAGATAAAACTCACAACCTTTTACAAACTGTTTCTTTGAAGTTTTTAAAACTGAACATTACTATTCAAGTACACTATTACACACTATGTACACTATGTTGTAATGTAAAGTATGTACACTATGTTGTAATGTGCGGATACTTGGTTATTATTTCAATAACAGAAGAATGCAATTGAATTACGCGTTGGTCGAACAATAGGAATTTTTCGAGCAAAGTATATATATGTATATATATATAATATATATTTCTTTTCAAGCATGCACGTATTTCACACCGCATGAATTTTTTTTTCTCCTCTTTTGCTAAAAGACAACACTAATAAAGTAACTTTTTTTATTCAAAAAACGAAAATTTTTACATTTACTTTTAAAAATTACAAAAAAAAAAAAAAAATTCAATTTTTAAGCACGAAATTTTTTGCAAAATTGTAAAGATTCCTTATTTTGCAATTGTATATACGAGGAGGGAAATAGATGTTTTCATATGAGAAAGTAATGCAGATGTATTGACTTTTTAAACTGAATAAAATATTTTTTTAGCAATCTGCTTTATGCCAAAGAATATACATTCGCACGAAATATTATAGATGGGTAACTTTCAACGACTGTTTAGTTCCATGTTAATATAGTTCGTCACATTTAAAATTTATTTTTACTTAAAATTTATATTTACTATTATTATTTAAATAATTCCATGAAAAAATTGTTGTTAAGAAAAGTTGATTTCGATCTTTTAACACCCGAATATATTTATTGTAATGCGAAAAAGTCTAGTTAGAATTAAAAAATGGTTGTTCGCATTAGTTCATAAATCATAAATGTATATTTCCTTCCCTTAATGCAGCGTTTCTCAACTTTTCAGTATTCACGGCTCAGTTTTCAATCATAATTTTCATCGCCCCCCCCCCCTCCACTTACGGTAAAATGTATACAAAAATAATGTATATTGAGTATTTTGAATTCTATCTTTAAATTATTTTTAACTAACTGCCAAAACAAAAGTAAAGTAAAAGCCAGCTGCAATTGAGGTTATAGAAACTATGTTTGGAGTTAATTTTTCAAAACAATTACAGTCCATACCTCTTTCAAATGATACTGTTGCTCGTCGAATTGGTGATACAGCTGAAAACTTAGTATCAGGTTTTCTCGATGTTGCTTGACAAAATGTTTTCAATACAGTTTGATGAAGCAACAGATAGCCATAAAGATGCTCATTTAATTGCCTATGTTTGATTCTGTGATTTGTCAGTAGTCTGCAAATCAATAGAACTCAAAACAACAGCGCTAGCATTATTTGCTATTTTAAATGATGTTATGAATGAGGCAAACATAGAATACAAAAATTGCATCGGAATATGCACCGATGGTGCTCGTTTAATATTCGGAAGGTTCGAAAGTATACAAGCACTTGTAAAACAAAAATTGCCTCAATGCATCTGAACACATTGCATGATCCACAGAGAAGCTTTGCCTTCGAAAGAAATGCTTCCTGGTTTAAATATTGTATTATTGTATTACGGTTATAACCGTTGCAAATTATATAAAAATGAGAACCCTGAGATCGAGAATCTTTTCCGCACTTTGTAATGACATGTGTTCAGTACATTCAGAGTTACTATTTAAATGCGAGGCAAGATGTTTATCACGTTAGAGATTTTTGCAACGTGTTTATGAATTAAGAGAAGAAATCGCCATTTTCCTAGAAGAAGATAACAGACCGGAAACGGAAAATTTTCACTATTGTTTATTTGTGATGAAATTTAGCTACTTGGTCGTCATATTCGAGAAATTAAATAACTTGAATCTTTAACTCCAAGGAGCAAATACACATATGTTGCTGGATACGCGTGATAAAGTTAATGCTATTTGTAGAAAATTGGAATTGTGGGGCAGAAATTTAAAGCAAAAAAACTTAACAATATTTGAAAATGTGGAAAATTGTACTAAAACTTATAAGGCTGAAGAACATGTAAAAGTTGTTTTTGTAACCACTGAAAATCATTTAGCCATGCTGGCAAAGAATTTAAAAAAGTATTTTCCTGCTGACGACAAACTGATAGCAAGTTACGAGTGGGTTAGGAATCCATTTCATAAGACTTCCGAAGGACTCTCAATTGATGAGGAAGAAAAATTCATAGACTTCACGACAAGTGGCGAAACCAAAATACAATTTAGTAATAAATAACTATTTGAATTTTGGGCAGGAGGATGATTTTTCTGCACTAAAAACAAGGGAATTTCGCATTCTATTACCATTTTCAACATCCTACTTTTGTGAAACTGGATTTTCTGCTGTGGCTTCTTTGAAGACAAAATATAGATCACGGCTAAATATAAAAACAGAACTGAGAGTGGCTATTCCTAATATTAAGCCTCACCTCAAAAAACTTTGTTCTACTAGACAGGCCCAAGGAAGTCACTAGAAATTATTATTATTTTTTAAAAAAATTAGTATATTTTGATTAAGTAAGGTGGGTAAACCAAAGGTGGCCAGTGCTCCTAACGTAGCCCCCCCCCCCCCAAAGTAAAATTAAATTTATTTTGAATCATAAGATGTCCCTGCTGCATTATAAATCTCGTATCTGTGGTGCACGAGGCTGAATTGGAAGATATTTCCCTGAATGACCTCCATTTTATGAGGTGATTTAAGTTTTTGCAGTTATCGTTCTAATTTCCGGGTTAGAAGATATTGTAATTTATATGTGTTTAAATTTTTAGAACTTTAAGTTATGATATATTTTCTGAAAGTTTATTTCTTTTTCTTTAACCACATTACTTTAATTCGAATTAATCTATCAGATTAATAGTTTCAAGTCGTGCAAATGGTGAGAAAGACCATATGCACGTTCCCAGGGTTGTTCCCATATGCACACTGGTGTCGCCTTGGGACACGTTGATCACCTTTGGAAACAAACGTGTAATCTATAAAAGAGTTAATTATAAATCATTACGTAGCATATTATTTCTCAAAAAGGAACGATTGAATTGAATGCCAATTGATTTATTTCATTTTAAGCAAATGTGGAACTTAGGTTAAAATGAAATGTTTGTTTGCATTTTAAAGTATGTTTTGAAATGAATGTTTTGTTTGCATTTTAAAGTCATTTTTCAGGTATTTTTTTATTTTGGTGGAAGTTATGGTTGTTTTTGTGGTCGATTCTGGTATTTTCTTGTAAATTTGGGTATTTTAATACTAGTTATGGGTTATGTTAGTTAACTCTAGTATGGTTATTTAACTCTTTCTTGTTAGTTAATCCTTTAAAAAAAATTAACTCAGTAATTCTTGATTAATTCTAATGAGTTAACTCAAAAGAATCGCTAGTGACTTCCAAGGGTGGCGCCAGTAGGGGGTCAGGGGAGCTATTGCCCCCCTGTCGGGCATCGTCTGCCCCCCTATCGGGACGAACTTAAATGTCACCAGGAAAACACTACTGTCTTGAAAAGAAATATAATTACATTCTTAAAAAAATCTAGCTTCTTATTTAACTTTTTTTTTGATAATGAGAATAAACTGAAAACTTAAGGACAAAAATGTGTTCTTTTTACTTGCACTTTACCACCAACTTCCTGTTCCCTTTCCTCAGAAAACTCTGAGGGACGAGTCTTTTATTTGCGTTCATATGGAAAATTATTCAACACCCCTGAGGGATAAGGGAAGAGAAGATGACTGCCCTCTCCTACCCCATCATACTCACGTTACCACACTTTTTGAGACTGACTAATGCATGTAGCATTAGTCAGTCCGCATTCAATAAAGAAAAGTATTTTGTTAAATGTCACACGGTTTAATGTAAAGAATTCGATTTTTAAGTTATTTGGAAGTAGTGAAAAACTAAGTTTGTTCTGCCAATCTATTTTTTTTTTTTTTTTTTTTTAAATTTTCTCTTAAATAGTGTAAATATTTATAGTATATGCTAATAAGCTCAATTATAATTGCTCATATATGAGTTAAAATAGACTACCAAGTTGTCTTACGACCTGAATCATTCTGTAGAGACCTGAATCATTCTGTAGTTAAAATGCACCTGCCATTCCATCAGAAATAGTTTTTCTAATCATGAAAAGACACAATATTTTTTTTTTTTTATATATAATAAAAAAATTAGGATTAACAAAATGTACATACAAATTAGAGTTGTTATCTCTGCTCTGGTCGGAAAAGTTAATCTTCCTGTCGAGAAAAGATTTTAAAAAAAATAAATTAAAAAAAAAAAAAAAAAAAACACAGGACAAAATATGAATTTATTCTATTACACCGAATTTTATTTATTTATTTGTTTGTTTTTTGTATTATAGACACCGCTTTCTCCAAAATTGTGAGATGAAGGAATGGCAAAACTTAATATGCTTTAATTTAATATGTCTTAAAATTTAAAGAAACGCTTTAAAAAAAAATTCCATTAAAATAAAATAAAAATATTATAATTTTTTTTTCTTCGAAAATTTTGCAATCTATATCAAAACTAATTTAGTATAATTTTAATACACTTTCCATAGGCACAAATATTCATTCTTTTGAACATCATTTCACCTTATTTTTCTCTTCCAATCATAATCCTTTAAGTTATCAAAGCATATATACATCGATAACCACCAGTTAAATTACCTTTCTATATAAAAAGGAAAAAAATATTTTGCTATTATCAGCAATATTGACATATACTTCAAATGAATGTACCGTGCTAAAAGAAAATAACAATAATAATAAATGGACCTGTCCACATGTCAATATCATTCAGTTGTCATTCAACTCTGGAACAGGGCGCATCTCCCTTCGCAATGATGTCACTTCGCAATGATCTTGTCAATTTTATATCTTTAAATTTGTAAATAAATTATTATGTGTGTTACAGTCCGCTGATTAATAGAACGATACATCACAAACACTAAACAGGACCCACCGGAATAATTTTTCCCCTAAAGTTCGGATCTTCTTGTTCCAGGACTCATTCCTAATGGTTTGAGAGAGTGATGTCAAATATATACTAATTAATTAGTAGAAACGATATTTTAAGATGGGAAATTAGACATTAAAACGTACTTTCTCTTATTAAACATATCTTTTTTCGACTGATTCGGATTTCTGACCCCCAAAATATAGTAGCTTCAATCTGGAAATATTATTTTAACAGTTTTTCAGGAGTGCGTTTGAAAGTTTGAACCCTTTATTGTAAAGTTTAGTTTTTGCGTATTTCACTATGTCCTATTTTTTTTTTTTTTTTTCTTAAGCGAATTGAAAAAGTTTTGCATACAATTCCAATCATATCAATTAATCCAATCAATTCCAATTCATTTTTCTAAAGATAATTTCATGCATAATATAACTTTTAGTAAAAATGTATTATTACTTTATTTAATGAAAGTCGAAAAACTTAAGATATGTAAGGTATACAATTTTTTCATCATTTGAAAAAATGCAATTTTAAATGTCTAAACAAAATTTAAGCAAAATCGGTCAAATAAATCCTGAGAAATAAAAAAAAAACTCGTGTTTTTCGAAATTCGGTCTCCTAACCCTTTAATTTTTTGTGAATTAAAATTCGTAACTATAAAAGCAAGAGCAAATTTAAATCGTAGAGAGAAGAATGTTTCACGTTAATATGCGGTGAACAATAATTAATAATCTGCGTGAAAGGTTATTCGTTGCAGGCGTATGCCAATATATAATAAGCTTTTGCAGGGCAAAGCATAAATCTTGATGGAAAGTCTGCTTTCAGCTGTGCAAAGAAACGAAAACTTAGGCAAACAAACAGCAGCCATATGTGGCAATTTTTTTTTCTATAATGTAAGTTAGTAAATATTCGTTTCTCGGACGCAAGTTTAAAATTTGTAAATTTAAAAATCATTACAAATTTTAGCCATATGGTATAAATTTTACATTTTAAGCCGATGGACTCACTCTTTTTTTCAAATGGAGAAATTAGCATTTTACCGAACATAGATGTTCACTTTAAAAGCATCTTTGAAAAGAAAAGGGAATAATAAAGAGAAATTTAAAAGTCTCTTTGTCAAGTCCCGACCCGTGAAACAAGTCCCGACCGTTTGATTTTTTTTTTTTTTTCTTTTTTTTTGCCAGTTTAATTATGCTATGTAACAATTAAAAAAATGAATTTTATAATTTAATAGGCATAACTATTTCGAAGTTCATTCAAAACGGGACATGATATTTTTAGATAGAATACGTGGATGCAAAAAATGTACTTATAACTTTATTTGCAAAACATTTAAATGATTCAAAAGCCAATCGATGCATATAAAAATAACATTTTCTTGTTTTGTTAAATGTGCATGAAATTTCAAATTTTTATTATCGAATAATTTCTGCGTTATGAGAGTAAGAAGCGTAGAAATTTTTTGACCGCTACAACTATTTTTTTTTATAACAGAAGTAATTTTTAAACTTACAATGTGTGATAAATTACACCATAAAATACAAAATACATCGATAACAGAAAAAAAATGCGATTTAAATTTACATTAAAATGAATCTGCACATTATGATATCAATATTAGTGATTTTAGATTCTTCGAAACACACTTGAAAAAAATGATGTGAAAAAAAATTTTAAGTATAAAATTCTTTTTAATTTAAATATTTTGAATTAATTTGTTTGAGCCCCCCTGCCGGGGGAGATTTGACCCCTTGTCGGGCAAAGTCTGGCGCCATCTTTGGTGACTTCACACAAGAACTATCTATGTAAAATCGATAAACAAATTATACACTCTAAAAACAAATATCTTTTTTAAAGTCGGGAAACTTGTTCCTACCAGCAAGACACTTAAAGTGCCTTTTTAAAAGACGTTTGCCAGTCCCAGTGTTTTTTCTAAAGATAATTTGAGAAAGTGAAAAAGTGATTTCAATATATGGCTCACCTTTGGAACCTGTGGGAAACCTTAGGCGCAGAAGCTACAATTTTGAAATTGTACTATAAAATAAATAAAATTTTATTTTAGAATTAAAAGTATACGTGGTATATATTAGAGATAGGTGTAAGATGTTACAGAAAAAAATTCAGCCACACAGACTTAATCAGAAAATTAGGAAAAATCCTCAAAGCAAAGCCACCTTTGGCTCCCCACCTTAAGTTTTGATTTAATAAGTTGTTAAATATGTCGATATGTATTTTGTTTTCTATGTGTATGTGCGCTTTCCTTTCATCCAGTTAATAATTTTTTTTAAATAATATTTTCTTTTGAATATTCTCGCGCCACCCCTCTAGTGTGTTCGCGCACCCCTATCCAAGTAGCACCTAATATTAGATAACATCAGAAAATCGATAAAATCTTTCGGTATCTTGCACAACTTCTAATATTAGAAAGATACAAGAGGTCTCTGTTTGTTCTGCATGATATAATATTAGATTCTATGCAAACTAATATTATCTACCGTTCACCGTAATATTAATTTGCATTAGTTTTAACGCTATATAATATTAGATTTTGTATTTTCTAATATTATCTTGCTCTGCTCTTTATTTTCGGAGTAAGCAAGAGGAGGATTTGGATGGCAGTAGAATAATTCGGCGATATAATTTTACTTAATTTTCTGTATTGCTGTGAAGCAGTAAAAACTATAACATTATAAAACTATTGTTCTGTGAAGCATAGAACAATAGTTTTATAATGTCATTCCATGCATTATTTACATAGCAAGACAGAAATACTAAATAAAACTATTTTAGCGAACTCTGCTACCATCCATTTTCCTCCCTCTTACTCCAAAGTATATCTTATGTTCTGCTGATTTCTTTGAATATTTCATATTTATTTAAGAAATAATACTATATCACAACTTTTATTGATATTTTTTTCTTTTCTTCATACAATGGGTTTTCAGACAAATTCTATATCATTAATAATTTTCAAGTCTTCAATTTTAAAATGCACTCTTAATTGTTTTTTTTTTTTTTTTAAAAAAAGAGCTTATTTTATCATAATCTCAATTGAATTTGTTAGTTTGTGATATATATATTTTTTAAAATGTGTAATTTTAGTCATTTGTAATTTCACAATTATCATTCATTATTTATATTCAGAAATTGTAAATTAAGAAAACCACACTACATAATTGCTAAGTTAAATTTACATTTGAATTGAGTTGAAAATTTACCTTAACTGTTTTTTCTACAATATAACTAAGTCATTCATTTCCAAAAATATTAAAATAAAATTATAGCTCGAATTTTTAAATTGTTATTTTTTGTAATAACTGAGACAATAAAGAAAACTAAAAAATATTCAAATTACTTACTTGCATAAATTGTTTCACTTCTATCACTGAAATTAAATAGCGAAATACTTGCGTAACTTTATCCTTTTAGAATCTGAAATTTACTCAGAACTAAAAAAAATTAGTAAATATTGTATTTTATCAGAATTAAATTTTCACAAACATTTAATTGCATACAAGAATAAGACGAAAAAACATAACATACTTTTTTACTATAAGTTGCTTTTGTATTGATCCAAATTTGACTACTATCAGTTACTTTTTAAAAAACCTTGCTATCACAAAATTTTTCTTTAAAATCAATCAATTCATTGTTTCTATTTCGCTGATAAGAGTTTATGCATTATGAACATAGTAAAAACAAACATAACATTATAGGCAAATGTCTTGAATGAGACTTTAAAAAAAAGAAAAAAAAAAGAAGATGCAATTGTACAGGTTTTCACAAAGAATATACAAAGCCTTTATGATGAAAGTTTAAGCAATATTCTTTTCTAAATTGATTAGGAATTTTTATCATAATATAAATGTTATTCAGTCAAAAGAACTTTTTACGATTATAATTATTTTACAATTATATTTTACATTTTTTTTTAAATGTTGAAGATTGTTGTTGTTGACAAAGTTGTAAAAGAAATTACACGCTAGAGTAATTAAGAAAAAAGAAATTCATAATAAATATAACTATTTCACAGCATAATACTTTTATTTAAAAACAAAACACACTGTAATATAAATTTCATCCAATTGTAAACGCAATACATGACCTTCATTGTTTAAAATTAACGTGGAAAACCTTTTGGTAAAACAAAAGTTAAAAATACTTAATTGTTACTAATAAAATAATTTTTTTCATAACTTTAAACTGTTTGATACAGTTTCAGTTCCAATTGTTAGTCTTTATTTACTTGAAAATATATTTCCAAGCGGTCGTTAAATGCTTTTAGGAAAAATTCAGCTACAGTTTAAATTGTATGCATCACAAAAAAAAACAGGGATGAACTTCACAAGTTTCCCTCTTTCTCCAAACTTCAACATGACAACATCTTTCTTCAACATGAGGACTTTCTGCCACAGCAGATTTAAAGTGGTCCTTGCTGAATATCCACACTGGTTAAATCATTCGCAGTAAGGATCGAACTTAAAATTCTATCAGAATGTGCTATTTCCATTTGTAGTGTCTTGATAGTAGATTTTCTTGAAGATGAAAAGCTATACTGAAATTTAAAAAGCGATAGCGTCAAAAAAATTTCGTTAGTGTCACACAAAAAATAACACTGTGGGAAGAAGATCAACTAAAAGAATTTAGCTCATAAGCACTCCCAAGCAAACTATCATATATTCAAAAAAAAAATAATCAAATTGCAAAGCTTTTCAACTTCTTTTATTAGACCAAAAAATAACTACTCGCTATGTGGCAAATCAACAAAAAGAGTGCCAAAAAATATTAAATAAACAAATGCTTATTTTAAAAATCGTATAAGTACATCAATGTAAAAAGGTACTATGAGAATTCAAAATCATCAATTTATGGTTGAAAAAACCATGTAGAAAGAGAATTCTTTAACAATTCACATATTTCAAAGTTTTAATATATATATTAATTATATTTTGCCCCTCCCACCAAATATGTTTACATAACGTTCTTTAAAAGTCAGTATGCATAACATTTATTTTTTATTGTTTAATTAAATTTTTAGTCTCAGATTATATCGAATAGAAATTTACTTAAAAACTTTATTAAACAATAATTTTTTATTATACTAATTATTATTATAATAATTAATTAATAAATATTTATTAAACTAAAAGAAACAATACAGAATACAGAACAAACTCGAAAGGTATAACCCCGGTCAAACATAGACATATTTAAAAAAAAAAAAAAAAAAATTGCAAGTTTAAAATCTATTTGGCGATTGCAGTTGGCGGGACAGATCACAATACTGAAATATCCCCAAGAAATTTAAATACAAATGTTTAATTCTTTTTTTTACAATATTTAAGACATGAAATTTTAATACGGTAACAATATTGTTTGTATTGAACGTTAAACATTCTAGAATGTAATGGTTTAAACTGAGCTAAAAGTAGCAGATCATTAATTTTCTAATTGTTTCAACTTGGCTAATGTGTTCACAGACAATTACTTTTATCTTTTTCATTGTTGCAGAAAAACTTTGTCACAGTCGAATTACTTAGCAAACGTTGTTTTACAAGCATATTTTGAACTAATTACATTACTTATCATTTATAGCTAGACAATAAGTTAACAGAGAAGTCAACTACTATGTGTGAACAATAATGATCAGAATTCATAATGTTAACTGACTTAAGTCAGTTTCTTGAAGATGAAAAATTATATCTGCAATTGTAAAAGAAAATTAATTTTACAATGAAAAAACCAAATTTAAAATTATTAAACAATGATATTTATTTGAAGCTGAAATTATTTAATTTGAAAATGTTTTTAAAAAATTTCAATATTCTTTACAATGAAATTCAATGAGTCCGGTAACGATACTTGCATCAAAAAATCTCGGTTGAGCCACACAAAAAGTAACATAGTGGAAAGGAGATTAGCAAAAAGAGTTTAGCTCATAAACACTCCCAAGCTATTTAAAAAAAAAAAAAAAAAAAAAATTCAAACTGCAAAACTCTTTGTGACAAGCCAACAAAAAAAGTGGCGAAAAGTGTTAAATAAACAATTGCTTATTTTCTTCCATTTCTTATTTTAAAATTCGATTAATGTAAAAGAACATCAATGTAAAAGAACATCAATGTAAAAAGATACTATGAGAATTCAAAATCATCAATTTATGGTTGAAAAAATCATGTAAAAGGATAATTCTCTAACGATTCACATATTTCATTACAATTCACATATAGTTCGCCCCTTCCCCCAAATATTTTGACATAGCGTTCTTTAAAAGTCAGTAGTTTGCATACCCAACATTTGTCAAATATTTTTTTTTCTTATAGTTTAACTAAATTTTTACAGTATTAGATTATTTCTAATAGGAATTTATTTAAAAAATATAATTTGATCAAAGCTCTACATTCACCATAATCACCATTTTGAATAGACCATATTATTGTTTATTTTTTAATCATTTACAAAATAATATAAATAAAGATGCATCAAAAACATACAGATTAGTCTATATTAAAATAAAAATCAGTCTATATTTAAATAAAAATGTTTAATTCATTGTTGTACAATATTTTAAACATGAAATTTTAATATGCTAGCAATAGTGTTTGTATTAAACTTTAAACATTCTACAATATAATGGTTTTAACTGCGCTATATATATTTTTTGATTTAACACGGCTAATTTGTTTACAGACAATTACTTTTGTCTTTTTCATTTTTGCAAAAAAACAGTACCTACTTATTACTTACAGCTAGACAATACGTTTCAACAAAGTCAACTACTACGAGTGAACAATAATGATCACAATACAAAATATTTATTGAGTTTATTGGATACATGATCAATAAATTAATTCTTGTATGTTTTAGTTTAGCGGTCAAGTTTATTAAGTACAGTGAATATTTCTACAACATCTACAATCTCAAACACATCATGCTTTAAATTACTTTTCTAGCTGATTTTTAACTCAAGGAAAAAACATTACCTACGATACTACTTTATCATGTAACTATCATTGAAATTTATAAAGTTTTCAAAAAACTACTAAATTATAAATACTTTAAATAGTTGAAACGAAAGCTGCTGAGCGAAAACAAGATGGCGAAGTCGTCTTGTAAACAAGCATGAAGGAGTAAGAACTCAACATAAACAGTTGAAAAAGTTTTTCGAGTTCAATCGTTCGCAACTTACCACTAATATTATCTTGCGCTTTCTGCCCTAAAATTGCATTGGCTGAAAATGATATTGTAAGTAATATTTAATTTATCGTTTTCTTTCATAAATAAATGTTTATTTATTAATAATATGAGCTAACCCTTTGCAAAAATGTGGCGCTGGACCAAAAGTATTGAAATAGATGATAATTTTGAAAGTTCGAATGTTAGATCGAATACTATTTAATTTTATTTAATATTAGTTCTAATATTAGAAGATAGGATTCAAGAGTATTGCGTTTTCTAGCACGGCAGTATTATATTGCATCTTTCTAATATTAGATCATATCTTTTTTGCTACCTGGGTAGTGGGGCGCGCCCCACAGGTTGAAAATCGCTGCCTTAATGATCATTTTCAGCTTTTTTTTTTATTAAAAAAAGAGAAAAAATGTCATATGACTTTAGATCTCAATATAGACGTGTACAGTGTGCGTCATAAGAAAGTGAACACCCTCAATAACTTTTGATCGTACTATAGAATTTTGATTTACTAAAATTCTATTTCAATGCTTCTAGAACCTAATTTTAAATGTACTGAATAGCTAGTACAAAAAAACTCATTCTCTGCCTAATCAAAGCTTTTTTTTTTTCGAGACAGATTCAAATTTTTCAGCCTCAAAATAGGATGGGTAGAAGCAATCCGGGAAATAGACAGTTTGGCTAGGTTTGGCTATATCTGCGGAATTAATGTTGCGAAATAAATAAAAAAAAGAGCAAACGATTTTAAAATGTGTTTATCAAAAGATAATTCCATGTAAAAGATAATTATGTACAACTTATTATTATTTATTTAAATAATGAGCCCAAAAAATGAATGTCAAGGTATACAAATGTGTACAGCCGGATTTTAGTCTCCACAATTTTAAATATAAAATCCAAAATTTGAAAAGAATCGGTCACCTAGTTCTGAAGAAACAAAAATTTAAAAATAAGACCTCTTTGCAATGATGGAAAGTTATTCGTGCTAGCTTTTGTTTTGTTTTACGCATTGTACTTCATATTACCATATTATGATACAAAATAAATCCTAATAATGAAACACTCGTGCGCTACCATTTTGAACTAAAGAAAAGAACCACCTTTTTAAGAAACACTCCTATAATTATCTCTTATTTAGTAAATTTATTATTAGAATGTTACGTGGAAAAAACAGTTCGAAATAATAATCAAAGATCTCAACTATAAGATTCGTAAAGGCCTTGTATTGTTCTAGAAATAAATAATCAATTCAAAAGAGCAAAAATAAAGTGTTTATCAGCTTCGGGACGCCCGAATTGTTCCGAGTGGGAACCGGAATAATTCGGTTATGACGTCAAGGATGACGTCCGACGGTGAAGTCTAATTGTTTCTCAACAAGATAGAAAAGAGATTTAAAAAAAAAAAAGAAGAAAAAACCGATAAACCTGCTTTGCTTTCTTCTCTACCTGAAGTCATTCACTTTACTTCAAAAAACAACCTTCAGTTCAGCAGAAGTTCCCAGAAGTTAGTTTCGAAACTTGACCACATCGAGATAATCCATCTGTTGCTGATTCAATTTAAAATAGAATGAGAAGGAATGGTACTACCATGTTTGCACTATAGAATTAAATGGGTTATCTATATGAAATTTCCGAAGTTCTTTTTGAAAATGAATAAAAATAAAAGGAAAATAATAAACATGCGCAATAATTTAAATTCTCCATCACAAAGGAGTGGGTTGAAGCGGAAAATTTGGGACATTATGTGTGTCTAGGTGAAAAGGAGGGGGGGGGAGAATAAAATCATTTACAATTATTTTAAACTATAAAATATTGAATTTTTTTAAGTAGCATTGTTTTATTTACTACTTTAGTTCAGATGTAAATTATTATAAAAAAATTGTTCAGTAAATAAGATATTTGTCTTTTTTTTTTTTCTGATTAACATATTTATACTTTTTATTGTTTCACAAAAAATATTTTTTTCATCTAGATTGATGCATATTCATGCTTTCAGATGCAAGCTTTCTTCAGGTGCATTTTCCCCCATGATTAGAATAAACTGTAGCCGTTTTAGAGCCTAGACTTTCAATTGGTGCTTATATGAACGAATGAAGAAAAAAAAAAAAACTGCTAATAGATAACAAAAACGGAAATGTATACCGCCGCACTATTTCTATATTATAATCACGAGAAAAAAGCCCCGGAAGAAAAAGAATTAAAAAATAAATAAATAAATAAAACAGACTCTCCATGTACAACAGACTCTCCTTATGAAATATTTGATTCCGGCTATTCACGAATTTAATGTAAGTGAACATTTAATCAAATGTAATTAGATACTTTTTAAAAATTAATTAACATGCGAAGTTTAACTTGAAGTTTGTGGAAACAAGCTTTCAACATATATATTTGTATGTTATACAATTATATAATGCTTTTAAGTGGTATATTATAATATTTACTGTATCTATTAGCAATAATTTCTAATCTCGTGATAAATTAAAAATATTCAAAAGTAAATAAATTAATAAAAGAAATCAATAATGAAGTTTTTCCGTTTAATGCAATTTAAAAAAAATACTGCATTAAAAAATATTACTTTTATCTGAAAATACAGTGAGTTTAATTAAGAAAAGTGCTTAAGAGTCCTAATCATTTTGTCCTAATCTATTTACTTACATTATACTACTTTATGATATAAAGAAATATATCTATCTACATTCTACATAATTTATAAAAATAGCTATGAAGTAAAATTTTTTATTAAAATGTAAGTTATTAGGATTATTTTTTGATATATGAAACTGAATTATCATAAACTAGCTGCAGCTCCGCCCGCGTACTCTTTTATTTTCTCTGCGTTTTATTTTATTACAAAAAAGTGTTTTTCCACGGTAAATTGTATAGCCTAGCCTGTCTTTACCTAACTAGGCCTTATCTGCGCACAAATTCACGGAGATTTGTTGCTTAGTTTTTACGGACCGACAATACGGTTTTGTACACAAACTTATTTCAGCAATTATAATATTAGTAGCGGAGTTGGGGTTTCATAGTGCACTGTTTTATTCTATTTACATATTAATTAAATTAAATTAGTATGTTTCATAAGTTGATGGCATTCGCTTTGTAGTCGCAGTACAATATGAACTTGCACACATGCTTATCCCGTATTATGGAATATCGCGAGAAAGTCTTTAATTGTTCTTCCATCTTCATACCTAGTGAAAAGGGGTTTCAGCGCAGTTGCCAATTTCCTAATAAAAATAAATAAATGAAATGAAATAAAATAAAAAAATAAAGCAGACTAGACATTATTAACCGAGGAGATTTGAAATTAAACCTAACTAAATTGATGCCAAATGTTGATAATTTATAATGAAAACATCAGGCTCATCCCTCCCACTAAAAGCATTTATTTATTGCTTAGTTATTTTACATAACAGATACTACATTTTAATTAAGTTCGCTTTAATTTGAATGAAATTAATAAATGTATAAAATTAACATGTGTTTTTTTCTTAAGTTTTACACACTACACTTCGCTGCAGTTATAAATTTAAATCTCTCATAGTGAGTAGCACTATACCAGCTGTCAAAAATACATTTGAAGTTCATGAATAGCATAAAATCAATATCAGGTACGCGGGGGGTCTACCGAAAAACATGGCAAGAGGTCTACGAGACAATAAAGTTCGGGAACCTCTGGTCTAAAGTAAGGACTCCCCTAGCCATTCGTCTGGACCCGTGGCGGTGACTATGGTAACGAGGTATAACTATTTTAAGTAGGAGTTGGTTTTTGCTCGGGTCGGCGAGAGAAAAGGAATCTTTTTCTTCGGTCTACTCGTCAACATCGATTACACCCCACTTCACTACTTCTTTCTACCCTGTTTGTGGCCATCATACCTTACTTCAGTAAGGGGTCAATGCTTGTCACCAAGTAAAATCATGAATTTTTCATTTTTCTGGTGATTGAAATAATGTGTCTTTTTTTTTTTCTTTGGAGTAATAAGTAGTTTTTCTTTTTATAACAAATAAATTAAACTTCGTGAAATCTTATTAATTTTATTTAAAATTATAAATTTGAATTTAAAAAAAATTTGAAGATATTTCTTTTGCTTCATTTAAATTTTATTCATAACTGTTACATGCAAAGTGTCTTAAATTCCAAGCGCGGTTCTACTAGTCACTTATTTTTTTTTTTTTTTTTTTTTTTTTTTTTCTTTACTCTTTTTCCACTTTTTTTAAATTTAGATATTTAAATTTTTTTTTTCAGTTTAAATTCTAAAAAGATTCATAAAGCGTAATATATATATATATATATATATATATATATATATATATATATATATATATATATATATATATATATATATATATACACAAAACAATCTAAGACACAAATTCAATAATGATGAAAATGTAAGAGAAAAAGTGTAAAATACATATTTCCAAGTTGCTTTTTCTGTGTGCCTTTTCATACGAGGGTTATTTGCAGCGATCCCTTTCCTGGTGCTCCCCCCCCCCCCCGGCTATTCTTTTTTTTTTTTTTTTTGGTCATCTTTTTTACTTTTCACCGCTGCGCAAGAATAAATAAGAACTCCCCTCCTTTTCCTAGAAAAAAATAATAATAATAACTAGGAAAGAAAAGCAACATCTCTCTAATAATTGTATGCGTTGAATCAGAATTTAATGTAATCACTGATTCAATCAACTAATTTGTTAATTGTTTGAATGTATTTAATTTAATTCGCAAAATAAATAAGTAACATTACGATAATTTATGCGTACAGAAACGCTATTGTTTTCCTGTAAAGTTCTTATTTTCACTGTTTATTAGGTATTGTGTGAATTACCTGTCATTTTAGAAATTTTTGTAACACTTTAATGTATCACCCTAGTTTACACATTAATTAGATAATCTACAGAGTGGCAGATTTTTATACATTAGAGGTAACATATCGATTACTAAATTTCATCCTATAGTTTTTCCGGGTGGGGGAGGAGATGTGTTATAGCGAGGGTGGAACAATGATATTGCATTCGGTGTGTACCTGGAATGATGCCAATCATCATCTAAAGATGCGTTCGTTAACTACAACTGAAAATGCAACAATCTCACCTGCAGCACTCAAACGAAAGAACTCTGATAACAGCATTTTTCGATACAATTCTCAGAAATAAGACAAGAAAATAATAAACAAATAAAACATCGGCCCACGCAATGTTTGAATTCATCTTCATAACGTATTATCTCTACCGAATTTTAAGATAATTCTATTTTTTGTTTGAATTATCTCGTGAGATACGATCGCTCACAACTGAAAAAGATCTCTTTCGTAGATAAACAGAATGGGAAACAAACGGTTTAACCACCCTGTCTTATTCACAAGTTTGTGTAACTCATTCAGTTTTCTTTTATAATTACGGTTATAATAGTTACATCCTATAGGGTACAGAAGGAATGCGTATGTTGTCAACTTTTTCGAATGATTTTAGTCAAAAACTCGCATAGTACACTGCTCAAAACAATTAAAGGATATTGTGGTTGTGGGTTGATCCTGCACCTGGAGAATTGTTGGAATGATCGATACATTATCGACAGACGTAAAAATAAAAATGACATTTGTTTGGCAGGGGAAAAAAAGGGTTTTATTGAGCATTTGGGTACAAAAGGAAAAAAAACACAATTTGTGCATATGAGAAACACAAATATAATAAAAGTTTTGACATAAAAGAAAATCGTTTTTAGTAAGGTTTCCCCAGCAACATTGAACACCGTTGAGATACCGAGTCAATTAATGAGGTATTCTGTCTCACTCCTCCAGAAGAGCTGTTTCCAGCTCTTGATGTACGAACGTCAAACTCAGAAAAAAAATCAAATACTGCGAAATTTGAAAATAAGAAAAATTTGCACTACGACTCTCTTCTTCCATTTTATGCAAGCAAAAAAAATTGCTTATATCGTTATTTCATACAAGACTTAGAATATCCTTTAACTGTTTTCATAGCTTCTCGGTCTCCAACGGAAACATTCACCCTTCGGAATAAAATTGCATGTCTGCAGATTTCCGAAGTCTCTATGACGTGTATATATTGATGGCAACTCACATTCCATTACTTTTTCCTTTTAATATCTGATTTGATGCCTCCTACTCCCAAGACGTTGAAGATGAGCAAAAAATATCGGAGGAAGATATACCTAACAACTGATCAAGAGTTTGAAAGCATAAAAACTCGGAAACATTTTCCAAGGCAAAACATAAGCGAAGCTTAACCCTGTCCCGCCCCCGTGAGGGGGCATCCAGGTAGAACTGTTAACTCGGTGCGCGTTCGTGACCTGCTACAGTAAAAGAAATGGCACTATTGGCTTGGTAACGATATGATGGCAACACCCACGTCGACAGGGGCCCACGATTTGGAGAAAGTTTGGTGTGATGCTCTGATGAACGAGTAATTACAGAAAAGAAAATTAACTTAAAATTTGGATAGTCCAGGTGCTGCACACGCAGAACAGCAACCGCCATCCACTGACCCGCCCCAGACCAGAAAGCTGTAAAGAATTTATTGAAAAATCCAAAACAATACAAAAAGGTAAAACATGAAGCAAACAATAGAGAGGGATATTGGTGGTGAAATTTTAAAATTGTATCTACATAGACTACACATTTTCTCTACTACTTCATCTCGTACGCGTCAATTTTTGTTCGATTGTTTTTATCGGGGTTCCACTGTATATATATATATATAATAAAGAGAGAGGGAGATCAGTCGTTTTGAATTAATGATTGGGAGTTTTGGAGAGCAGTATTTTATCTCACTGCTGATTATAGATCAAGATTATGACGTCGGTCGTTGTTTTGAAGCAATCGGCACGTGCTACAAATGCAGTCAGGAGGTCGAAGAATTTCTTTCCAACCCACGCATCGGAAAATAGCGTGCTCATATTTTTTAGTTTTCAAACTTTGTAAATTTCCGAGGAAAAAAGAAAATTCTTGAGGTCGTGCGATTTTTCGTTTTCATCACGGAATAACAAATAAGTGGCATCAATAAAGAGTGAATGGTGAGGGGGAAAGAAAGCACCTGATGAACCGGAAATAAAACATCGGAAAAGCACCTCCTTCATTATAATATAAATTTAATGTCTGATTCCATTCAGGTCGTTGAACTTGAATTTAATGTCATTAAAGAATTATTCGAAAGTATAAATAATTATTAAAAAATTAATAAAGATACGAAGTTGAATTTAATGTGGACGGAAAGGAACTTTTGATATTTTCTATACATTTGTCGTAAGTACATTTAGAAAAAAAGTATTATAAATAAAGTGTAAATTAACAATAGTCCTCCAAAGATTATTCTTTTCACAAGTTAAAAAATATTAGCAAAATTGATTAAAGTAATGCAGTTCAATTAAATTACTTTTTAAAAAAATAACTAGTTGAAATGGAATTATTCGTAAACAATTATGTGACGATGCACATATATCACAAATTCAGAATAAGAGCCCTAATCATTCACTTTAGAATAAGAACCTCAATCAGATTAATGGCCCTTATCATTTTCTGAAATTGTATGAAAACAGAAAATTTCCTATTTTAAAAATAAATTCTAAAATATTGATCAATTTTTAAAAAAAATATCATCAAATTCCATTCAAATAAATATTTAATTACATAAAATTTTGGCTAAAGAGCTGGTGCTCTGTTTTTTACTTTCTACGTAATTAATACACTTTAATTAATGACCTTATCGCTCAGGTGACATCATTAATCGAATTTTGGAATCAAGTAGTTCGAATCAAAATATGGATGAACCCTGATGGAAATCAATGTCTTACTGGATGGAATTACTTTATTCGAGTCATTTAATTTTAGATTCATCTGATTCGAATAAAATAAATTATTTTTTAAAATTATTCGAATCACTTTTTATCTCCGAAATCTTCCTTATCCAAGCTTTTCCACACAGAGAAAATGTCACCACTTTCATTTCATCACTCTATGAAATTAACAACAACCGTATCGACTTTTGAGCCAGAATTTGATTTAACTAAATGTGTATTTAAATTTGAATGAAATGAGATAGCTCGTTTAAAAATTATGCATACATACAAAAATTAATGAAGCGTTCATAGAACGGAGCTTTATTAGCCATTTATTTCAAGTTTCCTCCCCCCCCCCGTGTTTTTTCTCTACTCACCAGTGCGAATATATATATATACATCATAAAAAATAAATACAAAAAAACACGAAGAAAACTAAGAAAAACAATAAGTATCAATTATTGCGCATAAGCTGCAAGTAAATAGAACTCATTAAATAAGTTCAAAAAGAAGATAAAACAAGGGAAAATAACAGACAAATGAAAAAAGGTAAAAAAAGAAAATTATTAAAAATAAAAAATAAAAAACTGGAAGGGGGGAAAAAAAGAAGAAAAAAAAGGATAGAATTCTTTTAAAAAAAATCCGGTAAAAAAAAAGATATAATCTTTTCATCAGCCCACACGATTTATATCTGCAAAAAAGAGTGCACTCTTTCTCAGAATTTTTTTTATACAAGAGAAAACATATTGTCTGAAACACAGAAATGTACAGTACATTAAATCAATATACAGCACCAGAAATTTTATATCCAAGTGAAAAATAAAATAAGTTATAATACAAAATCGTTTAATAATGATTTTAAAAACCTTATGTTGTTTCAAATTTAGAAAGTAATTGGAAACAAGGTATAAACTTCGATTTATCATTTATTTGCCTAAGTTCTAAAAAATAACAAAATAGTGTACTGATAGGAAAAGTACATTTCAACCTAAGAAAAAAAATAACTGAAATAAGAAATGCTGTAGTGATCGATAAAACTTAACTGGCAAATAATATGCTAATAATCTTCAGAGAAAAGAAAAACATGATAAATTGTGAAAGTAAGTAATCTTTTTTATTTTTGAACAACCCACTTCTTTTCCTGACTGAAGCCCTTCAGTACCTTAAAAACATTTCTCACCCCCATTCCTCCTCAGATTCACTTCCCCTTCCACACTTCCTCAGATCACTCTTGAATACAGTGATGTCATTGCTCCACGCGTTACAAAGACTGATTTTGATTGGAGGAAAATGACATCACTTACAAACTGCAATTCTATTGGTCAAAAACTGTGATGTAAGGGCTAAAAATAATTTTTACGACCGGCGATATAACACTACGTTACTTTTATTTAGGTTTTGTTGAGATTCAAAGCGGCGCGAAGAGAAGAAGGAGTTTGTGTTCCCTTCATTTTGTGTAAACTTATGATCTAATATTGCCGCCTATTTCTAAAGTTCTCTAATTTTCTATGAGGATTATACACGTGTATTGAATAGTTATTTTACTAAACATTAATAAGGTAAGATTTAAATGTTTTTTTTAAATAAATACTTAAAAATTTTTCTTTCTTTTGGAAAGTTAGTATTACATATAATATGCACTAATTATTTTTAAAATATACTTGTAATTAATATTTCATTGTGTTTTAATCTATTTCAATTTCTATTAAAACTTCATAATGTCGAAATCACGTACTGATTTTGTTGAACAAACTCAATAATTTTATACTGTTTAACAAATCACTTAATTTAAAATTATTAAAAATTTGCTTATATCACTGTTTTCATTAATATAAATTTTATGTATCGATTTTCTAATAAATTAGTTTAAAATTAATGATTCTAGAATTATTCATATAAATCTCTCATGTTAAATTTAAAGCTTATAAGTTACTAATTTAATATTTTCCATCTCCGCTATCAATGAATTTTAAATATTATTTTCTACAAATATTTAAAAGTAATTTAAAGGGCTATTAAATTAATCTATTCAGTATGGCATAGATTTCAATTCGAAAGTTGTATTACAAAAAACATGGGAATTAATTAAATATAATTTCGAGAATAATTTTATTGATTGCTACTCTAATGTAGATTTTAAATGGAACTTAATTGTGAGTGTATTATGAAATAATGTTTATTTAATATTAGTTTAATTTTATTATTTATTTTAATATCTTAAAGGTTATCTGTGTTGATATCTAGACCTATCATGAATTTAGTGCTGCCATCTACAGTTGAAGATATAAATCGTCTTCAACAAAGCTACGAAATGACAACTTCAAAAGATGCACTAGGATTTAATAAAGGTAAATAATTTTAAATATCATATTTAATGAATATATTAAATATATATGAAATAAGTAATTGCTGAATCAATTTTAAATGAAAAAAATTCTAAATGAAACTTAGAATGCTTTAAATTGTTTGAGAACAATTTTCGATTTGGTTTTTTTTATAGGTTTTGAAAATATTTTTGTGGAGAAACGTTACAAACGAGAGGTCAGTCTCCCCGATGGCATTAAAAATTGGGATATCGACAACATCCAAACGTACTTGAACTTTGAGGAGGAGAACTACGGTGGCTTCAAGGCTATCGAGTCTGCTGCGGAGGACATGGTTGTTCCGGAGGACGGCAGCAACTCCAGGCTTCGATGTGATTCATATTCTTCCATGACATCGAGTATGGATGATCGCATGTTCTTCCAGGGAATGGGAGTGAAAACAATTAACACAATCTGCGTGGATTCCGGATCGACGTGTATCTCAGCTGCTGACCACTCTCCTCTCCTGAATTCCTCTTCAGATTCCATCTTCAGGACTATGGATCCAGAAGAGACTTACCAAAATCTTGAAAATTTTTTACAACAGGTCAGTCTCTTTCATTCTTTTGAACCAGTTAAATGTAAATTAGCATTGAGAGTTTTATACTAGATTGTGAATTGCAAGTTTTAATTAAAATTTGTTATTCATCAATATTTCATAACATTCCAATACACTCCTTTAAATGTATTAAATAATTGAATTATTTACGATATTTCATGAAGTTACATTCTGTGATTTGTGCAATTATATTAACATATAATAATTGAATGACATATAATAATTGATATATTCATATAATAAAATTTCATATGAGGAACTTTTTCTCGGGTTAATATTTAATTAAAAATGCATTTATAAACATATAATTGTTTGGAAAACTAAATCTAACCATTGTATTTAGATATCAAATAGTAATCTAGTCTTCTAGTCAGTTACATCACAAGAGGGTGCATGACCTGGAAATCATTTAAAATAATTGCACTTTTTCATTGTTATAATTTGCCATTTTGAAAAAGCACATTAAAGTTATTCTATTTTTAAATCTGTTTTATACAGATGTTTCTATGGTTTATCCTGTGAAATAAAAAACATAATTAAGCAAATAACTTTAGTTTTTTATAGTGCTAATATTTTTTTTAATTTAGATAAGGCAGGATTTTTTTTAATAGTTAAAAATTTAAATTGTATGATAAAAACTTTTGGTTTAGTTGCATTATTTAATTTCTATGAAATTTCAGATTTTAACCAGTAAATTTTATTTTGCATAGGCAAAATATATTTGTAAGTAATATATGAAATATTTTAATCGTCTCACCTTCCTGTGTATATTTTTATGGGAACTATATTTTATGTTTAGAAGACTCTAGTAATAGGATTTAAATGTAGTTTTAATTTTGTAGAGAGTATTTAATAGATAATTGTATAAAAAGTAACCAATAGAAATTAAACTTCAAGTTGAGCTGTAATTGAAAATTTTTGAAATGCTTTGAACAGTTATGGTAGAAGATACAAAGTTTAAGCTTTCTAATTTATGTGTCTTGGTTTTTTACTTTTTCTCTATTTATTTTGAAAAAGAAAGAAATTCTATTCTATTTCTATTCCCACTTTTTTAAAGCTAAGAAATTTTTTTTTAAAAAATGTGTTGAATTTTATTTTAGGTTCCTGAAGTCTCTGAAAATCTGCCTTCCCCTCTTTCTGTTTCTGGCAGTGAAAGTAGCTTTGAAATGCTACATGGCAGCTATTTCTTACCTGCAACCTGCACTCAAGACAGCCTACCTGAAACACCCAGGGGCACGAAGCGGCCAGCCAGCACCTCCAGTGAGTTGGACATTTTCAGTTTGAGAACAGCTAAACAGCAATGTCCATCACCCGTACAGTACAATGATGTTCGCAGGAAGAACAATATTGCTTCTAAAAATTGTCGTAAGACACGAAAAGAGAAACAAAAGGAAATGGAGATGCGTGTGTCTGAACTTGAAAAAGAGAAAGAAGGACTTCGTGTGGAGGTTCAAGTACTCGAAGAACTGATTCAAGCTCACAAGATGCAACTCTATGCCATTTTGAAAAAAAGATGAGATTTGATTTGTATTCAGGATTCATCCATAAATTGTGTAATTTGTTAGAAAGAACCCATTTTAATAACTCTTTTCTTTGAACATTTCATTAAAAAAAAATACCTATGTAGTTACTGAATTTGAGATGGATCATTCTCTGGTTCAGGTCAAAATTGTGAATGAATGAATGGGCCCGCCCTATAAACAGGTGTGATATATGAGTGTGGCATACCTTGCCTTAATGGCCTACAACAACATTTCATAGCAGTTTTTAATGAACATGCAACTTTTACAAAATTTGCTTTTAATCTTATTTTTTACCTAAAAAAATCTGTTGATTCTTGAAAACCCATGTTATATATATTTCTGGGAGTATATAATTCACTTATTTACATTCATTGGGAATGTGGTTTTTTTTTTTTTTTTTTTTTTTACAAAAATAATTTTTCTTTTTCTTTCTTTCTCTTCACTGACATATCTACAATTTATTTTATATCTGTCCATTAGAGACCATAGGTAAAGAATCAGAGATAGTAAAACCTTTTTCTTTTGGCTATGCATAAATTAGTAATTTAAGAGTAAGAAGAAAAAAAGTTTAGAACTGTGCTAAATACTCGCTTTTAAAATAGGAGTGAAGGTTCTTTCATTAAAATTTACACCGATAGGGAAGTGGAGAAAGTATGATGTGTTTAAAACCTGTGATTTACATTTGTGCAATCAAATAGTACATCTGCTTGTGATGTTAGTTTAAACAATTTCTCTTCCCATTAAGTCACAATTTGTGGACTGCATCATTTGTAAAAAATATTTGTCATTATTCAGGCTGGTTCTGAAAGCTCATTTTTTTTCTTTCATCTTGATTCATTCTCATTAAAGTACATTCAATATGTGTTTCATTATTTAAAAAAATGTTTATTTAAAGAGATTGTTTTAGTACAATATGTTTGAAAGAGTGTCAAATTTGTTCTCATTTGAAGTACATTCTGAAAATGTTTGTATTTGGTTATTTAGAAGAACTAAAAGGTTAGTGCACGACTGATCGAAACACATCAAAAACTGACGCATATTGAAACTCTGTGACTGTATATTAATTGTAAATAAATTATCCTTTTTTGTACTTTTGTCACTTTCTTTTACACCCCTTTCTCTTTATAATGTACGAAAAATGTGTCAATCATTATAGAGGAAACTAATTGTGCAAACTTGATTATCGACATTGTATAAATATAAAAAGTTTTGCATTCAATGCACATACTCTGTCCAAAATCTTCAAGTGGAATAGTACACATTTATTCCTCCAAAAGTAAATGCATTTCCATACGTTATGTTAGTAAATTGAAATTAGAAATGTAATACTTCATACAGTCATTGTTGACATAAGACATCCATTAATGTAACTATATTTTTAATATAAAAACTACAATTTAGGTGTGTAACATTCCACAACTTTTTTATGAAAGAAAACACACATTTAAAAGGATTCATTTAGGTGAACAACGGAATAATTGAAGAAAATCAGCAGAATGTAATGTAAGAAAAATTGCCCGTTATGTAGATGTATTTAATTTACGTCGCACAATGGGCTATTGGCGACGGTCTGGGAAATATCCCTGAGGATCCGAAGACATGCCATCACAATTTTGATCCTCTGCAGAGGGGATGGCACCCCTGCTTCGGTAGCCCAACGACCTGCACGTGAAGTCTAGCACTTTACGGTAGAACAGTTCAACGAGGACCAATACCGCACACCCTCGGTCACTACGCAGACTGATCCAAGTGGTCACACTGACCGCAGCCAGTGATGCTTGACTTCGGTGATCTGCTGGGAACCGTGTCTTAACGATCTGCGGGACAAATTGCCCTTAAGATGGCCTCGTCAATGGTTTTAATTTTCAGAGTCAGAACAGTAATTCAAACGCGACTTTATAACCAAATTTCTATGCCAGCCTGCTCCAAAATGCGGTTGGCTATTATAGCTGTGAATTTACGATTGTATCTACAAAGAGTGCATTAAGTAATTACTCAAACACGCGATTTAAATTTTGCATGTTGTAATATATTATGAAGTAATTAGACCTGATTGTAGTCAGAACAAGAGGCAAATTGGAATTCGCAACAGAATTACTACTCATTAAATGAAGTTTTAAAATAAATCTCTTAAATGTTACCATTCCAGAATTATATTTAAGAATAACAATTTTATACTTTGTGTTAGCCTCAATAGTTCCTTAATTCTAGTAGTAGTTATTGTGGATTTTTTTTTGTTGTGAAGTTCCAAAGTTTTTCAGAACAAATTTGCTTAAAAAGAGCAGTTATTGCATGAGGGTTCCGGTAAAGGTGAAATAGATGTTTTGTTAACGGGACTTTAAAAATTATTTATTCGTGGAAGTCCGCGAATAAGCTGAAGAACATTTCTGGGGTATAGAATGATTTCAACAAAACTATATGTTTAACAAAACAGATTTTTTTGGAGGGGGGTAAAATGACAAAAAAAGAAACACACAGTTTTTAATGGTTGAACACTTTATTGGTAAGTCTTAGTAATTAAAACAATATTTAAGTATTCAATTGCATACGTCTATTTTTATAAAGAGAAAAAAGGCAGTCATTTAATCAAGCAAATGAATAAAAGTTTCTTAAATTAAAAGGCTTTACTATAAGATAATGAATCTCCAATCCCATATCTTTTGCAAAAGAATTTTTTTTTATCCTAATATATATAAAAAAACAAACATATTTCTTTCTTTTTTTTTTACAAATAAAATAGTTCATTATTGTTCAAAAAAGAAATATATGACAGCTTGTTTTACACAAATATTTATTGGGCAATAGTATATATATATATACAGGGGTCTGTCTAGGTTTTTCTGAGAGGTACCTATTTTGTGAAAATTTAGACATAATTTGTGAAAATTAAAAAATCAACACATGAATATGTATTTATCGTTTCATACAGGGTTCAAAAATAAAATTTTAAGAAAAAGTATTTTGTGAAACAGCCGTTTTTCCAAAAGTTGTATTTGTAAAGGTACCGCTAAACGGTAGTAAATGTGGCCTGGACTGATACCTGTTATATATATATTTTAAACAATTTATATGTATTTAATGGTTGTTTTAATCAAATAACAGTTATTTATTTCTGTTATTTTACAAGAATTTCTTATTTGATCATGAAGATAATTTTCTGTAACACTTTAAAAAGTTTTAATTCTTTCTCAAATTTAAAATAATCTTCCATAAATTTGAAAATCAGAAATTAAAAAAACCTTAAAAAAATAGCTTTGATTTTTTTATCAAATGGATAAGAAAGTTCACGTCTATACAAACATTAAACAATTAAGTAAAATTATAAAAAAAAATTATCATTTTGTTACTTTACTGTAAAAATACTAATAAAATATGAGTTTATTTAGAAAATAAGAAAGAAAATTGCATGAAGGAAAAAAAAGACAGTTAAAAACAATTTTTCTCACAATTTTCTTGGAAATCAACATCTCTTGATTTTATATAAAACTGTTTTCATACGTTCATTTATTCAATGCAATTTTGTGGGAAGGTTCAATTTTGAAAGATTAATCATTAAAACATCTTTGAATTTTCTTTTGATTTGTGAGAAAATAGCAAAGATTTATATAACAAACAAATTAAGAAAAATAATTCCTTTTTAATTAATAATAGAAGTTTACTAGTTTAGATTGAGGACACAAATTGGCAGAAACAAGTTATACGTTGTATAGTGCTATACTACTGTAATTACGTTAATTGATTCGTTAGTGAATAAATAGTAAATATTTAAATTTTCTTAAAGTGCACAGAATTTATATAATTTTGAAAATAAACATATTGAATTAAATGAATATAAAAAATTAATTTTTGGAGAAAAACAAATATTGAAACTATTATGAATGTAAAATTATAATTTATATAAAATTGTTAAAAGTTTATTTTTATCACCTAAAAACTGGATTCTGGATCAATGTTGCAAAAAAAATTGAAAAATATAATATTTTGAAATTTAAAGATCACCAGATAATTCAATGTTTTAAATAATTAAACAGAGTTATTTCAATTGATACTTTAAAGACTTAAATCTTCTTCAATACTATATTATTTGAAGAGGGAAAAAAATTGAAAATTTAGAAAAAGTTCATAAATGTATAAAAAACTGAAACTGATTTATACATTTCATAAAAATATATGATACATAGAAAGAATTTATTAAAATATTTGAAATAAAACATTAACAAGATGTTTCGACGTAAAAGAAATAATCATGGATTAAAATAATACAAAGGCATAAAAAGTTCATTTTTCTTCATAAAAACAGATATAGTAAAAATACACATATGTTAAAACTAGAATATTGTTAAATTTATAGTAACAAGTAATAATAGAAAAATTTGTTCCTCAAAGTTTACTGAAGGCACAGAATAAAATAAAATGCACTTATGCAATAACCACTGATGGCAGCATCTTAATAAAGAACTAATTAATTTTTACAGATAAAAATAATAAAATAACACAATTGTCAATTTTGGCACCAATTATTATCCCTTAAATTATAAATGTGCCATGGTAGACAAATTGCTAGTTTTATCTAAAAATTAATGAAAAATATAACTAGCAAACTAAGTTATTTTTTTCCCCTCAGAATACTGAAAATAAAATAACAAAAAATAAAATTCGCTAGAAAATAATTCAAATTTGTATATAAATCATTTAAAAGGTCATACTTAAAACAAAATATTGTTAAACTATTATATATTCCATAAATTGCACACCTAAAGACTTGTAAAAAGTAAATATATTTTTATATCCAAACATTCTTAAAGTCAAGGAAATTCAATCCAGAAATTACCTGAACACTTTTTTAATTGAATGCTAACCTTAATATTTTTATACTTTTTTATGAAATAAAAAGACAGAATCAACTAAATATTTTTTAAAAAAGAAAAATCTTTTTTTTCTTCTTCATATTAAAACTTTCATTTATTGAATATACATTAAAATTAGCATTAGTTATTCATTTTATTGTCTCCAATTAACTATGATCAATTGAATGAACTGAGAGAACTGCTCAACAATTATGGTATAAAACATAATTTTCATCTTTAATGTGGTGTTCATTTGATTCATTAGAATCATTTTTAAATTTAAAATTATTAATCTTTTGACAAAGAAATGAATTAGCATAATAAATATTGGTGAAGGTAACTTATTTAAGTGTATTTCACTCTTCTTCTGTAATCTTATTTTTAATTTACAAAGACTCAAGCTTTTGTTTCAAGTTATTGCATAGTCGTCAGCAAAATTATTAAGAAAAAAAAAAGTTTTTTCTGTTTCCTTTTTACATTAAGAAGACATTTTATATATGGTACATATTTTCTAATGTTGGATTTTTTTTTTTTTCCCTGTGCGTTTAAGGAAAAAATTATTTAAAAAAATAATATTTATAAGTAATACTGAATGTAGAATAAAATGTATTCTCAAAATGACAATGAATGTTAAAGGAATAAAAATGCAAATGAATTTTTTTTTTAAATAAAAAGAAATTCTGTGAAAAGAATTTTTAAAATATAAAATGTATGCAATAAATGACTTAGCATAAATCAGCAAATAAATGAATTCATTTTTAAAATAGTCCAGTAAAATTAGACTTTAATTTTAGACTATGAATCTAAAAATCATTCAGGAGAGACGTTTAAAAAATGGAATCTTTAATTGGTTTAGAGCTAGTGACATTAATATAATACATGATACAGCAGAAAATTTTGAAGTCAATGGCAGTGTTTACTTGCTTATAGCTTTCATTAATTAAAAAAGGAGTTTATTAAACAGTTTTAGATATTTAATAATTTTTTATTCGTCTTACAATGGTAACTTAGGCGGATTAGGTAATATGAAACCACACATATTTTTTTAATATGATTATGCTTTTAAAAATTATTTCTATAAAACTAAATTTAAAGTGAATAGTATTTAAAAAAAAAAAAAAAAGTTACACACTGAAAAGCAAAATTAATGAAAGGTGAAAAATCGTCTGATAATGCCTGATAATTTCGGAAAATTGTAAAAACTGAAGGGAAAAAAAGCTACTAACAAAATTAGAAAAACTGGTGGTAAAATATTACTAATTAATTTAGGAGAAGCACAGTACATCGCCATACTATCACTGATGCCGATGGTGTTCAATTGACACCATCAATGACAATAGGTACTAACTGAAAAAAAACTTATTTAATAAACTGTGTATTAAAAAGTATAATTAATAGAGAAAGTGCACTAATTCCTTTAAGAAAAAACAGTCATACTATTATTGAAGCCAATGATTAATTAAAAATTAATTAATTTTGATATAGTAACTAATTATTATAAAATTTCAAGCTATGTACTAAAAAGCAAAATTAATGGGGAAATAGTTCTAATTAATTTAAATAAAATGTAAAAAGTTTCAATGCTATTATTGATGCCAATGATGCTTAATTAATTTTGATAATAAATAGTAATTGCAGTAAAAAATAAGCTAAGTACAGAACAGCAAAATTAATGGAGAAATGGTACTAATTCGCTAAGGAGGATGATAAAAAATCGCCGTACTATAAGTGACGCCAATGTTGCTTAAATAATTTTGGTAAAAGGCATTTTTAATATTATGGTAATAAGTGCTATTTTAATTAATATTTAATAATTTACTATTTTAGGTAAAATTAGTAAATTTGGTAAAAATTAAAACAGCATTAATATAGATAAAGTGGAGGGAGGTGTTTTACAGGAATTCTTAAGGAATCATTCCTGGAGTAAATAGCTTAATTGTGGTCATTTTGACCACGAATTGGGCATGAGCAAACATATTTAAAAAAATACTGAATATAGTTAATCTTTATTTTGATCTGATGAACTCTTATAAATGCGATATGCTTAATCTAGATAAAGTCATCAGAAAGGACAAAAAATAATAATATATAAAAAAAAGTGGTTTATTTTAGCTTTATTAATTGTGTTGGTATACGTGTTTCAGTTTTGTGCATGATTTTGTATCGTTGTTTGAGACTAATTTATTAATAGTTTCATTTTTTTCAGCCCATACAGAGAAAGGGTATTCAGCTAGTATAATCATATTTAGAATAAAAAATTAATTTGAACACAAATTTAATGCAATGAAAAATTAACATATAAGAAAACCCTATACAGGGTGGCCACTCAAATCAGGTTTCAAATTTCCCTGATTTTTCCAGGTTTTCCAGTAAAAATCTTAAAAATTCCAGGTCAGCGTGTTTTTATTCTTCTGCTAAAGTGCAGTATAAGTACAAGAAAAGTGTCAATATTAGTGTATTAGTCAATATAATAGTGTAGTATTTCATTTAAAATGTTATCTTTTTTATATATTATTTTTTAAAATAGATGTGGAGGAAACAATTTGTTATGCTTTAAATGAATAAAAAAAAATTAAGTGTTAAATAGCTTTTGCACAAAATGTACCAAATAGCAATTACCCAAAACAGCCCTGGATAAGTACTGTTTAATATAATTTTATTAAGTAAAAGAAAATAATTCCAGGTGATTAGAAACCAATAAAATTTCTATTTATTTGCAATTCAATACAGTCATTTTATACTGAATTTTATCCAAACAGTGCTGTTTATAAAATTCATTGAAATAATTTTCTTTAAACCAATATCATAAGTCAAATGTTCAAATAATGTTGTTTGTTTCAAATTAGCACCATTATTTTAAGACATATTCAGTATTTGTAAAGGAAAAATTTTCAATTTCTTGTTGCATATTCTATAGAAAAAGAAAAAAAACTAGATAAATTCTTTAAATTTTATTCTTTTTTTTCTTTGTTAATGGAACTTAGAATATATTAAGAATTCCAATCTAACATGGTTTCCTAGTTTAGATGTGTTAATTAGTTTTGTTTTTACATCTGGGCAATTCCATGGTGTCGGAAAAAAATTAACATTAATGTCTTAGAAAAACTATCTTATAAAACAAAAGTTTATAATCATGAAATTTTTATATGAAATATTTAGTATATCATAACCTATCGAAAAACAATTTGTTTTATAAAAACGTATTATTATAAGTTCAAATTAAATGGATTAAATTGTTGCTGTCGGATGTGAATCACGCGAAAGCAAAAAATGATTACTAATTTACAAATTGTAAAAACTTAGTGAATTTGTTTGTAATTTAAATGGAAACTTGACTGAATTTTGAAGCTGGCATTTCAAAAAAAAATTCTAAGCAGTTGTTGGTGAAATATGATACATAATTAATTTAAAATTTTTTACTTTGGTGTCAGACGTAAATTTCTCAAATTGGATAGAAATTTAAGATAATGATAACCATTATAATGACTGAAAATTACTTTAATTTAGATTTTTTTTAAAAGAACTCTACTTTTATAAACAGAAGCAAAGAAGCATTCCAGTTTAGCAGGGTAATAATTGCTGAGTTGGTGATATTTCAACTTTTTTACGATAAATTTACATCTAAATAAAAGTGGATATAACGGATGGTAAAATAATTTAAATTAAGAGAAAAATTCCAGCTTTTCTTAGAAATTCCCTGATTTTTCCAGGTTTCAATCCAAATTTCCCTGACTTCTCCAGGTTTTTTTCCAGCATAAAAAAAATTCCCTGATAATTCCAGGTTTTCCAGGTGGGTGGCCACCCTGCTATACCTTGTAAACTATCACCTCAATTGTCTCTTGATTGGTCTCATTTAATTCAGTGCAAAAAAAATTAATTATTAATTGTGTATTCCTTGCTTGTATAAAGGATATACAATTCTCTTCCCCAAATCACTGCCTTTTCACCCCAAAAAAGAGTGAAATGCACAGTAGGAGTATTTCAGCCATTGTTTATTATGATTTAATAAAGCTTCCTGCGGAAAAAAAATCTTGGGCTTAAATATTGCTGAAGAAACACTTTTTTTTATAGCTATAATTACTAGACTAAATATTAAAGTAAAAAATAGCTCAAAATATTTCATAATTATCTAAAAAAATTTTATAAATATATGCAATTAAAAAAATAAGTAATAGATCTAAAATTGTTTTTAAAGAAGTTAAAAATAGAACAAAAAATTTAACTAAAAAATAATCAGTACAGATGGTCACAACTATAAGAACAATCAATGACTTCAACAGATTTTTGTCATTGATTAATGTTCCATCATTAGTCATCAATGACTAATTTCCTTAACAATGCTTTTTAAGGGACATAATGAATATTTGGCCACTATTCAGAATTCGGCAAAGTATTATTTGAAAAAAAAAATTTCGACTAAGTTTTTTTGGGGGGAAATTTCAATATATTTAATAAATAATAATCTAAAATCATATTTTTTACTATACGTTGTTCGAAATAGTTTTTACACATATTCATTAAATTTCAAAGCTTTTTATGTTCTGAAAGATGCCTGGAAAAGTGAAATTTGAAGAATTGAAACTAAATTACTTTATGTTAAACCATGAGTTTTTTTTATTGATCATTTCTTTTCTTTTTTTTTTTTAATTAAGTCAATTCCATCGTTTTTCCCACACTTGATATTTTAAAAATTGAGAATTTTTTGTTTTATTTCATTTTTGTTTGTTTTACAGTTTTAACGAAACGAATGTTCTGTTTTAATGTTAACAGAATGTTTCGAATAAAATTTATTGTCACTTTTTTCTTATACAGTAAAACAGATAACTAGTAACATAGAATACTGTGACGCTCAACATTAAAGTTATATTTCAGAACTAAAAACAATTTTTTGTTTCTTTTCTGTTTCTCCTTTTTTTATTAATTTTTCTTTGTAACAGTGTTTTTATCAAGACAGCATTTCTTAACGAGTGTTTCTAATGTACATTATTCTTTTTAAGGACACTTTTTTCTCTACAGAAATGTGTAAAAGTTAAATTACGATTTTTAGCGTTAAATCTATCATTTAAAAATTAAGAAAGATTTTTGTTTTGGTTTCTATCTAGCTTTTTCTTTTTCAAAAAACTGATGTTTTCATAGACGTTTTTATTATAACATGGCAGTTAAGAGGGTCTCTATTAGACTATATTCTTCACCTTTATTTTGAAAATACAACAATTGCAAAACTGAAATGTTTGGATTTAAAACAATTTTTCAAAAATTAAGATCGATTTTTATTTTTTCTGTTGTATATAATCTTTTTTCTGTATACAATCTTCTGTTGTATAGAATTTTAGTCATTTTTTATAGGCGCTTTTATGATATAGCATTTTTAAAAGCGTTTCTGATAGACATTTATCTCTTTCAATGTTTTATAGATAATTTATTTCCCCTGCAAAATAGTATTTTTAACGTTAAAGTTTTGTTTCAAGAATTAAGAGGATTTTTTTTCTATTTCTCTTTTTTAAAACTTTGCAATTGTAGTTTTTTTAAATTGCTGTTATTCAGTTTTGTTTTTTTTTATCTTAAATATATTTCTAAATATCTTAATATCTAATTATCTTTATCCTAAACATTTCTATTATTTATTTATTTATTATTTTTTTTCCTTTTCTCATACCAATAATACAGCTAAATTTTGATTATTTTTCAATGACTAAACTTATTTCTAAATAAAAAATAATATTTATTAATAAATTTTTTTTTAAAAAAATTGCTTTTGGGCTGCCGAATATTTGGTATTTTGCTAAATCACTATTCGTAAAATCCCTACTTTTTAGGTCCTTAACCGTAAGAGAAAAAAAAATCAAGATAGGACAGATCTAAGAGGTCAAGGGGTCTTTAGCTTTTCTTTTCATAATGGCAATATCTAGATGAAACAGATGCCCTCTCCCTTTGCTCTCCAATCCCACATTGTTAGATAAAAGCTGTTTGTTTTGGAAAATTTTATATCTTTTAGCTGTGGACATCAGTTTTGCTGTTACACTATACATAATTCCCAACAAACTATTAAATAAAAAGAAGAAGAAAAAACAATCAATAAAATTAAAAAAAAAGTCATAATATAAACCAAAAATTTTTTTACACATATTTTCACCATTTAAATCTGAAGTTACGCTTTCCGATCAATTACATACAAACTCAACAACTTTAATATCGTACATCAGTATATAATTTTAGAAACTTGTTTTACTTTGTTTAAAATAAATATGTATAACATTTGGCTAGTTTTCATTGAGTAATTTTTAATTAATTAGTCCTAATCATACTTTCATTTTTTGATTATGAATGTTAAAATTATTATTAACCTTTTAAAACTTTGATTTTTTTAAACAATTGGAAATTCTAAAGGAAACTATACTTTATCCAAAAATTAAAAAGTCGAATTTGACTCCAAAAATGAATAATTTGTAGACTGTTTTATTTCAAAAATTGATTCTTTTCAGCTATTTGAAATACATTTTTTTCTCCATAAAATAAGACATATTAAAAAAGTTTCTGGATGAAAAACCAAATTATTGCCGTCTTGACAAAAAAAAAAAAAAAAAAAAAATCATAGTGGAGCGTTTTTATAAAATAGTCTTTAAAAAAAATTTGAAACTAATTAAATCAAAACAAGATCATGTTCTAGTTAAAGATGAAAAAAAAAAATGAAAAAAAGAAAGAGATAATATAAACTCAATACTTTGCTTTATTTAATTTTTTAAATCAAGTTTCAGAATTCAATGATTAATTACTTGTTAAATTTAGAAGGTAATTTTAAAATATTTCGTAGGAATGTAAATATATGATTCCACACTAAAAGGAAGAAAAATAAACATAGAAAAAAATGCTTTTATAAATGAGCAAAAACCTAAGTATCACATTATAAAATCTAAATAAATATCTTATTTTAAAATCTAAATAAATATCTTATTTTAAAATCTAAATAAATATCACATTTTAAAATCAAAATAAGACCACAAAAAAAAGTAAAATAGATAAATATCACAGATTTTTACATACAGCATGAAGTGTGCAAGCTACAAGTGAGTTAGAAGTGAAAGAGATACTTAATGAGTGTATTTTTATTCTGAGACTTCAAAGCAAACATCCTCTTCTTCATCACTGGAAACAGTATTATTAATTCAACATTTTAACATCATTTGCATTATCAAAAGATTAAATTAGAAAACTAACATAAAAAAGCACATTTTAAATTAACATGTTTTTGAATATACTTTTTTTCTGTTAAACTAAATATATAGAAATATCTTTTTCAGATTTGATAAAGCTTAACAAAACTTGTAGGTTGTTGAAACTTCACTAAGAATAGATAAATAATTGAATTTATTAAAACATATTTAACAACAAAAGTGTTAAGAGAAAACTACAGCACAAAAGCAAGTTTTTTAATAAAGTACCGTATTTTCCAACCCATTATCCGCAGTGGTCTATAATCCGCACCCCTCATTTTCGGGAAGAAGAAAAACTCGGCAGCTTATAACGAATTAACAATGCATAACTTTTGCAAAATATATTAATAAAATAGCAAATTAAAACAAAACTAATAAAATTAGTTACTATAATTAACTACGTTATATATATGAAAACAAAAAGAATCAGTTTAATAGGTAAATAACAAATATATACAACATAAATGAAAAAAAAAAATTTATTAAACACAGAAATAATTTTAAAGCAATAATATTAGAAATAATTTCAACATAGAAATAATTTTAAAACCCTTCAAAATCAGACATGTCCGAGTCAGAATTGAACAATTCTAAAAGATTAGCGTCCAAAATATTTCCATCTGCGTCACTATCGTCCTCTGTATCGCTGATATCCTCATCAGAATACGTGATATCATTTTTTTAAAGTTCCTCAGAACCCAAACAAAGGGGCATGATGCCGTTTTTTTTTTAAACCGTTGTTTATAATTTCAACTGATACATCATTCCACGCCTTTAACACCCATTCACACACTTCTTTATACGAAGCACGTCGAACTTTTTTATTTGCACTAAACGTGGCAGCCATCCATTCTTCCCAATATTTTCTGACTTTTGACTTGAATGATTTGTTTATTCCAACATCCAGGGGCCGAAGTTTCTAAGTCAAACCACCTGGTATGATGAATAGAAAAGCGGAGAATTTTTTGCATTGATATTTGGTTACGTCACTTACGTGAGCCCGCATGGAATCCATCACCAAGAGAGCACTTGGTTTAAAGAAGGCCCCCTTTCTTTTTCGCCAAATGGATGACAACCACGAAGTCATGACTTCGTGGTTCATCCACCCTTTTTCATTGACTTCGACAAAAATTCCTTTTGGAAAATCTTCTTTTGGCATAGTTTTTCTCTTAAAAATGATTAGAGGAGGCAGCTTTTCGCCAGCTCCCCAACAAGCTAACACCACAGTGAAAGAAGTCCGTTCGTGCATTGTAGTTGCTATGGCAACCGAATTCTTTCCGCATTGTTCTATGGTACGGCTTGGTGGGCAGTCAAAATTCATTGGAGTTTCGTCCATATTTATGATCTCCCCAGCTGTGAACTTATTATCTTTAATAAGTTTTCTGGTGAATTCAAGAAAAAGCAGAACATTTTCTTCCCAGTTTTAGGGCAAACTTTGCCCGACGGTTGTGCGAGCTCGCACACGTAAGTTGTGCTGCCGCATGAAGCTGTAGCACCAGGATGGCCCACCAGTAAAATTTTTAATATTTTTCTCTTCCGCTAACACTCTAGCATGCAGACGTATTTTATGGTTGACACGGGAAGTCCCCTCTCTCTCTGTTCTAAAATCCATCGGACCAAGTCCTTTTCCAAATCTGGCCATGAGAGTTTCCCTCTTCTCTCACTCCGTCTTTTTTTATTCGAAGCTTGAAATTTTTCTTTATTCTTTCTCCAAAGCCGGATGTTGGATTCGTCGATCGCAAAAAATCTGCCCGCAGCACGATTACCCTCTTTCTCTGCTTTATCTATAACTTTCAATTAAAAATCTGCAGTATAACTCACACACTTCTTACTCACCATTTTTCACAACTCAATCGAAAATCCTAAACAAATCACACTAGCTGATTGTGAAAGAGGTAAGGTAAGAAATATCGGAAACTCGTTTTGGGGAGGCGGAGAAGTTTCTACTGACGCATGCGCAATGTTGCTTTCCAGCATTACACTTTCAGAGCAGGGCATATAGATTCAGCCTTGAACTAAGGGAAGTTTCCTTTTTTCAAGCGAAGCACATAAATTCTTTCACTGTACGTGTAAAGGAATGTAGACGGAGTTGAAAAACCTGATTTCTTTAGTATGAGGTCAAAAGTGATAAAAGAAAGGGGGATTCAAGTGGGGGAGGGGTAAGCGGACAGAAAAGTACGAAATATGAGATCTTTATTATTCTCAATCCTGATCTCCTCACTAGGCGTAAGTTATTTAAGGGGCGGAGTCGAAGTGGTTTCAATACACATGTTTTGTTTTCTTTCACAGGAATTGCATAATTTTCTCCTTTCAGTTTTTTTTTTTAAATCAAGCTGATTTTTGAAGGCAGCTATAGTTTAAATATTGTTTTGCCAAAAAAAGCATTTACAAAGAAAATAAAAGATTATTCTTTCTTTTTATTGTAAACTTTAGTAGCTTTTATTTTTATTCTTAGAGATATGAGGGATATTAAGATTATTTTGATTGTGAATGAAACATTTCTAAAATGAAGTCATCTATATAATTGACAATTGTTATTTGACTTTAATTTTTTTTTTTTTTTTCTTGAAGGATGATGCTTTTCAAAATGTTAAGGCAAGTTTACGTTTTGTTTTCTTTTTTTCTTAATTGTTATTTTTATTTCAAATGAAATTAATCATTAAAACTTTTAGAAGATGTTATTAAGATATTTGATTACAAATTCCTTAAATAATCCGTGATCATTTATATCATTTTTTCTTTTATTTAATTCAAAATAGTTAAGTTTATTTTTATTCTTTAATGGTTTATTTAAAAAATGGTTATTATTTTTAATTTTTGCCAATTTGTAGAATTTATTTCTCCTTAATTTTAGATAATTCTTTCTTTCTTTTTATAAACCTTTTTAATTTTCGCGATTTATATTATTTCTACATGACTTAAAAGATTATTTTGATAATTTTAGTCAAATGTATTTGATGGGCGTAGATTAAGAAAGTTATCCTTAAGTATGCTTTGTTATAACGATTTTACAGAAATCAACCTTTTCTTGGATCTTTTATAATGGGAAGAAGGCAATTTTGTGTTGCTACCTTCTCTTAGCTCAAATCATGTGGGCATCCCTTCCCGGTTTCGTCGCGAACGAGAATGTAAGATAAATTTTGAGATTGGCTTGTGGTGAAAACGTTTCGGCAGATACTCCGCATCGGCCTATATCCCGCACCTTGTAAAGAAGCCTTTTTTTGACAGGTAATCCGCGGATTATAAACCGGAAAATACGGTATGTAATGCAAATGTTTTTAAGAAAAGGATTAGTTTAAAATACAAAAATTAAGGCATTATTAGTTTGAGCAAAATAGACAAAAAAAAATTTTTTTTTCTTCAAATTGACACAACAAATACAAGTGTCACAAATCATTAGAAATTCTTAGTTAAAAAAAAATATATCACAGTAGGATTTTATTTTTTTACTGCTATTTAAAGTTAAAAAGATTTTTTTTACCATTAGTTTGTTTTATTTATTTATTTAAAAAAAAAATTAATATAACAGTTCAGTCTATACAATGAATTTGTTAGTAATGAGTATGACTATTTTAGTAATGATGGGACATTTAAAAAAAAAATATAAAAAAATAATTAGTCCAATTTATTTTTCTAAATTTTTAAGTTACTATCTACAGGGTGCATAGCCAAATTATTCAACAAAAAATAAGCACTTTTATTTTAAGCACTCAAATAATATTTTTAAGCACTTAAAAAAATATCATAATTAAGCAGGTTTGGAAAGTTTTTGACAATTGATGGTTTTATCTTGTTTTAACAGTCATGTCAAAAAGAAAAGTTTTTGGCATTGTTTTTGACATTTGACAAAATTTTTGAATCATGTAAATCAAATGGCGTTTTCATACGCTACAAGCTGACGATGCGCCAAAATAGATTGGGGTTTAATTAATTGTGAAAATGTTGAATAGAACAATGAGAACAGTGTATTTCTGTATAATTCATAGCGAAAATCAACATGGTAAAGGAAAAATAGGGCAGTATATGAGATTTTCCTTAAAAAGTATTAATAAATAAGATGTAGATAAATTATTTTCAAATTTACAGTTTCTTCAATTTTAAAGTAGAGGGTGTAAAATTACTCTATTAAAATAAGAAATTACGACAAACAAGGAATCTTTAAAAACAGTTTTGCCTTGAATTTTGAAAAAAAAAATTAGACAAAACATATTTCGACAGTGGCTAGAATACATATTACGTATACTTATACAGTGCAACCTCGAAAATCCGGACTGCTGGGGGGTTTGGACAGTCCGGATTTCCGAAATTTCCGGGTTTTAGATACCTTACTTAAATTGATAGAATTATCTAAGTTACGAATTCGACAGGCGATTCGCGATTAAACGCGCTTGTGTAGACCTCCGACGTCAATTTTAACAACTTAACATAAATATACACTTTAAATAATAAATAAGAGTCATTAAAAATCAAACAGAAACAAAAAGTAGCTTAAAATAATAATATATTTATATCAACACAATTAATTAAACGTTAACTAAATTATTTCTTAAACATATCAAAAATCGTAAGTTGTTTCATAGATTTCATTCTATGATTACTTATTTTTTCTTTCACTTTATAGAGTAACATTAACTCATGTTCATCAACAATGTCTCTCTGCTCCAAACCTTTAAGAACATTGTTCATATTTTTTAACATTTCATCCAACGAAACTAGTCTTTCTTCATTTGGAGTTTCAGTTTCGGTATCGCTGTTGTTTTCTTCACGACCATTACTTAAAACGGCCCTTTTTATTTCATTGTCAGTCATGTGGTTGACTATAGGTAAATCGTCGTCGCACATTATGACCTCCTCGATGTCATCTTGATCGATTTTGAATATGCACTTTTTTGCGTAATCGAGAAGTTCATTAACTTCAAGTTTCAAATTTTTAACTTTTGAAAGTTTGAAACCTTCAAAATCGTTTTCGTTTTCACTTTCATTTTCAAAGAAAATGGTAGAAGGCAGCAGATTGTGCCAACCATGCCTGAAAGTTTCAGGCGAAACATTATTCCATGCATTTGCGGCACAGTAAAGGGCATCCTTAATGTCAAATTCCTTTACAAATTCTGTGATACTCTTGCTCTGATTGAGAGAACGGAGCATTTTCTCTAAAAAGTCTTTTTTATACTTACATTTTAAATATCTTAATATGCCATTATCCATAGGTTGAATGAGAGAAGTGCAATTCGGAGGTAAGTACATTACTTGCACTCCTAATTTCAATAAAATTTCAGCTGGAGGATGTGCTGTACAATTATCTAAGAGGAGAATAATTTTGGCATCGCTTGGAAGCCCAACAGCATTACAATGAGCCCGAGCTTTCGGAACGAAATGATCGTTGAACCACTCTTCCGTCAATTCTAGCGTAATCCATGCCCGCTTGTTCGCTTTGTATACAACGGGCAGACTTTGAAAGTTTTTTAATGCTCGAGGTCTAGCACTTTTGCCGATTACCATCAGCTTGAAGCGATGAGATCCGGAAGCATTAGCGCACGCTAACACAGTTAGCCTCTCCTTTATGTCTTTCACACCGGATGGATTGCTTTCATCTGCAGTGGCTAAGGTTTTTCTCGGAACATAGCGCCAACAGAGAGCAGTTTCGTCGGCATTATATATCTGATCGAAGGAAATATTATTTTCAGCCACAAATTCGGAAAATTCATTAATAAAATGTTCGGCAGCTTCAACGTCAGCTGACGCCTTTTCCCCGCAAATTCTTAATTGCCTTATTCCATGACGTTTTTTAAATTTATCTAACCATCCTGAAGAATATTCACAAGGCGTTTCAATTTTCAAGTCTTTGTGGTAGAGCCTTGCCTGTGCCATAATAATTGCGCCAGTCAAAGGCACTTTCTCACATCTTCGTTGTCGTACCCATTCTATCATTATGCTATCCAAATCGTCATTGTTAGCTCTGCGTATCGTTTTTCGTTTATCCATCTCTAACGGAACATCGCTTTTTGCAAAAAACTGCAGTACTTCATCTTTCTGCTTAATTAAATCATAAACAGTGGATTTGCCGAGTTCGTATTCTATGCAAAGATTAGCCACTGAAGTTCCTGAATCATGTTTTCGAAGTAATTCTACTTTTTTCAAAATTGAGAGAGAATTATGCTTCTTTTTTTTTGAACTTTCATAATTTTTTCCCATAATCGATCTTTTAGATAACATAATGATAGATAACAATTCGTTAGATAACAATTAAAACTATAAATATAGGCTTTTAAAACGCGAGCTGAATTTCAACTTATAACTGAAACAGATGTTTCTAGACTAGACTGTAACAGCTGATACTAATCCTTTCTTTGTTGGGGGATGAAAGAATTTGACCCTGCCTCCTACACTTCAAGGTTAAGAAAGAACCAGTTTTCTTTCTTCACAAGAGGGAAAAACAAATTTCTCCTCCTACACACTTTATCTATCAAAGAAAATAGAGGGGATTCCCCTCTCTCCAGAGGGGAGTCCCCTTTGTTCTCTATACAGAGCTGATAAGAATGACTGGAATTTCTTTATCAGCTATGTGCTTTCATTCACTCCCCACCCCTACCTCTTCATCTACTGCTTCTTTGTTGGAGAAGAGTTGTGGTTTCACACTCATACATTTTAGTCCCTGGGCCGAACTCATTTATCGTTCAAGTTCGTTCCGATACTTTGGGGGCAATTTTTGAGAAAACGATTCAGAATGTTTTAGTATTTTTCATTTTATAAAGTTCTCCAAATATTATTTGGTCATAATTTAATAACAATCGATTTTATGACGCACTCTTTTTCTGTATGCTTTCGTACTCTCATCCAGTGAAATCGTTGAATTATTTTTCCTCCGCCAAGCTAACCAATCACGCATTGTCTCCTCACAGTCGCTTACAGCAATGTTTGTAAGCAAATCGTTGGTTGCATTGATGCTAATTTTCTCGATTTCATTTTAATCCTTTGAATTTTTTTTAAAATTTAAATAAAGGTCTCTTTTTAGAGCCAATTATATATTGATAACGCTTCATTTTCCCGCTTTACTGTTAAATATTTGATTTTCATTGCGAAATTCGAATTGTGCAGGCGGTCACATTGCAATGCCTCTCTGACCTAATCAAGAATTTGTCTCCGATTTTAAGATACAAAAATATATACTTAGCTTAAAAATAAGAAGGAATTGTTTGCCTTATTTTAATTCTAATAATATTTGCTGAGTTACAAATTTAAAGGGGATATTTATATTTAGATCCCACCAAAGAAATGAAAGTATTGTGGTTATGTTGATGAAATGTTAAAAAAAAAATTTTTTAAACAATTTTCATTACTTTATGAAGATAAAATATTAATTCCAAAATGATTAAAAAAGCTATATATTAACGTTAATGATCCATTATTCTTAAAAAAAATATTATTTTTGTTTCACTCACAAAGGTGCTATGGTAAGTATTGTTTCAAAACATGGTTGTTTTGATGGCTTATTTATCTAATATCTTTGATATTAAACATTTTTGTAGAGTAAAGCGCACATCTTATATTGCTTGCATTTTAATTTTACTTAATTATTACTTCTTTTTAAACTCTGAATGGCGTATAAATTTAAAAAATTTTATTAAGATGTGCTTACTCGGAAAAAAGAAAACAAAATTTTTATGTTTTTTTTTTTTCCCTCTTACAAAAAAGCTTTAAAAAATACTCCTCTTAAATAAATACTACTCTTCTATTAAAAAAAAAAACTGTTAACTAATCTAAACTAAAAATAAATCATGAAATTTAAGGGAATTTATGTAGGTTTTCTCTGTAGGGTCAGCAACAAAAAATTCGACAATTTTGTATTTAATCATTGAGTATTTTTTTTTTTAATTAAATTTGAAAACAATAGTGTAGATTCAAAACATGATTTAAACATTTAACTTCAGATATTGGTTTAAAAAATGTGTTTAATCAATTTTCCAACTGGCACTATTTCGACAAATAGTTAAAGAATGTCTCTATACTTAAATGTAAATAAATTATTGAATATCAAACCATAATGAAATTTCCAAATATATTAATGTCTGGAATTATATTCTCTTGCTAAATAAAAATATATTCAACAATACCTGTCTAAGGTTTTTTGGAACACTCTGTATTTGTCTTTTGCTACACTTGCAAAAACTATTTGAAATAACACTTGAAAACAATTTTTTTTTTTCAATTAAAACAATAAATTCTACATACTAAATATATTTTCTCTAGATCAATATTATTATTTTCAAAATTAATGCTGTACCAAAGCATTAAAATTTTAAATAATGAAAAACCAAATTTTGTTAAATTGTTCAAATAAATTATGTAACAAGATAGTTCAGTGTGTAAAATATCCGGTTTTTATATAGTAAAGAAAGTTTTAAAGCTTCAGTAAAAGACAGTGTACCAAACAACAAATTTAAAAAAATATCAATTCAAATTTATTGTAAATTTTACACAAATGAAATTTTTCATTTTTATGTCAAACTGAATTTCAAAATATTCATTTGTATGAAATGGTTTTTTAGCTTACTAAAATAAGTATCGTCTTAAAAAATAAGGGAGAAATATCTCCCGATTTTTAAAGAAAATCAGATTATTTTCTGTAGGGTAGCAGTTCTTAAAAAGTTGATGCAAATTTAAATTTTCACAGAGTGGAGGAAAGATTTATATATTCTATAGAATTCAAGTTTTAAGTATTTTTACAAAAATAATAAAAAAACCTGTCAAATAATCGCAGATGCAGTATCATAACCCTTCATTACAACTATAACTGTCATAGTCTATGTTTTACCTTTTTATATTGAATTATCAAATCATCATGATTTAAAATGAAAAGAAAAAAAAGATTTTAAGATCTTGAAGTAACTATAATTGTATAAAAATGTGGAAGTACATACTTATAAAAAACTGTTAAGTGTTTTAGCGCAAAAGAAACGTGAACGAACGGGAAGATATCGTAGTATGCAGACAACTGCTTTTGTTCTAATTGGTCCATTCATTTCCGAGTGACGTCAAATTACGCTTCTCTTCGGATATTCTTGGGCAAAATACTGAATTCGAGAAAACAAAATAGTTCCTCATTGTTTTGATAACTATCAATTAATGGCAACTTTGATAACTATCAATTAATATCTGATAACTATCAGATTTTGAAGAACTTTATGAATTTATGTTTCTCAGCCAAGATTGTGTTCTATTTTGGTAGAATAAAATTGCCCCTCAAATGTCGGAACGAAAATTAGTTTAGAGCTACTTTTGAGACTTCGGCCCACGGACTATTTAAATGTACTTTTTTTAAAGCATTTTTTTTTTTTTTTTTTTGGAAAGTTTTTTTCTGACGAACTGGACGTAAGAGTCCGGATTTTAGAGATATCCGGATTTTAGAAGTCTGGATTTTCGAGGTCGTACTGTACTAAAATAAACACTGAAACTTTAATTTTAATTATTAATTTTCAAGCATCTATTATGCTTTTCTCCTTCTAAAAACAAAAACACTAATATTGTTATTAATTATTAAAAGTATTTTCTAAATATTAAACTTAAAGTTTTTATAAGGTCATTATAAATACAATTATAATGAAGAGTTTAAAGCTTTTGAAATATAAAATCACAAAATTTTAACATAATTAAAAATAAAAAAAAGTTAAACACTTAAAAAATAAATTTTCCAAGGAAAACTGAAACCATTAGTTAAAAGAAGATACAGTGAAAATAATAAAATCCCTTGCATAAGAAAATATATTTTCCTTTTTATCAAACATTTTTTTATTCCTTTCTTATTATGTAGAGTTGATGTGTTGTTTAAAATGAATAAATATTTATAATATAATGAAAAACCAGAAACAAAATTTCTCAACCCCCCCCCCCTTTTTTTTTACAAAAAATTTGAAGCATATTAGTCAGCATTTAATATATTACAAAAATTATAACAATCAAAATTATTGCACTATTGTCAGGATTTGCTTCCTTGCAATAAAGGATATCATATTACTTGTCAACTCAAAATATCAAGATGCATGTCAGAAAGTGTGAAATTGTTGCAAGCACATTTTGACAAAATTATTTAGATTTTTCAGAGACAGTAGCACAGGTAAACAAAAATAACATTCATAATTCTGTTCAAAGACAAAACGTGCCAGTTGCTTTAATGTTAGTCATTTTCAAAATGTTTTTCCTTTTTGTGAACACTGTCCAAACAATCCAAACTATTTCTAAAACCATCAATGTTAAGTATTCTTTGACATAATATAAGTCCAAATTACCAATAATGAGGTTTAATGGTGTTAAATTGTGTGCATCTTTGATGTGGTATCCCAATAAAGAATCACTTAAAAGTATATTTAAAATAAACCGAAAAAAAAAAAAAAAAAAAAAAAAAAAAACATGTTTAACAAAATAACATGTTACAATTAGGAAACAGAAGATTAACAATAAACATCAAATAATAAATTCCTTATATACTCTCTGGATCTGAACTCTCTTGATTCTTGTTTTTCTAAAGCAGTTATAATAATTACAATTTAGACACAATATGAACTATGATTTTAACAAATAAATATTAAATTATTGATTATTATTAATTATTAAATTATTCTTATCTTTCTAAAGCAGTTATAATAATTATAATTTAGTTACGATATGAACTATGTGATTTTAATGAATAAATATTAAATTATTCAAACCAATAATAAAATTTTAGTATCATGGACAATGGTTAACATTAGGAGAATAATTGTTAGTTTAAACAACTCAATAATTAGAATTATCCACAATTAAATTTTAAATATAAAAAAGATCATCTGATATTAATTAGCTGATTTTTCAAAAAATTTGATCAGCTGATTTATGAGATATAGCCTAAAAGTTAAAATTAATTATTAAATAGTAATGGATTTCAACTACAATGTTGCATGCCTAGACAGGAGACAAATGCATGGTTAGCATTATTTATATGAGAATAAATAGTAAAATTTCCAGTTACTATTTTGGTAATTATTTTGAGACATTCGAAACAGAGGATAAAAGAGAGAGAAGTTCAATGAAATAGTGACCTGCTTAAAGATGAACAGACTGAGGCTGAAGCAACAGATGTGCTCGTAAAATATTCTGTAGAAGATTCTGATAGGGCCTGCATGTTCTCATCAGAACTCGAATCAGATTCACACTCAAAATCTACAAATAAGAATAATTACATGTATAAAAATAAATGAAATTTTAAATTAATATAATTCAATTCTATAAAAAAAAGAAATTAATTTATTAAATTAAAGTACACCTAATTGTCTACATATTACTATTCACAATTAAATAAATATAATAACTAGATGAGTACACTGTCAATGTTTTTAACAAACTCATTTTTAAAGAAAAGTGAATTCAAACAAAAAAGCAGAAATAAATGTGACTTAAAAAAGTGAAAAAATAAAAATGAAAAAAATATACTGCAGATTCACACTCTAACAACAAAACAAATCTTTCAGTTATCAAAACAAATTAAAGAGGGGAAAGTATTTAGAAAAGTGGCTACATTGTTACGATTTACTTTAAATACATTAAAAATTGATAAATGATACAAAAATATCTTCAATTAATGAGACAGCACATATGTAGTCATTAAAGATATATTCTTACTCTGTTCATGAACTTATCAAAGTAAATTGGCACCCAATTCTACAAACAAAAAAAAAAATTCAATAAACAAATAAATAAATAAAATAAAATCGTATAAATAAAATAAAATAAAATAAATTAAATAAAATCAATAAATAAATAAAATCGTAACATTCATTTAAAAAAAATTATAGTTAAATGAGAGAAAAAATAGTTATGTGAAGTGCTTCTTTATTTCTTTTACTCATTAGCTATTAGTTATTTAAAGAGCGAGGCAATTGAAAGTGGTTTCTACACACGTGTTTTCTTTACTTTCACAGAAAATGCATAAATTTCTCCTTTCAGATCTTTTCTTTAAGAGAAACAAATGATTTTTTTTCCTCTACTCAGGGATGAGAGGAGTCAGAAAGTAAAAAAGAGGAAATCCAAGAATATATATATATAATAAGTAGAAGCTATGATATCCAAAAATTTGACTAAAAATTGTGACTTTTAAACCATGTGATTATAAATCCTGATGATTAATTTTAAAATTGTACGAATATGAATCACATAAATATGAATCACATGCATGATATTAAAATCGTGTGAATAATTATTGCAATATTTGATTTTAAATTGAGAGAATATGAATCCCGATATGTGGCTTTTAAATCGCGTCAATACAAAACACGATACACAATTTTTAAATCGCCTAAATACGAACCCCAATATCTAATTTTAAAATCACGTATACATACGAAAATCGATGTTTGATATTACAATCGCATAAACGAATCACAACATTGGATTTTAAACTCTCATGAATACGAATGGCTTCATAGGGTTTTAAAAACACGTAAATACAAATTGCACTATTGGACTTTTAAATCTAGTAAATAAGAATCGCATTGTATGATATTTAAATCACCTGAAAGGAATCGCAACGAGCAAATTTTAAATCAGGTAAATACGAACATTGATGCTTGATATTAAAATTATGTTAATAAGAATCAAGATATTAGCAAATTCTGGGTTAGGCATTTATATAAGGCTTGTTTGTATTGTTTTTGTTTAACCATAATAAATAAAAATTTAAAAGATTAATTGAATGAGCAAAAAAATATTCTCACCGCAAATCCACCGCTATTTTTTTAAAATTATTATTTTGTTTGCTTTCGCGCCAGCAAACAAGAAGCAGCAACGTCTGAATTACAAAAATACGAGCTACCTCGCGGGAGGTCAAAATTACAGAAAATCTTATTTTCTGTGCATACAAGCGAAGAAAATAGATAAAATAAGCAAAAATGCATAAGAGTTGGCAGCTATGTAGACTGAACTTTATGTTTATATTTGAAAATCGGAAATAAATATAATTACTTTATTTCAACAACTGAATTTTCAGAAAAAGCGGAATATTTATAAATAAAAAACAATTCAGAAAAAATCGAATTTTTGATAAAAGAAAGCTGAAATTCGAGAGACAAAAGCGGAAATCCGCTAAAAAGCGGAAAAATCTCATCTCTGTCTACTGAGTTGTATCAATAATTAATCAAACTTTGTAAAAAATTTTACAAAATTTAGCTACTTTTTAAAAGCAGCTATAAAGTTTAAAAATTGTTTTGTCAAAAAAAAGTATTTAATATACAAAAAAATATATAATAAAAAGTAACAAAAAAAGTTATAAAGAAAATTAAAGAATTTTCAAACGACTTTGACAAAATAAAGTCTTGCATTGCAAAAAAAAAAAAAAAAAAAAAAACCTCAGAATTTTTTTTTTTTTTTTCCTTCCTCAGAATTTTCTAATCCTCTTTATTTTTTATAGACAACTTATGTAGCTTTTCTTTCTATTCATTCTGATGATAAGGATAAAAAGATTATTTTGATTATGAATGAGATGTTTTTAAAAAGTTGAAGAAATTATATAATTTTTAAAAGTGGAAAATTGATACTTGTTATTTGACTTGAATTTTCCAATTTCTTGGATGGGCTTTTCAAAATATTAATACATGATTACGTTTTTTTTTTTTTTTTTAAAACTGTTACCCTTGTTTTAAATTAAATTAACCATTAAACCTTTTAGAACAAGTTATTTTTAGGAGATTTGAGTTTAAAAATTCTTTAACTAATCTGTCCTGATCTTATATATATATTTTTTTCTTTTATTTAATTCAAAACAGTTAAGTTTATTTTTCATTCTTTAATGATTTATTTTAAAAAATGGTTATTATTATAATTTTTTTATTCTCTGTTAGTTTGTAACATTTCTTTCTCCGTAACATTAGATAATTTTTTACTTCTTTGATAACGTTTTTCCATTTTCATAATTTAATGATCTCTATTTTCTCAATTTAATAAATCTCTACATAAAATAAATTAAAAGATTTTTTAGATAATTGTAGTTAAACGTATTTAATTCGTGTAGATTAGAAAAGTTATAGTGTAATTTTTAAACTTTCTAGATTCTGCTTCGTTATAATCTTACTGATTTTACAGAAATCTTTCTTTACTCTGATCTTAATTTTTATAATTGGAAATAGGTGTTGCTATTTTCTCTTATCAAGTGATCATCCAGTCTTGTTTTCAAGGCGAACGGGGATGAAAGTTAAAATTCGAGATGGGCTCGAGAGAAAAAGTTTTGGTAGATAATCGGCATCTCGAAATAAAATACTCTTTTGGTAGGTAATCCACGGATTATAAACCGGATAATACAGTAATTTGAGTGTATTTCTTTCTTTCATTCATTTTTGTTCAATTCTTTTTTATTCATTAAAAAATTAAAGCGACAAAAGAGAGAAGAGCATAATTTCAAAATTGTTCTTATTGTAGTCATGAGTAGAAAATAAAAAAGTGAATTACAGGGTCATTTAAAAATACCTTTTTAACTTTAAAAACATACTTTTTTTTTGTTTTTTTTGTAAATTACTACATACATAGACCTTTAATAATCTTTTTTTCTTAAAAAAAAAAATAATAATATTAGCTTGTAAGAAAACTGGTTTTTCAGGAATCACAAACTTACACTGTTCTCTCTTTCAGAATTAATTGAAGATAAAAATCACAGTATTCACAAGCACTTACTTAAAAATGCATGAGCCCTCTAAATAAAATTTAACTCATTTCAATATGTAACTCATAAAAGTCATTAAAAATAAAATAGCTTTCATTAGCTAGTAGAAAATAAGGTGAATGCTGAAATTTAAGTACAAGCAAAAGCCAACATATTTTTATGTCATTTGTTTCGCATATCAAATCTAGGCAGATTCATTTGAATCATCTAGTAATTTGAGACATAAATCAAAAACTTGCATTTTTTAATTAAAAACATAAGAACTAATAGAATACTTAATGCAATTATAAATTATACAAAAATAAACATATTTTTTATTAATATAAGCAGCTTAATATTGAGGGGGAAAATAGCTAAAAAATTACTTGAATGAATTTTTTCTTGAATAAGAGGATAAAAATCTTGGACCACTTCATTTTCAGGTTCATAGTACATGACTGAAAAATAGAGAATACAATGAAATCACAATAGAAATTTAGCAATCAAACAACAAGTCAATTGTGACACAAACTAAATAGTATCTAAAAAGTTCTGGTGGCTCTTTATTTAGCAACAATATTTTTATGATCATTTCAATCTTTCACTTTTTTGGTAATTTCTTAAAATATCACTATGTTGTTGAATTTTTTTTTCTTAATATAAGTACACAAGAGAAACTAGTTTGCACAGTAAAAAAGTATATAAAGTTCAATTCTCCTTGTGGGAATGCAATGTGAACATGCAATGTGAACATTTCAATCAAATTTATTCCATTGAAAAAGGGGCACGAAATAATTTGTAAAGTAGAAGTGATCAGGGTGTCCAGTGAGAAAACATTTTCTTTGTAAATCCAAGATTTTTCCTCTATCGAGCAGATGATATTTAATATTGAATTTTACTTTAAAAAAATATTTTATCATTTAAAATATATCATCAGAGTAAAATCAAAAATTAATATTGATGGACAGTTTAATATTATAAAATAAACACTATGTATTTAAAAATAAGGTAAATTTCATTCTAGATTTTAAAAAGGGCATTATATTCCCCTAAAAAAGAACATCCATCAGAAAAAGGAGTTGCATTTCACAAAAATTTGCATCTCTTTTAAGAAACCCAAAATATACAAAGTGTATAATTTCATCATTGAAAAAAAATCTTATTTTCAAAGAGATAGTTTAACGTAAAAATAATTCTGCAGATAAATTAGAGCATTTCAAAATTAGAGTGATTCTCGTATTCAGAAAATGTCAGTTGCCGTAATAACATATTAAAAGTATCAGGATTTCAAAAACGATGTTAAAATGGCTCAAAAAAACAATAAGTAATTGCAACATCAGCCAAAAAAAGTCATTGGAATTTAATGCGGATTTTAGATTGAATCTTCACCAATCAAGCATGTAAGAATGTGATTACTAAAACACGCAATTCACTAACCATGATATTGTATTAAAAGCTGGTCAGGTGGCCGAGCGGTTAGCTCGCCTGACTGCGAAGCCATTAGCTGCGGATTCGAATCCCGTTCTGGGCATGGATGTTTCTCTCTCTCTTTGTGCTGTCCTCTGTTGTGTGTGTGTGTGTGTGTGTGATGTGTGAATGTGGTCCACCCTATAAACGGGTTTGTGGCAGTGTGGCGTGGGCAATGTTGCTCGCCTCCGTGACTTTGGTTCACAGGTGCCCACTGGGTAATGCGAAATGAGCAACAATTCTGCCATCTTCAAAGGCAAAGACTCAAATTCAGTGCCTGCCATTAGAAAAAAAAAAATATTGTACTAAAAATATAAAAACAAAAAAAAATCCCACTGAAATAGCCAAAAAAAGAGATACAAATGTCTCCTGAAAAAACGATCCTTCAAAAGGCACACTTGTCCTGATAACATCGTATAAAGAATATAAGACTTTCTGAAAACCCATGAGGAAATAGCTGAAAAAATGATAAATAACAGCTGAAAAACGGTGCATTTATTGACGTGAAATTATTACGGAACTGTCAGGAATCGAACACATCAAAAAATAGTAAAGCGAATTCAAAAGTCTTACGTTGTAATGACACTGTATTAAAAATATCTGAATTTGAAAAACCAAAAAAATGGTAAATAACTTGTGAAAGAACAATCATCAAATGACGTGAATGATGGAATCATCATGATGAAATCATCACTAATCGTCTTAATAACACAGCATTTAAAATATCATAATTTGAAAAACTATGTGAAAAGAGGAGAAAAGATTATACATAATTGCTGAAAATCTATCATATAACAACGTGAAATTACAATGGAATTGCTTGAATTGAATTACTCAAATTCCAGATCCACACGTCTTACAGCAAGGTATAAAAATATTGGAAATTGAAAAACCAGTCAAAAGAGGCTGAAAATTACAATGAAATCATGGCAAATTGTACGCTTCAAAAAAGTGATAACTCAAATTCGGAACTCAAATGCCGTTATAATGTATTAAATATCATTTGATATGTTATAATTGGGAAACTGACAGGAAAAGGACAGAAAAAATTATGAATTACTGCTGAAAAAACAATCCAAAACTTCAGGATCACTTTGAAGAAATATGGGAGAAAACTTGTTTGTGTCTTTCTTAGTGAAGCACTACTCACAGAAGCATCGAACGCTTGATACGTGAACGCCTGTTATTTTACAGGGATGAGATTGGCCAAAAGGCAAAAAAGCTGAATTTCCACATGAGTAAATTTTACGAGGATACAATTGTTTAATAATAAATTCCAGACAATTTAAAATAATAAATAACTATGTGCTGACATAAAATTGTGTACTTATTTATTAATATATGAATGATTACATCAATACTTAACATTTAGTAAAAAGTAAAATTACCAATTGAAAAAATAAAGCTAGAAATTATATTTTTCTTTAGTTTTCTTAAAGGAGACAATTATTATTGGGGAAACTACCTAGTTTTGCAAATTAAAGCTACTGAGAACATACATTAACATTCCCTTTCTTTTAATAAATACTGTTACATGATTTATAACAAATATATCAGTAACATGACTTTTTAAATTATTTTTAGAAAAGAAAATAAACTTTTACAATTGGAATAATTATATCCATATTATAATCTAATCTAGCTAGAGCCCTGTGAAACATCAATAACTGCGAAATAGAAACATATCGTAACTCATCAACATACAAAAATTGCTATTTTAGTTTGAAAAATTACATGATAATCAGTAACTGTTTAGATAATTATTTTTCCTCTGATAAGAATTTAGCATTTTAAAGCATATATAACAGCAGCATTATTTTTTTAATTTTGGTGCTGAGTTAATTAACTCTTTTTCCAAAAAAAATTAAATCACTTTTTAAGTGATTGCTTTTGTTCGCTATATCTTTTATGTCTGTTATATCTTTTTTTATTTTATTATTATTATTTTTATTTAATTTGCTGCAAATGCTTCATGTTTCACAAAACAAGTAAAAAAATCCTTTAACAAGATCAAATTGCTCGTAATGCAGCTGTGAATGAGGGGAAACAGATTGGTGATTAATTTAGTTAACAGCTCATCTTCAAACATCTTTTGACAAATCCAATTTTTTCTTTCTATACCTGCCTGTGTCACATTCTTCTTTGCAAGCACAGAATGTAAGTTTTGAATGTATTCTCTTCCAGCTTCGCTGATGTGTAATGCCTATATATATTAATAATTGCCGATAGAAAAAGTCTCCTTTATAGTAACTAATTAAGAAAAAAACCTACTTCTTACAAGAATTGCGATAATTAATTTTAAAATAGTGTGAATACAAATAGTGATCTTGGATTTTAAAATCATGTAAATATGAATCATAAAAATGGATTTGGAAATTAAGTGAATAAGAAACACGATATTCGATTTTAAAAATCAGAAAATACAATATCACGTAAATACAATACCACGAAATCACGTAAATACAAATCACGATTCATAATTTTTAGATCGCGTAAGTACGAATCACCATGCCTAATTTTTAGATCAATGCAAATCCTAGACCTTATTTTAAAATCACGTATAAATACGAAAATCAATGTTTGATATTATAACAGCATGAAAAAATAATGACATTGGATTTTAAACTCGCGTGAATACGAATCGCTATATAGGTTTTTAAAAACAGGTAAGTACAAATCATGATATTGGATTTTTAAATCTTGTAAACAAAAATTGCAATGTATGATATTCAAATTGCATTGAATAAGAATCGAAATCTTAGATTCCGAGCTTGGGACTTCTAAAAGGCTTTTTTGAAGCAGCAATGTCTGAATTACGAAAATACGAGCTATTTGGCAGGTGGGTAAAAATGTGGAAAATAGCTAGAAGAAAGTAAAAATACGGAAGGGTAGGTAGCTATGTAGTTTGAACTTTCTGTTTATCTTTGAAAATTGGAAATAAATATTTTTATTTTATTTCAACCGCTAAATTTTCTGAAAAAGCGGAATACTTATTAAAAAAAGTGAAACCTTTAGATAATCAGAGTTTTCCATAAAAAGACTGAAATTTGAGAGACAAAAGTGAAAAAACCGGAAATCCGCTAAAGATCGGAAAAATCTCATTCCTAATTTTACAACTTTTTCCTGTTTTACTAAAAATTAGAAACTCCCTGATATTTCCCGAATCAATAAATTCCCTGATAATTCCAGGTTTTCCCTATTTTCCCTGTTGTCGGATACCCTGATGATGATCCATTTTATATCTCAGAGGCCTCTAATTAATAAATAAAAACCGCCATAAATTTAAAAAAAAAAACATTTTTTGATATTAAAAAAGATAATTTAATAAAGTGCAACCTCCAAAATCCAGATTGCTGGGGGCATTGGAAGGTCCGGATTTCCAAAATTTCCGGATTTTAGATACTTTACTTAAATTGATAGAATTATCGAAGTTTCAAATTTGCCAGGCCAATTTCGCGATTAAACGCGCATGTGTAGACCTCCGACGTCAATTTTAACATATATACTTTTAAAATAATAATTAAGAGACATTAAAAATCAAACTTTCGTCATTTTCTCCCGTAATCGATCGTTTAGATAACATAACATTAGCAATTAAAACCAAAAATATAGGCGTAAAACGTGAACTGAATTTCAACTTATAACTGAAACAGATGCTTCTAGACTAGACTGTACCAGCTGATAGTAATCCTTTTTTTGTTGGGGGATGACAGAACTTGTCCCCGCCTCCTAAGCTTCAAGGTTAGGAAAGAACCAGTTTTCTTTCTTCACAAGGGGGAAAAACAAGGTGGAGGAAGAATTCCTTTTCCTGAGGGGATTCTCCTTTATATTCTTTGTTATCTATACAGAGCTGCTGATAAGAATGACTGGAATTTCCCTATCAGCTATGAGTTTTCATTCACTCCCCACCCCTACCTCTTCATCTACTGCTTCATTGTTGGAGAAGAGTTGTGGTTTTGTGCTCTTGCATTAAAATTTTTATTTTAAGCGATTTTTTAAAAAGATATTTTTTTGAAATTTTATTCTGAGGAACTGGACGTATGAGTCCGGATTTTCGAGGTCGTGCTGTAATAGAAAAAATAAGCATTTTTAAATCATAACATTTAAAACAGAGAACTAATTTGTGCCAGACATTTAAAATAGAGAACTAATTTGTGAAAGACATTTAAAATTATCCATGTATTTTATTAAACAACGTCACAATCAAACAAAAATACAGTGAAATATTTTTTTTTTAAAAAAAAAAAGAGTTATTAATGCAATTTTTGGAGGTTGAAATAAAATAACAAATTTCTTTTATTGGAAAGTTAAAATATATCGAGATACAGTGAAACCTCTCGTTACGAACACTCCTCAGAGTGGACGCCTCTCATTAGGGACATATTTTTAACTCCCTGTGAATCTTCTATGAAATAACCATTATGTAACTTCTCCGCAAAATGGACACTCCCCTAACTGGACTCTGACAGTCATTTATGCCCTAAATCGTTATTTTCTATCTTTCTAAATTTAAAAAAAAATAAAAAATGCTTCTACTTTAAATTTAAAAGAAAAAAAATATGCAACTTTCCACCTTTTTCTAAGCATGTAATTTTTTTTACTTTGTCCACAACTAAAAATGTTAAGCTATTTCACCACTAAAACATCAATCACTTTCCTTTCACTTTGCAAAAAAAGAAGAGAAAAAGATTATGTAAAATATTTCAGACAGTGGTATCTTTTCATCTCTCTGATACTGGTTAAGAGTACCCCCAAAAGCTGATATGATGTTTTTGATTTCTCTTCTTCTCTAAAATTTAATTTCTACATATTATCAATTTGGAAACACAGCTGGGGTTAAAAAAGGGAACAGAAATCTAGTCATTGAGATGTTCATATAAATTAAACATTTATTTGACAAATGATCAATTGTGAATATGACAACTTCATAGAGCCTTACAGGTATGCATTGCTGCTTTCTTATTTTACTTACGTTCAAGGAGAGCCTATCAAGTGATGGAGAGGTGTAAACTGGAGGAAGTAAAGTAGGACTAAAAGTGCTTATTTGGTATCCTATGACTAATGCTTGTGTAAATAGGAAAAATATATTCATTTCTATGTAGCTACATCTAGAATTATGTATACATATATATAAAATGTTTTAGTATAATATTTTTGTATTGAAAAAAAGTATTCTTTTTAAAGTTTTAATAAATATAATTGTAGATTATGTAATCTTTCCTAGAGCACTGCAATTATTCTAAAAACAATTCACGATGTTCTTTATTATTGATGTTCTTTTCCCGTAAACGGACAACTCTCGTAAGCGGACAATTCTATTGCTCGCAAGAACGTCCGTTCAACCAAGATTTCACTATTTATCTAAAAAAGAAAACTTTTCCTCACTTAATAGCATAAAATGTTACATTAACAGCTTAAAAACATTCAGTACATTTTTTTGTAAAATATTGAGGTGTGTTAGAGTAGATGAAAGTCATCGCCCTGGCGAAGTAGAGGTTTTGAGTGTACATATGCTGTTTAAGCTTTAATTTATTATTTGAATGCCTGCTAGAAGCTTCAAATACATTATTCCATGTTCCTTATTTAATTGTATACAAGTTCATGCTTTTGAAGTTACCTTGTTCCATGCATGACAGAAGTGTTCAATAAATCAATGTAATTAGCCATCTCGTTTCTGTCTCTGACATTATTTTAAGAGATATTTTTCAGCAATAGTACACTCTTTTATTATTTTTAAGTATGGTTTCAGCACAGGTCCCAAAAAGTCACAGCACATACACATGCTAAAGTCTTTTCCTGATTTAAAAAGTACTCAAATAGAAATTAAAAATATTTTAATGAAAAAAGCAAAAATAAAATAAATCACTTACTCAGCTTGCAATAATATAAGGCACACTTGTAGTTCCGAGCCATCAAAGCAGAAAGAAACTAAGTAAATAGAAACGAAATCAATATGTTTTTATGGGATAAAACAAACAAAAATTTCATTTTAAAAGTCAAATCAAGTAAAAAAATAATAAAAATCTAATAACAAAAAGAGAATAAATTCATTTCAAAATAATTAAAATTAAATTTTTATCAGGAATGTGTAAATCAGCTCAATATCTAAGTGATTCTTTCCTTAAAAAAAAAGTAGTAGTAGTAGTATCCTTAAATAAAATATAAATTTTTCTTTAATAAAAATTTATTATAAAAAATAATAAACAAATGCATGCAAAACATTTTTTACATAATCTTTTTCATTTAAAATATAATAAAAATATTAGCTTGAATTTCGGTTAGAACAAGCAAAATTAGATAATTTTCCAAATAAATATATCTTATTCTACTATAAAACTATAGAAAGCATTTAATAGGGTGTCCATGGTTTAAATTATGATTTTAATTCAATGATTATTTTAAACAATCAGATAATTTAAATTTTTTTTAAAAAATATCAATGATTAAAAAAGAAAATTCAACTTTCGAAGAAAAATAAGCAGAGCGAACAAAAAATATAATTATTAAAAAGTATCAATCTATTTTTTAAGTATGCTCATATAATATTTCATACAGACTGACTACTACTGAACTAAAGAATATTTTTTTTTTTTTTAAGAAATGAAAAGGGATAAAAATTTGCAAAAGCAATCATTAGAGATTTTATGCATCGTGTGTTTGAATTAATCGATTGATTCCATTTGTAAGCACGAAATAATAATTTATTTCCTAGTTAGTATTTGAGAATGTCATGTTTTAAAGTTTGTAAAATTACTAATGTTATGAATTTAATAAAAAAAAAATTTTGTTTCCTTACAGATTTGCACAATTTATAAAATCTTTTACAAATTGGAGCAAAAAACAGCTTTCACTTTCACAAATTCTACTACAAGAGAGATAATTATTAGAACCAATTTGTGATTGATTTTCCTCTATTTTTGCTGAATTTCTTTTTCTATCAAAATTGGATAACAACTGCAAAAGAGGTGTTTGGGTTGGTATTATGTTCCCGCAGATAGCTAATGCAGTGTTGATCTAAAGTTTTGACTTAATATCTTTTCTAGAGCTTTTTTTTCCTTAATTTTTTTGTGTGATTGCTTTTAAGTTTCCTTGCAGTTTATAGTGCTCAGGAATGATTCTTTGCTGCATAACGAAGTAAGAATGTTTGTATATAAAGTCAATAAATATGATTGTGAAATTAATATTATAAATAAATGCACTGATTGTTTAAAGATTTAGCAAAGTCTAAGAGCTATTTTATTGAAAAGAGATAGAATATATGTTTTAAAAGATAATAACTTCAATGTGTTTAGATTTTATGGTTATTTCTTGTAACTTATGAATGGTGTTTTCGATACTAATGAGAGCTGCAAGTTCGATACCACTTATACTTCCGGGTTACTGTTTCCGGTGTATTTTAAAGCCATTTAGCTCACAAGTGATCATTGTGTTTAAATATTCTATATCAATATATCAACTTTCAAATTTAAACCTGAATTATAATGTATAAACTTAATCTTGCTCCTCGAACAATATGCTAACACTAACGTAAGATGGTGCACAGCTTGCAACACGAACAAACAGTAATAAACAAATGGAAAGAGGCAAAATCAAGACTGCCAAAAAAGCGAGTTATTCAAAATCTAGCAACCATGTCACCTTTTTTAACAATATATATCAAAGTAACTAAAACAAACTTTCACTTCAAACTCACCAGAATTACATAATAACATTAATATCTTATGAAATAAGGTAGATTTGAGCTCAGACTTTATTTCTTTTATTTAAAACAAAATTATCCGTTTGAAAATATCACCTCGCAGAATAACATGTAGTAAGCAGCTGCAAACTTTCTAACCAGAACTAGAGCAGGTATCGAGCTCGAGATTGTTTACATTTCTACTGAAAACACCATCCATTTTAACAAGGCTAAATAATAGTTTTGTGTATATTTTGCTTTATTCTAATAAAAATTGAACAAAGTGGTAAAAAAACTGTTCTCTGAAAAAAAAAATTGATATAGATTTGTCATTTTTTTAATTTATGAAATATATATTTGATGTTGTTTAAAAATGGCTATAATGAAGGTGAATTTTAAATGTAATAGGGTAGCAATATTTGATTCTGTTTTTGGCATTTGAGGAAAGTGGTTGGCAAAAAAAAAAAAAAAAATGCCAAGAAATGGTGGCAGAGTAGTGCATGTTATTAACTCACTTCAGAGAGGATTTCAACAGGAGTACTACATGGATCTTCATCTGAGAAATCTCCATTTTTAATCGAAACTCCTTGCATTCCACACTCATGGAACCTGCTGATTGGGCAGAAACAAAATAACTTAATGTTACAATAATGATTTCACACTGAAATTACTAGTGATAACTGCAATTATATGATCAATTTTAAATTCCAGCCAAAGCCAATCAATACAGAATTTTTCCTATTTTGATAAGACTGTCAAAGTTACGTCTCGCTCTTGAAAATCTACGAAATAAAATTTGCAATGGTGTGTAAATGAGAGCTTAGGCAGAAAAAGACAAAGAGTTGCTTGCTAATGAAAGAAAAAACTTCTAGTTTACGTGATTTTGCAAAAAATAACAAAATTCACCAAGTGAGTGAGCGATTGAGGTCGAAAGACTGGAGAGTTTTTAAAAAATAGTTCAATTGAGGTGGAAATTTTGCCCCTTCAAGTGATCGACTCATCAGAGCTAAAGGTTATGAAGAATAACAAGCATTTCTTTCCCTATCTGATTTGTGAGAAAGGCAATCTTTTGAAAACAATTCTGCAGAAATGTTTCTTAGCAGAATAATTTTTTTTTTTCGTGCAAACTGAAGAGAAAATTAATTTTTTATTTTTATTTTCTAAATAGAAAATTTTACTGCAAGAACTCTGAAATGTTCTAGGACAATGTTGCCATATTTCTGGCAAGAGGTAGGAGCACTTGTCTATTAAAACTATTTAGCATAAATTGGGTATTATTTACAGGGTTAGTATTTTTGGCAAGACAGAGGGGAAAATGGAGAAAAAAAAGTGATAAAAACTTATTGGTGAATAGTTTTAAGTAAGTTAACTTATTGGTAATAATTTTGAACCATTATGAAACCTGCTGATGAAACTAGACTTAAATGATTGTTTTTAACATTTAAGGAAATATTTGTTTTGCTTTTCATTCCAATTAATTTCTTTTATTTAACTGGTACAATTTCTAACAATATGGAATGCTCTGCAAAAATTTCTATTCAAATATAAGACAATCACCTTTACATTATATTTACCTATTATATTCCTGCTTTAAATAATAAAATTTTTTAATTTGTTCTTATATTAAAAAAAGGGGGCAAGACTTTTTGATTGTGATCTGCTGCAAAATATGCGGCAAATCGTGCAAGAATCTAAAAAAAAAAAAAATCACAGAAGAGAACCAAGTCGAAGGGTATAACAAGTAGCCTAGCCTTCCCTAGGCTAACCTCAACAAGTTATGCTCTTTTTTAAAAATTGCGTGAAAAAGGCATCTTTTGAATAAAAATGTCAGAAAAAATCTTTCAAACATTTCTGCAGAAAAGAAATCTGTTGCTTCAATATTCCTTATTTTTCATTCTTCTCAAATAAGAATCGAAAAATTACGAACATTTCTTTCCCTCCGATGCGCGAAAAAAGGATCTTTTAAATGTAATTTTAGAGAAGAAAAAAAAATTTCGATTATTTTTGCAGAAAAGAAAACCAAAATATTTTACTTCCTAAAGAAAATTTTTTCTGCAAGAACTCTGTAACATTCTGAGACAATGTCGCCAAGTCGTAGCAATTCTGTCACGGGAAAAAAACAAACAAACAAAAAAAATTAGAAATATTCAATTCTTAAAGAAAATTAAATATTGCATTTATTTTAAATTCAAAAACGTGTAATTCAAAAATTTATATTTTTTACTAACTTACAGAGAAAAATAATCTCTGGGGGAAGATGTTAACGTAAATTGTATTTTTGTTACTTTGACAAAATACTTAGGATTTTTAGTGAAATTAACAACATGGAAAGCAAAGAGCATTAATGAAAACAAGAACGGGATTTTACTTAAACACGAAAATACATTGATATTAATACATCAAATAATAAACAATTATAATAATTATTATTACTCTTCATTTTTGTTTTCCATATTTTAGTAGTGTTTTAAGTTGCGATGGATGAAATTTAAATATAATTTATTCATTCATTAGGAACGATCATTTATAAAGAATGGCGAGCTTTACTCCGTTACTTTGAATAATTGTTTTGAAATGTTCGAAAATTTGTTTTGATTTGTGGAAGGGACAAGTAAATTGTGGAAGAGTGCGACGAGCCCTCTGTGTTAATTTATAGCTCTGTGGGAGCCGGGGCGAGCTCATATGATCAGAAAGTCGAGTCCCCAATCGTGGTTGCCGGGTGAAGGCTGTTGCTTGGCTGCCCACCTTTTTAATAAATAGAGGCATTTGATTGGCCGATCGCATTATCGTTTTCATCTTTATCACTTAATCGTTTCGTCAGGTTTACTAGAATGGCATTTTTAGCATTTTTGTTTGGCGCAATTTTACTAATGCGCATGCTTGTTTGATAATTTATTCAAACCAATCGAAGTACTTCGTAGACAATGAATATAGCTGCTTGTATCCCCTCCTTTGCTTGTGTATACTCAGACAAAGATATAAAGATAGAAAGATCAATCACTATACCAAACGGATGTCAAGGTGAACTTTGACATCACTGGTCTCTACTCTATTTTTTATTTATTTGATTTTTATAAATTGTCATGATAAATAATAACATTTTGTCTCTGTGCCAGAAAAATCTGAACACATTTTTGTTCAAATTTTTTAAAGATTTATGATTTGTATATTTTAAAATTTAAAATGAAAAAATTAATATATTCTTAAAAATTGATTTTTATATTGTTCTGAAATTCATATACTTGAAATTAATAAAAAAGAAAAAAATACTTTAAGTGCTTATTAAAAACATATAAAAAATTATAAAAATAACTAAAAAATAAATCATTAAAATAAAATAAAGAACAGTTTTATAAGCAATCTAAGCTGCCCAAAACATTTAATTTCATGAAGAACAATAAATTGGAAAATGTTAATAATTGCTGAGATAGAGTCTCATAATTGTCTGCTAGCGTTCAATTAGTTTGTTATTAAAACTTTTTCATGGTTTTCATTTGTGCGTAATGTAAAGTCTAATTATTTTCATTTAAAAAGTCTTTCAAAATATAATTTCATTCCTGTATTTAAATTACAAGTAACTTTTTTATATCTTGGTTGTGTACAAAAATATAAAAAAGTACAAAAAATTTTTTTACAGCATTTCACAACATTTACTTAGTTAGGCTATAATCAAAGATGATAATAAAAAAATAATTGATTGTTAAAAATGATTTCATTGCTATAATGAACATTTCGATGGAATCCTATTACAAAAAATCTGACAAACGTTTTCGTGGTTTTGGTTTTCCTTATTTCTTTCTTGCAGAATTTGGTTACTAAAATAGCTTTTATAAGTATGCTTTTATTCCGATACTTAAATCGCAAGTTACTTTGATTCCTGGGCTGTGGAAAAAAAATATTAATATGAGAAGAGTGTTTCAGAATATTCACTAAGATGACAGATTGTTTTTCAAGGATGAAAAAAAAATTATTGAATATAAAAAATAATGTCATAGGTCAACCTATTACCATTCAGCAATTTAAAAGAATTTTTCGTGGTTTTCCTTCGCATGTAACGCAAATTTGATTATTTTAATTTAATGTTCATTAAAATAAACTATTCTTATAACTTTCATGAATATGATTGTATTAAGATACTTAAATTGTTAATTACTTTGATTTCTGAATTGAATTAAAAAAAATAAGGGCGTTTCGTTACATTCACAAAGATGATAAGCTTCACAAGGATTAAAAAAAAAACTATTGGTTATTAAGAAATAATTTATTTTAGATAATAAACATTTAGCTAGAATCATATTACCGATAAAAACGATTTAAAAAAAGCATTTTCGTGGTTTTCCTTAGCGTGTAACGCAAAATTTGATAATTTTAAATAAAATAGGTTATTTTTATAGCAATTGTACTTTGATACTTAAAATTCGACTTACTTTAATTTCTGGGTTGAGATAATAAGAAGAGCTTTTTGTTCTGTTCAGAAAGATGGTACCCTATCTATTAAGGATAATAATAATAAAAAAAAAGACTGTTTATAAAAAATATTTTCATTGAGATGATGATGACCATTTAGCTTGAATCCTATTATCACCAAGCAATTTTTAAAAAATCATTTTCGTGGTTTTCCTTTGCGTGTAACGCAAAATGTGATTATTTTGATTTAATCTTATTTAAAATAAACTAATCTTTTAATTTTCATAAATATAATTTTACTCCGAAGCTTAAATTGCAAGTTATTTTATTTTATATACCAATAAAAGCAATCTGAAAGACATTATCGTTTGTTTTTCTTAGCGTGTAACGCGAAATTTGATAATTTTAATTTCAATTTAATCTTGATTATAATGAATTATTTTTATAACTTTCATAAATATGGTTTTATTCTGATACCTAAATAGCGAGTTACTTTGATTTTCGGGTTGAGTTAAAAACTACACAAATATGAAGAACATCTCGTATATTCACAAAGAAGTCTATCAAAGATAATAAAAAAATTATTCATTAGAAAAAATATCCATTGCGATTACTGAGCTTTTAAATGGAATAAACAATCTGAGAGATATTTTCGTGGTTCCCCTTTACGTGTAATGCAAAATATGATTGTTTTCTTAAACTTTTATTCAAGCAAGAAAAAAAAACAAACATTTATACCACTACTAACCACTCCAAAAACCAGAGTAAACGCCTTATTATAACACTGATACGCCAAGAATTTGGAATTATGAAGAACTTGCCTGTATATTTTGATTCAATAAACTGGTTTATTTTCTGCTTTCCTTCTTACAATTTTTTTTAAGTGAAATATGAGAACTTGTTACATCTTTTGACTCTTCCACATTACCGTTAAAAAATTTGACGGGTCATCAGGTTGTCTTTTGTCAACATCTGAATGAAATTAGAGCAAATAGTATAGTATTTGTAATGGCGAAAATATCAAAATGATGGAATAAACATGACCTTTTTATACAGTGTTAAAATTCAAAAACTTAAATACTCGGGTTCCTATGATTTGTTATTTTACTAATAACTTATTCTAGTATGTTATATTAAAATATCTGGAGAAAAAAAATTTTCTAACCAAATATTCTTTGAGTACTATTCAGCTATACTATTTCAGCTTAAAAATTGGGTTTTAACTTCTAAAATAAATTGATATGTAAATTAACACATTAAGTTATATTTTTTAATCAAACCATTTTATGTAAAATAATATGTTTCTTAAAAATCTAGCAAATCTTTTTCGTGTATTACATGACCAAGTTTAATCATAACGAACAACTGAAAATGTGTTTCGCTCATTATAATTATGTAAAGTCACACTTTAGGGCCATATTAAATACTAAATAAAACATTTTAAATAATTTTTTCTTTTTCAATTGTGTTGTGTGCATATTCCACAGCGTAGTTAAGCACTGATTTATTCATTGTTTACTTTTTTCACTGCATACGAAAAACAGGTATTCTGCTCATATGCTATAAATCGTTCTTGAAAGTCTTTTTGTAAAGCTAAAATATCTCAAAAATTTTACTAGATTTTTAACTAAGTAAAATTTGTATATGTACCTTACATGGTATAAAAAGTACTTTTTTATACATGATGAAGATGAAATAAAGTTATCTCCTAAGTTTGAGTGCTACTTGTAATGTTTAAAGATAGGAAACATTTATCGGATTAAATATTAATAGAGAGGGTAAATTTAAGAATGTGATGAACTGTGTATAAGCTGGTTAAAATTAAAGTACTTAAATTAACTTTGTATATAAATAGTGGACAGTCCTCAAGTTTGACTTATTAGATTTTGCTATTTTTACTAGCACTATTTTGTAAAATAAAAAGATGTGAAGATCAAAATTCTAAATCTTTCGATTCTTCAAATCGATTATTACAAAATCTTTGCTTGTATTGATACAGAAAATGATGTTCTGTAGAGATGACTGAAAACTAAATATCAGGACAAATGAGGATAATTTTATATGCAACCCATTTGTTTTTTTCTTAAATTTCTCCCTAAATCATCTTAGAGACTAAATAAGAAAAGATTGGCTGACTTGCAGACAAAACATTAATATATAATTTATTCAAAATAATACATAAAGTAATCAAGAAGGATAAAATAAAATTATCAAGATATCTGCAGAAGTTTGTTTTTTATTACAACATTGATTGTTTTTCATTTATTAGTTCAATAACGTATCAGTAAAAACTTATTGCAACATTTCACATATTTCAATAGCAGTTTTGCCAACTGTAGAGATTTCTTTTCTTAACTATGTTAAATATAAGTTTAATCTGTGTAATTTAATCTACACAAATAATCAAATAGAGGCTATTAAATCAATTAACCAGTATGTCTTGAAAAGCAAATTATATTGTTTTAAATTCTGGTGTTAATTCTAAAATAAAAATGTGAGAGATATAACTTGCAACATTTTAATATTTTAACAGATTTTTTCTGACAAAATTGTTATAAGACGGAACAAATTAGATTTGACAATAAAATTCAGTATCATTTTCTTACATATCATATTTTACTGGCATTTCACTATTTCTTTTTCTCTTTAAAATATAGAACAAGTTTATGTTACATAGGAAATAAGATAATTTTCAATTTTCTATAGGTTCAAAGTATATTAAAAACAAAAAATAGGTAATGGTTGTAAATAAGTATTTGCTAATTTGGTTGGCTATAGTAATAGAGATAAACTATTCTGTTCAGCTCTTGCTAAATGCTAAATAGCCATCTATATCCATTCAGTACACCCAATAGCTAAAATAAAAATATATTCTATTATTCTACTTTTAAAAAGTTAGTCTACAATATCAGTAAATTTATTAACATCAAGAGTGTCTATGTATAAAGAGAGAAAAAGGTTCAAAAATTTTCTATTTGGAATTTGAAAATTTATTTTTGAAAATTATTCACATTAAAGCTAAACCTATTGTTTTTCCTGCACACAAATAATACTTAATTCTTTCTATCTTTCATAATTAGTTATGATGTGATACTGTGTTTCAAAATGATACTCAAGTGTAAAAACAATTTAAATTATCTTATTTTCTACTTATGAGTTTATTTTCAGTTTTTCCAATTTAATTACTAATGGATAAAAAAACAGAACTTAATGATTTTCAAGAGTGTAAAAAATATATGTCAGCTTTAAACTTTCAACATTTTAGCATTTTTAGTTAAAATAATGGCTAATTTCTACCATTGTCGAGAAAACTGCCCTTGAAAAAATTAACTAAGCTACCATTTTTTAAATTTAAAACTGCGTGTGTTTATTTTTTATTTGTGATAATTTCTTTTTTTTATAAATCTAACCAAAGATTTACATTTTGATTAAGATTATTACATGTCGTATCCTCTATATTCTATACTTTATTTAATAATAATATTTATTAATTTGTACAAAAATGTTGCATTGAAATTTTCTGCAAGTAATATGGTAATGGTATATGGCAAGTAATATGGTATGGTATGGAGGGTGATAATGATGTAAATGCAGTCAATAAAATATGACTAAAAAATAAACTTTGACTCCCTTAATTTTTGATACATATAAACATTAATGAATAATATTTTATTTAATAATAATGTAAATATAGCACAAGTACATTACATAATAACATAAATATAGCACAATAAAGACAAAAATGATAAGAAAGAAAAGAGAGGAAACGTGTTAAATAATATAATAAAGATTAACGAAATGAGAAAAAGAAAAATTATTAAAATAAAATATTTTTAAAAATATTAAAAAGCCGGAAAACAAAATAATAAAAACTTGATGATTATATTTTCTCATTATTTTGTTTTCTAGCTCTAATTTTTTTTTAATATTTAAAAAAAAACTTTATTTTAATTTTTTTTTCTTCTCTTTTCATTAGTTTTTTTTATATTATTTCCCATGTTTTCTCTATATTGTTATCTGATATATATGTTACGGCCAAAGCCCGAATTCGGCCAGATCGCGAATTGGCTAAGACCGCTGTAAATTGGCTGGCCAATGTCCGATCTTTTCTTGATTTCGGGAATTGGCCGGATATAATTATACATTTATTCGATGATATAATTACATTTATTCGATATTTTATTACTTACTGACGATATAGATTACATTTATTCGATATTTTACTACTTACTGACGATAGATTACATTTATTCGATATTTTAATACTTACTGACGATAGATTAGAAGATAAATACCGCGAAAATGCATACCGGGCAGTGGCACTGAACCTTAAAAAAACATTAGTGTAGGATATACCGGGCAGTGGCACTGAACATTAAAAAAATATCAGTGTAGGGTATACCGGGCAAATGTATACCGGAAAGGGGCACTTGACTTAAAAAAAACATCAGTGTAGCGCATACCGGGCAGTGACACTTGACCTTAAAAAAACATCAGTGTAGGTTATACCGGGCAGTGGCACTTAACTAGACCTAGTATATATTTCGGACATTTACCAAAGGTCTAGTCATACTAGGTCTAGTTAAGTGCCACTGCCCGGTATACATTTGCCCGGGCATTCTTGAATGAGCACATTGCGTTTTTGACCGGAACATCGTGGCCACTTCGCGAAATGGCCGGCCAAAGTGCGAAATAATTGATCGTTTCAATTATTTTGCACCAATTCGCGAAGTGGCCGGGCTTTGGGCGTGACATATATATACGCTGCAACAAAGAAAGTTTTCATTTTTTTCCCCATTGGTTACAACAAATTGAAGTTCCTAGCGTGTAAGTTAAGCATGAAAGAATAAATTTACATGTCAGCAAATTTCTGAATGAAAATTCTATGCTCGTGTGGGTCACGAGAAGTTGAAACAAACTGAGCCATTAGTTGGGAAAATTTAGTTCATATCAATGAACAAAAGTGTTCTATATTATGTTTTATTTATTCTTATGCAGGTTCAATTATATTTTAGAGCTACATGATGCATTAATTACTATGGAAGAGAGATGCATCGCATTAATAAAGATTAGCCACCTATATATTTTTTAAAAAAATTTTTTTGCAGTGATAAGTTAAAATTTTTGAAATTGATAATTGTGATTTTAAGAAAGTTGTGAATCTTCAATTGCAATTGTTTTTTAAAAGCAAAATTATTTTGTTGTTTCTTTAAGTTTTTCTATTCCATGTTATATATTCTATTTTAAAATTTTATACTTCAATAACTTATTGACTAAAAATTTAATAAGTGATTTTAATTTTTAAGATTTTATGCTGGATGTAACTTAGTAGCAATTGAGTACGAATTAGCATGTTCCTTATAAGATTGCATCGGAATCTTCGGGAGTTGGAGTGGAGTATTAGTAATTAATTGCTATGGAACATATCAGCAGTTGCATCTTATTATACTCAAATTAGCAATTTTATTGAATGCAAAAATGTCTGAAAACTCGTGAACTTTTTATGTTGCCCATTATATTTACTTCATCAAAAATATTTTAATTTAAATACATTTAATTAACATTAAAATTTGTTATTTTAATAAAGTTAAGTTAATAATCTGAATACGATTGGAATAATCAATAGTTCATTTAGAGTAGAAAACAGAACAGGAATAAATTTAAGTCCATTGTAGGTTATATTCTCTAAATAATAACCTCTTTTTTTCTACAAAATTATTACTGAATTTTAAAAATAAAATTATTGTTTTTAAGACAATAAGATCGTTGCAGTAAAGATTATATAAACAACATATAATTGATTTTATTTTGAACTAATATTTAATTGACAGACAAATTAAATTTAGATATTTAAAAAAAAGTTATAAGGATAGAAAATCTCTTTCTAAAATTAGATATTTAAGTAAATAAACTATTTCAGCTTAAAAATTGGGTTTTAACTTTTAAATTAAATTAATATAAATTAGCTCATTTAGTTATATTTTTTAATCAAATCTCTTTTGGGCCTGTGTGTCCTGCTATTTCACTATTACCTGCAAATTTATAAATTTTTTCATTAACATTTTATTACAGAATTAAGGGAGAAAATATGTTAATTTATTACATCCATTTGATTTCGAGCAAATATAATTGTTTGCTTCGATCTGCAAATTTTTACGTGGTCATAAAAAAAAATTTTGTTATGAAAAAATCAACGTAGTTGGAATATTTATTTTATTTTCTTTAATATTTTTAAGTTTTCACACGTTATAACTAATTATTATTGACAGACAACTCTTAACACTTTTGTTGCTAATCATGCGATGTCATGTTAGGAAATTCTCGCCTGCAGTTTATTTCAATAAAACAGATCTGTCAGGTGATAGCAAAATACATATTATCATTCAACTATTTTTGTAGAAAGAATGGTGATGTTTTCTCATGACAATAACATTTGGTTTTTTAGAATAAACTTATTATAAAATTTAAAAACAAACCGTTGCTAAAATAAAGAGAAACAATTTTACTTTGATTTTATTTTCATAGATCGATTACCACTTTTCAATCATAGATATAGTATAATCACCTGCACTCGGCTGGTAACGAACTTATTAAGGATGAAAATCTATTTATAAAAATTAAATTCCTTTTATTGCTTAATAATTTTGAAAATGTGATGTATATGGAGATGTGAGGGCATTGTGTAGATACATCTGCTTCAGTCTAAAAAATTATTGGCAAAAACTTGTGGTATTTACAAAAAATTATATATATATATATATGTATGTCATGCGGTGACACAAAAATTATTTTATATAATGCTCACATATGTAAAACAAATAAATAAGAACTGTAAAATATTTCAATAGGTATGGGCAAAAAAATTTTTTAATAAGAGATTTTCCTATATTCCTCTCACTCATCGAATTTTTTTAGAGGCCATCAAATTAGGAGTAATTGTTTCTAAACAGGAAGTAGATTAATATTGTACTTGAGCACTATGAAGACTTTGTAGTTCATTTTATTATTTACATTGTTTCATGAAATTTCTTCAATTCTTTTCTAGATAAATAATAATTTTTCTTCCAGTTAATTTCAACTTAATTATTAAAAATTTCAGGACATCTATTGAAATGTTTAGTAATCATAAATATTTTTTTTTTTTTTAAAGGGAAATTAAGGATAACTTTGAGCCCTGAATATGTATTACTATAAAGCAGTTACATGTTTCGGTGCATGAAATGTTCTGTTATAATTTAATTTTCATAGTGTATTTCAATTATGATTACTTTTATAAAATTTAATTTAATCAATTATGAAGTTAAGCTTTTAAGTATTTTTAAAAAAATTCAATTTAAGTTAAAAAATAGTATTCCTCTTCATTTTATGCATTTTTTTTTTCAGAAAACACAAAGAGAAAAAAAAAAGAGACTAAGTCAGTAGAAAAATCATTTATTTATTATAAAATGAAAACAATTTAGACAAACATTTGGATCAAAAATACCACAGCTACCTACATTATAAGAAAAATCCAGTACATTTTACAAATTAAATTTAAAATTTTTAGTCTATGAACAAATTGTAAAATACTCCTTTTATAGGAGCTTTTTAAAAGCAGTTAAGATAAATGAAATACCAAAAGTAATACTTTTTGATGTGTGACAGTCATACATTTCATTCATTCATAATTCTAAATATTAACTAGACACCTATTTGACTTTTGAAAGTTTTAGATTACAAGATATAAATATGACAGGCATGCTGCAAAAATTTGAAAACAAAATGACGAAATTTTAAAAACAGTTTAGAACAATGATGTTTGAAATTACAATAAAATAAACAATATTCATTCAAACTCAAATACTCATTAAAAAAAAAAGGCATTTATCTTATTAAATTTATCACAAAATTTTAATACAGATTTGCGAGGAAAAAAAATGAATGCTGCAGACAATATTTATAAATAAATATACATTGCTATGAAACTGTGCATATAAGTCCTTGCATGCTATTTTGTTGCATGTATTACTGAAATCTTAACCCGTATTTTGCACCTTTAAACCATCAAAAGTGCTTGTATTTTTTTTAAATGTTAAGACACTTTAGGTAATAAAAGGAAACAAAACATTCTAAAATACTATTTATATTGTAATAAAAGAGCCATCATTAAGGTTAGAGGAAAACAGAGCTATTTGACAAGATCTCCATGATTTTACATAGAGATCAGGGTTGTTCAATAATTATCAAATAATTATCCCCCCCCCCCCAAAAAAAGAAAACCAAATTGGTTTTTTTTCATTGCTTTTTATAACAAATCAACTCTAGTTATTAAGTTTATAATAGAATAATATTTATAGTTCCATTGCTTCTATATTCTGCACTTTAAAATTTTTAATTAACTTTTTAAAAACATTTAATATTAGAAAAGTGAGAAAATATACTAAGGTGTTCTCATAAAAATTTGAGACACTCATTCACAATGTAAAAATAGGGTTAATATAAAAAAAAAACTACTGTATACTTTATTAATTCTAATTTACCCAAGTACTATTAATTATATCATTAAAACAAATCAAATGTTCAAGACATTATTTTAATCAACATTACTTTCAAGTAGTTAAAATGTATACTAATCCAATCAGCATTCTTCATAATATTCATTTGGGTCACCTAGAATTTCTATTTCTGTACTGAAGGATCAAAACTGGATTTTCAATAAGAACTGACCTGGCAGATACAATACTCAGGTCAGAGCTGTAAAAAATTCAGTCAGTGCAGGAGCCTTATTTCCACAAGTAACTGATGATGATAACAACCTAGAACAAAACTTAAAACATTGCAACTGGATATACAAAACACAATTTGTGTTACAATACAATTTGTGCTTTTCAATAATATTCTAAGTTTTAATTTTAAAAATATCATTTATAGTAGTAATGTTATCACAGCAGCATCAAACAAATCATAAAATATGTAAACAGAAAACTTTAATACATGTAAGCTAATTTTTAAAACCAATAATATAATAAAATGTAAATCTATATTTTTATTTTAATACCATTTAAGCATATTCATACAAGGTAAGTTGATAACTTTAATGGTTACTTTAAAATTACTGTGCAAAATTTTATTAATTTAACCTTTTACTCATAAGAGACAAAAAAGTGGCTTCCTTCCAACCTTGTATTATTAAAGTTATAACTTACTTGTCATTCATATTTCCTTTCAAATAATATTCAAGAGAATTCAATACACACAAGTAATTAATTCGAAGGTTTCCATACTATTATAACTATATCCAATATCATAATTAAGAGCAAAAAAAAAAAATTTGCTTCTAATAAAAACCATTCAACAAATTCCACATAACTCCCACTTAAGACATACAGGTACATTGAGGCTGTTGAAGGAGCTTTAAAAGGATGCAATTTATTTGTTGATGACAAGAAAGTCAACCGATAACAAAACAACACATCATTACACATTTGTGCTCCCTATCAACTATTCAAATTTTATTCTAGTCCTTTCATATTATTCCAAACTATAATATCAGTTTTCAAAATGTCACTTATAGTAATTTTTAATAAGCAGAATCTCACAAATAAAAAGAAATGTAAACTATATAATATATTAACTCTAATTTACCCAAGTACTATTAACTACATCATTAAAACAAATTTAAATGTTAAAAACATTAATTTAATCAACATTACTTTCACGTAGTTAAAATGTATAGGTACTAATCCAATCAGCATTCTTCATAATATTCATTTGGGTCACATAGAATTTCTATTTCCGTACTGAAGGATCAAAACTGGATTTTCAACAAGAACTGACCTGGCAGATACAATACTCAGGTCAGAGCTGTAAAAAATTCAGTCAATGCAGGAGCCTTATTTTCACAAGTAACTGATGATGATAACAACCTAGAACAAAACTTAAAACATTGCAACTGGATATATACAAAACACGAAGCACAATTTGTGTTACAATACAACTTGTGCTTTTCAATATTATTCTAAATTCTAATTTTAAAAATATGATTTATAGTAGTAATGTTATCACAGCAGCATCAAACAAATCATAAAATATGTAAACAGAAAACATACATGTAAGCTAATTTTTAAAACCAATAATTTAATAAAATGTAAATCAATATTTTTATTTTAATACCATTTAAGCATATTCATACAAGGAAAGTTGATAACTTTAATGGTCACTTTAAAATTACGGTGCAAAATATTATTAATTTATCCTTTTACTCATAAGAAATAAAAAAATGGTTTCCTTCCAACCTTGTATTATTAAAGTTATAACTCATTTGTCATTCATATTTCCTTTCAAATAATATTCAATAGACACACACTAAAAATAATTTTTATAATTAACAACAAAAAAATTTTTGCTTTAAATAAAAACACAGATCCGACAATATTGCTACGAAAATTGATGAAAATGATAAACCTGCAAAATTACTGATTTCAGTAGTGAGGTAGCTGTAATATATGGCTAGCAAGTAAAAATGTTGACACCAAGAGCTATTTTATATTAATTCATCAAGCGGTGCAATACTAAAGTCAAGTATCCTTTGAATCTTTTTGCATGAAAAAAATGTATTTCGTAGCGTATACGTAACATCACTCCCGCTCAAACATTTTCGCCATTTTCGCTCACGCTCAAAAATCGGGCATCCAAGCTCTTGGCGATAGAATTCATTTGGCAATCACCCATTTCAGCTGATCGCCAAAGTTTAGGGTAATAAAACGGCTGGCATTCAAGACAGGGCGCCGGGTGAAAAGTGTTGAACTGAGCAGACTCCTCAATTCTGCTTTTAACATGTAAAGTCTATGGCGGGCTTGTCATACTTTGAATCGATTTTTCTTGTTTAAGAATCGGAGTGATCGATTAAAAAAAAATACTAATAATTTTTACAATCTTTCCTATACACGAAAATGTAGGTCAATTTTTTTCTTACCTTCATTACTTTTTTGTAATATTGCCTTTGTAACTGAAGTCACTTTCTACCTTTGAGTAAGGGAGGAAGGCAACTTCCACCCCCAAGTTCATTCTCCAAGAGACGATGCCGGTCTAATCTTCTCCGTAGGTGGTCTTGGGTCTGTTCAACTCTTTTTGAAAATCTTTTTCTTTCTCTGTCCTTTTGAAGAACTCATATAGTGAGCGTTTTAAAAACTGATAGCTTACTTTTTATTTATAGGATAGTAATTTATTGTTAAAATTATATTCGCTGATAATTCGTACATTCTATATACATTTTATTTATTTAGTAGTAATAATTTTCTTGTTTTTATTCATTTTGAGAGTGGAATTTATTTTTTAAATACATTATTCCCTTTTGTTTAAAACTTTTTTCCTTGTTTTTTTAAAGATGTTTCAGAATTAAAAATTTTAGCTTCTGAATAAAGTAAGATTTATTATGTGAATATTATAAACACCACGAAATTTCATTACGATAAATTTAAAAATAAAAATAAGTAATACTTAGAGTTAAGCTTCTCTTTGTTACTTCAGACAGTCAAACTGGTTTTGATCTTTTCAGACCTGATTCCTTAGTTGATTCACTAGATTTTGAAACTATTAATCTTTTTTCATTGCTTTAACATTAATCTGTAATTCCTAATTAATACACTTTTTAAAACTTTTTTTCGCAATATTCTAAAAATATATATTAAGAGTAGTAATTTTTTTTATTTTTTTTTTTTTTTTTTTTTTTTTTTTTTTTTTTTTATAACCGTCGTTGAACAGCCGACCCAACTTAATGGGTTTACGGCTACTAATGTTCAACTCCGTAGCCTTGTAATTTTGAACCCAATCCAGAAGACAAGGGAACTCCTGGATCGAGTATTGGGAGAAATTTGCCTTCGTGGAGGACTTTTTGATGGAGCTAACCCGCATTTGCGTTACATGGAGAGGAAGACCACGAGAACCTCCCACGGTTAGCCTGACGGCAAGGGGACTCTAACCCATGATCCGTCTACCACTGAGGATATTTCACGTCAGCACTGTGGTCAGTGCAAGCCGGATGCGGAATTCGTATCGACTGGGATTCGAACCCGGTTCGCCTCATTGGAAGGCGAACGCTCTATCCCCTGAGCCATCGCGGCTCAAGAGTAGTAATTATGTAATATCTTATGTATTTAATAACGAGAAATTTTTCGAATTCATATTAAAAGTGTGTAATGAAATTTTTATTCACAATTTTTCGCCAGAACAATGTATTTAATCAAAGTGTTATTTTAAATTTCTCTTCCCTGACCCTCCTTTGCCATTCATGGAGAAGAGTTTTCCGAGTAGAAATTTCTGCACTGCAAACTTTAATTAGTTTAGTTACAGTTAATTAAAATATAAGAAAACTAAGCCGTATTAGCATTACACGGAGAGAAAAAACACGAAAACCTCCCAGGGTTTAGCCAGCATACCATCTATATGAATATATCTCCTAGATAACCATAATTTTCTGTATTTTTTGTATTTGATAAAATTTTGTAAAGTAAACTTGTCTCAATCTGTTGTTATGTTGTAAGTTTTAATGAAAATCAATAAATGCCTTTTCTTTCAAAAATTTCGTTATTGTACTTTTTTATAAATTAATTTCGATTATTTTGATAAATCTTTCTATTAATTACAGTGAACAGCTTCACAAATCTATATATTAAAATGTAAAATAACATGGAATTGTTTTATTTTGTTGTTTTTGATGATCCATCGAAATGATCCATTAGAAAAATAAATATAAACTGTCAATTCACCTTATTCGTCGAAAATTTTATAATTTATTTTTACGACAGAAATGATGGTATTTTTTATGAACCCTCAAAACTGAAATGAAAGAGTAACATCAATTTTCTTATAATTTTACTTCCACGTTCAGAAAATTATAAAGCTTATCAAAGAGAGTTTTTATGGAACTTCTAAGAAATAAGTTATACTTTTGTAAGTTATTTATTTGTCCTTTTATTTACGACATTTACAAATAAAATACGTTTATTACCCACTTTTACCATTATTCTTTGTTAATATTATTATGGTTATGATAATTTTAAGTTGAAGGCTTAAAATTAAAAATGAAGTTCCTTTATTATAAAAAGTAATCACAAGATATTACTTGATAAAAATTATTTGATAAAATATAAATACCGTTTAACAACCAAAAGTTGATAAAAAAATATATATATTCGCTTTTTAATATGTTTTATTTTTATTTATTCCTTTAAAATAAACTTCATATAAAACTGCGCTCGCAAAATATGCAGTTTAATAAATTTATACTAAATAACTGCTTTAGATCAATAAGGAATTTTTTTTTTTTTTTTTTTGGTATTGTTAAATAATATCTTTGGCGTTAAGTCTTTTAAGTAACTATAAGAAGAAATAATGTAAGTAAATCTGATAAATATGAGTTTGTGGGTGAAATTTTAAATGTATCCGAGCTAAATTATTAGATCAAGTTAAGAGATATAATCGGAAACTAGATCTGTCTTAATATGATTTAAAATTTTGTGATCATTAAATCGAATAATTTTTAATTTTGATGTTTCAATTTGTTTGTGACAAATAACAACTATCCCCGGTGTTTATTTTTTAAGATCGAATCATAATTCCAGTTCAGAATTATTTATACAATAATAAATGAAGTTAGCAAAAGTAATAATTAGAATGGAGTGAGTTTCTAGTGAAGGTTAATTTAGTTCATTCAAATTACGAAATTCAAATATTTAAGTCTAAATCAAATTTACATAGTAAGGCAACCATATTTGCTTAAACAGTGGATTAAATGTCAACATAGTTTTTTAAAGTGGTAGAATTTAATTAGTTTCAAAACGGTGTAACAATCTTTAAAAACAATTGAAAAAAAATTAATTAAAATTAAAAAAAAGGTTGTGAAAAATATTTGTAATTGAAAGAAAAAAATTAAATAAGTAATAAAAAAAAAAATCTTGAACTCAAGGTATTACTTTAACATAAAAAGTTTTACAAATTAGCAAATCAATTTAAAAAAAAAATTAACAAACTTTATTTGATTTATAGAGAAAATATAAATTTATTTCTAATGTATGTGTGTGTGTGTAGTTAATTTACGTCGCACTAGAGCTGCACAATGGGCTATTATTTCTAATGTAGTTACTTTATATGAATTACTTTCATATGACTACATAGTAAAATTTTAGGAATTTAAATACTCTGGTTATTATTCGTTCTCTAAATAATCAAATCAAAATAATAAACAATTCAAGATATAATTAGAAAAAGTGAATGTTAAATAAAATTATAAAACCATTTTGAAAATAAATAAAGCCGTTTTAGAGTAAAAAAAAAAGATTTTTTAAGTTTTTCTTAGAACGAGAAAAAGCATAATATAAGATGTTGAGTGAGTTTCTTCTGATATCTTTTGAAAGCTAGTTGACCCCCGCAGGTAGCGGGTCTCTAGCTTTACAGGAATTGGTAACTAATTTTAAACCATAGTTTCTACTAGCGAATGGCAACAAGGAGATGATAACCTCGGATCAAAGGGCCATTCTCATTGAGATTGGCTATACGTGATCGGATTTTTGTAGATATTCGCATAAGAGTAAAGGGAAGTGAAGGTCTGTTTTATAAGGTGGCAATGATTAAAAGGTTACTATTTTATTTCTTGTGGCGACATTATTTGCTGTTTTAGTCGCCATTCAGTGCCTTTTTTGCCCTGCTTTGTGCTTTGGCTTCATTTTAGTGTCATCGTAACACGTGCTAGTATTCGCCATTGGTATACATTGTTTTTAATAATTAATTCTTATCTGTTAGAAATTTGGAGAGTCTATTAAATCTTTTATGGTAAGTTTATTTATTTATTTGAATTTTAAAAATATTCTATTTTTCGATGTTGTATTTGTTTATTTTATCACGTGCCAAATCTCATATTTATAAACGTGTTAGATTCGTTATTGATACATTGATTTTATTAATTTTAGTAATTAATACTTGATTTTATGACTTAGATAATCTATCAAATCTCTTACGGTAAGTTTATTTATTTATAAGTTTGTTTTTTTTTGTATGCATGCTTAAATGTTGAATAAATAACGTATAGCTTATATAAAGAAACGGCGATTATATTTAATTCCGCAAGCATTCTATTCATGTTATCAAATCTGTTATGGTATGTTGTAGGGTTTTATTATTTTCAAAAGCTTTATTTTTAGTTTTGAATTTTAAATATTCTATTCCATACTATTCATTTATTTATTTCACGTGTTACTGTTTTTTGGTCCTAAATATTGTAATCGCTTGATTGTTAATATACTTATGTATTTATTTCTATAAATGTGTTCAGTAAATAATGTATGACTACAATTTTGTAACATGTTATGGTTCATAAATCTACTGTGTTGTTTTTTCGGATATCATAATTTATAACAGACTGTTATAGCATAATGTGTTCAGATGCAAATTGTGCATGCATTTGCTAACAAAAAAACATGTGGTGTAATTTTAACTCAGTATTGTATAATAAATGTAATATTGTATTCATAATTCATTCATTTAGAAGTGTAATTTAAGATCTTTAATTTTTTTTCATTCATTTAAATCAAAGATATGTTTTAAAATTAACTACAATTAAATTCAGTTAAGTAAAATTAAATATTTAAAAACATTTAAGTACTTTGAATGTATGAAGAAGAAATACATGTAAATGAAAAGAATTTAATTAGTTAACATACTCTGTGATCTAGTATTTGTTTCATAAGTATGATATGAGTGTTTCTTCTAATATATATATTTTTTGTCCTAAATTTTCATTTAGATGAAGGCTTTAGTTATGATTCGGGGAATCAATGTTGAAATATTTGAAACCCCATCTTCCTGATGTAAATACTGGGTCAAATGTGCAGCTTGAAAGCTTTCCTGAATTTAAAATTAAAGATTTAATGGAGAATATCAAGGAGTTTAGTGGAATTGGTGTGATTGTACTACATATTGGTAAGTACCTTGTCTAATTTCACATAAATTTGCTATCATTCCTCTAGACTTAAGAAATTAGGAGTCCTTAAGACTTTAGATTTCTGAGTTGTGTCTTAATAAAAGTTAGTTCCTATTTAGAATTTAAAAGTTCTATTTATTGATAGACTGGAACTGTGGTTCCCAATTACCTTTTAATAGAACTCAGTTGTGTTAAAGAAAACTGGTTTTCCATGAATAAAAGAATTTATAATTTTTTTAGTTATATTTTAAATAGATTATGAGAAGGTTCCTGAAAATTTATGTATTTTCTGTTACGCTTTTCAAATTGAAGTAGAATAGCTGATTTTGTTAGAAAAAATGTGATTCCCTAACAATCTTTCCAATGTTTATATACTTTTTTTTAGCTTCCATTTCAATGGAAACCATATTTCTCCCTGTTTATTCAATTCTCAGCTTTTGTACATACACCAAAAACTCCAAGAATGTGCATTCAATTGCCAAACACAAGTTCTGATTTGTAATTGTTAATGAATCAAAAAAATTTCATTCCTCTTATTTTATATTTTCTAAATAAAGTATCATTTAATTTGTTAATGCACTCACTATTGTCTTTAGATATTATTTTTATAATGCTGGGGTTCTTTCCTAATATATTTATGAAGATTTAAAACCGCTGTAGTAGAAGCAGTTTTTCATAATCGTTTTAAGTATTTTGTAAATAAATAATGTTGGTAACTTTAATTTCAGGTTCTATTAATTGCTCTGTGGATGGATGGTTGAACCAATATAACCGAGTATAAAAAATTGCTTCAAGAAATTTTGTTGAACAATCCTAGTTGTGAAATTTTTATCACAAATGTAAGAAATATGGCAGTAGACTTAAATAACTTTAAATGGGTATAGTATAGAAAAATTTTTATTAATGTTTTTGTCTTTTAATTGTTGTTTTTGGAGATTTATAAATACTGTATAGTGTCATGACCATTTTAACCAACAATAAGTTGTAGTGCCTGAAGATTTTATAATATCCATAACATTCTTTATTTAACCTTTTTTGATAAATTTGAACAAGTGTGCCATTCTTGTTTAAGAATTTTATAAAACAAAGGAATGTAAGGCATAAAAAATGTAAACCTTTCTTCCGTTCAACTTTTAGGATACTATCTATAAAAAAGATTTAAGTGAGAAAAAGTATTAAATGGTCATGGCACAAAAGGAATATATGCCTCTTGGGGAACCCGCCTTGCTATATGCTGTTAGATTGTTCCATATTGAGTTATGATTATAGTGTAGGTACTTATTACTTGTTTCTGGTTTTCTATTTATAATATTAAATTATAAAAATTTTAAACCCTAAGCAATGTGGTTTTATAATCAGTTTTTAAATATGTTTTTGGAACAACCTAATAAAAGGGGTCAACGCATCTGTGCAACCGTACCTCTTGAACAGGGCTGTATTTACTTCGCTTATATATACAGTGTTAAGAGATTTTCATTTTAGAAAATTGTAAAAGTGAAATGAAAGTAAATATTTTAAAAGTTTCACTTCAAAAAGGCATATAGAGTTTACAGCCCTGCTCTTGGGTGATGTGGAAAATGGTTGCAATCATGCATGTTTTTTAAAGTTTAATTTCAGGTTTGTTCTCTTCATTATTCTGAGGAGTCTCAGAAGCCAAATTTACAGGCATTTACTTAGCCTAGTGATGAAAAGTTGGAGCAGCCTGTCATTATTAAGCATCTTGTCTGTCCTAAGTGATGAAAGTTGTTTCAATCAGCTGTATATTCAAATCCATTTAATTTTTGAAAGAAGAGCCTGTTACAAACTTCAGTGTTATCTTTTAAAGAGCAAGAGTGTTTTTAGAATGTATTTGTATGTCATCTTTAAGCTGTATATGATAAAACTATTGTGTTTTGTTTTTGTTCAACAATTACTGTGATTATATACATGTTTTTTAATAAATTTTCAATTCTCACACTGTAGAGTTAATGTACCTTTTAATAATATATCATGTAAGCAATCCACTATTTTTTGCAAGTTGTATAATTTATTAAAAAAAAATAATAATAAAGATTTTCAAAGAGGGAATGTTTAGTTAAGATTCTATCTCATCGAAACTTTATGCATCATTTTACAGAATTCTAACTGAAAAAACTATTTATATTAATAAATTATGTATTTAGAATTTCAAATATCAAATTGATACTAAACTTAATAGACAGTTTTAAGTAATGTTTCAAAAAAGATGCCACATTTTCATTACCTGACTAAGGCGTTACAAATCACTATGTGCAAGAAACTTTAATCGTAATGACGCCGCTTTAAATCTATGCTGAAAAATTACAGTTTAGCAATTAATTTTTTTTGAATAATTAAACTTAAACTAAATTGCCCAACAATGTTGTCTTCAATGTTGTTGTTTTTTTTTTATTCTAGAAATAACACTCTGAAGATTATGTTGCCTTAGTAATTAAAGGATTGTTATTAAACTAATGTGCACGCCCGTAAAATCTTGTTTGCAAGTTTCTAGTTTATTTGTTTTTTTGCAAATTAATAGCTATTGGAACTGGTGTCATTGCTGAAAAAATATTTTAAACACTAGGCACAGTTGGGAAATTAAATGTATAAGTTTTTCCCTGTATTATATAAACAAGTTTTGTTGTTAGAAGCTCATATTTACTTCAAATTGATTCCATTTTTTTTTTTTTTTTCAAATGATAATCGAATCTCCAGTATACGAAACTATTAAATTTTAAATAAGCACTATTAAAAAGAAAAATTTGTGCAATAATCTCTTTAATTATTGAAGCTCTTATTCAATGTTATTTACAGGGTTCCAACAGTCCTTAAAAACTGCTTTAATTTTATTTTGGTAAAAATTCCTCAATTTTCTGTATCATTATAATTGATAGAAACAATTTTTTAGTCTTACAAAAATATTAGAAACAATAAATCGCTCTTTTATCTCCTCGAATAAGACCATGCATCAAGAGTAGAGCATTTTTGAAAGACAAGAAGAGATGTCCGTTCATTAATATATTGGTAGATAAATGTTTTTTGCCAGATTATTTACTAATATTATGTGAAATTTATTCCTAATAACAGTTTTGGCTGGAAATGATTTTATATAAAGCTAATTATAAAAATAAATTTAGCATATTTGACATTTAGTAATAATTTCAAAATATTTAAATCGCATGCTATTTTTAATGAACTGAATCATAGCATAACAATAGTAGAGAATAATATTACAAAAGGGTGACAAGGAAATGATGAAAAAATAAATTTATATTTTAATTAAGGAACCTTACCAATTTTCTGACCATGAAAAATCGTTTTAGACCATTTTATTTATATTTAACATTGAGAACTATGTATGAAATATCTTAGTTCAAAAATTATAAATCTTCTCAAGCATAATTGTACTTTTATCCTATAAAAAGTTTCATAAAATATTTGTTGCAATGAATTTATTAGGGCTTGTGGATAAAAAGGAGAGCAAATTAAGGTGTTTGGATATTATAGTAGGGCCTTGTATTTACTTGGAGTAAAACTTAATTGACCATGACATAATTAAGAAAATTCTCCGTATTCATCTTTTTTAATTCTTTTATTATATACCTTATAAATGAAACATTTTATAAATAGAAAAAAAAAATATTGGGTAATTGAAGATTTAAATGAATATGTTATGCATGTCTAGCAGCGAAATTTAAAACTTGTTCTAATAATTTTTTCTATGCTTTCCCCAAATTTCTTTATAAACTTTTTTTTTTGAAGATGTGAAAAAAAATGCATAACAATTTATACATAGGGATGCACAAACTTTTGAGTGAAAGGCCACATTCCCAAGTATTTAGAACATGTTAACCATGTTATATGTTTGCATGAAATTAAATACCTTTAACTGTTTAAAATTAAAAACTGATTACTTAGGGAGAAAAACAGAATCAATTATCAGAAAAAATTTAGATAAATTGAAAAATAATGGGAAAATTAATGTTTTTTTTTATCACATTACATAATACTAAAGTTCATTTAACGATAAATTTTAACATTAAAAAATTTTAATGTTCATATAATTAAATTTAAAAAATTAAATATTCTAGTTAATATAAATTAAATACAAGTTAAATACTTTAATTTAAAGAAAGTTTGCAGGACTAAAAATGATTGAAATTGAAACAAAACCTTTGCAGGGCGAAATAAGATTCAACTTTAAAACATTTTTTTTTTTTTTTAAATAAATTATAAGAGAAAGGAACTGAGAGAGAAAAGAAAATAAGAAATCATTCATTTCGAAGGAACTATTTTCCTTAATAATCAAAAACTATAAAATACTTGTTAACAACTCTTTGTGACTAATACTTTTTTAACATCACGCTACTTACAATTAATATAAATATATATTAACAACTAATTAAAATTTACATTACGCTACTCATCTTGATTACACTTTTTTACTGTGAAAATATAAGGATATACAAATTTCCGAGCATATGATACAAAATGGTCCATGTAGGTCAAAAATGGCTTAAAAGATCTCTTAATGGTTATCCTGCAATTTTCAAATATTGTAATAATTTTATCTACTTGATCATCTGATAGCTTTTTCGGGCCATTAAACAAACATTTAATGGTTTTGTTTAAAGACTGCTACCCAGTCTAGAGCAGGGATGGCCAAACTTTCGAGGGCAAAAAATCGAGAGAAAAAAAGGTTTGATGGGCTAGGTAAAAAATTCTAAAAATAAAAACTATTTACAAATTTGAATTTAATGAGGTGAATAATATTGCGATTTCATTTTCAAAAGTTCCTTGTGATGAGGTTCGGAGTGAGTTTTATTTATTTTAAGGAACGATCGTTAGTCTCGAGGCTAAATGCTTGTCTGTTAGTCTACTTCTGAATAGATTTCTTCTAAGGTTCATAGTTGAAAACATTTGTTCACATGATGAAACAAACATATCACTGATTTTTGGGCATGAGATTTGAAATTTGGGAAACTAGCCCTTGGTAATGAATTACTAAACTAAACTCAGCGGCGCTACAGCCTAAAGAGGGCTAAGGCCTACTGTGCCCATCTCAGTTTTCTCGACCTTGGGCTCTGAGGTGCAGGAGCAGATGTTCCGGTCAGGTGGTCAGCCGAACGCGGAACCCCCAGTGTTTAGTTCCCAAGCATGCTTAGTACTCATTTATCGACCCACTGAAGGGATGAAAGGCTGATTGGTAATGAATTGCAAAGCTAAAACTTTGGCATGTTTCGAAACAACTGCTTCAGATGATTGTTATATTGCAACTCCGATCTCACTGTTTCACAATTTACGCTGAAAGGCATGGCAAAAACATCTAATTCTGTTTGAATGGCATTATAACCATGAAATCTGCGTCCTAACTCAAAATGGAGTTTTTTCAAGCCATCTTCATAATTCTTAAGCTCTTCCTTATTTACTGAGGGTATTGAATTTAACCTCGAGAACATTTTACCAATTGAAACTGTCTGTGCAAGCTATTTTCATCAATTTATGTTTTATTGAACAAAAATAGAGAAAGTAAAAAGCCCATCAGTACTTTGTAACAAAAAGAAAGAACAAAAATAGCTTTAAACAAAGTAGACAAGAAAATAGATGTTTAATGTATATTGTTTACATTCGCCATGCTAAAATTCTGATAAAATCTTCCGGCGGGCCACAATTGACTCGCGGGCCGTAGTTTGCCCAGCCCTGATCTGGAACATGTCCAATTCATTCTGGAAAACAGTCTTTCTACAGAAGCTGTTGTTTTGGTCAGTCTTAACTTAGGGCAGATAACTTATTCAGTTTTTGGAATTTTTCCCACATGGTGCTCTTCCTCTCCTAATTTTTAAATCGCGTGAATAGGAATAGCGATGTGTGATTTTTAAATCACTTTGCGAACAGAGCTTGGCTAAAGCAGGGGCATACGGAGCAGTTTGCCCTGGGCCCCCACACCAGAGGGGTCCCCCAATCGAATAGACGGTTTATTTCACGTTTCATTCTTTAATGAACTTTTTTTCAAACAAAATATCAGTACAGTGCAAATCCCGTCAGTTTTATGTTTTCTTCATTAATTTATCGTATGAACATAATCTATACTTCATAAACGCATAGCTTTCTAGGGTGGAATTCAGCTGAATTTTCGCAATTATGATGGATCGGATTTATCATAAAATTGGCATACACGAAGAGAGTCAAAAGTGATAAATAAAATTCGAAATTAAAAATATGGCCGTATTAAAAATATGGGGATTTTCAAAACTATGCGTAAATTCGTAGCATTGACCACCGAAAAAAAGCAATCGAAAAACTAACAGATTGGGTGCATCTAAAACCTAAATGCGAAATTATAAATTTCGGAATTTTTTTTTATTTTTCAAAAAAAAATTATTTAATCTTTTTATTTTGTTCAAGTTGCTGCAGAGAGTCGCACATTAAGGTTTGTCAGGCCGCTGGTTGTACACCCCTAATTTACATGATAATTTCACTTCATAAAAATAGATAATTTTTTATAAATAAAGTAGTTTAATTTAATTTTTAATTTAAATCACTGTAATTAGTCTAAATATTTGAAAAAAAATGCAATATTAGTTATCATATTAAAAGTTAGGCACTTGTAATGAAAATTTTATTAACAATAACAATTATTATTTTATATAAATTAAAAAATATTCGCAAGGTTTAAGAATCCTCGTTGTTTTATAAAGGACAGTTACTTCATTTTCCCATTATAATTAATGGCACATTAGTATGCTCTTCAAATGAGTTGATTTATCATTAAAACTAAAGATACTGCTAAAACATTTATTGGTATACAAAACCACTTAAAGCCTTTTAAAGACAGGGAGAGTTTGGGAGTTTATCACAACCAAACTTAATAAATAAGTCAAATTTTATTGTCTTTTTTCTTCTTAAGCAATCAAACTTAATGAAAAAAAATTATGTTCTCAAGAAAGTTGCACATTTCGTATCTGCACAAATAAAAGGGAATGAAATATACTAGTTGTGACATTGTCATAAATGTAATTAAACTACGAATTAATAAAAAATTTTCTGTCAAAAGAAAAAATGTAAAATTTACTAAACAATTAAAAAAATACTCTTGTTTACAAAATAAATAAAATTTATAAAACTAAACATTTGATATATAAATAAAAGAAACAAAAGGCCTTTTTAAAAAATATGGACTAAGAATTGATTATAGCTTTTTATGCTCTACAGTTTTTTATTTATTCAAATAGATAAAATTTAAATTAAATAAATATATTTTAAATACAAATAATTATATAATTTAAACATAGGTTGTATTTTATTTTAATTTTATAACCGTTGTTGAGCAGGCGACTATTCCCCATTTGCGTTATATGGGGAGGAAAACCACGAAAACCTTCCCCGGTTTGCCTGACGGCAAGTAGTAACAGTTTTTAATCATAATTGTTTCCGAAATACTTATATGTAAAGCTCAATTATTTTTTAAATGTCTTATTTCTGAAGGAAAAAAAACTTGATTTAACCCATTAAATGAATTGCTCTTTTAGTTATTAGGTTTCATTTATTGAAAAGGGAATCTATTTATTTATTTTTGCATCAGAGATTTTCTTAATATTAATGCTAAATCCGGTTTCGGCTAAGTTGGACACAACATTTTAAATCATTTATATAATAGAGCTGCTTCCTAAAAAGCCAGCGATTTTAACTAATATAATTTTTTCCTCTTTGGAAAAAGAAGAAAAGAATACTGTACTTGAGGAAATAAAAAGTATCCTAAAAATTTACAAGTTGAAGCAAACATTTCTCCTTCCAATAGATTTTTTCCCCGAATGAAATTTTATTTGATGGAATTACATTTTAAATGCAATTTAATTGTTCAATTAGATGGAAAAGGATTTTAAATCTTTGGAAATATATGCGCAATCAAGTTTCTTGCCTACAGTATTTTACAGAGTTAAATCTTTTAAAAATTATGTTTTTTTAATTTCCTTCACTTTTTATTTCTAAAAATCTTAATTAATTTATAATGTATTTTTAGATTTTTACCCTTGTCACGGCTATTGAGAAAAGTTGACGTAGTTAAATTTTATAGCATAATGAAACATTTATACTATTGCCTAGCAAATATTTCCTGCAAATAAATATTATCCTTTTTTTTTTTTTAATAAACAACTGTTTTTATAAGAGCTCAATTAACGAACATCTTCAATGTTTGTTAAATGATAGTCTAAATTTATTTTAACATTATTTTCAGTTTTTTTTTAATGATAACAATCAAGCGAAATGAATGTTAAAATAATGTTTAATAAAATTCACGTTTTAATGTGATTACAAAAGACATAAATAGTGAAGTAATATAATCTTTTTGTGTTCAATATCATAATAAAATGACTTGAGTAAGACTAAAAAATATATTCGTGCAACTACAAAAGTTATTTCCAAGTCCAAAAGTCTATTTCCAAGTTAGAAAATGCATCGTTAATAAGTCACGTGTGCAAGATACTTTGCCGCAAGACGTTCTAAAGCTTTAGAGACAGTAATAAATCTGTCCAATCACAGACAAGACAAGAAATTTCACATTTTTGCGCTCCCTAAAGATATGCCAATAGTAAGATAAACCACTTGACTAAGGTAAACCTGAAAGAGGGTAATTTCTTGGAATTTTGTTGCCACCGGGAAGATAGGACCTTCACTTCCTCTACTCTTATGCGAATATCTACGTCACTATACGTGATCGCAACACTCGAGTACGCCATCTAGCGGGAGACTGTAAATATCGGGCATTAGTTCCCACATAACCATTGGCAATGACGGACGCCATTTTCTTAGCAGCAAATAGGAAGCAAAAATTCCCTAAGGAAAAGGTAAAACTTCTTGAAAAAACTAATCAGAACATGCCAAGCATTGAAGCAGAACACGCCAAACATTTGAAGAACAACTTCTCAATAATTTTTACCTTTCTATTACCAACAACTTAACATGATCACTTGCTGTTACAGATGTGTTTATTGCGGTAAAATAATTTTTCTGTCTTCAATTCATTACAAGTTAAAATGAAGTCAACATTGCTTTCGTCATTCCAATGAATAAATGTGTTCCAATGAATTCCATACAGAACTGTAATAGTTATAGAATATCCTTCTTCTTCATAGAATAGTATATATTTCTGTATCTACATAATTCAGAAAACAACAATAAAGAATAATCCGAATTACTTGAAAAAGTATCTTTTGTGCTGATTATAAAGAAATTTTTTATCGTTTTCTTGGTAAGTGTTTTTTAGTTTTGAAAGAATTTCAACTAGAATTCAGCTATTCTGTTTTTAAGCTACATATTAAAATTCATATCGAGATCTTTCAATTATAAAATTTTGATGTGTGGTATGTTACCTAAAAGTAATGAAGGGATAAACTATGTATATATTATTTGAGAATAAAGTTTTCAAACAAAGAACATATCATTTTGGAATTCTCCCGACTTATAAATCAGGTAAGTGTTATGATTTTTATAATAAAAAATTTGCTTGTAAACAATTTTTTTTCTTACTTGATGATCGTTCTCCACAAAATGGTTTTTTTACGTCTGATTAAATACTATAAGAATTAAAAAAAGAAACAATACGAAAGTTTTTATTGAAAAATGAGGAATTTTTAAAATCGTTTTTATCCAAAGAATTCTTTATTTTACGTTTTTTAGTTTATAATTTTTTGATAAAATTGTTGTCAAAATACTTTTTTTTGAAAAATTAAATGGTATTAAATTATGTGTTTATGTATACTTCTTGCATATTCTAATATTTGAAGTAATATGATTCAGAAAAGTATGGAAGAAAAATTCGGTACTTACGTATTAACCACAGCTACAGATTTGGCAGATTTTTAAGTGCCGCCAATCTACACTTAAAATTTTTCGAAAAAATCTTAAAATGAAACACTTTGTTTAAAATCAAAGTAGTCAATCGGATTTCGGGGGAAATGGGCCGATATAGAGTTTAGCATAGATTCAAAACAAACTTTTCTCTCACCTGATTCTATAGCCATTATGAACTCTAATAAATAAGATTCAAAATGAAATAACATTTCCAAAACGGACGTTTACTAAGATAAAGTTTCATGTTATGAACATTGGTACATTTTCGTTATATTTTACTCCATAAAATATTTCGCTCCTAAAAAAATAAAATTGCATCTTGTTTTGTTTTTGGCAAGTCCCAAAGACGCATTTTCGTAACACTAAAAAATGGCGACTAAAAAAGAATGGTTCTTTTTTTTTTGTTTCGTAAGCATTCTTTATTTTACGTTAAAATTTAAATGATCCTTTCATGTTATACCATTAAATTTAGTAAAACTATTTCTCAGGCATTAGGTTTGAACTCTTATAAGAATATACCTATTTCTTTCTCTATATTTACAAATATTTTTCCGATGTGTTCTGGATGTTCCTTCTTTAAAAAAAAAGAGATACCCTTTTGTTTTCGTTTGGATAAGAAAGAAAACAAAAATTTTTCTTTTTCAAATTTAATCAGCCACAATAAAGATGGAACGTTACAATGCTACATTAAAGACGTCTCCAGTGTAACTGAATGACTGTTCATATGGAAATCGCAGGGATTCGGCACATACAACAACGCCCCCTATAGTTCGTTGCGATCGCGAATTGAATATCACTCTTGGTTGCAAGAATTTGGAAAGTTATCGCGTTTATTGTGAATTAAAATAAAAATTCAAATAATTTTGTGCATGCTCGTCTGTGTTTGCTCACTTATCTCGTATTTGGTGTGTTGCCACAATTGATTCATTGATGGATTGTGTTTACATTTATTTTGTAAACAACCACTAGAGACGAGGAGATTATTGTTTAAAAAAAAAGGTACAGTCACTCGAAAAAATAGCTGAGCACCGTGACCCTTGCAAAAAAAATTTAAAAACGCAAAACGACAAAATGAAATGCACGATTCTGCAAGTCTCGATTCTCACTTCTCTGTCGCGACGCTGTTTTTTGAAATGTTCCCACTGCCTTGTCGTGACGCATAGTTTAGTTGATGTGTGTGACGATGAAATGACCAATTTCGGCCAGTAAACATGACAAAAAAAAAACTGGTGAGCCCCCGCCGAAGCCATTTCAAAAAAAAAAAAATTGATTTCAATGTGTGTGTGTACCCAATGTTGGCGAGGCAAAAAACCAGCGAGCCTCCGCAGAAGCCATTTCAAGAAAAAAATGAATTTCAATGTGTGTGTTCTCAAGTGTTTTACGCCACAACGCCCAATGTTGGCATCGTGTGTATCTTAAAAAAAGGGGACGAGTCCCCAAATAGGGGGACTCGTCCCATTTTTTTAAAAAAATCGCTTTGACATAGAGTTAAATTTCGATGGTTTGTCGGCAAAGGGGGCAAGTCTTTTGACTGCTAGTGCGCATCCAATCGACCAGACATTTTTCATGAAATTCATGCTGGCAACGAGTACGATGAGGCATTTCCATCATCTCTTCCAAGCAAATCGGGCAGGTCTCGGGTGGGGCGTAATACCAATTCTCGAAAGGTAACGAAAAGAGGCAATTACGAATTTCGCTGGCTAGGCGAATCCGTAAAGCCTCTGTCACGTGATATCCTTTCGAGAACCAGACACAAACAATCGTTGTCAGCCATCGCATTCCAAAGCTATTAAAAGTCATGAAAGCTGGGCTCACATGACTCAAATCAGTTTGGAGACGCAACTCTTGATCGATAAATCTCTTAAAGACGCCTCTCACCCGCCTCACAACGGAATAACCATCTGGGTCGAGGAATCGAAGCACTGGATGCGCCTCGCCCCCCAATTCCACGACCTCTGGCTCTCCCATCAACAGCACCTCCCGAGGAAAAGCAAAAGATGGAAATGCCTGATCCGGTGTCAGGGGAAGCAAATTTCTCACAATGAAATGATTTGCCATCTCGAAATGACTCTATATCAAAATATAACATTTTCCTCGGCGTGCAAGCCCTTTTATAGACACACAGAGGGCGCTGATGCATTTTCAAGATGCCCTGTGACAAAACATCCGGTCCAATGAAACCCTTTCCAGAGGCGTTTCAAAGAAATCGAGCGACAAAACACATCCGCCCGATGCAGTTTTAGAATCTCGTGTGACAAATGACCGGATGCATTTCCAGGAAATGGAGCGACACAACTCATTTAGCAGATTTTCTTTTAGGACGTCACCGGATGCATTTCCAGGAAGTCGTGCGAGAAAACACATCCGCCCGATGCAGTTTTTGGATGTCACTGGATGCATTTCCAGGAAATCATTCGACAAAACACATCCACCCGATGCAGTTTTAGGATGTCACCGGATGCATTTCCAAGAAATGGTTCAACAAACACATCCACCAGATGCGTTTTCAGGATATCACGTGACAGGACATTTGTTTGAAACAACGTCATCACCGGATCCAGAGGATGTGGCCATATCACCCAACCCAGGATATTTTGAAATCTTTGTGAGGGTTGCGTCACGTGGATCATTTGAAATGACCTGGTTCTCAAATCCTGGGGCTGGAGGATTGAGATATGAATTGGATTCCGAGGTCATTGGCCCAATTACATTCTGGCGATGCGTTGAGAGTGTGTCGAGACTCGAGGCTTGGCTCCAACACTCCACTGAAGAAAACTAAACCGAAAGTGGGCGTGGCCAAACGTCAACGACTGCTTATGATAACGACCACCCAAAAAGTTGCGTTTCCAAAATTTCAAATTCCGTCTCGAGAAAATTTTTTGCTCGACTCAAAATCTCAGGACGAGCGAAAATTTTTTTAACCGGAAGTGGGCAAAGGTCAAACGTAAACAACTGCTTATGATAACGACCACTCAAAAGTTGCGTTTCGAAAATTTCAAATTCTGTCTCGACAAAATTTTGCTCGACTCAAAATCTCAGGACGAGGGAAAACAATTTTTCTATATAAAAACTCTCGTATATTAAACTGTCTTTTTCCGCGCTCCAAATTCCGCGATTTCCCAAAATTCCACTTTTATAAAAATCATCCTTTTTCTATCAAATACAGACGACATCATAGAGGGGTTCATACCATTCCCGCGAAATATCGCTGTTAAAAGATAAAGTATAAATGATGATAACGGGGTGGTTCCGAAGCCATGCGACGCCATTCCAAACGGGATTCGACACGCATCTCCAAAACCTTGTCAAACCCATCCAGCGGTTTGGCAACGGATCCAGAGCACCGGGTGTTTAGAGGCCATGTCAACACGCGGCCTTTCCAAATCCTTCCGAAACAACGTGATTGAAAAATTGGAAAGCTATGTCTTGAGGATTGGAAAGGAGGGACAGCAGTCACTCCAGACAACTTTTGCTACCCACGAAACAGAGCAGTCCAATCGATACTGTCTAAACACGATCGAGGGATCCACTCTTGGTGAGAGCTCTAGAAAATCTTTGGATGGACTGACAGGATCAAAACTCGACGACTCGTTTAAAATGTACATCGTTAAAAAAAAAAAAAAAAAAAAAAATTTTTTTTTTTTTTTTTTTTTTGAAAGATGCTTTAAATAAAGGAGCATTAAGTTGCTGGATTCAGTTGGATTTGAATTTTGTTTTTCAAGCTCGATCCTCGAGAATGAGCCTGACAGCTTTGCAAAAGAAATTGGGTTCTTCTTACCGGAGGTGGAAGAAAAGGGATATCGAATGTCCGATTTGCTCAGACAAAGTGACGCTGGAAGCGTATATAAAGACGCATGCAAAATCCAAACATGGTTTCAATGAAAAAACTGAGTGTATTTTTTGTGGAAAATACACATTTGGTGCGAATCGTCCCAAAGTAAACAACAGCCACGTTGAAAAATGCTTTGCCCGCCTGAGAAAAAACAACCGAAAAAACAAAAAAGTTTGCTTTATCCAAATGGACGACACTCCCATTGCTGCTGAAACCAATGCTGCCTCTGAAATGGATTCTCTCGAAAGCTCCATTCTCAGATTATGTGACTGCAATCATTTTGACCCCGCATCCCTTTATCGAAAACTCAACCATCGAGAGATTATTAAAGATTTGCAACAGGTTGGATTTTATGACGACTACCCGGGTGATTTTCAAGAGTTGCGAGATACAGGTTCGTTTGCCGTGTTGAATGAAGAGAGTGGTTTGTGTCACGAGCCTTCGGCCCTGTTTCGAATGTTTTTTTTCCAAAGAGTGGACGTTTTTTCACGTGTTTATTCGATCTTTTGCCTTTTCCAGTTTCAAGATGAAAATGTCAGCGTTTGATGCCAATCAACTCGTGGTGTCATCCTTTTGGTGCTTATGCGATAGCTTTATGACTTCCAAAACAAACACAACGCCGTGTCAAAAACTACATCGTCATATGATTGTAGCTGTTCGGAATCGAGCCGCCTACATAAAAGCGTGGACGACAGTTAAAGCGTCACTTAAGTCAGAGCGATATTGCAAATCACAGAAAGAGATAAAGACGGCCCTGCATTTAGCAAATACCATTCGTTACACATCTCGTGAACATTCTCAATGTTCGTTAAGGAAATCGTGCGTCGGTAAACATTTTTACATCAATCGCCCGTTACATGAACACTCCATTTTTTCCATGGTAATGTTATTTCCGAATGGTTTTATGGAATGGATAAACCGCGCAAAGCAGAATAAGGGTGTAAAGGATTGGAAAGTTGAAATGTATCGGGAGAATAAAGTGAAAAAATATCGTGTGAACGTGCTCGACATCATAGATTTCAAAGATTGTTCCGTTCAATTGAAATGGAATTATGAAGCTCATCCTGATGGAGAGCATAAACTATTTTGGGGAGAGGACATTATGCGCATAAGACCAATGACAACAGAGAAAAACTTTGTGAATCACGTAGAGGCTATGAAATATCAGGTTGAAATGGGAAATTCTTTACGTCAAAGAATGAAGAATGTCAAGTACACGTTAAATAAAAACCAAGTCACTGAAATCAATATTATAGAGCACGTGAAAAATAAACACGATGAAGATATACGTCAATCCAATAAAGAAAACGTTGTGAAAAAGGAAACGTTGAAGCGTAAGATTGATGCACTGGAAAAAGAATTGAATAATTTGAAAAAACAATCTGCCTCAACACAATATGAAATTGAAAAGCTTCTCGAAGAGCTGGCTTAAATAAGCAACGTTTAAAAAAAAAAAAAAAAAAAAAAAAAAAATTTTTTTTTTTTTTTTTTTTTTTTGACGTTGTGTATTTAAGTTGGGTCTTGATTCTGGTGTCCTTAGTATCGAATGAATTTTCTTAGAGTTCAATTCAACTTCTCAGAGTCTGAAGCATTTTGTATATCCTTGTCTAGATGGGTTCGAAAGCACCTTTCAAAACGCAATTGCGTTGGTTATACCGATATTGGATAGATAGGATTATCCATTGTCCATTTTGCGACAAGAGTTTGACGTTGGACGAGTATCAAAAGACCCATTCCCAATCCGAACATGGTTTCAATGAAAAGACTGAATGCATATATTGTGGAGAATACAATTTTTCAAATTCAAAAGCTGATGACGTCCACAAAGTTGAATGTTTTAAACGATTCCTAAAGGTGATTAAAAAACACAAGAAAAAACATTTAAGCCACAACGCCACTGCTGGATCCAGCGCTGCCTCTGGAGTCCATTCTGTCGATAGCTCCACTCCTGAACTATGTGAATGTGATTATTTTGACCCTTCATTACTTTATCGCAAACTCAGACATAGAGCCATTGAAGAAGATTTACAAGAGATTGGATTTTATGACAACTACCCGGGCGACTTTGAAGTGTTGACAAACACGGGTTCATTTTACCCATTCAATGACGAAAGCAATTTGGGACGAGAGGCTTCAGCCCTGTTTCGAATGTACTTTTCAAACTCGTGGACATTTTTCCACGTGTTTGTTCGATCGTACGCCTTTTCCAATTTCAAACAAAGTTTGTCCGTGTTGGACGCTGGTCAACTGGTGGTGTCGTCCTTTTGGTGCTTGTGCGACGGCTGCACGAGTCCAAAGAAGAATACCATGGCTTCTGATAAACTGCATCGCCACATGATTGTGGCTGTTCAAGATCGAGCTGCCTACCTGAAGATTTGGAGGTCGATTAAACAGTCTCATGCCAACGAGCGCTATTGCAAAGGACAGACAGCAATCAAGTCGGCTTTGCATTTGGCCAATGCCATTCATTACGTATCGTGTGAAAAATCCCAATGTTCTGGTTCTCAGAAGCCAGGCATGGGGCGAGGCGGACATTTTTACATTAATCGCCCGTTACACTCGCATTTCGTCATGTCTATGGCCAGTTTATGGCAAAACGGTATTATGGAATGGCTCAACCGAAAACTTCGATACAATTTGGTATTGGATTGGAAGTGTGAAAAGTTTGGCTCTCCCCACAAATCATATCGTGTGAAAGTGCTCGAGATCGTTCCTCTTAAAAACTGTTCCATTCAATTGCGATGGGATTGGGCACCTCATCCAAAAGGAGATTTCACAGCGTTTTGGTTTGAGAACGACGTGATGCGCGTCCAACCCACGAATGGCGAACCAATATTTTCAAATCATATAGCAGCCATGACTCATCAGATTCAAAAAGGAAATTCCTTTTGCCAACGCATGAAAAATGCCTATTATACGTTAAATAAATCGCAAGTTCGTCAAATGGCTATCGTTGAGCACATGATTGAAAAACAAAGAATTGCGATGCAAATACTCAATGTAGAAAATGTATCGGAAAGAAATATATTGAAGCGTCGGATTACCACACTGGAGACTGAAATCATAAGTTTGAAGAAGCAGAAGCAAGACGAAATTGAAACACTTGAGCGAAAAATTGATGTTCTGGAGCAGGAAATTGCAGATTTAAAAAGACGGGCCACGGGAACCGTACACGTCAACGTCGGTGAGAGGTCCAATGTCAATGTATCTGCGGGTTCATTAGTCGCTGCACCATCACCGCAGTAACAACCTCACCTTAAATATAATACATAAAAAAAAAAAAATAAATAAATAAATAAAAAATTTCTTTTTTTTTTTTTTTTTTTTTTTTTTAACGATGTACATTTTAAACGAGTCGTCGAGTTTTGATCCTGTCAGTCCATCCAAAGATTTTCTGGAGCTCTCACCAAGAGTGGATCCCTCGATCGTGTTTAGACAGTATCGATTGGACTGCTCTGTTTCGTGGGTAGCAAAAATTGTCTGGAGTGACTGCTGTCCCTCCTTTCCAATCCTCAAGACCTAGCTTTCCAAATTTTCAATCACGCTGTTTCGGAAGGATTTGGAAAGGCCGCGTGTTGACATGGCCTCTAAACACCCGGTGCTCTGGATCCGTTGCCAAACCGCTGGATGGGTTTGACAAGGTTTTGGAGATGCGTGTCGAATCCCGTTTGGAATGGCGTCGCATGGCTTCGGAACCACCCCGTTATCATCATTTATACTTTATCTTTTAACAGCGATATTTCGCGGGAATGGTATGAACCCCTCTATGATGTCGTCTGTATTTGATAGAAAAAGGATGATTTTTATAAAAGTGGAATTTTGGGAAATCGCGGAATTTGGAGCGCGGAAAAAGACAGTTTAATGTACGAGAGTTTTTATATAGAAAAATTGTTTTCCCTCGTCCTGAGATTTTGAGTCGAGCAAAATTTTGTCGAGACAGAATTTGAAATTTTCGAAACGCAACTTTTGAGTGGTCGTTATCATAAGCAGTTGTTGACGTTTGACCTTTGCCCTCTTCCGGTTAAAAAAATTTTCACTCGTCCTGAGATTTTGAGTCGAGCAAAAAATTTTCTCGAGACGGAATTTGAAATTTTGGAAACGCAACTTTTTGGGTGGTCGTTATCATATGCAGTCGTTGACGTTTGGCCACGCCCACTTTCGGTTTAGTTTTCTTCAGTGGAGTGTTGGAGCCAAGCCTCGAGTCTTGACACACTCTCAACGCATCGCCAGAATGTAATTGGGCCAATGACCTCGGAATCCAATTCATATCTCAATCCTCCAGCCCCAGGATTTGAGAACCAGGTCATTTCAAATGATCCACGTGACGCAACCCTCACAAAGATTTCAAAATATCCTGGGTTGGGTGATATGGCCACATCCTCTGGATCCGGTGATGACGTTGTTTCAAACAAATGTCCTGTCACGTGATATCCTGAAAACGCATCTGGTGGATGTGTTTGTTGAACCATTTCTTGGAAATGCATCCGGTGACATCCTAAAACTGCATCGGGTGGATGTGTTTTGTCGAATGATTTCCTGGAAATGCATCCAGTGACATCCAAAAACTGCATCGGGCGGATGTGTTTTCTCGCACGACTTCCTGGAAATGCATCCGGTGACGTCCTAAAAGTAAATCTGCTAAATGAGTTGTGTCGCTCCATTTCCTGGAAATGCATCCGGTCATTTGTCACACGAGATTCTAAAACTGCATCGGGCGGATGTGTTTTGTCGCTCGATTTCTTTAAAACGCCTCTGGAAAGGGTTTCATTGGACCGGATGTTTTGTCACAGGGCATCTTGAAAATGCATCAGCGCCCTCTGTGTGTCTATAAAAGGGCTTGCACGCCGAGGAAAATGTTATATTTTGATATAGAGTCATTTCGAGATGGCAAATCATTTCATTGTGAGAAATTTGCTTCCCCTGACACCGGATCAGGCATTTCCATCTTTTGCTTTTCCTCGGGAGGTGCTGTTGATGGGAGAGCCAGAGGTCGTGGAATTGGGGGACGAGGCGCATCCAGTGCTTCGATTCCTCGACCCAGATGGTTATTCCGATGTGATGCGGGTGAGAGGCGTCTTTAAGAGATTTATCGATCAAGAGTTGCGTCTCCAAACTGATTTGAGTCATGTGAGCCCAGCTTTCATGACTTTTAATAGCTTTGGAATGCGATGGCTGACAACGATTGTTGGTGACTGGTTCTCGAAAGGATATCACGTGACAGAGGCTTTACGGATTCGCCTAGCCAGCGAAATTCGTAATTGCCTCTTTTCGTTACCTTTCGAGAATTGGTATTACGCCCCACCCGAGACCTGCCCGATTAGCTTGGAAGAGATGATGGAAATGCCTCATCATACTCGTTGCCAGCATGAATTTCATGAAAAATGTCTGGTCGATTGGATGCGCACTAGCAGTCAAAAGACTTGCCCCCTTTGCCGACAAACCATCGAAATTTAACTCTATGTCAAAGCGATTTTTTTAAGATACACACGATGCCAACATTGGGCGTTGTGGCGTATAACACTTGAGAACACACACATTGAAATTCATTTTTTTCTTGAAATGGCTTCTGCGGAGGCTCGCTGGTTTTTTGCCTCGCCAACATTGGGTACACACACACATTGAAATCAATTGTTTTTGTTTTGAAATGGCTTCTGCGGGGGCTCACCAGTTTCTTTTTTTTGTCATGTTTACTGGCCAAAATTGGTCATTTCATCGTCACACACATCAACTAAACTATGCGTCACGACAAGGCAGTGGGAACATTTCAAAAAACAGCGTCGCGACAGAGCAGTGAGAATCGAGACTTGCAGAATCGTGCATTTCATTTTGTCGTTTTGCGTTTTTAAATTTTTTTTGCAAGGGTCACGGTGCTCAGCTATTTTTTCCAGTGACTGTAGTGTCTAGCAATAGGATGGGTGTGCTTCCTTAGGAAACAGGATGACCCTTCAAGGCATGATTTCAAGCATGCGCAGTATACTAATCATAATGAATAACACCTCCTCACTGTCCCTCTTGCAGACGAGTATGCTATAGAAAATAACGCGCTTATTTCAAGAATAGCGCACATTACTTCACATTTATCAAAAACTAATAAAAGATTACTTAAAGGGTATGTAACTATACTTTATTCAAAATATTTATTATCTGCCTTTTCACTAGAAATTTATATATCCTAAAGAATTTAATGATAATTTCTTTAAATTATTTGGCGAACGAAAATCTTTATTTGATGTGGTGATTACCAGAGGAAGCTCGAATAGAGAATGGTTTTTAAATTCAAATATGTTTGTGCAATAGTAATAGTATTTGATGAGCATTTAATAAAATAGAAAAGGCAGCAATAAATACATCGAATAAAATATATTTACTACTCATAATATTGTGTTCCCTTTTGTTTACTCCTCAAGAGTTTTTTTTTTTTTTTCATTAATTTTACTTCATAAAACTTTAAAATATGCAAAAATGATTCAAGTTGATGTTTTTCAAATTTTTGCTTTAAACTTCATAAATGAAACTTGCATTTACAACATTAATTTCATGTTGAAGTAACATATTTTATTAATTAATACGAGTGATTTATATCTATATATGTATATGTCAAAATTTCTATTCGTTGATTTCTATTACTATTATTATTAACGCGACGTTCCTATTCTTTATTACAAAAAACATTCCAAAAAATTCAAATAAAATATAAATATTGAAAAAAAATACCTTTAAATTTTACCTTAATCTTAAAATATAGCTTCTTAAGAAAAATTTGAAACTTTGATTCAAGTACTTAAAAATGGCTCAATCTTCATAATGCATTTGTTTTTTACTCGAATTTATCAATATCATCTTATATATATATATATATATATATATATATATATATATATATATATATATATATATATATATATATATATATATATATATATATATATATATATATATATATATATATATATATATATATATATATATATATATATATATATATATATATATATATATATATATATATATATATATATATATATATATATATATATATATATATATATATATATATATATATATATATATATTTTTTTTTTTTTTTTTTTACTCTTTCATTCAGGTAATAACAAAATATGTTACAATATAAAGATTATTTGAGTTAAACCGTATAAAACAGAGTATGTGCTAGTGTGTATTATATTTTTTTATTCTGTTAATAGATGGCTGCACCAGTTATTTAAAATAAATAATAATAGTTTCTTTTTAGTTAGTGGAGACGTATATCGTCAAAAGATGGCACTAAGATACATTGCAATTATATGTTTTGCCTAGTCTAGGACTGTCACATCTAGTGAGAGGGGAGGGGATGTTTGACGAATGTTTCCTCCCATTTCTTACTCCTTTCTGAAGACTCAGCAAGAATAAGAATGATTTCTCCTACAATTTGCATCTAAATTTTTAGGATGTCTCTTTTCACATGCTCCTGTCCAGTGGCGTTGCGAGGGGTGGGCAAGGGGGGGGCATCATGCCCCGGGCGCAAAATAAAAAATTGCTGGATAATTTTTATTTTTATTATAATTGATTTCTGGAAAATATATTTTAAATTTACTGCCAGTGTAATATGATAAATTGTTATTTTGTAAATAAAAAGGAACATTAATAGTCTAAATCAAACTGTAATACATAATATATTCATAATAGAAATGGCACGTCTTTTCTACTGGCAGGGCTGACTCGACCTGTGTCTGTCAGCACTTCCTTATGGCATCTACGCTGTGTGGTTACATAAATTATCCCCTTTCTTGATTTGTCTGATAAAATGATATGTTATAATTAATATTTACAGTGTACAAAGTACAAACATTCTTTCTTTCAGAACACTTTATATTTTTCTTTCTATAAACGCAATGTAGCTTACGCTTGTTATTTTAAAACGATAACAATAACACTCTAATGTACTTATATGTACAGTCACGGAAAAAAATATCCGGAAAATAACAACTAAGGGATCGTCTTTTTTTTAATATAGATACTTCTTAGACACACAACAAATACAGCGTTTTGCCGTTTCTAGGAAAGGACAAAAACGCCGTATTTGTTGTGTTCCTGTGAATTATCTGTATTAAAAAATAAATGATTCTTTATTTGTTATTTTCCGGATGCTTTTTTCCGTGACTGTACATATCCGTGATACTTGCGACAGGTTGTGGAAGTCTGCAACAAATTAGGGAAATACCCTAAATATTAACGTTTAAGTTATTTTGTGAGTGTATTTTTCAGTTTTGCGTCCTTGTCATCGCGCTCTGCTTAGAATAAAAATGAAATGTTATTAAATATTAAATGTTATATATTAAAAGTTTAATGTTAGCATAAATTATGGAGTATATTTCACTGTGTTACTACCTTTCAAGTTCAAGGCATTCTTGGTAAGTAATAAAACAAATAATGAAGCCATGTTGAAAAACTAGCACTTCAAGATGGTACAAATGTAGGAAACCTATTATTTTTACTTAGACTTGTAGTTGATTCGCTACTAGCAAATAATCTTAAACATGCCAAAGAAACTCCAAAAACTGTCTCATATTTGTCAACACAGATTCAAAATGAATTCATTCATCTTCTGGCATCTACAGTTCGAAATCAACTAATAAACGATATCAAAAGAAATAAATATTATGGCCTTTTGCTTGATTCAACTAATGATATCTCTCATCGTGAACAAATGTCCCAAGTCGTTAGGTATGTAGATGTTGATTTTATAAATAAAAAAGTTTCTATCAAAAAATCTTCTTTGGGCTTTATTGGAATACATGCTAAAGATGCAGCCTCGATCGAAAATACAATTTTAGAGAAATTAAATTCCGATGAAATTTCATTAACAAACTGCAGATCACAATGTTACGATAATGCTGCCGTGATGGCAGGTCCCACATCTGGCGTTGAACAAAGAATATTGGGGAAAAAAAATCATAAAGCATTATTTGTAAATTGTGATAACCATTCATTGAATTTAGTATGAGTTACTGCAGCTAAACAAGATCCAATTGTTACCTGTTTTGGAGTAATTGAAAACATATATCTTTTTTCTCACGTTCAACGTTACGACGAGAATTATTAAAAAATGCTTTAACAAAAACTGTCAAATGTGAATCTGAAACAATGGAGCGCTGGAATACAAGCGGTTATCGTTATCGTCGATGGGCTAGAGCAGTGATTCTCAACCTTTTTTTTTTTTTGCGGCGGCACACTTTTAACGATTTTGAAATTTGACGGCACACAATGAAAAAAATTATTTTAAAAGTTGTTTACTCACCTATAATACACTGTGTTAAATAGTTTTTGATAATAGTTTTGAATGTGAAATAAAATAATATGTACTACAAAAGCACGTTTATTAAGAGATTAATTATCTCTTTCGACTAATTTTTTATTAGTTAGTAACAGTTATTTATTTTTTTGCTAGTTAATTTTTAGCTTGTTTTCTATTGTTATTAACTGTTAGTTTTTTACATTAATTATTTTTTCGGGATTTCTTGTTAATTAGTTTTATTGCTAATTATTAATTGTTAGCTTATTTTTTGTTAATTATCCTTTCTTAATTTGTTTTTAGAATTATAAATTGCATAGCTTCCTTTGATGATTAGCTTTTATTTCCGTTTGAAAATTAATATTTAGCTTGCTTTCTTTTGTTAATTAATAATTTTAATAGTCATTAAGTTTTCTACTTATTTCAACATTTTTTGTCAAAGTCAATTTAAACTCTTCTTTCTTATTTCAAGATTGTCAGAGACAAGACAATCACCGACACGGTTAAAGCTTGGAAAAATTATAAAAAGTATATATATATATAATATTATATATACACTTTTCTTTAATTTAAACTTTACTCGTAATAAAAAAAGCCTTCTAATTTTTATTGTTTCATTTCTAATATTTGGCGGCACATATTAATATTTTGGCGGCACACAAAAGTGCCGCGGCACAGTGGTTGAGAATCACTGGGCTAGAGAATATAGTAGAACTATTAGAAAAATTAGCAGAGGACACAACCACTACAAGTGACACCAGAAATGAAGCTACAATTCTGTTGCAAAATATACTAACTTTTAGTTTCATAACTTTAGTTCATTTCTGGTATGGAATCTTAAGGAGGATTGATCGTGTGCAGCTCAGATTACAAGATCATAGAATGAATTTTAGAGAAGCGTTCCATGATCTTGAATCATTAGCGACTGAACTAGCGGAAATTCGACACAAGCTTTGTGAAGAGGCAATAGAAAAAAGCCAAGTCTCTTTGTGAAAAATGAGATATTGATACAACAATACATGTAAGAAGACGCCGCAAAATGCCCGGAGAATTGGTTAGAGATGTTGGTCTTTCCGCAGAAAGTGAAATTTCTCGCGTTATGAAAAGCGTTCTTGATAGTCTCCAACAAGAAAAATATACACGATTTACACGATTAAGTGACCTTAATTTCAAATTTGGATTTCTACAAGACATTGAAAATTTATTAAACGAGGATAATGTTGATAACGACCTTGGAAAAAAAAAATTTAAAAATTTGAATGAATTTCATAATACAGATTTCAATGGAATAGAACTCTTTATCGAAATATGTGACTGCAAAATGTTACTCCGCAGTAGAAAAGAAATGGAACCTAAAACTTCGTTAGAATTTCTTACTTTTATAATCTCGTATGGAGAAAATGTTTTTCCAAACCTGAGAGTGGCACTTCAAATGCTTCTGACTATCTCAGTATCAATTGCTAGCTGCGACCGCTCATTCAGCAAATTAAATTTAATTTTGACATATCTACGATCAACGACGGGACAAAATCACCTAAGTGACTTAGCATTTTTAAGCGTGGAAAGAGAAAAATTTGAAATGACCAACTTTGATGATATTATTGATAAATTTGCTTAATCGAAAGCAAGGAAAATTTATAAATAGTAATTAGTTTTATTAATGTATTATAATCATATTATTATTAAATATATGTATCTCCTTAGAGATAATAAATATTTACTTTTTTATTGTTTTAAAACTACGCGTTTTCAAAATATTTCTTTAGAAATATGTAAAATAAATAATAGGTATCTTTTGAACTAATTCTAAAGGATCGTATACATTTCAAAATCTAGTCTTGTTTTCTAAACTGCATTTCTTGTCTCAAATTTAAAGCCTAGCTTGAGCATATGACTTTATTTATTTCACTTTATTTATTTATTAATTTGCGAGAATATTTTACTTATAATATTATATGGTTTTCGAATAGGGAGGGGGCGCTAAAAAGGTATTGTACCCCGTGCGCGAGTTAAGCTCGCTACGCCACTGCTCCTGTCCTTAGATTTTTGTTATTATTTTTCATTAATAAAAGCACTTGCATATTATCTTTTGGTTATAAAACTAATAGATAATGTAAAGGATCATTAACTGGAAAATGAGCCCTATATTAATTTAATTATTTTTTGTTTGTTATACTTTTTTAATTAACATACATCAGAATTAGTCCACCCACAGCAAATGTTTGTTTCTCATCAGTATATCCTAAATATTCATCGTAGAGATAAAATCTTTGTTTTTTTTTATTTAAGAAAATATTTCACAATTTTCTCCAATTGAAAGCATTTGATATTGCACGTAATACTTTCATTTATTATTTATTCATTTTTATTATTATTATTATTATTATATTCTTTCTTCTACTGAAATTCGATGAGTCGCGAAAAAATTTCTTAAAATAGTCTGTAGTGATTTTATTTCTATAATTTTATTTTTGCTTTTTATATTATAATACAATATAATATATTATAATAATGCAAACTAAAAAAAAAAAAATATCAGATTCAGGAACTTCATAAATTTTTTGAAACTAGAGTACTCTTTGTAACTTTGACAGCAAAATGTATTTCAAGCTGTTAAAAATAAAAATATTGATATTATAACGTTTTATTTATTCATTTTTTATTTATTTATTTTTTTTTTTTATAAAAATCAACTGCACATATAATATTGAAATTTACTTTGATCTTGCTTGAAATATGGATAGTTTAAAGATACTTTCTGTTTCCCTAATCTCCCATCGAAAGAGAATCCTTAACCCTTTGGCGAAATATATGTCAGCCGACGCCACTTTCCGTCATTATTAACAAATCAATGACGACAGTTGAAGAGCGACGCTGCCTCACTGATCCAGAGAGTATATGAAGACTTTACTTATAGATGTTTACAGCTAATCTTTTGTTACTTAATTGCTAGCCTGTTATCTTGTTATAAATATGTTTTGTTAGTTTATTAAATATACTTTTTAAGTTATCATGATTCTCCATTGGTCGTGAAAGATGGACACTGTTTAACAGGGACATCCTTTTATGTATATTTTTTCTGACAGTCTAATTACTAATAGAAACATAGTTTTGTATTTTTTTTAAATATAAGAAACAGTCTAATAGTTACTAAAAAAATCTGTTAGATTATCGGAATTATATTTGTATTAAAATCCAAAAGAAAAGAAGTTTGAATTTTTTTTTCTTTATTTATATTCAAAAATGTATATATAATTAATTTGATCAATAATTAATTTTGGAAATTAAAGAAGTTTCAATGCTAAATTACTTATGTTTCCTTATGTTTAAATAATTACAAATAAGTGCACATTTGGAAAAATATTGTTTGGAAGTGCGCCGTCAGTCTATACTTGGCAAGGAACACTTGTGTCCTTTTCCACATTTATTTTCATAACCATAAATTATTATAATTCTAAATAGCATTAAGTTTTTTACTTATTTTGACTTAAATTGTTACAAAGTGTTGAAAAATGTCTTGAATGAAAATTCTGCGTCAAAGGGTTCTACGATTCACCTGATTGTTATTTGCCGTGGAATATTATTTCTTTTGTGTTTCTTTTGTTCTCTATTTTGTATTGTTTACAAAATTAAATAATATCTAAAATTTAATGATATCTTTGGAAGTTCCAAAAAATATTTTTTCAATTTCATTATTATTCTTTAATAACTGGTTTGTTCAAATGTTTGTTCAATTACTATTATAAATGAAATCTGCAAATTTAAATATAAAACAGCAATGTTTATATAATAGAAAAACGTTTATTGAAACTGTATTTAAAAAGCTATTTATTTAGCCTTTTTAATGTAGGTGAATAAGCACAATAAATAAGTGCACTAAGCAAAATATTTATTACATAACAAGATATTGTTTTTCTTCAGTATTGTCAACAGAGGCTCGCGGGAGAGTAATTCCACGGCATTTTCAGTGAAAGGTTATCCAATTTTAAATTTATGCAGTGAGGAAATCATTACTCTCATGATTATTATCTCCAGTATTTTCATTTTTATTTTCTTTATTTCAATCTGGTAAAAAATAATATTGCTCCCTGTTTTTGTTTTTTTTTTTGTTTTTTTTTTTATCCACATGATATGTTATATAATGTACTTATAAAATGAATTTCGAACTTTTCTTCATCTCAGAAAGCAATAAACTGTGTTATAGTAAAATAGGAAAATTTGCACATTTTAGTGAAATATTTCAGGAATATTCTGAAAGTGTTATTAAAGCGGAAATAAGTTTTATAAAAGTTATTTTAACTCAAAATTTATTTTTTTATTTACTTTAAAACGTGAAAATATTAGCTGCAAAATCATGAATTTTTACAGCCACGAATTCAAGTTATTGAAGATATGTATTATATCTAACTTTGCTTAAATCAGTCAATTTTCAAATCTATTATTATTTTTAAATGGTTTATTTCCTCTTATGGCATTTTTTTTTTTTTTTCAATTTTTTTGACTCATGAAATAAGCTAATCTTGTTAAAACCATAATTTTTGCAATCACAACCTTCTCTTATGTCTAAAGAATAAGAAAATTATGTATTCAATAAGACTAATAATAACTGCGAGAGCAATTAAAAGGGTTTTACGAGCAATAGCAAGCGCCTTCTATTTTTGAAAGAAAAATTTCTGTTTTATATTCAATAAATTGAAATTGATTTAAAAAAAAACTCAGTTCATTAAAATTTGTTCACAAATTGTTGGAAAAAATCTCTAAATTAAATACACTAAAGACTAAAATGCACAATGAGCCCAGTAAAATTAGACATTTTCCTCAAAAATAAATTAATATCCAGGATTGCAGATGTAGTGAAAGTGACTTTTAGGGATGAATTGAATTTCTTCTAGACAAGCTACGTGTAATTTTTCTCTTTTTTGACTCTCAATTTATTACCATTTCCCTGACGATCTGCCAATCAGTTTAGTTGATAGGGTTTCATGCCCGAAAAGAACAATTTTGTATTCATACCTATTTACGCACCTGACATTCCCATTGATATTCTTTATGCTGAATAGAATGAGATAAAACAGGAATCCAATAGAGAAGTTATAAGGGTTTTGTGCACTTATTTTTATTCATGTATCTTACATTGCTTAATCTTAATCGTATTTATTGACAAGTATTTTTCTCTATGTATTTTTTCTCGGTTGTTTGAATGAGCTCAAAAAAGAATCAAAGGGGTTAGAATTTTAAAAGTTGCGATGTGTTTTTTTTTTTCTTTTTGTATAAAATGTACTATTTTTTAATCGTATTTATAATGAAAAGAAACCTTTAAAACTTAGTATGCCATTGACTCAAAATTCTATATCATTCAATTTAGGATGAGATATTACATAAGAAAATGTATCTTATATTTTCAGATGGGCCCCTACATAGCGCAACAAAAAGGGCATATAAGTACACATGAAAAGTAATACTTTTTATCCGTGAAAATACTTGCAACTTTTGAACTGTTCTTTCTATTGCCTGAATAGTTTCATTCGATTAAACATAAAAAGATAGATAGGAAACAAAACCTCACTTGTCTAGACAGTTATGCCAACTGCTTAAATCGCTACAAGTACAGAATTGTACTTTTTGTGCATGAAACCCTTTTGAGTTTAAGGGTATTAGTTCGATCATATTGGAGATTGGTCTCATTCAATTTAGCGTGAAAAAAATGCATCGGAAGCAAATGCCTTACTAGCCTATCAAGAAGAAATTTTATTTTCCCCTCTAATCATCCGGTTTTCCTCAGAAAAAGAGGGGAAAGCAGAGAGTAGAAAAAGGGATTTTTCAGGCATAATTTGTAATGGCAAAACAAAATTGAAATACAAAATTTTAACCATTTATTTTATCATAACAACAACTATGACGAAACCACTCTTTGCTCCTAGGAGTGGACTTTAAACCAGCACAGAAAATGTGATACCATCCTAAACACGAATCACATTGTAGAGAACATTGTGAATTAATGTCCTTCTGGCAAAAGCCGCAGCTCCACGAACAGGAAAGTGTTTTGGCTTTAACAAGGTTCTCAACAATAAGCCAAGCATCATCCTTCTCAAAATGTTCTTTAACTATGTCCAAATCGACATTTTTGTCTAGTATGGCATTATTTACTCTTTCTGGGAAACATTCCAACTTTTCTTCCGGAATTATGTATTTTTCTGTTGTGGCTTTTTCTGCCACCTCTTTGTCGACCAACCATGATAAAATTATATTTTTTTGTACTGCTTTTTTAAGGAAGGCGATCTTATGTTTTTTCCTGTTTTTACTTAATCCTATAACTGTTTTTGTGAAACCTTTCGGTTTTTCCTTTGACCGGGATTTTTTTAGGCAATCTTATCTTAACTTGTTTATCCTTACCTGTAAGAAAACATACAGACTTTAAATAATCAATTAATCTATTTTCAAATGTATGTGTAAGAATTATATCATAGTGGTGGGAAGAAAAAAAACAATAATTCGATTTAACTTATTTGTTTACACTAACAATTATGATTCTCACACAAAAAGAATTGTATTGAAATTGAGAATAGTTTTTGATGGTGTTATCGTTAAATTGCATCGTTTAATACATTATACAGGGTACCCCGTAAATGTAGAGACAAATTTCTAATGGCACTTCATAAATATTACGAATTGCATAGAAACTCTTGCCCGGAAGTATCAAAGCACGCCGCTAGGGTTGCTTTCCTATTATGAGCTTATTGTTGGGATTGACTTTGAACGGTACTTTTATTTATCTAAGAAATTTTAATTTCTTTTACACTCTTTTAATAATTATTGTCAAAAATTTAAATGGACTTAGAAATGGTTGCTTTATCGTAATTAAATAATTTGCTGAGCTTTGGCGCTAAATCATTAAATTACTAAACTATCAAAATAAAATAAAATAATTTAAGAAAAAAATCAATTAATTAAAAAGCCGGAAAACAAAAAAAAAGGAAAATATCTGATCTCTTAATCAGCTCACATGATTATATTCGCAAAAAGAAGTGCTTTCTAATAATATATCAATATCTAATATTACATCAATAGAAGTGCTTTCTGATATAAATAAATACAATAGTGTGAGCACTAAAAAAATAAAAGCAAAATAGAACACATTAAGAAAAAAATATATCATGTAAGAAACAGAAAATTAAATGTAAGGAAAAAATAGATTAAAAAACAAAACCAAATATATAAAGCTATTAACGAATTCAAATGAACTTACATGTACGAGAAACTTTATTTACAGTTTTTAATTGTGTTAAAATGCTGATATTTTCGGTTTGAAATCGCAGTTTACAATGTAACAAACTATAAGTATAAAATATTAATTACTTGTTACTGGTGACTTTTGTGAATAACAGTGTTCACTTTCGTTGTTGTTTAATATAACGTAGTGTTACGTAGCATCTGGCCTGCTCAGATTTTCAAATCGACTGTGGCCTGTAAAAGTATGTAGCTTGAAAACATATCACTAAAAACCTTTGATATTTCATAAATTTGCAACAAAAAATTACCTTCAACTAGTAATTCTGTAGCTTCTTCAGTTTCCATTTCACTCTCGCTTGCAGTATCTGTAACAGAACCTGTTTAAAAATATATCTATTCTGATTAAATGCATCAATATTGACACAACTTATTTTCATAACCCATTAATACTTAATCACAAAAAGTGATCGATATATACATAAAAAAAAAAAATATTATATATTAGAAAAGTTGTAGCACATATTTCTTTCCATTAAGTCGATATTTCTCTTTGTTACTCACCACTTTATTTTCAAAAAAGGACTATTGACTTTAAATGCAAATATGAATATTTCAGTAACTGATATTACATTTAAATAATTAATATTATAGTATACATAACCTTCTTTTTTCAGCAATATAAATCCTAATAAACAAATATGAGTGCGACCACTTTTTATTTTTATAAAAAATAATTCGTTCTTTTAAAAGAACACTAGACATAAATGGGTTGTAAGCTATTAGTTGATTTTAAACTTCTTTCGCTTCAATGATACACAAATTGGAAATAACAGTTGAGTAAAATTTTCATGAAAACACTTACTGTGAAAATAATGAGGCTAGTAATTTTCTTTTATTACTCATATTTTAGTTATTCTTATATGATTCTTAATAATAGCAATAATAAATAAACAAAATAAAATTATTGTCTGAAACTATTAATCTCCAAATAAATAATAAAAAATAAAAAAAAAGAATTATGTTTGGAAGGGCTGCTTAACACACTTTTTAGAGACAATGTAGCAAAGGAAGTCCGAAACCATAAATATTTTTTTCCTAAAAATACTTGAATATAACATAAACTTCAAAATAATAATTTTGATGAAAATAGTAAACAAGATTTCAGTTATTAATAATTTAAACATAAATGGTACAAATTAGAACAGATATTTTAATAAAAATGCTAGTCCTCATTACAAATATATTATGAGAGTACAAATTAGAGTGTAAAATTTTGCAGGAAAAATCGTTTATAAAAAAATTAATCGTTTAATAACAAGGTTTCATTTAAGTTCTTAGAGAAAGTTGAATAAAAATAAAAAATAAAACAGTAAAAAAAATTTTTTAATATCAGTGTTAGGTGATATTAAAAAAATGAATTATGTGAAATGAGATTCATGGTTATCATCACGTGCTACACAATCATCAGGATTGTCTGGAAGAAAAAATATTATTCATAATGTTTAAAATGTATAAATACTTAAAAAGGGAAGAAAAAAAAATATTAAGCAAATTGTTCATAGAATATATTATGCGCAATCTTCACAAGCTTGATACATTACGATAAAAGTGCATTTTATGTATATAATTTTTCATACAATTTTTCAAACTTTATTGAGGTGTAGTAGTTTTTATTAATATTATATTATTTATTACGATTTAATCTTAAGGTATATTTAAAAAAACACGTATGGTAAATTTATGTATGACTCAATCTATAATCTGCTGATCTATTACCCCAATCTATGTAATCTACTTAAACTTGTTAACTATATCAGGGGTCTGTCCAGGCCAAATATACGACTGTTTAACGGTACTTCATAAATTCAACTTTAGGAAAAACGGATATATAACTGCACAAAAATTATAAATTATATCGCAAAAACTATTTAAAATTTGAAAAAGTGACGATTGTTTTTAAAATTACAAGGCTACGGAGTTGAACATTAGTAGTCGTAAACCCATGAAATTGGGTCGGCTGTTCAACGACGGTTATAAAAAAAAAAAAAGTCTCGTCGGGAAAATAGTCTGGTCACATTTTTTTCTAAATTATGTCAAAAATTCATTTGCAAATGCTAAATAAAATTTTTTGTAGTTGACTTTTTAGTTTTTATTTATTTATTTTTAAGAATTACAAAAATTAGTAAAATATATTGTAAATTCTATGTAATTGTAGTTTCACTGCACTACTCATAACTTTGCCCACACATTGTTAAACTAGAGACCGGATGCGATTAGACATGGTTGAAATTGACGACTTTTCGTAGTCCCTTAATCCTTTCCCACAGACACATCTTCATTTTCTTGGAAACTTATCTTTCAAACTGCTTTTCTTCCTTCTGGAGAACTGAGAAAAGGACAATCACACCTCTTTTCTGGGGGAAAAACTGACAAAAGCCTGAGGGATAGAAAGTGACGCAGGTCCTCTTCTTTACGAATTCTTTTTTCTGTAATGTGTTCATCAATGGTTTATGGGATCACATAATTGCTTTTTGAAATTTTCAAGCAAAATGAAAGCATAAGAATAAAAAAATAAAAAATTTAATTTTTACATCTTTTTTTTTCTTTCTTAATTCTTTTAAATGAGGAAAATCATTTACTTATTCGGATTCAATGTTTATAATATTTTAATCAACGCAATAAATATGCAGTCGGAAAAAAAGAAAAACAGTGACCAAATAATTTTATTTTTAATCATTTTCTTAGTAATAAAAGATTGTTGATTGATTCAGAAAAACAATTAAATTGTTCGCATTCAATATCTTAAAATATATATTAATCAACATAACAAATTCTCATTGACTTATTTTATGTACAGTGTATGAAATGGAAAAAGGGAACACCTTGATTAACTTTTGATTTAATCATATTTTCACGTACAAAGAGTCAATACCATATTTTAAAGTACGAAAATAAACAGAAAAGCGCATTCTGCTCTGGATAAACATCCAAGTTTGTCTAAAGTTTTAGGTTTTTAATTTTCAAAATGCGGAAATAGCCGCAATCTGGAAGATATGGTCTGAAGGAATATATGGCAAGGAGAGGGTTGGAAAGTTTGGTTCCTTTAATTTTAACTTAACTCCTCGATTATAGCCCATTATCTCGAGAACTTTTTTAGTGTATTGAAAAATGTTTGCATAAAATTACAAAAAACATTTTATATACAAATTTTAAAGCAAAAATAATTTTAAATAATTAATATTTATTAGTTTATTAAATAATTTTAAAATATATTGAATTGTATGTTCTACATATTTTGACATCCTTTTAATTTCAAAATACAAACTTTCAGAGCAATCGATCTATTAGTTTGTGAGTTATCAAATTTTAAAAAAGTCAGTCAGCTTAAAATTTTATTTATCTCGAATTATTCAACCGATTTCATTTAAATTTTGTATTTTACAATTTAAAATTACCTTCCATAAAATTATATAAAAGTTTGTATATCTTGCTATTTTATTTTATCCGTCGTTGAACAACCGACCCAATATTCGGGTTTACGACTACTAATGTTCAACTCCGTAGCCTTGTAATTTTGAACCAATCCAGAAGACAAGGGAACTCCTGGATAAGTACCCCCGGAGGTATTGATTTGTTATGGGAACATGGAGGACTTAACAGATTTAACGTGCATCAGTCACCATTTACTACATGGGGATTTCAAAAATCGGGATTCAGAATTTTTCCAACGCATATTATAAATATAAATATAAAAAATATTAAATATTTTATAACTATTTAAAACCATATTTTTTGCATGGCATTACCTTTGGAAAAACTAATTTTTGCAATTGTATGAAAATTTTTTCGATTCAATCAAAACGCAAAACGTTCTTGAGATATGACGAGGTTGAGATATTATCCTCATTAACAATGAGCTATTATTTCGAAGATATTACTATGCAATTACTATGCAATTAACAAAAGAGGCCAAAATGAAAGACGTTTTTATTTATTTATATCTGATATTAATATTGAAAGGGAACATCATTTCACCTTATTTTCCTCTTTCAATCATAATCGTTAAAATTATCAAAGCATATATACATGGATAACCACCAGCTAAATTAACTTTCTTTATAAATAAGAAAAATTATTTTGCTATTACCAGCAATATTGACATATACTTCAAATGAATGTAAAATTGACCCACTGGAATAAATTTTAATCTTAAGTTCAGCTCCTCATGTACTAGGACTCATTCTTAATGGTTCGAGAGGGTGACATCAAATATATTAATTAATTAGTCCAAACGATATTTTAAGTTAGGAAATAAGACACAATAACGTTATCCGATTAAACATACTTTTTTTTTCGAAGGATTCGAATTACTGACCTCCAAAATATAGTTCAATCTAGAAATATTGTTTTAATAGTTTTTTTCAGGAACGCGCTTGAAAGTTAGAACCCTTTAACGTTAACTTTAGTTTTTGCGTATTTCACTATATCCCAATTTTTTTTAAGCGAATTGAAAAAGTTTTGCATACAATTCCAATCAGATCAATCAATTCCTATTCGTTTTTCTAAAGATAATTTCATGCAAAATAAAACTTTTAGTAAATATTTATTATTACTTTATTTAAGGGAAGTCGAGAAACTTAAGAAATGTAAGTTGTACAATTTTTTCATCATTTGCAATTTTAAATGTCAAAATGCAAAATTTAAGCAAAAGCGGTCAAATAAGTCCTGAGAAATAAAAAAGAAACTCTTATTTTTCGAAATTTGGTCCCCTAACTTCTTAATTTTTAGTGTTCATTTTTTGTGACTTAAAATTCGTAACTATGAAATCAAAAGCAAATTTAAATCGTAGAGGAAAGAATGTTTCACGTTGTTATATGGTAAACAATAATTAATTAACTGTGTGAAAGGTTATTCGTTGCAGGTGTATGTCAATATGTAAAAAGCTTCTGCAGGGCGAAACAGAAATCTTGGTAGAAAGTGCGCTTTCAGCTTTGCAGAGAAACGAAAACATAGGCAGACAAACAGCAGCCATGAGTGGCAATTTTTTTTTAAAAATGTAAGTTAGCTAATATTCGTTTCTCGGACGCAAATTTAAAATTTGTAAATTGAAAAATAATTACAAATTTATGCTATAATTTTTGAATCTTATATTTTAAGCCGATGGACTTACTCTTTTTTTCAAATCGAGAAATTAGCATTTTGCCGGACATAGATGTTCACTTTAAAAGCATCTTTGAAAAGAAAAAGGAATCGCAAGGAGAAATTTTTAAAGTCTCTTTGTATTTATTTACAATATATATTAACATCGAGTCCCCTGATTAAAATACCCCTTTTTTTGTCCGTAAAATTATACTACGTAACAATTAAAAAATTATTTGAATTTTACAATTTTATGGGCATAACCATTTCGAAGTTCGTTCAAAACGGGGCATGATATCTTTAGATAAAATACGTGGATGCGAAAAATGTACTTAAAACTTTATTTACAAAACATTTAAATGATTCAAAAGCCAATCGATGCATATAAAAATAACATTTTATATCAAAATGTTCTTAAAGTGTTTTGTTAAATGTGCACGAAATTTCAAATTTTTATTAAGGAATAACTTTTGCGTTATGAGAGTAAGCAGCGTAGAAATTTTTTGAAATAGCGGTTACTGCTACAACTATTTTTCTTTAGTACAGAAGTAATTTTTACGCTTACAATGTGTGGTAAATTTCACCTTACAGTACAAAATACATCGATAACAGAAGAAAAAAAAAATTAGATTTAAATTTACACACATTAAAAGGAATCTGCACATTATGGTATCAATATTAGTGATTTTAGATTCTTAGAAACACAGATGAAAAAATGATGTGAGAAAAAAAATATAAAGTATAAAATTCGTTTTAATTTAAATATTTTGAATTAATTTGTTTTAACCCCCCCTGTCGGGGGAGACTTGACCCCTCGTCGGGCAGAGTCAGGCGCCATCCTTGATTTTATCGAAAATCTAAGAGATTTTTTATCGTTCTTTCAACAGTTATTGCTAGGCTTCTCCACGGGGTTTCAAAAATCCTGATATTTTTATTCCCGCATTAAAACGACTTGCAACTTTTGATCGAATGAGGCATTTTAATCATTAATTTTAACGTGCTTTATTACTGCCAATTTTGTCGTCCATCCATGTTGTTGTTTTACAATCTTTTTTTTCCTTTAAAATTGCCATTATTTCTCTTTTTCTTCTTCTTTTATACCTTGATTTTGATTTTTTTTAATATAATATTATTACAAAACGTGAAATTCGACTATAAGGTTTATTCCGTTTTTGATTTTTGTTGAGCTTAATTTCTAATTTTTGGTAGTTTTAAAATATAATAAGAAATAGCTTTTATGATTTAACATTCATGAAATCTCTTATAATTCACTAATTAGCAATGTCCTAAGGTTAAGAATATATAGAACTTAATCTCAAATAAATATTGAATCTTATTTTGAGCTATAATGCGGGGTTTTTTTAAAAAAAAAATCAATTTAGACCCCATACAATTTCTTTAATTAAAATATTTAATTTGCAGTTATGTTCTCAAATAATATTTATCTCTTTATTTTTTTCTTTCATTCAAGACATTACAGTTAATTGATTTTAAATTATACTTTTATGTAACTTGATGTTATTAAAAACCGTCACTTTTTTTCGATCTTTATATTTTTCGATAAATCTATCTATTTATGTATTTATTTTTGATAAAGAAAAAATGTCTTTACTTAGAAAAGTATTATTTTGGTTTACGTTAACGTTAATGTTTAAAGAATTTAATTTTATACAAATATATTACAAACGTAACTGATAAAAAAGAAAGAATTAGTTGAAGGAATTAAGATTATAAAAAAAGAATTATAATTCTTTAAAAGAATTTAATTTAATGGAAATTTATCACTAAGTTGACTGATAAAAAAAGCTATGAGCAAAACACTTATGTTTACATTAAAATTATAATAATTACCGTCATAATATCTAAATACTCTAAATATATATATATTCCTTCATTCAGAAATGTAGTGCACTCTACTAGATCAATTCAATACTGTTACTCAGTAACAATGCACTTTTCTAAATTCCGCCTTTTCATCGCGATTATTAATTCTTTGCTAATTCATATTAAAATAATTCATATTAAAATCTATAAATTTATATAAATTAGAATGAAATGAATAATTATAAATTCCCGATTGTCTCTTCACAGTGTTCTTGTCTTATGCAATATTTTTCAAAAAACTTTGTTTAGTCTAAAATAGAGCGCATTTATAATTCTTGTGGGATGACGTGAGTCTATGCGTACCACTGCAAACGAAAAACATAATCAAATAATATTAATTCTCAGTCTTTATACCTGGATATAAATATATATGAAAAAAATACCTGTTAGAAAAGTAGATCAATTTTAAATTTTTTTCACATCAAAACTTTGAAATAATGATAAAAAAATATAACTGAAAACAAGAAAATATGGACAAAAGGGATTTTTTTTATCTGAAAATTAAAACTTAATGGAAAATTTATTTTTGATATAAATGTGGCATTAGTACAGGATGGATGTGAATGGAATTTCTGAAGTTGAAAACAAATTGTAAAATTTGTATTGGAAAAAATTTTTTTTTAAAGATTACGTTGCAACTGAATTTTTAACTGTGTATGAATTAATCAATAATGTGTGAATAAAATGTGGAAAAAATTGCAAACAACTATTAAATACAATCTTGTTTAAAGAATAAATGTGTAAGCCGAACAAGATTATTAACACAAGAAACTTAATATTGATATTTCAACGGAAACTCAGCTGTTTACTTGAACAATAGCGCAAAAATCTTAAAAACTTTTTATCACAAAGCATATTTAAAATGAAACTACATAAATTATTTATGCTATGCCTTGTGATTGCTTTTTTTAGGTGCACCACAATACTTTTCATTTCTAAATGCTTATAAGTTTAATTTTTTTAAAACTCTTATCTGAAATATTTAGGATCCTCTCAATCATGTTATATAATTTACTGCTACACAAAAAAGAGCCTAATTGTTAAGTTTTTTGTTCATTCGTATCCTTTCTCAAAAGTTGGGAAAGGAAGCATCAGTTAAAAGAAAAGTTTAGATAATGGTGGTGCCATCTACAGAAGCGTTATTGAAATATAAGAATTGTTTAAAATGATATGTACTTTCTTTGTGTAAATTTGTAATTAAATACATTGAGTTAGGGATAAGAATGCAAAAATGATAGGTTTAAATTGATTCGAATTATGTAAGTCAATTTAATGCAAAAATTTTCTCATTTTGTCGATGATTTCAATCAAGATCTCTTTCGCATTGAAGTTAAAAATATTGGCCTGAAATTTTTTTAAGCTTTTGAATTCGCGATCGCAACGAACTATAGGGGGCGTTGTTGTATGTGCCGAATCCCTGCGATTTCCATATGAACAGTCCTTGGCCAAAGGATACTGTGAGAAGGCCTCTCCATTTCCCTTCTAACCTTCAGTAAGAGCTAGTCCCGAATAGGGACGAAAAATATAGCACCTCCAAAACCCGTTCCACTGTCTCCCCTACATTTTTGGTGGGGGTGCGCGTACTTCCTGGGGTTTTAAGTAATCCGAAACTAATCGACTAACCACTGTCACAGAAAGGGGGGAATTGCAACCTGCAGGGGTCAACTAGATTTCAAAAGATATCAGAAGAGACTCACTCTACATTATGATTTTTCTCCTTCTAAGAAAAACTTAAAAAATAATTTTTTTAAACTCTAAAACGGCTTTATTTATTTTCAAAATGGTTTTATCATTTTATTTAACATGCACTTTTTCTAATTATATCTTGAATTATTTATTATTTTGATTTGATTATTTAGAGAACTAATAATAACCAGAGTATTTAAATTTATAAAATTTTACTATGCAGTCATATGAAAGTAATTCATATAAAGTAACTACATTAAAAATAAATTTATATTTTTTCTTTAAATCAAATAAAGTTTGTTAATTTTTTTAAAAATTGAATTGCTAACTTGTAAAACTTTTTATGTTAAAGTAAAACCTTGAGTTCAAGATTTTATTTTTTTTATTACTTTTTTAATTTGTTTCTTTCAATTACAATTTAAATACATATATTTTTCACAACCTTTTTTTTTTTTAATTTTAATAAATTTTTTTAAAGATTGTACCATTTTTCTAATAGATCATTTCGATGGATCATTAAAAACAACAAACAAAAACAATTCTATGTTATTTTACATTTTAATATATAGATTTGTGAAGCTGCTCACTGCAATTAATATAAAAATTTATCAAAAAAATCGAAATTAATTTATAAAAAAGTACGATACCGAAATTTTTGAAAGAAAAGGCATTTATTGATTTTCATTAAAACTTACAACATAACAACTGATTGAGACAAGTTTACTTTACAAAATTTTATCACTAACCCTGGGAGGTTTTCGTGTTTTTCCTCTCCATGTAATGCTAATGCGGATTTTAATTAACTATAACTACACTAATTAAAGTTTGCAGTGCAGAAATTTCTACTCAGAAAACTCTTCTCCATGAATGGCAAAAGAGGGTCAGGGAAGCGAAATTAAAACAACACATTGATTACATACTTTGTTCTATCAGAACAAAGAGCAAAAAAAAAAAAAATAATAATAAAATAAAAAATAAAAGAGCAAAAAATTATGAATAAAAATTACATTACACACTTTTAATAGGAATTCGAAAAATTTCTCGTTATTAAATACATAAGATATTGCATAATTACTAGTTTTAATATATATTTTTAGAATATTGCTAAAAAAAGTGTATTAATTAGGAATTACAGATTAATGTTAAAGCAATAAAAAGAGACTAATAGTTTCAAAATCTGGTGAATTAGGTCTGAAAACATCAAAACCAGTTTGACTGTCTGAAGTAACAAAGAGAAACTTAACTCTAAGTATTAAAACTTATTTTTATTTTTTAACATATCGTGATGAAATTTCGTGGTGTTTATAATAATCACATTTCTCATTCTTTCTATTTCATCTGGCAATCAAACTGGTTTCAATATTTTCAGTGTTGCATTCCTAAGCAGCGGTTCATTATATTTTGATACCGTTTTTATTTTTCTCTCGTGAATATTAATTATGTCCACTAATGTTCTTTTACTTCCTTTTTTTTTAAGAATTTTACAATACATGGGTATATTTTCATATTTTTCTTCATTTACTGATTTAAATAAAATTCTTGTGTATGTACATTAAAGCCCTAAACACAGGGCTAAGTGCTTGTTCACGTTTGGATGATGTGTGCTCTTGTGTACTAGCTTTTTTTTTTTTCTTCCCTACCGTGGAAAAACAAACTATCCCAGCTATTGGAGTAATTAAAACTATTTATGGAATTGAAAAATTGCAACCTTTTAATTTTTTATAATGTAAATGTTTTTTTAAACCTACAAATGAGTGTACGATATATATATATATATATTTTTAAAAAGGAGAACTGCAGTTTTGTGATGCTTTATACTATATTGGAATATCTTTACGTCATTGCTCGATTTTAATTAATCTTACTTTATTCAGAAGCTAAATTTTTTAATTCTGAAACATCTTTAAAAAACAAGGAAAAAAGTTTTAAAAAAAGGGGGAATAATGTATTTAAAAAATAAATTCCATCCTCAAAATGAATAAAAACAAGAAAAAGTATTACTACTAAATAAATATAATGTATGTAGAATGAACGAATTATCAGCGAATATAATTTCCATAATAAATTACAAGCTTATAAAAGCTCCCCATATCAGTTCTTCAAAAGGACAGAGAGAGAGAAAAAGATTTTCAAAAAGAGTTGAACAGAGTAAAAGTATTTGGGAGGGAGGGGGCAAGACCACCTACGGAGAAGAGTAGAATGCAAACGTCTCTTGGAGAATGAACTTGGGGGTGGAAGTTGCCTTCCTCTTTTACTTAAAGGTAGAAAGTGACTTGAGTTTCAAAGGCAATATTACAAAAAGTAATTAAGACAAAAAAAATTGACCTACATTTTCGTGGATAGGAAAGATTGAAAAAATTATTAGTATTTTTTTTAAATTGATCACTCTGATTCTTAAACAAGAAAAATGGATTCAAAGTATGACAAGCCCGCCATAGACTTTACATGTTAAAAGCAGAATTGAGGAGTCTGCTTGGTTCAACACTTTTCTCCCGGCAACCACGATTGGGGACCCGACTTTCTGATCATATGAGCTCGCCCCGTGCTCTTTGTTCGCCAAGGAACAGTCATTCAGTTATACTGGAGACGTCTTTAATGTAGCATGTAGCATTGTAACGTTCCATCTTTATTATGGCTGATTAAATTTAAAAAAGAAAAATGCTTGTTTTCTTTCTTATGCAAACGAAAACAAAATGGCATCTCCTTTTTTTTTAGAGAAGGAACATCCAGAACACATCGGAAAAATATTTGTAAATAAAGAGAAAAAAATAGGTATATTCTTATAAAAGTTCAAACCTAATGCCTGAGAAATAGTTTTATTAAATTTAATGATATAACATGAAAGGCCCATTTAAATTTTAACGTAAAATAAAGAATGCTTACGAAACAAAAAAAGAACTATTCTTTTTTCTATGCTAAACTCTATATCGGCCCATTTTCCACCTAAATCCGATTGACTACTTTTATTTTAAACAAAGCGTTTCATTTTAAGATTTTTTCCAAAAATTTTAAGTGTAGATTTGTGGCACTTAAAAATCTGCCAAATCTGTAGCTGTGGTTAATACGTAAGTACCGAATTTTTTTTCCATACTTTTCTGAATCATATTACTTCAAATATTAGAATATGCAAGAAGTATACATAAACACATAATTTAATTTTTCAAAAAAAGTATTTTGACAACAATTTTATCAAAAAATTATAAACTAAAAAACGTAAAATAAAGAATTCTTAGGATAAAAACGATTTTTAAATTTCCTCATTTTTCAATAAAAACTTTCGTTTTGTTTCTTTTTTTAAATTCTTATAGTATTTAATCAGACGTAAAAAAACATTTTGTAGAGAACGATCATCAAGTAAGAAAAAAAATTATTTACAAGCAAATTTTTTATTATAAAAATCATAACACTTACCTGATTTATAAGTCCCGAGAATCCAAAATGATATGTTCTGTGTTTGAAAACTTTATTCTCAAATAATATATACATAGATTATCCCTTCATTACTTTTAGGTAACATACCACACATCAAAATTTTATAATTGTAAGATCTCGATATGAATTTTAATATGTAGCTTAAAAACAGAATAGCTGTATTCTAGTTGAAATTCTTTCAAAACTAAAAAACACTTACCAAGAAAACGATAAAAAATTTATTTATAATCAGCACAAAAGATACTTTTTCAAGTAATTCGGATCATTCTTTATTGTTGTTTTCTGAATTATGTAGATACAGAAATATATACTATTCTATGAAGAAGAAGAATATTCCATAACAGTTCTGTATGGAATTCATTGAAACACATTTATTCATTGGAATGACGAAAGCAATGTTGATTTCATTTTAACTTGTAATGAATTGAAGACAGAAAAATTATTTTACCGCAATACACACATCTGTAACAGCAAGTGATCATGAAATCATGTTATGTTGTTGGTAATAGAAAGGAAAAAAAATATTGAGAAGTTGTTCTTCAAATGCTTGGCGTGTTCTGCTTCAATGTTTGGCATGTTCTGATTAGTTTTTTCAAGAAGTTTTACCTTTTCTTTAGGGAAATTTTGCTTCTTTTTTTATGCTAAGAAAATGGCGTCCGTCATTGCCAATGGTTATGTGGGAACTAATGCATGATATTTACAGTCTCCCGCTAGATGGCGTATCGAGTGTTGCGATCGCGAATTCATCACTTTGTCATGAACTCATACCTCCCTCAAATATGGCTAAAACTTTACCTACACTCAATAAATAAGTACTTCAAATCTAACATTATTGCTTAGACTAATTGGGTAACATGCTTTATATTAGTCACACCAAATGCATCACATGTATGCTTGGGTCACATTTTATTGTGTATGTGAAATATTTCTTATGTATTTTTTATTAAGTAATCATGTGAAGACTTTATTGAATCAATGAAAAACGAGTGAAAAAAACAAAAAAATACAAGATGACAGCGTTCTTCTTGTTCATATATATTATATTCAATACATGAAATGCTGCCTTTTCTCAACATTGAATGATCGTTAAATAATGATTGTTTATATATATGCCTTTACCAACTATAAATAGTTTATTCTGATTTCTGTTCACAATTGTTCCATCTAAACGTCTTAGTCACCAGTCACAGTATATTTAACATCAAATAAAGATAATAGGAAAGAAACTGAACATTGATTCTCGCAAAGCTTTTTATTTATTCAACGTTCATCAATTAATTAAAAAAGATGATCATTTAACTATTACGAAAATACAAATTTCAAATGAAAAGGCAGAAAATCAATACTTTGAATAAAATATAATTAAATACCCTTTTAATAATCTTTTATTATTTCTTGATAAGTTTTAATTTGTCGCATTCTTGAAATCAGAGCGCTATTTTCTGTTATGTAGTCGTCTGGTTTGCATCAGCTAAAATTTTAAATTGATGAAGTAAAAAAAATAAATCATAACGAAAATTCTGAAATCACAGAAGTTTAAAAGATAATTCACTTTAGAAATGATGTTATTTTCTTTGATTTTTTTAAAGAACACCATAAATTTTAAGAACACGATAAAAACATTTTATATCTTAATCAAATATAACTGTGAGTGGGGATTTTGTTACAAATCCAGATATTCGGAACACTATGAAATTGGGGAGAGGGAAGAGACTCCAGTTTATAAATTATATTTTTCGGCGACCAAAATCCATGACTTTTTTAAAAAAATAGTTCAAATCATGACAAATTTTGTTTGTACCGAAATTCATGACTTTCCAGGTGTGCAGATACCCTGTAAATATAATATACACCATTTAATTGTTAATGTAAAAAAAAATGTTTAGGATTTTTGTCAATTGCATAAAATTAAAATAATTTAACTTCCCTATCACTTATGATTTTTGAAAAAAGTGGATTCTTTCAGAAAAGTGCATTCTCTAAAACTTGTACTTTTCTTTATCTCAATCAGAAAAATTCAACAATTGTTTTTTTTTTTTTTTTTTTGGAAATATCAATTTAGATTTGTGTTACTACTTCTACTATAGATTTTTACTTGGAACCTGCTAACAGAGAAGTACACAAAAATAAGTAAATATCAATACTCAAATGAAATTTATGGTATAAAAAGTTGAGAATTATCAATAACAATACTTGAGCCGAGGATAATTGTCATTGAAAAACTAAACTTGGAATACTAGAGTGCAATTGCATTACTCAATAAAACTATTACAATGTAATTAAAATTAAATTACTTTTTCTTGTTAAAACATTTCAAATAAATAAAAATGAGTAGTTTAAAGGACAATACACTTACTGAGAAGAATTTGATCAGACAAAGCTAAATACAAATATCCATCATTTTGAAGGAAGAATAGAAGACTCCTATAACCTTTCACAAGAACAGTGAGAGTAGAATACGACAGCCAAAATCCCTTTAATATATATTGTGATTGAATTTTGCAACACAAACCACACTACATATTAATATTTTTAGCCTAAATCTTTCCAAGACTCTGTCACATCACTTTGAGAGACAGGATGCAGTATGACACAAATATCTTATTTGATAGACTAACTGAAAATATGTACAATATTAAAACAAAATCTTAAAAAAACACAATTCAAAAAAAACTTATTAACTTTGCCCATACAGGGGATAAAGCTTGCAAAAAAAAAAATGAGATAATCCATCCTTTTTTTAGAAATCTTTTCATAAGAAAAAATTAAATAACTACATCTACTTGCTTTGCTAAATTGGACAAGCACTTAACATAATATTGTTTAATTGAACTTTAGGAAATTGAATTATTAATAATTTAAAATACATTCACTTAAAATACTATCCTGCATTTAATTCTTTGAATATAGAAAAAAAATTTACATGATGCTAAGCAATTGAGTCAGTTACAATTAAAAATTAATATTATTTTCGGGTGTCAATTTTGAAGTGAATAATTTAAATAACATCTATTGAAATTAAACGTTTCCCTTAGAATAGTAAACTCTACAGCACTATTAAATAATTATTAAGATTCTTAATATAAACAGAAAATCACCGATAAATATATATTACAAATAAAGTAGCATTAGAAAAAAAATAGTTAGGGTTTACATATCAAATCAAAGCACGTGGATAGTAATGAGAAAATAATAATTAAAAATATATATACTTACTTATTTCTCAAAAACAACTACATGAAACGTTTAATTATTAGGAAAAGTAGAAATTAAAATAATAAACTACGATAAAAACAACTCTAACAATGCAAATCAGTTCAGTCGTTGTAATGGCGGAGCTTGTGAGCATCATTCGCTTTCTCCTATTCTCATTACCTCCCCCCCCCCCTCTCACGCGAGGTTACTTATCGACTACCTAACTGCAAGTAATTCTCCGGAGCATTTCAGGAACTTAACATGGATGATTTTTCCTCCAAAACTCCTCTTGTTTACTTATTATGATTAGTAAACTGCGCATGCTTGAAAACATGCCTTGAAGGGTCATCCTGTTTCCTAAGGAAGCACACCCATCCTACTGCTAGACACTACCTTTAAAATTTTCCTTTACCTTTTCGAATTTTTAGATATTTATAAATGTAACAATAAAAATGTACGTTTTCTTTTTTTAGGTTTATTTGTTTTTAAATAAAATTATATCGTTTTGATATTAAGAGTATATTAATAGGTGCTCTTAATTACCTTTAAATTAAGTATTCTTTTATAAAAGCTTATCTGCACTATTTATGTAATTTTCTTACGTTCTGTTGTAAGGAAAAGAAAATTCAGATTTTAATTAAAATAATAATTATGCCATTTAAAGTCTAATAATCTTATGCATATTTCCTAACATATACGGAAATCATCCCTTTTTCTCTGCTTTCTTAGAAATCCTTTGTTTGTACTGTCAAAAATGTGTGAAGCAGTTTAGTAATGAAATTTCTTATATTAAATTTAGATGATTAATGTTTATTTCAGTGACATAATACAAAGGTTTTTTTTTTTCTAAAGTTTTATTGAGAGCTTTTATATTGAATTTTATTGTTAACAGTGAAGAGTTCTTTGATCATGTTTAAAATAGTGTTGTTTCATTTTTTCGTTGTAAAATTAAAAAAAAAAATAATCTACGAATAAATATGGAAAGATCCTTATTTTGGATTTTATCTAATATTTATCACTTTTCAGGGGTCTGTTTATAAGAAATTTGGGTCCGTTAACGGACCCTTCACAAAATATCTTTTCTTAAAAACGTACCCTTCACAAAATATATTAACTTAAAAATGGACCCTTCACAAAATAATTTATCTTTTAATCAGACCCTTCACAAATTTGTTTATCTTCATTATTTTGTTAATCGAATAAAAGGGAGGGGGGGGGGGGAAGACAGATGTAAAGGAACTAAATTTTGTCTTCAGCAGACGCTTCTTCCTTTATTCCTCAGAAATGAATATTCTGCGTTCAGCAGTATAGGCTAAATACCAAATATTTGTATGTTGCATCGCTAATTTAGTAGTTGCAATTGCTGTTTATTTTTTAAAATAAATTTTTTTTTATTATAATTATACAGTGTTGAGCATAATCTTGTATTGTATGTCTTTACAATTTAAAAACTCATTGAAAAAGTTTTTTTGCAATAACGGACCCTATTTGCTCAAATTCACAAAAGCGGACCCTGGTTGAAAAAATGTGACTTGACTTTTATTTTATATTCACAAATTACGAGTAATTTTCTCACAATTTTACAAAAACGGACCTTTCACAAAATATCTGGACAGACCCCTGCTTTTATTCGCAAGTACTGCTTTCATTATTATTGTTTTAGGTTGTCTTAACTATTGAATTGATTATGAGCATGCATACTTTCCTTAACATTTTTATTCTATATGTATCACATCTATGTGCAAAACAATTTGTACACATTAATGTTTTTCTATTTAAAATACATAATAAGGTTACTATAATAATTCATTAGATTATAATTCATATTAACAAATATGATTGGATTTTAATTTGAAGTTTTTCTAATTATTAATAAAACTACTTGTATTTTTTATATTAATCTATATATATGTATATTTATTTTTTAATCTCAGCACCCCAAGATTTTTTAGAGTTAATGTTTTAGTCATAAAGGACAATGTAAAACAAACCTTGCATATTTCTTCTGTCCTTTCACAAAATGCTTACATGTATTTAACTCTGTTACTCTTTTTATTAGGTGATTCCATGTTCTTTCACAGATGGTACTAGCCTTAATAGATTTAGTGATAGTAGTGGTACTAGCCTTAATAGATTTTGATATACATTTTGCAACTGTTTTGTTTGTTAAACAGCAAAATAAAAACAGCATAATGCCCTTCTAGTTTACAAAGGTTTAGCTGGGTTCTTTTTTTTTGTTCACATCACTTTATCAAGAAGAGGTACAATTCAGTGAGTTGCAAATCCTAATACAAAATAATAAGACTAAAATTAATTTTTAAAAAAGCTGCAATTTGTTAAAATATTGAACCAGACATTAAGATTAATGAACTATTTCAAAATAACAATTTGTATATTGTGCAACACTAAAGAGCTAAATTACTGCGACAAAATTGTTGATAAAAATTTCTCTGTTGCTCAGATATTCATCTAATTTTATTCTTTTTTAGCTTAAATGAAAGGCAGCTTGAACAGGAGCCATTAAGAGTGTCTCAGTTAGTGTTAGTATCTATCTCTATTGCTACTATAATGTTGCTGTTTTTTTTATTATTCAATGAATTGTTTATTATTATTAGTGGCATTGTACCTTAATTGTTTTAAGTTTTTTTTAATTCAAAATTTTGAAGCTGTTTCAGTAAATATGTTTGACACACATATATATATATATATCACTTATGTTAATTATTGTTATTTTTGTTAAAATGCCTATACGTTTATTGATTATTTCTTTAATGTGACTGGAATTGAAATTTATGAGGAAATAATTTTCAAAATTTTTCTTAGCTCTGTAAAGATACTTAATGTTCTATCTACATAATTTTCAATCTAATCTGACCTAATGTTCGGATTTATAAAGCATGATTTGAAAATATCCTATTTGTTTTCATTATTAATGTAAAATAGAAACTTTATTATTTAGTTAAGGTTAAAAGATGCTTAACCTACACGAGTTCTTCCCTGTCAATTTATTGGTAAAAGTGACTTTGGCATGAAAGTATTATCCCTGATTCACTATTTTTTTATTTTTAAGTTTCATTTCTTCATAAACCTAATTAAACAAATAAACTTCAATAAATTTATGTTTCTCGTGGTGCTTCTCAGAAAAGCCTCATGGGTTCAGGAGGAGATTAGCCCCATAAATACAATCCTTAGGCATGTGTTAAGTAAAAATTGTTATATGTTCTTTATTGGCATTTGCTAAAACTTGCTGTCGCTTATTTAAATAAAATTTTAATTTAATACTATTAAATATGAATTGATAAGTTATTGTTATATTTTATTTTATTTGCCTTTCAATAAGTTCTTAAATTTAATGCCTTCATATGTGAATTTAATGCTTTCCATGTAAAGCACTCAGGTATTTACTAAGCTATATTCATTTTGTTTTATTGCCAAGCATGCTTTTAAATGTTTGTTTACCTGATTTAAATTCAACACAGATGGATATTTTGATCAAGTCAAAATGTCTGCGACAGACAAGTATGTATTTATTTAATTTTAGATTCTAGTGTCAAATTTTACCACAAAAGATATATATATATAAATGTCTCATATGTAATTGTTTAAATGTTTTTCTTATTTCTTTTCTACAAAATAGATCTGATATTTATGCCACTTTGTTATTAAATTTATCAATGGTTTAATAGATGCACAGCAATAGTATATACATTAAATTATGAAACTAATTCCTCCGCTATTTTTATCCCTTTCACAAATCAAAAATATTTTTTTCCTTTCAGTTTGCAGGCAACATATTTTCCTGCACTATACCAAATAGAAACTGGCATATTCAGATTCTGCATATCATTTAGTTAATCTAAGCATTCCTTATTTATCTGGCCTCTAAAAATAGATTTTAAAAGAAAACTTCTGGCTATTTCCTTGACCTGATACATCAGCATAGAGAAAAAAACTTATATGTGAGGTATTTAAATAGTAAAATAATGTTAGACTGTTGGATAGTTATGTCAAAAACTTCACTACTTAAATGGTGCTTATTATCTGAGAATACAAATTCAACTAAAACACTACAAAGTATTTCCATATTGTTATATTGCAGAGTCCATTGTTAAATGTTTGTTTACGTGTTATTTTGATGTATATTACAAAGTAAACTCTGATTATGAAACGCATGTTTTATTGCTTGCTTCCATATTTTAGATCTTCTGAAAGTGGATATTTGGATAAAATAAAATTGTCTAAATCTAAACCGTAAGTAAATTATTTCTGTCCCTATAAAAAAGCACACTCAGTAGCTATTATAATACATGGCATTCTCTTAACTGTTTGCTTGCATGTTATAATTCTTACAAAAAAAAAGTTACCTATGAAGCAGTATGTATTTATTTTATATTGGTACTTTTAATGTAGGCCAATCTAGATTGAAGTCCTCTTATAATTTGTGTGTATATATATATATATATACACATATATTTCAGGTCGCTTAAAAGCAGATATTTTAATGAAACAAAGGAGCCTATTAATGCCTGAAAATTATATCACTCCTTCCATTCCATTTCATTTAAATTGTAAATCAAGTACAGATATTTTTGAATGTAAACAATATATCTCTCAGTTGACTGATTTTATTGAAGATGAGAAAGTGCAAAACATCTTGTTGCCAAATATTATTCAAAATTTAAAACATTTAATATCTTGTTGTCATTGCATATCAAAAGTAGTTGATGTACCATCTACTAAATTTGCAATTCCATCTCCAGTTCTTCTTAATGCTAAATTAGAAAAACAGGATATCATTAAGAAAAAGGTAAATATAATGAAGAGAGGTTCTTCGAATAACTTAAAAACTACCATTAAGAAAACTATATTTAGAAGAAAGTATAAGTATAAAGTATAATTTAGAAGAACTTGATGAATCTAATCATTCAGAAGTTAACTGTATGTCTTTCAATCCAAATAACATAAAAAATATATATCTAACATTCAATAAAATTAACATATCACTTTTAGAATTAAAATCATTAGACATTTTTATTCATGAAAGAGAAGATAAATACTTAAAAGCAGTTGATAAAAATTTTATGAAAGGCTGGCTGTATGGCAGTATCATTAATGCATTTATTTCAAAACTATCTTCCAAGTTCTAATAATTTAGCTGCACTTTGCTCTCATGCGCCCTATATTATGTCTAATGGATCTCCTCTGAATTATTGGAGCAGTGATCAATTATCTAAGGCAAAGAAAATTTTTATTCCTATAAATAAAGAAAATCTTTGGACATTGCTGGTAGCTAATTTTGCAAAGAATGAAAAAGAATTTTATGATCCATATGGTCTTGCCAAACCAAAAGTCTATATGAAAGAAATAATTAAATGGATTCAGGAGTTAAATAGGATTAAAAATTGTAACTCTAATTGATCGGTTTCTCTTCTATTCCATGCAATTCAGAAAGATAATATGAATTGTGGTGTTTTTGTGTGTTACTATGTTTACGCCAACCAAGCAGTTGGCCGTGATGTCATTTATATCATATTTTAAAAAAATAATTATGAAAAGAATAAAATGAAGGGGGAAAAACTGTGCTGTGACTAACTATTAGATGTTGTGATGTAATGTCCTGTGATAGTCTTGTTCTTAATGTCGTTAGTCTTTTTGTCTAAACCCTGATGGATGCTGCAATAGAAGTATTGAATAAGATTAACCAGTATATAATATGTATATATACGATATATTATATGATTTAACATTAATTGTATATGTGCTTTGTAATTATGATAAGGAGTAGTGAGACTTTTCTGAAGATGTCGCAAGTACGTCTGGAAAAGGATGGATATGCCTATGTTAATTGTTCATGGTTATTATATATATATATATATATATATATATAATGATTGTATGTATGTATGCATACTTCCTAATAATGTTTCATGAAATTTTCTAGCGCATGCTTATAACACTTTTCTGTTAATTAAAAATGTTGTTTTCTGTGTGGAATGTCCCTCTTTCTCTCTATAATTCAAGTTGATTCCAACTAATGTATGCAATCTTTTATTATATTTAAAATTTGAAAAGTTGTGCTTTCAACTATATACCATTGTTTGAAATCTTAACAAGGCATCTTGATTGAAATATTAATTTGAAGCAACTTGTTCTCTTCTGGCTTTTGCCTGGATTATATTTGGAATTGTTCTATAATTTTATATAGTCTGTCTTAAATTTAAAAGTTTAATTAATATTCACATTGCAATTTGTTTTTCTAGTGATGATTCATATTTGTCCCGGGGAATAGTTTCACAGCATTGTCTATTTAAAGCTTTTCTGTGAGATATGTTTACCAGGACTTAATATTTCTACAATGGTGTTTGCAGATTCTCATTTACTTAGAAGAATATCTCTGTACAGCAACAAGATAATATTTCGGGCATTGAATTTGCAATTCGTCTTTCAATGAAATTGTTTTTTTTTTCTTTTAATTCATAAAACTAGTTGAGCTCTTTATTTTCCGACATGGTTGCCAGATATTATTATTATTGGATTCTGACCCACTGCGAAATTTTAAGGTAACATGATTTTTATTTTTTTATCAAGAAAGATGCTTCTATTTTCTAGCTGACTAAGCAGACAATAGTTATAAAGAAGACTTTAAGCTACTTGTTTTCGCAGGATGTTGCCACTAATAGTAGTCATAGACCTTATATGATTGCACCTGCAGCAACTTCAGAGTGTCAGGCTGGCTACCAATACTGTTTGTCCATTCTATAGGAACGAAAAGAATAGAAATACTTCAAATTGTCAGATCCAACTTGATATATATATGTATTTTTTATTTTGTACTTTTCACTTACACTGTACTCTTATGCACCACTAAAAATTAAAAAATAAAGATCAAAAGAAAATGTGTATAATTTATTTATCGTTTCTTGAATATACACAAGTCTGAATATACGTATAAGCTATAGTCTTCTTAGTATTTTTTGGGGTCACTCTGTTTTGAGATTTCCTTGTGTCACATAGTCGTTAAAATGGTCCTCGTTCAATTCGTTTCGTTTGAATCAATTCTAATTCAAAGTTGAAATTAGTAATTATCTAATAACTTATAATATTTGTCCCCTGTTTACATCAATATTTTTTACTTAAATTAGAAACTTTGTCAAGTTTAAAAAATATGTTTTATAAATAATTTAAGAGCTAAAGAACTGGGTCAAACCTTCTCACTAAAGGGTTATTTGACCCTCTTTGTTTTGAAGGGTGAGTATGTAAAGAACCAATACAGCAATAAGTAAGTGTCTAAACAATACGATAATTCTGTTTAAAGAAACATCAAATCTAATTGTTATTTACTGATGAAAAAGCCAATTTAATTTCAGTTAATCCCCTCAATATTATATTTTTAAACTCTTAAAAAAAGGTATACAAATTAAGTATCGCAAGCAAATTAATATTAAGTAAGAACGAAACAAAAATGATATCGAAATTTGTTGAATCACTAATGAGACAGGTGGAATGAAAGACATCGAAACCAATTTGATTGAATAGTAAATCTAGGAGGGGTTTCTAAAATGCGGAAATCTATGAGGCTTTAATTTTTTTTCTGTCACAAAATTTATCAGGGACAATTTGTTAGATTTCAATATGGGTTATGTTTTTTCATTCATTAAATATGAGACATTAACAGATCTTTATCTTTTAAAACATTTTATTCTATAATAAAAATAATTATTCAATAATTGTCATTATCGGAAACTAATTGATATAAAGTTTTAGTGAGTTCCATTGATATACTGAATGCACGTTTTAGCTGGATATGCGGTTACATTTATTCTTTCTGATTTAATAGACTCTTTAATAAAGCCTAAAAATTATAAGCCAAACATGTTCAAAAAATATATGCAATAAAAGAGGTTTTACATTATAGCCTCATCATAATCAATATATTTAACAATCAAGTAATATTATCAAATTTTTTAATAATATAATATTAATAATCATCAATAAAAAATAATCACTATTTACTTTAGATGTATAGAAATAGAATTGAACTTATTAGGGCCCGCCAAGCTTAAATCCGGCCCTGAATATACATATCAAAGGAAACGACTATTTTAAAGTATATTAATCCTAGTACTTCACTTAACTGTAATCCAACATCTTTTTATATTAAACTAGCAGTATCGCAAGAGTGGGGGGACTCTCTCCCCCCTCCCTGTATGTATATATATATATACAGTAAAACCTCAGTTAAGCGGACATTCTTGGGACCGAAAAAATTGTCCGTTTACGGGAAGGGTACCCTAATAACGAAGTTCAACACCTTAAATTATTTTTAGAATATTTTCAAAGATGTAGAAATAATTAAATAATCTACAAGGATATTTATTTAAACTTCAAGAAAGATAAAAAAGAATATATAAATACATAATTCTAGATGTAGTTACAGATAAATGAATATAATTTTCCTATTAGCACTTAAGTTAGACATATGATACCGAATAGGAGTTCAGTCGGTTTCAATTATTAAGTTTACATCCCCTTACACCTTCTTATCATTTGATAGGGAACACGGTTAATACCTTATTGAAAGTAAACCTCCCATGATTCACAGAAGGAAAAAAAAGCAATGCATACCTGTAAGTCATGAGGACCTATGGAGTAGATTATTCACAATTGATCAGCTATCAAGTGTCTGAATAAATGTTTCGTTTGCATGAACACCTCAAAGATTCTTCTGTTCTCTTTTTTTTTTTTTTATACCAGTTGTGTTAAATATAGTCTTCAAATTGATAAGAAAAAATAAAGAAATTTTCAATGGGGAAGAAGCATTTAAGATGTCATTTCAACTTGAGGGATCTCATAACCTGTGTGGTCCAGATGAAAAGATGCCGATGTCCGAATTATTTCAGGAGAGCAGTATCATTTTCTCTCCTTTCTTTACAAAAATAAGGCAAGGTGAGAGGAGAAAGATTGATTCTTCAGTAGTGAAATAGCTTAACAATATTTTTAGTTATGGATAAGGCAAAAAATTTACATGCTTTAAAAATGGTGAAAAGTCGCATTTTTTTAGCTTGCTATTTAAAGCAAAAACAGTTCTTTTTTCAAATTTAGAAAAAGTAGTGTTCGTTTTGAAGAGATAGAAAATAACGTTTCAGGGCCAAAATGACTGTCCGCGCCCGGTTACTGGAGTGTCCGCTTTGCGGAGAATGTGCATAATGGTTTATTCATAAAAGATTCCCGGGGAATTAAAAATATGTCCGTATTGAGAGGCGTCCATTTTGCAGGAGTGTCCATAACAGGAGGTTTTACTGTATATATATATATATATATATATATATATGTGTGTGTGTGTGTGTGTGTGTGTGTGTGTGTGCGTGTGTGTGTGTGTGTGTGTGTGCCTGTGTGTGTAGGAGTTTGTGGAGCAAAAGAGGAAATAACGACAATAATTTAATAATCAAACTTAACACTAACTAGAAAAAAAGGAAATAAGTTTAACAGTGATATGATTGGTGAGAGCTGTCTTCTTTTAAATTTTTCTATGGAAAAGAGGGTTAGTTATAAATTCGGGACTTATCCCGCCTGAACTCGCTGGCACCGTTCAATGAGGAAGTAGATGATGAAATTCTCCCAAATATTACATAATGACGGATGATGCAATTTGGTCTATTCTTACATATGTGTGTGTGTGTGTGTGTGTGTGTAACATAAAAGCTTCAACTCAAATTTTTATGTTATTCCTTTATCTAAGTCCATTTCTTAATTGATTATTCTAAACAAAACGCTCTTTCGCACACTTTAATATTCACATCCTGTCTTTTAATCTGTTTTGGCTTTAAGTCATGCATTAAAATTTTTGATTTTTCTCTTTAGTTAAACGGTGGGAAAGTTTTTTTTCCTCAACCAATTTTTAAGATCGATTGTAATTATTGAGATTTCCCTTATTCCCTAAAACGAAACATTTTACGGGTTTATTGTGCAAGATTTCCCCTAACTTTTATTGAGGAGCACTTCGATTTTGTGTCATTTGGATAATTATTCAATCTCTCATAACTATTAAATAAATATTGTGACCTTTTATCTGTTATATATATATATATATATATTTTAGCGTCCACCACATGGCAACATAACAGGCAGTATTGCAATTTTTTTTTTTACCATGCCTAGCTTATAGCCTAAAATTAATGCGTGCGCGAGCCGCGGGATTTCCAATTTTTACAGAAACTTAACTCTTTTTTTTTTTTCTTTCTTGAGTTCTACCCATTGGTGGAATACCTATTAACAGAATTCTTAGAATCAATACTAGTCTTAAACAGTATATCAGATGGTAGGTGGTTCGCCCATTTAGACGCAACAACGGCACTGCAAAAAAGTTACGGAAACATCACGGCTGCTCTTCAAATTTTTGAAAAGAACAAAGAACTTCTAGAAACTGTACATTTTCAATCATGAACCTTGAATATTATGTTTTGCAAGAAATTGATTTTAATGTTGTGATAAAAGGTATCGCCTCTTAAAAAGTGTGAACATTATTGCTGCCTTAAGCTTTCTTTGTAAATAGTGTGTTAAAGTTTCCATAGTAATCTATTATTGTTTTTATATTATTGTTTAAAAGAAGAAAAAAAATTCAAAGTTACAAAGAAATAATAAAGTCAAAAAGTAAATTTTTTTTCTTTAAAACTGCTCATAAAAGGTTCCCAAATAAAGACAGGCCCATGGACCCTAAAAACATTAAAATGGCTCTGCCACTTAATTAAAAAACGAAACACAATTAATTCAGGTTATAAAGTAGCAGTAACCGTAAAAGCGTAAACGACCCAAAGACATTATCTGGCCTTTAAATGCTCATAATCTAAACGTAATGAAATCGAAAATTTATGCCCCTTTAACAAAAAACAAAAAAAAAAAAGTCTTACAGACAGTAACAATTTTTTACAAAATCAGATACAAAAATGCACTTTCTCTAAATAAATCTACCCTTTCTTTTTTCATTGGGAGTAGCCGGAACCATGGAAATATGGTTTAGTCAGGAGAGAGTTCCAAAATTTGGTCCTCTTAATGTTAATTTTACTTTTTGCGTATTTTACTGTCTCGAGTACTTTTTAAGCGAATTGAATTTTTTTTATTTACAATTATAAAATTCGTTTATCTGCATCATTTAATTCCACGCAAAATATATGTTTTAGCAAATGTTCATTAGTTTTTTATTTAATAATAGTCGGAAATTTTGTATGGAATACATCTTAAAGAATGCAATTTTTAAAAGCAAAATACAAAATTTCAGTAAAATTGGTCTATTAGCGAAAAGTTACATTTTTAAAAAAATTTCTACCATACAATTCAATTTGTTTCGACTATTATTAAATAAAATAATAAATATTTATGTATTATAGTTATATTTTATATAGAATTCGCTTTAGATAAACGAATTTTGTAACTGAGCGCAAAAATATTTCAAAATGCTTTAAAAGTTTTCGAGATATGGCAAAATACGCAAAAAGTAAAATTAACATTAAGGGGTCTAAACTTAGTACAGTTCTCCTGACAAAACTATTGGAACATTAAAATCTCTGAATTACAACGTACTACTGTGCTGGTTTTGGTGCTCCATCCTTCGTTGGTGCAATGCACGCTCTCCAGAAAATTTTTTGCTATATAGCAGAAAAATGAGTTCGCAGATAAATGAGAACGATTAAGTGTAATTTGGTCACACTTTCCTTATTTATTCATTTTGTACTCGAAACTAGCGTTAATGTAATAGCTTAAACTTTTTTAAATGAAGACGTATAATCCAAAAAGGTTCGAGGATATGAATATCATCAGCTGTGAGTACAGGCGATTGGAAATTTGTTTAAGGGTTCATCGACCAGCAATCTGCTTCTTCACAAGCACCGCAGCCCCTTACATGGCTTGGATGCCTTAAACCTCGCTCTCCAGCGCCGCGGTGACGAATAGAGCGCCTGCCTCTCAATGAGTTGAACCTCTGATTCGAATCCCAGTGATGGCTGATCGACACGAATTCCACACCCGGCTCGCACCGACTGCTGATGTAAACTATCCTATACGGCAGACGGATTATGGGAAAGAGTCCCCTTGCGGTCTGACTAAACATGAAAGTTTTCGTGGTTTTTTTCTTCATGTAACGCAAATGCGGGTTAGTTCCAAGGAAATACTTGAATCCCCCAATACTTGATCCATAAGTTCCCTTGTCTTCTGGATTGGGTTCAAAATTACAAGGCGACGGTGTTGAGCATTGGTAACAGAAACCCCGAAATTGGGTCGGCTGTTCAACGACGATTATGAAATAAAATAAAAACCGCGCGCTCCAAATCACAAATTGTTTTAGTAATATCCCTATTTTTATCTTCTTTTGCGCGTCAGATTTAACGCTCTTAGATATCATTACTTAAACTGCATAACATGTCTGAGTTTGGATGGAATTCGATGACTGCATCCAAAATAAAAGTTAAGCAGTTTTTAAGGACTTTTAAAGACCATGGGAACCCTGAAATTCAAACATTATTTATTGATTACCATTTAACTATTGAAATTCACTGTGCACAATGTTAATGCTATTATTTATTAGATCTATGATTTTAATCCTAAATTATAAATTGTAATTCTCTGTTACTTCACTATTTTCATTAGTAATAAGCAATGAAAACTCACTCCTCATGCTCTAAGGATAATCTTTTTAAATGGTGCATTAGAGTTCAAACAGAGCTTTTACAAATAAACAATTAAAAATCAATAATAAAAAAGAAAAGTAATGTTAAATTAATGGGGCAATGCCTTTTCATTCTATGCATGAATCACGGGGAAAAGTATAGGCTTAGTATTTGAGGGTTGCAGTCCAAGGATAATCAAGGGGTCATCTAAGAAAAGACAAAAATAAAAAAAATAAAAAAAGCTGTATTCAATAACATTTCGAAAAAAATATTAAAATTCCAAAACTCAGAAAATATATATATTTTTTAAAAGAATTACTTTTATATAAATACAAACAAGAGGGCATGAGGCATCAAAGAAAAGCTAAACAGTGTGAGAAAAAGCCTTAGTGCAGATTATACATAAAATGCCAATTCTATACATGCAAATAAAATAAAAATTATAATTTTTTTTTTCATTCTTAAACAAGTAACTAAATATTTAACACATCCTATTTCCTGTATTAAATTTGTTAAAATTTATTTTAGCCATGATAAAAAAATGAAAGAAAAAAAAATGTGTGTAACCAGTTTGAAAAAATGAAATGAAACTTTACTTGTAGCTTTTTTAAGACAATGTACAAAAATAGCTTCTTTTATATATTAGGTTTTATTTCATACCAAACTTTGAGACACTTGAGTACATTAATATTGATACAAACGGTTAATAAGTTAAAAATTTAATATACTTTTTATTACCAATTAAACTGTAGTTGACTTAGACTAAGAAGAAATAATACACTTCTCCATTTGATTACAAAACAAAAAATTATTATTTTAGGCTATAAAGTAGCAGTAACCATGTAAGTATTAACAAATACTGTTAATTCAAATAATAACGAACAAACAATTTAATTCTATTTATTTAAGCTGATTTCAAATGAGGTCCACAATCGTAATATTTTATTTGCTACTGTGCTTATGTTGAACGTAACATTCAAGTCACCATTATCCAAATTAATTTTTAATTTCATAATACCTACAGTTTAATTGGTTAAGACCTGTCAACTCTCAAACTTTTGTGTAAGTTTTATATAATTTTTTTTTTACTTCCTATCATTTTAGTAAATTTACCAATAAATTTGAGCTATTTTAAAAACGTGTATCTTAAATGTTTTATAATTTTCACTAATTTATCTAACTTTAATCATGCTCCTTACATAACTTTTTAATTTGTTTTAATTTTCATAATTATTTACAATTAATAAGTTGTCTCAATGTTATAAAAAAATTGATTTAATATAATATACATATTTTAAGAAAAATTAAACATAAATTAGAAATAACATTTTCCAAATAATAAAATTCACAAATTTCCGATTTCCAGATTATAAATAGAATTTATGTGGTAAATATTAAATACAAATTCTCCCAATCATATATACAAAAAGTTAGCTTCTACAGCATTCTCTCCTCTTTCAATCAATTTAGGTTCATCAGAGAGAAACTTTACGATATGGAAGAGATTAATTACTCTTTTTCTTGCCATTTCAGTGGTTAAATTCGACTCTATATTAATATATTCAAAGATATAGTTGACCCACTTTTAACTACATGAGAAACGCCAGAGTGTTTGCTCCGTTCAGAACAAAGTTTGGAACGAGGAGAGCTAGTGACGTCTTTGATGCAACGAACTATAGGGGGCGTTGTTGTATGTGCCGAATCCCTGCGATTTCCATATGAACAGTCATTCAATTCAGTTACACTGAAGACGTCTTTAATGTAGCATGCAGCACTGTAACGTTCCATCTTTATTGTGGCTGATTAAATTTAAAAAAGAAAAATTTTTGTTTTCTTTCTTATACAAACGAAAACAAAATGGTATCTCTTTTTTTTTAAGAGAAGGAACATCCAGAACACATCGGAAAAATATTTGTAAATAAAGAGAAAAAAATAGGTATATTCTTATAAGAGTTCAAACCTAATACCTGAGAAATAGTTTTACTAAATTTAATGGTATAACATGAAAGGCCCATTTAAATTTTAACGTAAAATAAAGAATGCTTACGAAACAAAAAAAAAGAATCATTCTTTTTTTGCCGCCATTTTTTAGTGTTACGAAAATGCGTCTTTGGGACTTGCCAAAAACAAAACAAGATGCAATTTTATTTTCTTAGGAGCGAAATATTTTATGGAGTGAAATATAACGAAAATGTACGAATGTCCATAACATGAAACTTTATCTTAGTAAACGTCCGTTTCGGAAATGTTATTTCATTTTGAATCTTATTTATTAGAGTTAATAATGGCTATAGAATCAGGTGAGAGAAAAGTTTGTTTTGAACTAACTAACTCTATATGCTAAACTCTATATCGGCCCATTTCCCACCGAAATCCGATTGACTACTTTGATTTTAAACAAAGTGTTTCATTTTAAGATTTTTTCCAAAAATATTAAGTGTAGATTGGCGGCACTTAAAAATCTGCAGCTGTGGTTAGTACCGAATTTTTCTTCCATACTTTTCTGAATCATATTACTTCAAATATTAGAATATGCAAGAAGTATACATAAACACATAATTTAATACCATTTAATTTTTCAAAAAAAGTATTTTGACAACAATTTTATCAAAAAATTATAAACTAAAAAACGTAAAATAAAGAATTCTTAGGATAAAAGCGATTTTAAAAATTCCTCATTTTTCAATAAAAACTTTCGTATTGTTTCTTTTTTTTAATTCTTATAGTATTTAATCAGACGTAAAAAAACCATTCTGTAGAGAACTATCATCAAGTAAGAAAAAAAATTATTTACAAGCACATTTTTTATTATAAAAATCATAACACTTACCTGATTTATAAGTCCGGAGAATTCCAAAATGATATGTTCTTTGTTTGAAAACTTTATTCTCAAATAATATATACATAGTTTATCCCTTCATTACTTTTAGGTAACATACCACACATCAAAATTTTATAATTGTAAGATCTCGATATGAATTTTAATATGTAGCTTAAAAACAGAATAGCTGAATTCTAGTTGAAATTCTTTCAATACTAAAAAACACTTATCAAGAAAACGATAAAAAATTTATTTATAATCAGCACAAAAGATACTTTTTCAAGTAATTCGGATTGTTCTCTATTGTTGTTTTCTGAATTATGTAGATACAGAAATATATACTATACTATGACGAAGAAGAATATTCTATAACTATTACAGTTCTGTATGGAATTCATTGGAACACATTTATTCATTGGAATGACGAAAGCAATGTTGACTTCATTTTAACTTGTAATGAATTGAAGACAGAAAAATTATTTTACCGCAATACACACATCTGTAACAGCAAGTGATCATGAAATCATGTTATGTTGTTGGTAATAGAAAGGTAAAAAATTATTGAGAAGTTAGTTGTTCTTCAAATGCTTGGCATGTTCTGCTTCAATGTTTGGCATGTTCTGATTAGTTTTTTCAAGAAGTTTTACCTTTTCTTAAGGGAAATTTTGGTTCTTTTTTGATGCTAAGAAAATGGCGTCCGTCATTGCCAATGGTTATGTGGGAACTAATGCCCGATATTTACAGTCTCCCGCTAGATGGCGTATCGAGTGTTGCGATCGCGAATTCTCTTTCCGTTGCTAACACTATCAACGTTAAAATAGAATTTGAAAAAAACAATTTAAAAAAAAATTTATATTTGAAAAATTAATATTTAAAATTTATATTTATTATTATACCAAAACATCTTAAAAAAATGAGATACATACAAAAATTCTAATTTTAAATTTTTTGTATCTTATACAGATTTTTCAACTGCACATTTAAAAAGTATAACATAATTTACTTGTTTTACTATCAACAAAGAGGCAACATCATTTTGAATTATTCTGGCGTGAAATAGAAAAATCAACACAAGCGACAAGAAATTCGCAAATGAGATTTTTACATTTTTATATAGAAAGCTACATATTATAAAATAAAAATAAAAAAATTACAACTAAATTTTTTTTAATCAGTTTAATTAAGTTTAATTTAAAATTAATTTTAGCCTTGTTAACATTATCAAGGAAAGAGAATAGTCGTCAAACCGCTTTTCTCAAAATCTGTTGTATAGCAACATAGTATGGCAAGATAAAAATAGTGAAATATTTAGAGTTTAATATTTCAAAAGTGAAAAACAGTTGAGCAATATAGGTAATTCCATGGTTTTGCAAATATAAATTTTTTTTTTCAAAAGTAGAATTAATGGGTCTGGAAAGTAATAATATCATTTTTTAAAAATATATTGAATTATGTACAGTAGATTCGCGATCGCAACACTCGATACGCCATCTAGCGGGAGACTGTAAATATCGTGCATTAGTTCCCACATAACCATTTGCAATGACGGACGCCAGTTTCTTAGCATAAAAAAAGAAGCAAAATTTCCCTAAAGAAAAGGTAAAACTTCTTGAAAAAACTAATCAGAACATGCCAAACATTGAAGCAGAACACGCCAAGCATTTGAAGAACAACTTCTCAATATTTTTTTTCCTTTCTATTACCAACAACATAACATGATTTCATGATCACTTGCTGTTACAGATGTGTGTATTGCGGTAAAATAATTTTTTTGTCTTCAATTCATTACAAGTTAAAATGAAATCAACATTGCTTTCGTCATTCCAATAAATAAATGTGTTCCAATGAATTCCATACAGAACTGTAATAGTTATAGAATATTCTTCTTCTTCATAGAATAGTATATATTTCTGTATCTACATAATTCAGAAAACAACAATAAAGAATAATCCGAATTACTTGAAAAAGTATCTTTTGTGCTGATTATAAATATATTTTTTATCGTTTTCTTGGCAAGTATTTTTTAGTTTTGATAGTATTTCAACTAGAATTCAGCTATTCTGTTTTTAAGCTACATATTAAAATTCATATCGAGATCTTACAATTATAAAATTTTGATGTGTGGTATGTTACCTAAAAGTAATGAAGGGATAAACTATGTATATATTATTTGAGAATAAAGTTTTCAAACAAAGAACATATCATTTTGGAATTCTCCGGACTTATAAATCAGGTAAGTGTTATGATTTTTATAATAAAAAATTTGCTTGTAAATAATTTTTTTTCTTACTTGATGATCGTTCTCTACAAAATGGTTTTTGTACGTCTGATTAAATACTATAAGAATTAAAAAAAAGAAACAAAACGAAAGTTTTTATTGAAAAATGAGGAATTTTTAATTAAGAATTCTTTATTTTACGTTTTTTAGTTTATAATTTTTTGATAAAATTGTTGTCAAAATACTTTTTTTGAAAAATTAAATAGTATTAAATTATGTGTTTATGTATACTTCTTGCATATTCTAATATTTGAAGTAATATGATTCAGAAAAGTATGGAAGAAAAATTCGGTACTTACGTATTAACCACAGCTACAGATTTGGCAGATTTTTAAGTGCCGCTAATCTACACTTAAAAGTTTTGGAAAAAATCTTAAAATGAAACACTTTGTTTAAAATCAAAGTAGTCAATCGGATTTCGGTGGAAAATGGGCCGATATAGAGTTTAGCATAGATTCAAAACAAACTTTTCTCTCACCTGATTCTATAGCCATTATGAACTCTAATAAATAAGATTCAAAATGAAATAACATTTCCAAAACGGACTCTTACGAAAATAAAGTTTCATGTTATGGACACTAGTACATTTTCGTTATATTTCACTCATAAAAAAATAAAATTGCATCTTGTTTTTTTTTTGGCAAGTCCCAAAGACGCATTTTCGTAACACTAAAAATGGCGACAAAAAAAGAATAGTTCTTTTTTTGTTTTGTTTTTGTTTCGTAAGCATTCTTTATTTTACGTTAAAATTTAAATGGGCCTTTCATGTTATACCATTAAATTTAGTAAAACTATTTCTCAGGCATTAGGTTTGAACTTTTATAAGAATATACCTATTTTTTTCTCTTTATTTACAAATATTTTTCCGATGTGTTCTGGATGTTCCTTCTCTAAAAAAAAGGAGATACCATTTTGTTTTTGTTTGCATAAGAAAGAAAACAAGCATTTTTCTTTTTTAAATATAATCAGCCACAATAAAGATGGAAAGTTACAATGCTACATGCTACATTAAAGACGTCTCCAGTGTAACTGAATGACTGTTCATATGGAAATCGCAGGGATTCGGCACATACAACAACGCCCCTATAGTTCGTTGCGATCGCGAATTGCAAACAACTCATGATGCAGGAAATATTTTGTTAATTTAGATAGAAATGCAAATAAATTACCGGTACAAGGAAAATTTCTTTAATAATAATTAAATCTGCAAATAATTTACTTCGATAAAATAAAAATACTAAAAATTTAGATGATATTTAATATATACTTGAAGTAAAGTAAAACAAAAATTGGAAATAATTGTTTTTATCAAAACAAATGATTTTAAGTAATATTAAGTCTGCAAATAATTTACTTTGATGAAATAAAAATACTTAATATTTAGATGATATTTAATATATACTTGAACCAAAGTAAAACAAAAATTGGAAATAATTGTTTTTATCAAAACAAATGATTTTAAGTATCCTAATGCAAAATTTCAACATTGCTAAGCATTTTCTTATGACAAAAATTTATTTGTTCTTAATATTTAGTTACATTAATACAATTCATTAATATAACTCGAAATATAGCAATCTAGCTTTAAAGAATTATAAAAGGCAGATTAATTTTCTTTCACTTGGCCTCTTAAATAACGTAAATTAAAAATAAAAAGAGTTGAAAACTATTGCTTGAATTTGAATATTTTCATCTTTAAAATAATTTTACAGATTACGCTTCAAAAGTAATATTTTAAAAGAAAGAAAATGTAGATCGAAAATCAAAACATAAAGTCTTTTAATGATCAGAATATATGTGCCAGTACCTTTCAGACGAGGAGCAAGAAGATAGTAAATAATTTCGTCTGGCCATACTAACAAGAGAGTCTAAAATCAACTGTTTTTCAGCCAATTTTACATGGTTCTCGGCTTTCTTTTTAATAGATAAATGATTTTTCTTTTTACCTGAAATTTCCTAGGTAATAAATTTCCGAAACAGAAACGAGAAGTATTAATAAGAAGTAGTTGTCGAGCAGATGTACTTAACAAATCACAAATATGGCGGACGGCTTGTAAACAACATCAGCAAAAGAGAACAACTCAACAGTCGACTGTATTATCATTCGCGAAAACGAAACTTATACTCCTTTGCGTTTGGTAGCATAAAATTTGCATTCGTAAACAAGATATTTCGTGAAAAATTGAAATACTTGTTTTCTTTTAGAAATAAATATTTATTTATTAATAATTTGATGTGCCGTTCCACAAAAAAGTAGCGCAGCACCAAAAGTAATGAAATAGATGATAATTTTTAAAGTTCGAATATCAGATCGAATACTGGTTAATTTTACATAATAATACCTCTAATATTAGAAGATAGGATTCAAGAGTATTGCGTTTTCTAGCACGGAAGTATTATATTGCATCTTGCCAGCATTAGATCATATCTTTTTGCTACCTGGGAAGCGTTTCCTTAAGGAAGGCTTGGGTAAGATCTTGTGGTGATGAAAGATGTGAAATGAAATTATGGTTTAATTGTTTTGTTTTATAAGCTGATCTGCTTGTTCATTTTTTTATTAATGTGTGGGATTGTATTCGTAGTCTTCTACTCTAAGCCACCTACCCCAATCCGTCTTTCCCTTTACTTCACCCAGGTAACAAAAAGATATGATCTAATATTAGAAAGATGCAATATAATACTGCCATGCTAGAAAACGCAAGACTCTGGTATCCTATCTTCTAATATTAGAACTAATATTATATAAAAGTAATAGTATTCGCTCTAACATTCGAACTTTCAAAATTATCATCTATTTCATTACTTTTGGTACAGCGCCACATTTTCGCGAAAGGGAATCCCATATTATTAATAAATAAACATTTATTTATGAAAGAAAACAATAAATTAAATATTACTTAAAATATCATCTTTAGCCAATGCAATTTTATGCCGGAAAACGCAAGATAATATTAATGCTAGTTAGCGAACGATTGAACTCGAAAACTTTTTCAACTGTTGAATAGTAACTTCTTCATGTTTGTTTACGACGCCATATTGTCGAAGCTTGGCAGCTTTCTTTTCAAATACTTAAGGTATTTATAATTCAGTTATTATTTGGAAACTTTATAAATTTCAATGATAGTTATATGAAACGTTAAAGAAGTATTGTAAGTAATGTTTTTGCTTTGATTAAAAATCATGTATCTAATAAAGTCACTAAGATAACTTTTTGCTTCTCTTGACGTTGATTGGGATCCTTAGGCAGAGTAGTGATGGTAAAAATCTCCTTGTAAAATGAACGGGTTGGTTATTGATCGGCTAAGAGATTGCAACCAGTCCACTGAAAATTCGCCCTTAAGAAAATTCACAAGAGAGAAGGTGTAATCAGATTTGGTAATCTGAACCGCTAAGATTTCGTTGTCTGATGAGGTGGTAGATCACCGCATTAACTGAGTTTCAGAAACTATCGTCTGACAACTCTTACTAAACAAATCAGGAAGCACCTAATATTAGATAACATCAGAAAATCGATAAAATCTAACGTTATCTTGCACAACTTCTAATATTAGAAAGATACAAGAGGTCGCTGTTTGCTCTGCATTATATAATATTAGATTGTACGCAAACTAATATTATCTAGCGTTCGCCATAATATTATTTTACATCAGTTTTGATGCTTTAATTAAGAAATAATACTATATGGCAACTCTCAGCGCTATTTTTTTCTTTTCTTCATACGATGGGTTTTCTGATGAACTTTATATCAATAATAATTTTAAAATCATTAATTTAAAAATGTATTCTTAATTTTTTTTAGAAATGAGCTTTTCTTATCAAAATTTTAATTGAATTTGTTAGTTTGTGAAATAGGTTTATAAAAGTCGTAACTTAAGCCATTTGTAATTCCACAGTTATCATTCATTATTTATATTCTGAAATTATGTAATAAAAACCACACTATATAATTATAAACTTATATATTTACATTTGAACTGAGTGGAAATTTAAACTTAAAATTTTTTTCTTCTTACAATATTAAAATAAAATTGTTATATTTTTAAGTGGTCGTTTCTTGTAATTATTGACACAATAAGGAACAAAATTTAAAAATATTCAAATGACTTATTTCAACAAATTTACACATATTTTCTTCCCCTTCTTTTTTCACAGAAATTAAATGGAGAAATACTTACGTAGCTTTATTCTTTTAGTTCCTGAAATTTTATTTAACAAAACACCTAAAACAAAACCCAAACACAACATAGAAATTTTTTCCAGGGAGTGAAACTAGAAAAGCAACTAATATTATGAAAATTCCTATTATTTTTTAGTAATGCAAAAATTACTTTTACGGGCACATCAGAAATTATTATCAATTCGATAATTATTTAAAGGTGTCATGTACTAAACCAAAAATTTTTGCAAACAATTTACATAATATTTTAATTTCAAAATTGTCAGTAAATTTTATGTTTAATCTAAATTAAATTTGCACAAACATATAATAGCAATCAAGAATGAGACGAAAATATAATAAAATTTTTAACATTAGCTTTTAAAAGTTACCTTTAGTATGAATGATCAAAATTTGACTACAATTCATTACTCGTTTGAGAAAGTTGCTATAACAAAATAGATTTTTGTTTAAAACAATTCCATTGCTTGCATTTTGCTGATAATAGATTATCCCAAGTGGCACCTAATATTAGCTAACATCAGAAAATCGGTAAAATCTAACGTTATCTTGCACAACTTCTAAAATTAGAAAGATACAAGAGGTCGCTATTTGCTCTTCATTATATAATATTATATTCCATGCAAACTAATATTATCTAGCGTTCGCCGTAATATTATTTTGCATTAGCTTTACGCTATATAATATTAGATTTTGTATTTTCTAATATTATCTTGCTTTGCTCTTTATTTTTGGAGTAAGCAAGAGGAGGATTTGGATGGTTGTAGAATAATTCGGCGATATAAATTTACATAATTTTCTGTATTGCTGTGAAGCAGTAAAAACTATAACATTATAAAACTATTGTTCTGTGAAGCATAGAACAATAGTTTCATAATGTCATTCCATGCATTATTTACATAGCAATACAGAAATACTAAATAAAATTGTTTTAGCGAACTCTGCTACCATCCATTTTTCTCCCTCTTACTCCAAAGTTATCTTATGTTCTGCTGATTTTATTTTAATATTTCAAATTTATTTAAGAAATAATACTATATTAAAAATTTTATTGATATTTTTTTCTTTTCTTCATACAATGGGTTTTCTGACAAATTTCATATCATTAATTATTTTCAAGTCTTTAATTTTAAAACGTACTCTTAATTTTTTTTAAAAAAAGAGCTGCCCAAGTAGCACCTAATATTAGCTAAAATCAGAAAATCGGTAAAATCCAACGTTATCTTGCACAACTTCTAATATTAGAAAGATACAAGAGGTCGCTGTTTGCTCTGCATTATATAATATTAGATTCTATGCAAACTAATATTATCTAGCGTGCGTCGTAATATTATTTTGCATTAATTTTAACGCTATATAATATTAGATTTTGTATTTTCTGATATTATTTTGCTTTGCTCTTTATTTTTGGACTAAGCAAGAGGAGGATTTGGATGGTAGTAGACTAACTCGGCGATAAAATTTTACTTAATTTTCTGTATTGCTGTGAAGCAGTAAAACATAGAACAATAGTTTTATAATGTCATTCCAAGCATTATTTACAAAGCAATACAGAAATATTAATAAAATTATTTTAGCGAACTCTACTACCATCCATTTTCCTCCCTCTTACTCCAAAGTATATCATGTTCTGCTGATTCTTTTGAATATTTAAAATTTATTTAAGAAATAATACTATATTACAACTTTTATTGATATTTTTTACTTATTTTGCTCCTGAAAAAATAAAATTGCATATTGTTTTGTTTTTGGCAAATCCCAAAGACGAATTTTCTTAGCACTAGAAAATGGCGTCAAAAAAGAATATTTTTTGTTTTTGTTTCGTAAGCATTCTTTGTTTTACATTTTTTAGTTTCTAAATAATGATTTTTATTGAAACTTAAAATTTTTTCAAAAAACTTTTTTTTACAAAATTGAATTTTTTAAAATTATGAGGCTTATGTACACTTTTTGTTCATTTTAATTTTTGAAGTAATATGATTCTTAAAACTATGGAAAGTTTAAATAGGCTTTTCATGTTATATCATTAAATTTAGTAAAACTATTTCTCGGGCAGTAGGTTTTATTTCTGGGGGATACTAACATGAATTAAAACTAATATGAGCCATCGAATAACGAAATAAAACTAAATTGCCAAAATAAACTATTTATTAAAAACTTTAAAATAAAAAACTGAATTAGAACATACTTCAAACTTCCAAAGTAGTTGGGGAAAAAAGCTCTGCGCCCTAAAACTCGCTTAAAGCCAGAGTAAAACATGCTGTCGCGGAATCGCCAATTCAACTGAAGCAGGCAAAATATTCTAGTTAGGAGGAGTCTCAGAGCCAGAGCGCATGCGTAACAAATAAACAAATAACAAATAAGAAAAGATTTCTCCTAATAAGTGAATGTTAGATTATTTCAACTACGGCTGAACATACCGCCGCCCTTGAAGTAACTAACTTCAATTAATAAATTAAACAATTATGCAAGAAAAAGAAACAAATCACAATTTTCTAAACTTGTTCAAAACATTGAAAATACTGAAAACACTTCAGAGTAGTATTTCCAAGAAATATTAAATTTAGCAATATTAAGAATATCTAATAGAAAAATTAAACAAGTATGAATCTAGAATCACAAAATCAAATATCTTAGAGTATAAATTTTGAAAATCACAAAAAAAAAAAAAAAACCTCAATATTAAATAATTCTAACTAACTTAGAAATTTCAGAAATAATTGTGATAACTAAATTTTAGAATCAAGAGGCAATAAACATAACTTTACAAGTGGTCTTTTAATTATACCATGAACAGTTTTTAAAGATACAACTCGTATCTTATCATCACTACCTGAAAAAGTCTCAATAACTCTTCCTAAGCTCCATTGTAGTGGTGGTAAATTGTAATTTTTTATGATCACTAAATCACCTACCTTTATGTTTTGTCGGTTGGCATACCATTTTGGACGATTTTGCAGCCGGGATAGATATTCGGATTTCCACCGAACCCAAAATGTTTGTATCAATTTTTGGAATAAATTCCATCCAGATATCCTGTTATCAGGAAGAGAGGTATAATCCCTCTCTTGCACTGATGTTAAGGATTGTCCTGTTAGAAAATGACCAGGAGTCAAAGGAGCTAAATCGTTGGGATCACTTGAAATTGGTGTAATGGGGCTTGAGTTCAAGCACGCTTCAATTTGCACTAGAAGCGTGTAAAACTCTTTATAAAAAAACAGTGCGTGGAGTCCCTCCGCGCGGAAGAAGTGAAACTTCGTAATTGTTGCGGTACGCATAAGCAAACTGCTGAATAACTGAATTTTGAACAACGTTTATTCGCGATCGCAACACTCGATACGCCATCTAGCGGGAGACTGTAAATATCGTGCATTAGTTCCCACATAACCATTTGCAATGACGGACGCCATTTTCTTAGCATAAAAAAATAAGCAAAATTTCCCTAAAGAAAAGGTAAAACTTCTTGAAAAAACTAATCAGAACATGCCAAACATTGAAGCAGAACACGCCAAGCATTTGAAGAACAACTTCTCAATATTTTTTACCTTTCTATTACCAACAACATAACATGATTTCATAATCACTTGCTGTTACAGATGTGTGTATTGCGGTAAAATAATTTTTCTGTCTTCAATTCATTACAAGTTAAAATGAAGTCAACATTGCTTTCGTCATTCCAATGAATAAATGTGTTCCAATGAATTCCATACAGAACTGTAATAGTTATAGAATATTCTTCTTCGTCATAGAATAGTATATATTTCTGTATCTACATAATTCAGAAAACAACAATTCGCGATCGCAACACTCGATACGCCATCTAGCGGGAGACTGTAAATATCGTGCATTAGTTCCCACATAACCATTGGCAATGACGAACGCCATTTTCTTAGCATAAAAAAAGAAGCAAAATTTCCCTAAAGAAAAGGTAAAACTTCTTGAAAAAACTAATCAGAACATGCCAAACATTGAAGCAGAACACGCCAAGCATTTGAAGAACAACTTCTCAATATTTTTTACCTTTCTATTACCAACAACATAACATGATTTCATGATCACTTGCTGTTACAGATGTGTGTATTGCGGTAAAATAATTTTTCTGTCTTCAATTCATTACAAGTTAAAATGAAATCAACATTGCTTTCGTCATTCCAATGAATAAATGTGTTCCAATGAATTCCATACAGAACCGTAATAGTTATAGAATATTCTTCTTCTTCATAGATTAGTATATATTTCTGTATATACATAATTCAGAAAACAACAATAAAGAATAATCCGAATTACTTGAAAAAGTATCTTTTGTGCTGATTATAAATAAATTTTTTATCGTTTTCTTGGTAAGTGTTTTTTAGTTTTGAAAGAATTTTAACTAGAATACAGCTATTCTGTTTTTAAGCTACATATTAAAATTCATATCGAGATCTTAACAATTATAAAATTTTGATGTGTGGTATGTTACCTAAAAGTAATGAAGGGATAAACTATGTATATATTATTTGAGAATAAAGTTTTCAAACAAAGAACATATCATTTTGGAATTCTCCGGACTTATAAATCAGGTAAGTGTTATGATTTTTATAATAAAAAATTTGCTTGTAAATAATTTTTTTTCTTACTTGATGATCGTTCTCTACAAAATGGTTTTTTTACGTCTGATTAAATACTATAAGAATTTAAAAAAAGAAACAAAACGAAAGTTTTTATTGAAAAATGAGGAAATTTTAAAATCGTTTTTATCCTAAGAATTCTTTATTTTACGTTTTATAGTTTATAATTTTTTGATAAAATTGTTGTCAAAATACTTTTTTTGAAAAATTAAATGGTATTAAATTATGTGTTTATGTATACTTCTTGCATATTCTAATATTTGAAGTAATATGATTCAGAAAAGTATGGAAGAAAAATTCGGTGCTTACGTATTAACCACAGCTATAGATTTGGCAGATTTTTAAGTGCCGCCAATCTACACTTAAACTTTTTGGAAAAAATCTTAAAATGAAATACTTTGTTTAAAATCAAAGTAGTCAATCGGATTTCGGTGGAAAATGGGCCGATATAGAGTTTAGCATAGATTCAAAACAAACTTTTCTCTCACCTGATTCTATAGCCATTATGAACTCTAATAAATAAGATACAAAATGAAATAACATTTCCAAAACGGACTTTTACTAAGATAAAGTTTCATGTTATGGACATTGGTACATTTTCGTTATATTTCACTCGATAAAATATTTCGCTCTTAAAAAAATAAAATTGCATCTTGTTTTGTTTTTGGCAAGTCCCAAAGACGCATTTTCGTAACACTAAAAATGGCGACAAAAAAAGAATAGTTCTTTTTTTGTTTCGTAAGCATTCATTTTACGTTAAAATTTAAATGGGCCTTTCATGTTATACCATTAAATTTAGTAAAACTATTTCTCAGGCATTAGGTTTGAACTCTTATAAGAATATACCTATTTTTTTCTCTTTATTTACAAATATTTTTCCGATGTGTCCTGGATGTTCCTTCTCTAAAAAAAAAGGAGATACCATTTTGTTTTCGTTTGCATAAGAAAAAAAACAAACATTTTTCTGTTTTAAATTTAATCAGCTACAATAAAGAAGGAACGTTACAATGCTTCATGCTACATTAAAGACGTCTCCAGTGTAACTGAATGACTGTTCATATGGAAATCGCAGGGAATCGGCACATACAACAACGCCCCCTATAGTTCGTTGCGATCGCGAATAGAGAACAATCCGAATTACTTGAAAAAGTATCTTTTGTGCTGATTATAAATAAATTTTTTATCGTTTTCTTGGTAAGTGTTTTTTAGTTTTGAAAGAATTTCAACTAGAATACAGCTATTCTGTTTTTAAGCTACATATTAAAATTCATATCGAGATCTTACAATTATAAAATTTTGATGTGTGGTATGTTACCTAAAAGTAATGAAGGGATAAACTATGTGTATATTATTTGAGAATAAAGTTTTCAAACAAAGAACATATCATTTTGGAATTCACCGGACTTATAAATCAGGTAAGTGTTATGATTTTTATAATAAAAAATTTGCTTGTAAATTTTTTTTCTTACTTGATGATCGTTCTCTACAAAATGGTTTTTTTACGTCTGATTAAATACTATAAGAATTTAAAAAAAGAAACAAAACGAAAGTTTTTATTGAAAAATGAGGAAATTTTAAAATCGTTTTTATCCTAAGAATTCTTTATTTTACGTTTTTTAGTTTATAATTTTTTGATAAAATTGTTGTCAAAATACTTTTTTTGAAAAATTAAATGGTATTAAATTATGTGTTTATGTATACTTCTTGCACATTCTAATATTTGAAGTAATATGAATCAGAAAAGTATGGAAGAAAAATTCGGTACTTACGTATTAACCACAGCTACAGATTTGGCAGATTTTTAAGTGCCGCCAATCTACACTTAAAATTTTTGGAAAAAATCTTAAAATGAAACGCTTTGTTTAAAATCAAAGTAGTCAATCGGATTTAGGTGGAAAATGGGCCGATATAGAGTTTAGCATAGATTCAAAACAAACTTTTCTCTCACCTGATTCTATAGCCATTATGAACTCTAAATAAGATTCAAAATGAAATAACATTTCCAAAACGGACTTTTACTAAGATAAAGTTTCATGTTATGGACATTGGTACATTTTCGTTATATTTCACTCTATAAAATATTTCGCTCTTAAAAAAATAAAATTGCATCTTGTTTTGTTTTTGGCAAGTCCCAAAGACGCATTTTCGTAACACTAAAAATGGCGACAAAAAAAGAATAGTTCTTTTTTTGTTTCGTAAGCATTCTTTATTTTACGTTAAAATTTAAATGGGCCTTTCATGTTATACCATTAAATTTAGTAAAACTATTTCTCAGGCATTAGGTTTGAACTTTTATAAGAATATACCTATTTTTTTCTCTTTATTTACAAATATTTTTCCGATGTGTTCTGGATGTTCCTTCTCTTAAAAAAAAAGGAGATACCATTTTGTTTTCGTTTGCATAAGAAAGAAAACAAGCATTTTTCTTTTTTAAATTTAATCAGCCATAATAAAGATGGAACGTTACAATGCTACATGCTACATTAAAGACGTCTCCAGTGTAACTGAATGACTGTTCATATGAAAATCGCAGGGATTCGGCACATACAACACCGCCCCCTATAGTTCGTTGCGATCGCGAATTTTGTTTATAAAAATAAAAATACCTTTGTTTTTTGGAATACTGTACGTTACGTTATCTTAGAATAAATATATTGTTTTCATTGATATGTCCTATTATTATTAGTTGATAATCTTGAACATATGGTGCCGAATACTCGATTAAGCATTTTATTTCAAAGTTTACGTTTTGATTGAGAATTAAATTAAAGTAAAAATCGTTTTGTTTTTTGACTGAGAAGTTCCGTTTCCAATGGCGACGAGCAAATTTCTTTTAGAGAAAATATTGACTATTTATGTGATCGTCTTTCAAATTATTTAACGGAAATGAAAAGTTTGGATAATGAAATTCATTATTTATTGTCTAATGAGGATAAAGATTTAGATGTTATACAATGTGAAGAATATACGGACAATGCTGAATTAGCAATTTATAAAGCACGAAAAATAATAAAAAATACAGAGGCTGTAAGTACTAGTAATGTATTTATGGCAAGTACAACTACTACGAATACAGTGCCAATGTCTCAAACATTCAAACATATACTGTTAAACTACCTACGATTAAATTGGAGCCTTTTAGAGGGGAAGTGGAGCAGTGGCACAGTTTTTGGGAACAGTTCAAATCCTCTATAGATGATAATCCAAATCTTTCGACGATTGATAAACATGTATTTTTAAGAGGTTACTTAGAAGAAGAGCCCAAGCGCTTGGTTGACGGAATAAGCATAACTGCTGACACATACGAAACTACAAAAAAGCTCTTAATGAATAGGTATGGTGATAAAAATAGAATCATTCAGGCTCATTTGGACTATTTAGAAAATATTAAGCCAATAAGAAATGCTACTCCTACAGCTCTGAATGAAACTTTTATAGAATGCAATAGAAGATTACAAGCTTTAACTGCATTGGGGGAAGATATTAATGCATACGGCCGAGTTTTATTGCCAAAAATTTTACGCGCTTTTCCTGATGATATATGTCGTCGATGGAACATGCCAAACGCGAAAAGCTTTCTGAGGGAGATATTAAAAAATTACTGGAATTTCTTACAGATGAAGTAGAAGTTGCACTTACAACTTTAAAAATTAAAGGTGAGCAATCCATTGACTATAATTTTAAATCTACTACATATGCATTAAATATTAATTCTAAATCTAAAAGTAGTGGAACAAAAAAAAAAAAAAAAAAAAAAAAAAGACAATACTTTTATTAATTTTATGCTAGTGAGAACCAAAGCAATATGGGAATGAATGAGGGAAAACTGGATCCTACCACGCGATTTTCCGGCCAATAAAAATGTTGCGTTAAACGTTTAACGCAACCTTGTTGCAAGTCGCATAAGAAGTTTCACTTCAAAAGTATGGTGTATACCAGAATGCGGCGTAGATGGTATTTCACGGATTTGACACCTGCTTCCCAGATGCCACCCATGTGAGGCGCTGACGGAGTGTTGAAATACCAACTTATGTTATTGTCGGCTAGATGATGGGATACTTTATCTGTGTGGGTTATAGACCTCCAGTTGCGATCCTCTTCCAGTATTTTGGATGCACCTACAAAATTAGTACCACAGTCACTATAGAGATCAGTACACTGCCCTCGTCTACTGATAAATCGCTTTAGAGCAGCAATGAATGCCTCTGAAGTCATATCACCAACTAGCTCCAGGTGAATAGCTTTTGTTACAAATCACACGAAGAGTGTGATGTACCCCTTGTAGTCGGATCTACCTCTTCCTTTCGAAGCTTTTAGTGAAAATGGACCGGCATAGTTCACGCCACATTTTAGAAAGGCCTTTCATGCTAAAGTTCAATCTCTAGGTAGATCTCCCATAAGTTGTTCCATGGTTTGAGCTTTATGTCGGCAACAAATGACGCATTTTCGAACGTGATGCCTTTCAACATCCCGAGCTGTAATGATCCAATACTTTCGAATTAGCACTGAAAGCATCAGTTGGGGACTAGCATGCAAGTACCTGAGATGAATATCAGGCAGTATCAAATCTGCTAACTTGTGGTGTTTGGGAAGTAAAATTGGATGCTTTTCAGTATCCAATAGCTTACTGTGACCTCTAGCTCCTCCGTGAGCGTCTGCCTCCTACTCGAAGAATTCCTTTCTCGTCTAAGAAGGGATTTAGAGGAGCTATTTTTGATCTGCAACTAAGATTTTTATGCTTAATCAAGGTTGCAATTTCCTCTTGAAATGCATCTTTCTGTACTTGGCGAATGAGGTGAATCAAGGCTGATTCTAATTTCTGAGCTGTTAAAAAGTCATATTTTCTCGAACTACCAGGGTGAGCATTAGAAGCAAAACGTTTGCAGTAGGCTAATACTCTCTTCAGTTTGGACAAACTTGAGTATTTGGCAAACGGAAAGATGTTTGTGTTCTAAGGTTGGATAGCGTGATGAATTTTCACCGGTTTTACTTCACTTAGTGTTTCCTCAGTCAAATCATTAACTGAAGAACTTGTGTCGATATTGGATAAATCTGGACCTGTCCACCACAGACGATGATAGCTCAAGTCAATAGGATTGATTCCCCTGGTAACACAATCTGCAGGATTCTGATCGCCTTTGATGTGATGCCATTGTGCTTAGGGAATTATATCTTGAATCTTGCTGACCCTATTGGCGACAAATGTTTTCCATCGACTAGGATCACTATTTATCTAAGCTAAGATAATTTCGGAATCTGTCCAACGGTGAATGATTGGTTATTTTAAGGAAAGAGATTCCAGAACCTGTTGTATTGTACGAGCTAATCCACAATAATGATCCACATAGCTCCAGTCGAGACAGAGAAATCAGCTTCAACGGCGCTACTTTAGTTTTAGCTACCGCTAATCTTGTCATCGAATTCCCTAGGTTGTCACTAGTTCATAAGTAAACTACACTGGCATAGGCTTTCTCCGATGCGTCACAAAATCCAAGAACTTCAACTTTCGTGGAGCTTTTCAGCACTATGCACCTTCGAATTCTGATGTTCATTAAGTCTTAGAGTTTCGAGGACAGAACCAGCCAATCCCGTTGAATCGCGGTCGGCAAGGTTTCATCCCAGTTTAGATTGTTCCTCCATAGCTCTTGCATTAGGATTTTTCCTTTAACTGTTACTGGTGACAACCAACCAAGTGGGTCAAAAAGTTTAGATAGTTCAGATAAGAGTTGTCGTTTTGTAACTGATGTAGATAAATTTTCAATCACGTTGAATGACAAGCAATCAGAAGATGGTTGCCATTGAAGACCAAGCGTCTTTATTGAGTCATCAATATCAATACGCTGAGGTGGGCTTATGTCTTCGATTTGAGGGTCTATTGCTTGAATTATTTGGTGAATTTGATGACCACTTCTTCAGTTCTAAGCAACCCCTTTTCAAAAGAGATATAATTTTTTGTGCAAGCTGCATCATTTCAGTTTCACTATCCGCACCACTCACTAAATCATCAACGTAGAAATCTCGTTGAACAATTAAAGCAGCATATGGAAAGTCCTTTGCTTCGTCGAGGGCAAGTTGCTTCAAACATCTTGTAGCTTGATATGAAGCTGAGGTTGTACCGTATGTTACGGTTCGTAACCTCCAGTCTTGAATAGGATCTGACGAGGATGCCCTCCAAACAATTCTTTGATAGCCCTTATCCATATCTTCGACATTGAATTGTCTGTACATTTTTACGATGTCTTCCACAATAGCTACTTGGTGGATACGAAATCTAAGAAGTATGTCAGCAAGAGTATCCTGTACCACGGGTCCGACCAGTAGCTTATCGTTTAAAGATATTCCGTTTGAAGACTTAGCCGATGCGTCAAAAACCACCGGGAATTTTGTAGAGCTAGCTTCACATTTCGTAACAGCATGATGTGGCAAAAAAAAGGTCTCATGAACAGGTTTTAATAATTCTGCTGGAGGTACCAATTCCATATCCCCTAAGGACATATACTCAAGCATGAAAGTTTTGTATGCTCTGTCTAGATCAGGGTTGTATTTCAATTTTCTCCCTATGCGTTTCAAACGTTGAATGGCAAACTCTCTAGAGGCTCCCAATTCAGGACTTGATCTTTTAAATGGTAATCGAACAACAAATCTTCCTTCTGCATTTCTAGTCGTAGTTTCTTGGAAGATTTCTTCGCAATACTTTTCAGATTCACTAAGAATTTTCTTACATGGAATATAGTCAAGCTCCCAAAAGGTTTGCAAATTCTTGTCGATATCACAGCAAGCAACATGCAAATTTCTGACTTTCCTTTTAAAGGCAAAACTCATTTTTCCTGTGACCACCCATCCGAATACAGTTCGGAAGGCAGCAATATTAACCTTAGCTGGTTTATACTTTTCACCAAGAAAAACACTAGGAATTGCATCTGCTCCTAATAGCACGTCTATCTTGTTTGGCTGATAGAAATTTGGATCAGCAAGTTGAAATCCTTTGAAGTAGGTAAACTCGTTAAAGTCAAGTTTGTGTTGAGGTAAACTACCTTCGAAAGAACTAACGTGGATATATTTAAACAAAAGTTAAGATCCAGTCTTGAACCAAATGTAACATTTACAAAGTTTTTAACTTTGGTCATGGGTTTCGCTGATAAACCTGACAAAGATATATTTGCGTTCATCTTTTTTAAACGCAAACGTTGAAGTAAGACGTGACTGATAAAACTCGATTCAGATCCAGATTGGTGTTGATTGCTCGGCAATCAACACCAATTCCAGAAGAATCAAAAATCCTAACTATGGCAGTTGGAAAGATGCTACAATCAAATTTCTCGCCTGTTGAATAGTGAACAGAAGATTTTATTTCAGAATTTTCAACAGACGCTAAGTTCGAATCCTCAACTTCTTCATGCTGCAAACTATGATGCTTTCTTAAGCAAAAGTTGCAGTGTTTGTTTTTGCAATTCGCTACAATATGTCCGAATTTCAAACAATTAAAACAAAGTTTTCTTTTAAAAACGAAAGTCTTTCTTTCTTGATCTGATTTAGCAATAAACTTTTCACATCTATAGATACTATGCAAACCATCGCAGAATACGCAACATTCCAATTTGCTTGGCGAAATTTGAGTTTTGAAAATCTTTGCTTTTTCAACTCTCACTTTCGGTTTTTGAAATAACATGTTTGTCGATTCAAGAGCGCCTGCCCTCATTTCTAAGAAAGACCGAAATTCTTCAAAAATCGGCATCTTTCCTTTCGTCTGTGATAATTCCCATTCTTTTAATGAGACGTTATCAATTTTCCTTCTTAATGAATAAACCAAGATTGAATCCCAATTATCAACCGGTAGGTTTAAAATTCGTAAATTGTCTAAGCATTCAGTTGATAAATCCAGAAGTTTCCTTAAACCTTTAGCGGATTCAACTTGCAAACTAGGTTGCGTGAATAACTTATCTAAATGACAATAAACTAAGTCTACTTCACTGTGATACCTAGTAAGTGCTTTCCACGCTTTTTCAAAGTTTGCGTCTGAAACTTGTGTAGAGTTGATTAACGATAGTGCTTCACTTTTAACTGATAATTTCAGATATTGCAATTTTTGAGAATCAGAAAATAATTCGTTATTGCGTACAGTAGCGGAAAATAAATCACGAAATGATATCCAAGAAAATAAATCCCCTGAGAAAGTTGGTAAGTCCAGTTTTGGAAGATTGATGTAAGCCTTTGGAGTTTCAGCTACAACCGAAGTTTGAGATTGTGCGTTCGTCAAATTACTATTTTCGGTCAAATTACTATTTCGTTTCTTTAAAGACAATTCAAAACTATCTAATTTATTCAGTAAGTCGAAAAACTCAGTTTCGTAATCTGAATAATTTTCTTCATCGCAAGCAACTAAGTTGTCTTTGAAAAGATTCGAAACTTCCGAATTGAATTCACTTATTTGACATAAACAAATATCTGAATGTTCAACGTTAAGTTCAGTATCTTGCAACAAGTCAGAAATAGAATCAGTTACCCTAGTAACTTTACTTTTAACTACTCTTTTCAGCTTAAGTAGCTCTTCTAATAATTTTGGCATATTGAAAGCTTATGAAAAGTAATTCAAAGCCCTAACTAAAATTTAATTTCGATGGCTCCGACCTCGACGGACCAGAATGTGGGGGATACTAACATCAATTAAAACTAATATGAGCCATCGAATAACGAAATAAAACTAAATTGCCAAAATAAACTATTTATTAAAAACTTTAAAATAAAAAACTGAATTAGAACATACTTCAAACTTCCAAAGTAGTTGGGAAAAAAAGCTCTGCGCCCTGAAACTCGCTGAAAACCAGAGTAAAACATGCTGTCGCGGAATCACCAATTCAACTGAAGCAGGCAAAATATTCTAGTTAGGAGGAGTCTCAGAGCGCATGCGTAACAAATCAACAAATAACAAAAGATTTCTCCTAATAAGTGATTGTTAGATTATTTCAACTACGGCTGAACAAACTCTTATAAGAATATATACATATATTTTTTTCTCCTGTTTATGTACAAATATTTTTCCGATATGTTTTGGATGTTGCTTTTCTAAATAAAAGAGATATCATTTTGTTTTCGCTTGCATAAGAAAAAATATCAAACATTTTTCTTTTTTAAATTTAATAAGCCACAATAAAGAAGGAACATTGCAATGCTATATTAAAGACGTCTCTAGAGTAACTGAATTCGCGATCGCAACGAACTATAGGGGGCGTTGTTGTATGTGCCGAATCCCTGCGATTTCCATATGAACAGTCATTCAGTTACACTGGAGACGTCTTTAATGTAGCATGTAGCATTGTAACGTTCCATCTTTATTGTGGCTGATTAAATTTAAAAAAGAAAAATTTTTGTTTTCTTTCTTATGCAAACGAAAACAAAATGGTATCTCTTCTTTTTTAGAGAAGGAACATCCAGAAAACATCGGAAAAATATTTGTAAATAAAGAGAAAAAAATAGGTATATTCTTATAAGAGTTCAAACCTAATGCCTGAGAAATAGTTTTACTAAATTTAATGGTATAACATGAAAGGCCCATTTAAATTTTAACGTAAAATAAAGAATGCTTACGAAACAAAACAAAAAAAGAACCATTCTTTTTTTGTCGCCATTTTTTAGTGTTACGAAAATGCGTCTTTGGGACTTGCCAAAAACAAAACAAGATGCAATTTTATTTTTTTAGGAGCGAAACATTTTATGGGGTGAAATATAACGAAAATGTAGCAATGTCCATAACATGAAACTTTATCTTAGTAAACGTCCGTTTTGGAAATGTTATTTCATTTTGAATCTTATTTATTAGAGTTCATAATGGCTATAGAATCAGGTGAGAGAAAAGTTTGTTTTGAATCTATGCTAAACTCTATATCGGCCCATTTTCCACCGAAATCCGATTGACTACTTTGATTTTAAACAAAGTGTTTCATTTTAAGATTTTTTCCAAAAATTTTAAGTGTAGATTGGCGGCACTAAAAATCTGCCAAATCTGTAGCTGTGGTTAATACGTAAGTACCGAATATTTCTTCCATACTTTTCTGAATCATATTACTTCAAATATTACAATATGCAAGTATACATAAACACATAATTTAATACCATTTAATTTTTCAAAAAAAGTATTCTGACAACAATTTTATCAAAAAATTATAAACTAAAAAGCGTAAAATAAAGAATTCTTAGGATAAAAAACGATTTTAAAAATTCTTTATATTGAAATAAAAACTTTCATGTTACTTTTTTTTAATTCTTATAGTTCTTAATCAGACGTAAAAAACCATACTGTAGAGAATTATCATCAAATAAGAAAAAAAAAATATTTACAAGCAAATTTTTTATTATAAAAATCATAACACTCACCTGTTTTATAAATCCGCAGGTCTTCGTTTGAAAATTTTATTTTCAAATAATATATGCATAGATTATCCCCTCATTACTTTTAGATAACATACCACACATCAAAATTTTATAATTGTAAGATCTCGATATGAATTTGAATATGTAGCTTGAAAACCGAATAGCTGAATTCTAGTTGAAATTATTATTTCAAAACTAAAAAATACTTACCAAAGAAAACGATAAAAAAATTATTAATAATCAGCACAAATGAAACTATTTCAAGTAGTTCGGATGATTCTTTATTGTTATATTCCGAATTATATAAATACAGAAATATATACTATAAAGAAGAATATTCTATAACAATATTACAGTTCTGAATTCACTTAATTCATTGGAATGAAGAAAGCAATGTTGACTTCCTTTTAATTTGTAATGAATTGAAGACAAAAAAAAATATTTTACCGTAATTCACACATCAGTAACAGCAAGTAATCATGAAATTGGAAGTTATGTTGTTGGTAATAGAAAGGTAAAAATTATTGAGAAATTGTTCTTCAAATGCTTGGCGTGTTCTGCTTCAATGTTTGGCTCATTCTGGTTAGTTTTTTCAAGAAGTTCTACCTTTTCCTTACGGAATTTTTGCTTCCTATTTGCTGCTAAGAAAATGGCGTCCGTCATTGCCAATGGTTATGTGGGAACTAATGCCCGATATTTACAGTCTCCCGCTAGATGGCGTACTCGAGTGTTGCGATCGCGAATGACTGTTCATATATAAATCGCAGGTATTCGTCTCATACAACAACGCCCCTATAGTTCGGTGCGATCGCGAATTGGATACCCTCATGCCATTAAAAACTAAAACAGGTCCTCTTCGGCGTGAGCGTAAAAATCGAATGGATGAAAATCCGACGAGAATTTTTTCACTCCAAAGGTAATTTTAAAATGCTAAAAAAAAGCTGAAGTAGCCAAATCTGGTAAACATAAATGACAATTAAGCACTAACGATGTCAACGATGATAAGATCAGCCAATAAAATTTTTTTATCTTTAATTTTTAGCAGCGGCTGCTAAGCAATATCCCATTAAAGGTATTAGCCAATCAACTTATAGAAGGCGAGTTTTACGTAATAAGAAACGCAATAGTTGAAAGGTAAGGTAGAGGCGGCAGCAGATGTTTTGATGACAGTTTGTTAACAGTTGAGCATTCCTATTTTTTGTGAAGGATCATACAGTCTGTAAATAAGTTCTGTTAATTAATTTATGAAATTTTTGTGTTTTGTAGGAATACAATAAAAAATGGTTAGTATAATCTATGTTTGGTTTTTTAACTTAAAATTTTCTTTTTGTAAAGTTTGAACTGGGCTTTATTTCTTTTCCTGTCTTTTTCAGGCCGGATTTAGTGATGATCAATTGACTGGTGAGTAGCTGTATTTTTTATGCATATTTTGACTTTTAAACTCATGAAATTTCATTTACATTTTTCGCGTTACTTGAGATAAAATCCATTTCTTTTGATAGTGTTGCAGCTTACGTTGAAATTAAACATGCCCTTATGAGGGTAAGTGGCACACCCTTTAAAACATTACCATACAAGGCAATGGTCATTTTAAGTGGCATGTAAGCATGACTAAAGAAGTCACATTATTCTAATATTCTTGTGTCCATTTTTTAAAAAATAATAACAATCAAATTTAATTTAAAATTAAAAGAAAAAAACGAAATATGAATCTATTAAATATATTTGACAAAATATTTTTTTTACTGAATATTTATAATTTGTCAATTCAAATTAGATTTTTAAACAAATAAATTTCTGTTATTATTTAAGGAAAAAACTTGTAATAATGAAGGTAAGATTACAAATGCTACTTTTTAAGTATTTTATGGTAAATTAGATTTTTTTTTTTAAATTCGTATATCAATTTCAATTATTTGACACTTCCACTTTAGTTAGAAATTTTCTCTGGTTCTTTTCAATTCAGCTATTATTTTAATTAATTTTTTATCAATGTCCATTTCGTTTAGTGTTAAATAAAATAAATAAAATTAAAAGAACAGTAAAAAAAAGTTGGTAGATGTCTATATTTTTTGGTGATATCTCACTTGCAATGATAAACAAAAGGTACTTTGCTTTCAATATTTTTTGTGTATAAAACTTTAAGTAGCAAATAGTTGGAGTAAATTTAAAGTAGGATATAATTTGTACACTTTATTTTATTTTCTCATTTTAGCTAAATTATATTCATTAGACAGATAATGTATTGGCAATGTTTTCGATTGGAAGGATTGTTTTTTTTTTTAGATCAATGAAGTGTTTTCCCTAGGATTAAAAAAAAGGCATAGTGCTTCCTCACAGAAAAAGGAACTTTGAATTTTGAGAAAGCATTCACTTACCACTGTTTAAAGTTTAACAAAATATGTAATAACTGAATTTGATCCTAAATAGTAAGGTCAGGTGGAGTAAAGTGGGTGTATGTTAAAAAAACATCTATCTATTTTCTCCTTTTAAATTGAGATAATTTGTTTTAATATTTTGAGATAGTTTGTAATTAATATTTTGAAAGGCTTTAACAGGGATTGTGGCAAGCATTTTTATTTCAGTTTTGGAAACTGATAAAAAATTCAATATTTACTAGCTATTTGTTTACAATCAACTGATAAATTATTTTTGTGAAAGCTGTTGATGAATTTTCTTCTTATATCATTAAAATTGGCTAAAAATATTTTTTTTGTTCAAACTGGTTGAGTGATTTCTAAAGAACAGATTTACATTGAAATCTAAAAGTAAATTTTAAAATTCTATTTATTATAAATTCCTTTCTAAATGGCAGAGCCGTTTTTATGTTTATAGGGGCCCTGGGCCTGGCCCCTATAAACTCTGGGGGCCCTTTATGAGTAAATTTAGAGAAAAATATTTAATTTTGAATAACTTTTAAAAATTATTTTATTTTAAGAGTGAAAAACATATAAATTAATTACAAGAGCTTATATACTTTATTTTTATCAAAAATTTAAGATAACAATACTTTTCGCGCTTTTTGAGACGCGAATCTTCTATCACATCATCAAAATCAATTTCCTGCAAGACATACATTTTGCTTTGCAGCTCAAAATCTGTAAGACTTCGAAACATCAAATTATGAAGGTGTGTAGAAAATATGCAAGGAGTCAAGGAATTAGAAGAATACAAGAAAATACAGTTCGATTATTAGTTTTTTTTTAATAATCGCCGCTGAAATAATGACTCAATTTGAGCCAATGTTTAAATACATAGCCTTGAAATTTTAAAACCAATCCAGAAGACAAGGAAACTCCTGGATGAGTATTGAAGGTCCTAGAGGTATTGAATTGTTATGAGAACTTGGAGGAGAGAACTTGGAACTGACACATTTAACATGCACCAGTCTCCATTTTATACTTGGGTATTATTCAACTGGCTCAATTCTAACTCACATTCTCACGAACACAAGTCTATAGCCCTACCATCAACCAAGCTATCGTGGCCAAATTATTAGTTTATTTTATAACAGTCATTGAGCAGCCCACCCGATTTCGAGTTTACTACTACTAATGTTCAACTCCGTAGCTTTGTAATTTTGAACCAGATCCAACAAACAAAAGAACTCCAGGATCAAGTATTGGAAGAAATTTTCGCCTTTGTGGAGGACGTTTTGATGGAACTAGCCCTCATTTAAGTTACATGGAGAGGAAAACCACGAAATCCTCCTACGGTTAGTCTGATAGCAAGGGGACTCTAACACATGATCCGCCCACCACTGAGGATATTTCACGTCAACACTGTGGTCTGTAAAAGCCGGGTGTGGAATTCATATCGATCAGCCATCACTAGGATTCGAACTCTGTACACCTCATTCGGAGGAGAATGCTCTATCCTTTGAGTCCATCTTTATTGAGTAATAACTCTGCGACAGGTACCAATTTCATTGATTTGCCTAAATTTAATCATTTTCAAAATGTAAATGGTAATTCAATCGTAATGTTTATAAAAAAAAAAAATTGAAATAAACTGTTTTTCCTCTTAACTTGCAATGAATGCAGAAGCGATCACGAGGGTTAGTGAGCAAAATGAACAGGTAGCGGAGCCTTCTATTTTTTTAAATAATTGTTAAATTATTAGTTATTAACATGCATAATTAAAAAAAATAAGAAAACATTTTTCAGTATTGAGAAATAATAATTAAAAACTGTCATGAGCTGGAATAGAAACCACTATCTCATAGTTTTGTGTTAGATTTCATAATCATCGGCCTCAAATATATACACCTGCCTTGCAAATATTTTTTTAATTTCTTTTTTTTAAAATTCAATAAATTAAGTCATTTGGATACTTGACATTCTTGAAAAATGTTTTCCAAATTACCATTTTTAACGTTTATAACAAGAAACAAGTATCTTCAGTTCATTTAGAAGTAAACCATAGTTCGCTTATCTTATTCATTTTCAGCTGCTAAATGTATATGCACCAAAAATGAATTCTAAACCAGACTAGATATAACACAAGGACTGCAAATTTAACTGTCGGATATAAAACCTTATTTAAGATTGATAATGATAAAACGATGAAAAATCTACATTCCTCTAATTAAATATTTTAAAAATAGTCTGTTTTTAGGTTATAATATTCGTAATTACCTCAAGAAACTTGAATCGTAATGTCGGGGTTCCGCCGATAGAAGACATTTAATATATCAATGGAACACACTAAAGCTTTATATCAATTAGCAATTAGTTTTAGAATTACTATTATAGAATAATTGTTGTAGGATTATTATAGAATGAATAATTATTATAGAATGAAAGGTTTTAAAGACAAATATATTTGTTAATGTTTAATATTTAATCAAAGAAAAAACATAACCCATATTGAAATCTAACGAATAGCCCTTGATAAATTTTGTGACAAAAAAAAAAAATAAAGCCTGATTGATTTCCGGATTTTAGAAACACCTTCTAGTTTTACTATTCAATCAAATTGGTTTTGATGTCTTTCATCCCACCTGTCTCACTAGTGATTCAGCATATTTTGAAAAAATTTTTGTTTCGTTCTTACTTAATATTAATTTGTTTGTGATAATTACTTTTTTACTACATTTTTGCGAGAAGTTTAAAAATATAATATTGAGGGCATTAACTGAATTTTTTTATTTATTTATTTTTGCATGCTTCTTTTACTTATATCACCTACACCCACAAGCAACTGTCTGCTCTAAATGAGATAGCCAAGCAAAACATATGGAGTTACTTAAATTCATGTTCAAAAGTATTAATTGTTTTTTGAATTGACAATATCAGTCATCTTTTAGGTATTTAAAACTGCAGCATATCACATGATAGTATTAAATATATCATTTTTACAATGAAGTAAAATAAAAAAGAATTCTGATCTTTAGGAACAGATATTAAATAGTCTCATGATCGAATGATGAAGCATTAATTACCTTTTAAACAAATCAAAATTTTTTTTACCTTTTAAACTAAAAATTTGCTTATTTTTAAATAATTTATTAATACTCAAATTGTTTAAAAGATGATATGACAACGAAGTTTTTTATTTTATTCAGTCATTTATTTATATATTTTTTTATTCATTTTTATTTCATTAAATTAAATGCACACGTTTAAATTAAAAGCAAAGCTGTCAAAATTTCATATATAGTTTCGATTTACAATTTTAAGAAATTGTTTCAACTTTGATTTGGAAATTTAAAAGCCTTATTAATTAAAAACTTGAGAAGCCTTATTAACTTTAAACACATAATAACAACAAAAATCAAGGATTTCAAAATAGAAACAAATACGATCAATAAACAATAAAATCATAACCTAACTAAATAAATTAATTTTGTTTACGAAATATAATACAGTTGAACCTGTTTATCTCGAACCTGCTTATCTCGAAAACCTGTATTTCTCGAAATTTCTTAGTTTCCCGACATTAACGATTTAATTTTAATGTATTTTTCCAAGTTTATCTCGAAAGAATTTCTTTCAAAACCTGTGTTTCTCGAATTTTGAAGGAGAATGTACATCATCGTAACCGATGCCTGGACAGCAGAACTTGTTCAAACAATCTACATTAGAAGAACCGAAAAATTCCCTAGCCCCATGGGAAGTAAGAATGAGCAGATTGGGGGGTCGTTTCTTCGAATTTCCGGTTACTATCATCACACTCTCCAACCAATTGAGTGTATTCGGACAATGAAAAGTTGATTGATGAGGGAGGCGTCACCACTGGGCATCAGTTTCCACACATGGATAAGAACAACACAAAGAGAAATTCATTTTATCAGTAGAATTTTTTTAGGAGGTCTTTGGTTTGAGCATCTCAGTTTTTTTTTTAAACATTGTTCAGTTGAATTTTGATTAAGTATGGCAGGAGCTAAACGTAAATTGAATGTTCTTTCCATTGAAGAAAAAATCAAAATTTTAACATTCTTGGACGGAAATCCATTGATTAAAAAAAAACGAAGTTGCAGTGAAGTTCGGTTTACCAGCAAGCACTCTTTCTACAATTATTAAGAATCGAGAAGCTGTAGAGCAAAAATTTCATAGCAGCAACAAGAATGCGAAAAAAAGCCGAAAATGCACTTTTCCGGACGTGGATGAATGTGTTTTAAAATGGTTTACACAATGCAGGAGCAGAATTTCATTTTTTAAACTTACCTGTATATCTCGAAACCTCTCTATCTCAAATTTTTTTCCCTTTCCCGCGAGATTCGAGATAGGCAGGTTCGACTGTATTACAAATTAAACATATTTCATATTTAGGGGAAATATGGAAAATTTAGACACACAGGAGTTTTAAATTTTTTTTTCTCATGTTTAAACATTTTTTTTTAGCTGATGATCATTTGATTTCAATGGTCTATTAAACAAAATCATATGTTGTTTCTATCTATTAACAGTAAGCAAAATTAAAATAAAATTAACATTTGTTATCTCAATTTCTTCCAGAACAGACCAATCAAAGAGGAAACTGAAGAGTAGCACGCCATTTAAATAAATAAACAAAAAAAATCATTATGTATATATAAAAAACAGCGCAAACCTTTCACGTTTTCCCTCCCTTGAAAAAAAAAATAAATAAATAATAGAAATATGGAAAATTTAGACACACAAGAGTTTTAAATTTTTTTTTCTCATGTTTAAACATTTTTTTTTAGCTGATGATCATTTGATTTCAATGGTCTATTAAACAAAATCATATGTTGTTTCTATCTATTAACAGTAAGCAAAATTAAAATAAAATTAACATTTGTTATCTCAATTTCTTCCAGAACAGACCAATCAAAGAGGAAACTGAAGAGTAGCACGCCATTTAAATAAATAAACAAAAAAAATCATTATGTATATATAAAAAACAGCGCAAACCTTTCACGTTTTCCCTCCCTTGAAAAAAATAATAAATAAATAAAAACCAAAATTTATTTAATAAAAACATTTGCTTACCTCCAACGTGAAAGATTTATGTCTTCTTAATATCCTACGAAAATTTTATATAAAAATTCCTAGTTCACAAATTCTAGTTCACAGATTTAGACTTTTCGGGGGCCCCATCAGAACTCGGGGCCAGGGCCCACTGAGCCCATCCTTAAAAACGGCTCTGCTAAATGGGGTAAAGCGGGCATATTGTTAGGTTTAGCTAAATGTTGTTTGATATGGAGAATTTTTTACTTGTGCATTAGCTTAAGTAAGTATGTAATGCCCTGCATAGTAATTTTAATGCTGAAAACATAAATTTGTTTAAATTTTATTTTTTCAAAGAATCATAGGTGTGAAATAACAATATAATAAACATAATATACAATTAAAAGATTTACCAAAATAGCATTAATCATGTAACTTAGTGAGCATATTTAAAGATATGAATATTCGAGTAAGGCATTTTCAGGGAAAACAAAATAATTTTCTTAAAATACCTAAATTGAATGATTGCCTACTTTAAATAGTAAAAACAGTTTAAATAACCTCAAACTCTCATTCAATTTCAATCAATATATTATATATTTAAATCAATATAATGTATTTCAATCCTTTCAAAAAACAATCACTGTGTATAAATCTTTAAAAAAGTACAAAAAAAATGATTGACTGACAATTAAATTAAAAGTTTTTTTTTTTTATATTTTAAATTGAAAATTCTGAGAAAGTGAACATTAAAAATACATTTTTAAATAATATATTTAGTTAAGAAAGTTATTGTAAAATTCAAAATCATTAAAAAGTTCATTGATGTATTCTTCTCCCCCCTAAAAAACACACTATTAAAAATTTAACCAGTTGAAGATAATCTTCTCAAAATAAACATTAATAGTAATCAAAATAGCCCTGTGTTGTGGCCGGGGGGTAAGAATCAAGTCCCAACGTAACCTATGCGTGTCGTAAAAGGCGACTAAAATAGGTGCCCAGCGCTTGTGGGGATAGCCGAGTACCCTGCCCCTGGGGATTATATCAGGGGACTGGTCCTCCAGGTTAGGGGTTGGGCATGGGGCTAACAACTCCACCTTGTAAAAAATCCATTGTTCAGAAAACACTAACAATACGAAAAAGCCGGATTGCTATAAAGGATAACGGAAACGGACCAAAGATTTGAGATTCAGAACTTGGAATGTGTTGAGTTTATTTCAAACAGGTGCAGTGAAACAACTGCAGAGGCAATGTGATAAATATAGATTGGATATTTTGGCAATTCAAGAGGTCAGAAGGAAAGAGAGCAATATTACTGATCTAGGAAATTTTATTTTTTTCAACAGTTCCAGGCTCTCCTAGAAACTCTCACGGCACAGGATTCATTGTGAGAAGAGAAGTAAAAAGTGAAGTAATTGATTTTAGAGCAGTTGATGAAAGAATTTGTATATTAAGGTTGAGAGCTAAATTCTTCAACATTACCTTGTTTAGTGTATCAACCATAGACCAGATATTCAGCATAAGAAATATCTTGGAAAAATTCAAAGAAGGAATATTTAATAGGAAATATAATAAATAATATTCAGGAGGAATATTTAATACTCTTAGCTTATAAAATTACTAACACATATTTTCTGAGAAAAAGATTGAAGCAGACGTCAGTATAACAAAAAGATAGCTGTATACATTAAGGTTAGGTATAATTACAACTCATGATAATGCACTTAATTAATAAAATCTATTTTATTTTGTATTGAATAATTGAATAAAAAAGAAAAGAAAAAATGGCTAAAAAATAAAAACTTCATTTTTCTTTTAAATACAAACGTAATTCTCTATGTAATAGTAATTAAAGTGTTCTGTACCTCCAGTTCTATACATGTTTTATGCCTAGAGCTCACGCCAGTACAGTGACAATTGTTCTACAAATGCTACAATTACATTATAAGTGACAAATTTGTCACTTTGAAATATGTTTAGAATTTATAAAATAGTAAGGTATAAAGCATTTTTTTCCTTACTATTTTGTGAATTCGCTTTAAATTTTTTTTTGGGTAGGTACTAATTTTGTTGCTCTACTCGTGATATGGGTTTCAAATGCCTTGTATTCAAATAGGGTAACTGAAAGTGTCTGATACAAAAATTTTTGAATTGAAATTGTGCTATCCTTAACATTCATGTTCTGACAGAATAATAGTTGATTAATAAAATTTTCTCATTTTGAATTGACTTTATTTAAAATTTTATTTTTAGATAAAATTTTAAAAAAGTTGAAGTTAACTAACTGTTAAAAAAGTTAAAGTTAACAAAATATTATATCATATTTTGTAAACTTTAACTTTTTCTTTTTTCCTCCTTTATTTATTTGGTCCCAGTATTTTAATATCTATGTTGAATTTATTATTCTAATATCATTGAAGCTTTTTTTTTCACTTAATTTTAATGATTAAACCTTAATCATTTTGAACCTAATTAGTTTTAAGGTGTTATAGATGGTAATTAATATTTTTGCAATTACTATAAAGTTCGATTTTTTTTCTCTACTTTGTTCACCATATTAAATCTTTGAACCATTAAATGAATACCTTCAGGCTCCTATTGGACCACTAAATTATAATATCTGGTGTGAACCCTATCTATACCTATTGAACATTTCCTTGTGAAATCTATGTGTGATATTATAACCGCATGAATAAATCACAACATAGGTTTTTAAAAACATGTAAGTACAAATCGTGATATTGGATTTGAAAATATCGTAAATGAGAATCGCAATGCATGATATTAAAATCGCGTGAATAAGAATCGAAATGTTAGCAGATTACAAGCTTGGGACATCTAAAAGGCATGTTTGAAGCAGAGACGTATGAATTACGAAAATTCAAGCTATCTTGCTGGTGGGTAAAAATGAGTAAAATCTTATCTTCTGCGCGTAAAAGCGGAGAAAATAGCTAAAATAAGTAAAAATGCGGAAGGGTTGGTAGCTATGTAGTTTCTGTTTGTCTTTGAAAATCCGAAATAAATATAATTATTTTATTTCAACCACTGAATTCTCTGAAAAAGCGGAATATTTATAAAAAAAGGTAAACTTTTAGATCAAGGGTTTCCAACTTAGATGAGGCCGGGAGCCACAATTAAAAACACAAATGAAATGGCGGGCCGCAACTTTATCAAAATTTTTTGTAGGACTTTTTGTTTTTGTTTGAAGGAACATTAAATATTATTGTCAGATTTTTACCAAGTTGTACAAAACAAAAGTATTGAATTTCAAATTAAAATAAGAGGTAGATTTTTAAAAATATTAAATAAATAATAAAAATTTGGGCTACAATAACTTTAATGTGCACCTATGTATTAAACAATTAATGTGCAACAGATATCTAATTATTAAGATATAAAACTTTAAAAAGGTTGGCATTAAAACTTACATACAGGGTTGCCACAGGCGACTAAAATGCAACTATTTTTGGCATAAGGTGACTATGGCAACTTTTTTATGTCTGAAAAGGCTAAAAAAGCAACTATTTTCAGGTAAAGGAGACTGTTCTGAACTCTTAGTGTTTTTTTTTTTTTTTTTTTTCAAAGCATATATTGGGTAGAAAATCTTCACCCCACAAGGTAGTTTCTGAATACACTGAACTTTCTTTTTCTTAAAAAATAAAAAATGTTGAAAATTTTGAATTGCAAATTTGAGTTTTCACTTTTTAATTTGTTCAATCTGCACAGATTCCATTAAAAAAAACTATTTTTAATACGATGTTACGATGCGTGAATTTCGAATTTGAGTAATCACTTTTCATAAATATATATAAACATTAACGTTTATATAAAAATTATCTTATTTGCCGCAAACTTGACTGAATGGATCATGGTATATGACAATTAAGTCATTAACAAAATTGTATTCATATTTTTGATGAACTTTAGTTCTTATTTAGGCAACTATTTTCCTAGTTTTTGGCTACAATTTTCATGCTTTGGTTACTAAAAGCAACTATTTTGTTAATTTTTTTCTGTGGCAACCCTGTATATACAGGGGCGGATTAAACGTACACGGGGCCCTAGGCCATTCAAATTTTTGGGGCCCTTAGATTAAATTTTTTTTCCGTATATTTTTTATTTATTCAAATATAAAAGTATTTATATATCTTTTCATTTAAGAAAGCATATTTAAAATTAAAATAAATTATAATAAATTAAATTTTACTTTATTTTGTTAAATTAGAACTAAAAAAATTATCGTATTTTATTGATATATATTTGAAATTGATTTTTTTTTTAAAAAATGATTGTTTTTCTTACTTTTTTAAAAAAAATTTTCAAAATTTTTTTTAAGGGGGTCCCAGGCCATGGCCTAGTCAGGCCTAATGGGTAATCCGCCTCTGTGTGCAGAGTACCACACAAAATGTTCAGTGTGAAAATTGAGGTTTGTCTGCTGCAACCACCAGAGAATAGATATTTACATTTTAAATTTACAAATGTGTGAAAAATATTTTCGTCCAAAATGAGTGGTTTCACAAAGTTAAATCGGAGAATTTCTTCGAGAAAATTTCTGATACACAAACGCTGAATTATATTCACAAAATACAAAAAAAATGAAATAAAAAAGAGCAGCATACTCGATTATTTTTGTATTTGAATAAATATTTACTTGGGTGCAAAACCCGAGAAATTATTTTTTTTTGCACTGTTGGTATGTTAAATTTCACAGAAACGAAGAAATTAGGTTTCTATTAACGAGAAAAGTATTTCAAACCCATATGGATTTTTTACGAAAATTGTCCACAAAAAAATGACAGCTAATATATTTTAGTTCGCGGGCCACAAAAAAAAGGCTTCGCGGGCCGGATGCGGCCCACGAGCCGCCAGTTGGAAACCCCTGTTTTAGATAATCAGAGTTTTCGATAAAAGGGCTGAAATTCAAGAGACAAAGGTGAGAAAAAGCGGAAATCCGCTAGGAAGTGGAAAAATCTCATCCCTGGTCAAATTGATTAGGAGGAGTTTTTAGTGGGAAAAGATATATCAGAGAATTTAATGCATAATTTCAACTTGTAGGGTCTTACATCCTGAGTTGCCCAGACAAAAAGATCAACAAATGCTGCTGTCTGAAATATTTCACATGAGCAGTATCATTTTTTCTTTGCTGTGATTGAAGATAATGATTGATTGAGTTGTGAAATAGCTTCAAGTTATTTTTATTTATGGGTGAACAAAAAATACACATGCTTTAAGAAATGGCTGTAAGTTGCATATATTTTTTTGGAATTTAAAGTTTAAATTGTTTTTTTTTCTTTTCTTTTTTCTTTTCTAAAAGAAGTTTAGAAAAAGTGGGGATCAGTTTGAAGAGATTGAAAATATGCTTCTGGGCATAAAAAACTGCCCACAGCTGGTTATGGAAGCGTTCACTTTGCGTAGAAGTTACATAATAGCTTGGTCATAGAGAAATAAATAGTCTGTGATGAGAGGCGTCCATTTTGTAGAAGTGTTTGTAATAGGAGGTTTCATTGTATATGTATCTTGTTAAATAGGATATGTATATGAAGAAGTATAAATACTTTAAAAGCAGTTTATCTACTTAAGAAACATCCTGAATTTTCCATAGGCCTACAATTTTAGTTTGTAAAAGTATTTATCTGTCATTTTAAAAAAGGGTACTAATTTAACTGGTGAGAGTTTATTTTTGACTCTGCAAAACTTTTGTAACTATCATAAAACCATAATAATTCTGCTTTTGAGAATGTAAATGTAGCCTAAGACCTTTCTTTCTATCATCTTTCTGTTCTGTTCTTTTTTTTCTTAACAGATCGCATGTTAATCAGATGACATGTTAATTTGTGTTATGAATTTTAAAAAAATGCAAATTTTTTTTAATGTTTTGTTAATTTAATCTGTGTAAAGCTTATTTCCTTTGTGTTTCGAATTTTAACAATCCAATTTCAACATTTATAGAGTCTAACCTATTCCTATTACTTTTTTAGTGATATTTTATCTTTCAATTACCTATTTGCTTTCTGAATTTAAATATTTTATATTTAATCTTGTAGAATTCCAAGATGCATTTTCATTATTTGATAGTCGGGGGGATGGAAAAATCAGTATATCCCAACTCGGTGATGTTCTTCGTGCATTGGGACAAAACCCAACTGAAGCAGAAGTAAAGAAATGCTGTCCTCAGTTAAAACCAGGTTTGCCTTCTGTATAATTTTTGTTCTCATTGTTAAAAAAAGAATGAATGTATGATTGATATATGTATATAAAAATTTCTTCATAATTTTTTAGATGAGCGAATTGGATTTGAGGTATTCTTACCAATTTTGCAGACTATCAGTAAAAACAGAAGCACTGATACTGCAGAAGATTTTATTGAAGGTTTAAGACACTTTGATAAAGATGGAAATGGTTTCATCAGTTCTGCTGAGTTACGGCATCTTCTCACTACTCTAGGTGAGACGTAATGCTTTTATATGTAGAAATCTTGTTCACAATATTAATGAAAATTCAGTCTTAATTTTTTTTTAATATTTGAGTTGGTTAGTGTAATATTACTTGTTAGCTATAATAATACTTGTAAAACTAATTAAAAACAGAATGTTAAAAGGCAAACATCTTTATTGATGGTGAACTGGACTTTGGTTCACAAACTGGGAGTTTACTTATTCGCAGGGTGCATAGCCTTTTTAAAAAATGCTTAAAGGTGCTTATTTTCGTTTCTTAAAAAAGTCATTAAAGGTGCTTCTTTCATTAGGTGTTTTTAAAAAGTAGGTACTTAATTTTTCCTTTTCCAAATTGAGATATATTTTCTTTACCATAGATTTTTGCCTCGAATTATGCAAAAAGCGTGGATTTCATAGTGTTCTATTTAATGTTTTCACTATTCAACCACAATTCATTTTGGCGTAGGATCGGTCTGTAGCGTATGAAAGCGCCGATTATTTTACTTATTTGATTAAATACTTGCGGGTCCGCATGTGATTATATGCTGAGATGGATTCAGTGGGAAGGATTCTTGCACTCTCGTGTGCAACTCTACTACACTCTGCAAGATATTCTCAATTTCAGGTTTCATTTTCTATCCTCTGGAATCAAGCCGATAAATTTCTAAAACTTTCACTTACACGGGGACCGACGAAATATTGCCAAATTTTAATAGCAAAAGAAATTTTCCTTTGTTAATCTCATCGTAGGTGGAGCATTATCATCTTCGTCAATGGCAAGCCAATGGCCTTCTTGTGCTATTCTAATTATAGATTAGTACCATAATCTTTGAATTTGACTTGAGGACCACTCACTAAGTACATATCAACATACTAATTATTTTATCATGATCATGCAAAGTATTTGAAAATTATTTTGCATTTTGTTAATGTATATATGAAATTTCAACAATAGGAAGAAAAATGTGTTGCTAGTGCGCAGATCCTAATTATAGTATTTTATTAAAGTGCTTAAAAATATATTTTGAGTGCTTAAAAGGTGCTTATTTTTTGTTGAAAAATTTGACTACGCACCCTGACTAGGTGTTGCCAAAACACAATAAGGAATAATGATGTTCCAGATGTCACATGACAGAGTTCATTTGCACAAAACTTCAGTATTCGATATATATCAAGATTAAATTTTTACACAGTTTAATTTATTTTTTTCTAAATATAACATTAATTGGATATTTTTATGAATTTGAAAAACCTCTTATTGAGATTAATTAAGTTAACAATCAAAGTTGTTTATTTAGGGCAATTCCTACCACTAAAAAAAGTTCCCCTGTTCTCTTTTCTATTGTAATAGCAACTCTTCCATTATACTAACTCTTCCATCCATTTAAAACAATCATTTATATTATTTAAGGAATGTATATTAAATAGTGATTTCTTACTATTTTAAAACCAGTTTTATTTATACTATCAGTGATTCAGCTAGGATTTGAAAACTATGGGTCCTTAGGACTCAAAAAATTCGAATTTCTTTTTATTCTAAAGGTGGGTCTCTATTTAAAATAATACGTATCTTCAATTTATATTCTTGAGTGACAGTCTGAGCTATAGTAACCATAATTATTTGAAATTCAATCTCACATATTCTGTTACTTTCATTATTATTTATCTTTTTTTTACTATGTATGCATTTTTTTCTAGTAACAGAAACTCTTTTTCTTTTTGAAGTTAGGTTTAATTTTGCCCACTAAGATCTGATACCCTATTTTCTTTTTGATGGAGGATACAGCTTAATTTTTTAAATGTTATTTCAATGTTTTTAAGCATATTTGATGCACAGTACATTAGCAGATTGGCTGGTTTAATTTTTTGACCAGTAAAAAAAGTTCATTATGAAAAATGTTTAACGTTAAATTTAATGCAAATTCTATTTTTTCCTTATTTATATTAATTCTATTATTTATATTAATTCTATTATTTATATTAATTCTATTATTTATATTAATTCTATTATTTATATTAATTTTGAAATACCTATTAAAAATTATAGTTGATAAAGTCATAAATTTTTTTTATTATAAAATATATATTTTCCTTAAGTTATCTGACAGATCTTAAGCCAGGCTAAAATATATTAAGAGACAAAAAACTAAAAAAATACACTAAATTAAAATTTAAAAAATGTGTTCGACGGATGGTAAATTTTTTATAGTTAAAAGTAAATTTTTAAAAAATACATTTAGTAATTATAATTTACATCTTTTCTATTAAAATATTAAAAAAAATTTTTTTTTCAAGAACAAATTATTTACCAAATTATTAAAATTGATCATAAAAAAAAAAGTTTCTGTTACACATCCTGAGTCTATAAGAATAGCATTGTTTTATATTATTGTTGCCAATCAACGAAAACAAATTTCGCAAAAACTACTTATATTTTAATGAATGGAACCTTTAACTATTATTTAGGTTTATAGTAGTATCAGAATTTTTTTTAATTTCGTTTAAAAGGAGTGACCCTGAAGTTTTATTTTATAAGTATGACGCTTTCAGTCTGTTATTACTTTATTATGAAATTTCCACATTAATAGAGATGTGTAATTTTTTTTAAGGTGAAAAATTGAATGATGATGAAGTAGAACAGTTACTGGCTGGGCAGGAAGATTCTCAAGGGAATGTCCACTATGAAGGTAATTTGTCCTTCATGTATACAGTAAATTTTTAACACTTTCATTACAGCAGTGACACACTTTTATCTCACCCTCTGCGCTTAGATTTTCCCCGCAGCACTAAAATTGAGACAAATGCAAATTCCTTTTAAAACTTGTTTATTTTACTTTAAAAAATAGTAATTAATAACCATATTCACTATTACAAGATTGCCACAGCAAAAATGGAACAAAAATAGTTGCCTGAACACAGACAAAAAGAGTAGCCAAATGACTAAAATTATAGCTTAATTGTCATATACTAGGACTGGGTAATGTCAGAAATTTTAAATCGTGATACAATGTCTGTTTGTTCGATATAGCGATGTATCGCGATTTAGCATATGTTCAAAAATTACCTATGGCAAATCTTTAAATCAATCAAAAATAAATAAAAAGGAATAAATCTATTACAAAAGAAAATATTAATTCTAAACATATTCCACTATGACATCAATATCATTGCTTAATTTAAAAAAGAAGCTGCAATATCATTGTTTGATTAAATTAAAATAATAAAGAAGTCAAAGTAAAAGCAAACCCAAGCTTTATTTCATTTTTCTTAAATTAAAAATGATTTAACATTTATTGGTTTAAAAATAATAATACTGTAACAAAATATTTTACATACATGCATTAAAAATTAAAAGGAAAAAAAAAAAAAAAAAAAAACGAAAGTACAAACCAAAGAAATGTTCACTTCAGAAAATTTTTTTTTTTAATTGTTTGTTGAAAAAAAAACATGCTTTTGAAACATTAGACCCTCTTTTATTTAATTATTTAAAATAATAAAAAGTGGTATTAACTAATGGTCAAATTCTGTACTTAATAAATGTAAAAATATTTTTACTTTATTATTATTTTCTTTCTTGAAAATAAAATCGACTAAAGATTTATTTGTTTAAAAATAATACTGACTATCTAATACCGTATTTTTAGGCGAAAGCGCCGCTTCGTCGCAAGCGCCGCACATCGATGAAAATGAAATTTTTTTAAAAAAAGTTCTAGTAAGCGCCGCAATGGCACTACACCGCGCATATCAGCATCCTTATGCAAGAGACCTTTAAATTACCATTTAGAATATCTGTATAATAAAAAATAAAAATTTTTTATACATTTCATAAAGTAAGGTTTTAATTTCTAAATTATAATGAAAAATTTATTTTTCAACAAAAAAAAAAAAAAAAAAAAAAAAAGAAAGCAACAAAACGATTTAAAATAAAATTGTTCTTATCTGTTGGCACCACATCAAAAAATAAACTTAAGTACAACAAATAATTCTGAAAATAATGTTGAATGCAACAAAATATTTTTTAATACATCAAATAACGTAATTTCTAAATTATTTGGGGGGTGGGGAGAGAATATCCTAAACTGCGTTAACAAAGAGTTGACCTGAAAAAAGTTTTCTCCTTCAGCAAAAAATAAAAAAACGATATAAAATAAAGTTGTTCTTACCAGTTGGCACCGTGCCAAAAAAACATTATAGCAAATAATTAACAGCAAAAAAATATTTCTATGCTCAGCAGCTGAATTAATGCTGGACTAATTACAGAAATCCGTAAAACAATGTAATAAGAAAAATAAAATGAAAAATTTATTAAAAAAAAGATTTTAAAATAAAAAGATTTTAAAAAATTTATTACAGTTAACAAACTAAGGAAAAACTAATAATAACGAAATAACTAATAATAACAAGAATAAGAAATAACTAAGAGCGCCCCAAAAAAATTCTGATGAAAAATTCCTCTGCTTGTCATTTCTACTGGAGCTGTTTAGGAGGAATCAATCAGTTATTTTTAAAGGGGTTGGGGAAAAGAAAAGGGCATACAGTATTGGACCCCTAATCCCACACTTAATCTGATCTAAATTTTTTTTTTAAGAAATATATATTGATGAGACAAAAAAATCAGCTATATTCTCTTTTTATTTGGAATTTTATTTTGTTGAAGTAAGTAACTTTATTTTATCTTTTAAAAATAAAAAAGCTTGAAAAAAATATATAATAAATCTGTGTCAAAGGAAACATCTGTTTCTAAAGCAGTTTCAAATAAAGTGAAAAGTAAAAACACCTTCATTTCCAATGAACAAAATAAAGAAATGCAAGTTGGAAGAAACTGATCAATCAATCTTGACAGCTGAGCTTGTGCATTACTGGTTTGTCCCCACATTTCCCTCTTCTGTTTGACCATAAATTGGCCACACCCAGTTGACATTGAAACTACCACATGGAGTACAAAATGAATTCTATCCCTTTTGCGGTTTTTTATTTGATTCATTTATTTTTTATTTTGCGGCTTTTTTATTAGTTATTAACTGTTAATTTTTTTTTGTTAGTTAGCTTGTTTTTTTTTCTTGTTGTTAGTTGTTTCTTTTATTTATATTTTTTTTTTATCGTTATTAGTTTTTAGCTTGTTTTTTGCTATTATCATTAGTTCCTTAGCATAAATTGTTACTTTTTTTTGTAGTTCTTTGTTAGCTTTTTTTTTTCTTGTGAGGTGAGCGTCTTTTGTTAAAACAAAATGTTATCTAAAAGAAAAAAACAAGAACTATGATCTCGCTCCGAAGAAGAAACGATTATTTCTTCTTCATCGGAGGATTCGGATTACTTTTTGAATTATTTATCCTTCGGATTATTTCTTCTTGATTATATTATATAGATGATTATTTTAATTAATAAAATTTCTTAAGATGGACCAGTTTTAAATTCACCCCATCATAATCTACGATCGAAACTTGACTAATTTTATTGGTTTTTCTAAAATTGAATTATAGTAATATTTGAGCGCCATATTGGAATTTCCGAAAGATATCTGAAGTTCGGCATTTCGTCGGTCCCGTGAGTGCCGGATTTGGGGTCCTATTACTTCCTTTTCTGTCCGCTCCAAATACAATTGCCAAGGCGCTAAGTAGATTTCTAGCTTTCGATTTTTCTTTAAGCTGGGGGTGGATACAAGGTGCTTACCTTTTAAATTTTCTCCTTACGCGATGTTTTTTAAAATTATTATTTCGTTTATTTATTTTCTTGCAGGCTGCTGCCGAAAGTTTGTTAAGAATTGGCAATTGTTCTGCAGCAGATCGCGATACGTACAAATATTTCGTCAACTACGTTATTAATTTTATTTAATAGTCTTTCTCTCAGAAAATTATTTCATCTTAAATAAATTTACTTGAAATTTTTTTGCTGCTAAAAATTATTTCCTCGGAAGCGCCGCATGTAGGAAAAAAACAACTTTTTTTTCGATAGCGCCGCGGCGCTACCGCCGAAAAATACGGTACATACCTGCCAACTGACATGTTTTTTAACGAAGACTCCAGTATTTTACGTCTATCTCCTGTTTACCTGTATATTCTAAAATTTCTTGTGTTTGTTGAAGAAATTTTTTAAAAAAGAAAGAAAATGGCTACAAAACATCCGCTAATGGCAAAAATACTTCTCTTTTTCCTCAACAGATGGTGCTATTGCCAGTACTGCAGTATGCTGAGTGTTTGTAGTTTGTGTAATTGTAAATAATGGTTTTAAAAAAATCTTCTTTGCATTAAGATTTATATACATATTTTTTACTTCACTAAATGTAAGTGCTTACATTATTTCCAATTTCTCTTTTTTATTATGCTTGATGTATCAAAACTTTACTCGTAGCCCAAAAATGTTGCTTTTAAAATCTCCGTTATTTTATTTCCTAAAAGTTGGCAAGTATGCTAATAAATTATAAAACAAGTATTGAAAGAATTTTAATACAAAAGTTGTTTTTTTTTATTTTAGTACTAATATTAAATTATTAAAAAGCGTCAAAACATTACTAAACTCTTTTTTAATTAAAAAATATATTTGATTTAACTTATAGCCAAATCTTTTTAAAACTTTGTCTTCAGTTTCTCAAAAGTAAAAGCACATTAAATAAAGGTAAGCTTTGTTTTAATTTTTTATAATTAAAAACGACTGAACATTTATTGGTTAAAAAATAATCAAAATTATCATTACCTACATTAAATAAATTTTAAAAAACTAACTTTTTATTACAAAGTTAAATACAAAATACCCCTATTAAATTTTATAGCTTAAAATGGAAAACAATAATTGAAAAAAATTAGTAAAGAACCTTTTTTTTTTAATTTATATTTTCTTTTCATCGATCAATAGAGTTCAGAATAAAAATTTTAAGATAACCGCGGTTGTGCAGCAATCTAAATAATGCAGAACGAAACTATCGCTAAGTAGAAAAAGTCTCACTGAAAATATTTTACAAGAAACCCGACAATTATTCCCGACGAAATAAAATGCACAACGATCGCAAAATGAGTTAAGTCCCATTGAAAAAAATCTTCAAAAAACGCAAAATCTAAAAGACAAAAATGGACATAAAGAAACTATGCATTGCGTTCTACATTACAACGCTGATCCTCGCTTGAAACCGGGAGTTCTGATTCAATTCTCTCTCTGTCATTCAACACCACGAAACTAACATCCTCTTTATAGCTAGCTAAACTCTATCTACATCTCTGCAGCCAGACGAAATCAAAATCCTCTTTGTCAGTGCGGTAACAGCGTTAGCGTAGTCAAGGACCCTTGCATATTAAATCGTTAAACCGCGATTGTAGTCTTATACCGGCAGCTTAAATCAGATTTCTGATGCATCGCCTAAAACGAAAGTCACTATATAGGCCTACGGATATATACGTTAAATTGATAATTGGCGATACATCAATTTATCTTCCATTCCTAACTATGCTCCAATTAAAAAAAAGTTTTGTACAAATATAAAAGGTATACATATTAGAAAATAGGTACCGAAATAAAAGTCTAATTACAATAAAATATTAATGTTAATAGAAGGAAAAAACAATTAAAAAGAACAAATCTGCCCCTCAGAGAGAGAAAATAACAAGTACTTTATTAAATGTAATGAAAATTTAAATTTTTGGCTTTTTGAACATAAATGATTCCATAAGAGTTTGCTTTCTTTTATTAACAATTTAGTTTATTTTTTGGTCATTTGTTTCATGCTCTTTTTCTTTTTGTCGCAATTGCAGACTACCTTCAATCATGCCTTGTGCAAGTCTAATTCCTTGCATATCTTTAGCCTAAGGGCTTTCATTCGCTTCATCTGACAACTTGTCAGCTGTTTCTTTCAGTGGGGTGAAATAACAAGAAAGAGGTTAGCGTGATGACCTCACTGAGCACTACGCACATGGTAGGCTGCGCCACGTACGTGTTAGCGAGGGGACTGAAAAGTAACGTTCATTTTTGCGAAAAAAATTCGCTTAGAGTAAAAAAGTCTCCCATAAAAAAGTATTACAACAGCTGCAAATGAATAATTAAAAAAATAAACTCAACAGAAAATCACTTATTTGCAATGAAATCAGCACAAATAAAACTCAAGTCATTTTTTTTAAATGCTAGATTTAAAACACATGGAAATACTAAAAAAGGAACTAAACTGACAAATGATCGAAAGATAACAATAACTTAGGCTTAAAAAGAAATCAGTACACACATAGCTTGGCAAAAAGTAATTATTTTAAAGCTTGATTTGAAACTCAGGTTTAGTAGTGAAAACTACAGGGGTTTTCAAATTCGTATGAAAATAAGCAACAATAGGAAATTAAGAGGAAAAAAAGAATCTTAGATTCACGATGTAATCTTGACAAGTAAAGCTTCTGAAAAAGATAATTATTTACAAGCGCAACTCGAATCTCTTGAGTCATAGTATGATATTGCATCAGGATTATAAAAACCATGTGAAGATCAATAGTAAGAACTGCTTAAAGAAACCATCAAAATGTGGCTTTGATTTTTCCATGGTAGAAATAAAGCGAGTCAAAAAGTAATTTCTATTCAAAAATGCCTATCATATTAAAGATAGTGCTGCATTTTGCAAGATTTTCTCAATTTCTGGTTTCATTTTCCACCCTTTGAAATCGAACCAAAAAATCTTTCGATCTTTTAATGGTGGCTAATATAATTAAGAAAAAAGTTGTTTGTCAGAAACTAGTTATTTTATTATGATCATGTAAAGTCTTTGAAAATGATTTTGCAATTTGTTAATGTTTATAGTACTTAAAAGGTGCTTATTTTTTATTGAAAGATTTGGCTTTGCACCCTGTTATTGTTCGTGAGTTTGCAACGTGTGAAATTTATTAATCCCTAAAGTTAGTTTGAATATTCTCATCAGCGTTTGCACTTGCTGTGTTCTAATTTGTTAAAAAATATTTATTGTAATGCTAATTTATAAAAAGATTTATAATATTTGTATTTATAATATTTGTATTTATAATCAGTTCAAATTTAAACACTAATGAAAATTTTCTCCTTAGATTTTGTTCGAATGGTGATGAGTGGCTGAGCAGAGAAGGAGAAAGAAAAGGATGAGACAATATTTTGCATTTAAAAACAGTTTAGAAATTTATTTTGGATATATTTATCATTTACTTTGTTTCTGAATTTTGTTATGATTCAAATTGCAATGAATGTATTTCAGTTTTTACTAAAAAAATTTTGTAATAATTATACTTCTTTTTTAAGTTAGTTTTTTATTTTATCACCAGTAAACATTATTTTTTCAATATGTTATATGTATTAATTTTTAATGGCAATTTTATTCTTAAAAATATAATAATTCCTATTTTAAAAGTTTTTTTTTCTGTCTTTCTTCAAATTAGTTTACTTATTTTTATTACAATGTGTGAGTAGTAAAAGGTCGATATTAAATTGAATGAAAATATGGTTTATTTTTATTTTATGTTACATTGTATAATTTTGTAACAACTCTTATAGTGAGAAAAAAATGGCTTTACAGGGTTGCCACAGGCGACTATTTGCTACTATTTTCGGCCTTAGGCGACTTTTTTTGCCTGAAAAGGCTAAAAGAGCAACTATTTTCAGGAATATGCGACTATTGGGCGACTTTTTTACTTTTGGCAGTTTTTTCGCAAAAATGAACGTTACTTTTCAGTCCCCTCGCTAACGCATACATAATGCCGCCTACCACATGCCCTTGTTATTTCACCCCACTGAAGAAGGAAAAAAAATATTAAAAAAATCTGCGTTCCTTCATTATTCGTTTGTTCAAGTGGAAGCGTATTTTATTTTTAATTGTATATCTATGTGATGATTTGATTTTCAACCATACCAGTGTACTCTTCATGTTCTTCCTATTTTAAAAGTTGTTGAACATTTTTTACATACAGTAAAAGTATTTCATAAGGGCAATTTACAATAGCTGATGGAATTGTTGCAGTGAACTGGTCATTACAAGCAATAGTACATATTTAATTTTAGAATAGTGTCAAGGTCTTTTAAAATTAATTATGAAAAGTGCAATAGCATTTGAAGCCATTGAAAATACTGAATGATGACTTCAATAGTAAGCTATAAAGAAAGGGAATTTGGGGGTGTTGGTCAATGAAAGCAAGTATGTTTCCAAGTAAGCTACAGCATTTTATTGTAAGAAGAATGATAATTTTGTCATCTATACATTAGCTTTTTTGGTCTAATGTTTTTCACTTAAACAACAGAGAAATTTATTCCCATCCAAAAAACATTTGGCCCAGTAGCAGAAGGTTAGTAATTTTTAATTTGTTATTAATATGAAATTTATGTGTTTTTAATATTTTGACTTATAAGAAGACTTAATGTAAGCTTATATTCTTTAAATCAAGCTTTTATGGGTTATAAGCTGAAGAATTTGTGCTTACATTAATACTTATCTGCTTAATTTTCTGTTAATGTATTTATAGTAATAGGTTTTTAAAAGTTTAAAAAAAAAAAAAAAAAAAGTTAATATTTAGTTAGTTTAAAAGTTAATTTCAGTACCTAAAATTTCCTATTAGAGAACTAATAACACATATTCTTTTAAAATTTGGTATAGACTCAAGTGTTGGAAAAAACTACTTTTTTCTGTAAATTAATATTTTGTACTGTGACGCTGCAATAGCCTTCTTTAAAAATACTTTTTGTTATATAACCATCATTATCACGCGAGAGACCTGTGTACAATGACAATATAAGATGTTAATATGAAGAATAAACAACACTGCAATTCAATATCTAAATTTTCATAACTTATAATCATGAATGAATTGGCTAATAAACAGACAAAGATAATGATTGTTTCTACATTTATTTGTAAGTAGGTAGAAAGTACATAATATAAGAAAGGTATATTTTAACATGTATTTAGAAATTTTTCAACAGAATTTCTTAAAAGTTTTATCACTTCTTCAGGGGTGTTACTCTTTGTAATAGCTGTTCCAGAAACTATGAGATTAGCACCAGCCTGGAATTAAATAAGAGGACATTCAGATTATAAAGTTAAAATATTTGAAAAAACTTCTATTTTCACAAAGAATTATCCTTCTGTTTTTTTCTTTTTGTTGTGTTTTCTATGCAAACTGATTTCTAGAGTTAATAGACGATGAGTTAGCGTCTAAAGATTTCATAAATGAAGCCAAGACTTATTATTTTATTTTAAAAATCAGTTTTTATTGCACTTTTCAGAAACAGTGAAACTTGAAACTTTTTCTCTGTATCAGGTTTTTACTTAAGACATTTTTGTATAAAAATGTCTTAAGTAAACAGTAAGTTAAATAAGGTAAAGTTAGTTATTTTAATATAAAAATTACGAAACTAAATTTTATTATAGAAATATTGTTTAAGGGAAAATGAGTTTCTCATACGGTTGTGATAGGCATTTGAGTGGGCCTGTAAGAACCAGTTCTCTAATACAGGCTTGTTAGAAATTCAGTGATTGGCAACATTTGTAATAGTTATTTTTGTAGAGCAGATATTAAAATATTTGTAATTGTTGCTCTTAGTAGGTTCATAAGTTTTAATAGACAAGAATGTCTAAGCATGATGGAAAAGCTGCACTGTTAAAGTACTTGAATTTAAATCAAACGTTATTAGTTTCAATTTATTAATTGAAAAAAATTCTGTAATACATTTAAACATCTTTTTGATTTCATTATTTTTAGCTTCTGAAATTAATTTTGCATTTCAAAGGATGTACAGGATAAAGCAGGAAAAAAAACTAAGTTTTTTAAATTTTTCAGAGTCTGAAGTCTAACTATCTCATTCTCACAAATTTTGTAAAAAGACTCCTTTGTTCTAGAATGACATTTTAATAAAGTAAAAAAATAAATAAATGACATTTTAATAAAGTATTTAAACAGTCATCCATAAAAAATAGTCTCTATATATAAAACAGTGAATGTTCTCCTTGGAAATCTGAATACTTAACACTTTTTTTAAAAAAAAGTTCATGTTAATTTAACTCCCTTCAGCCACAGATTTGCATTTTATGACCGAAATTATCAATCTAATAGCCCTAAAATGCATATTTGAATGAAAGTAACTTTCTAAAAGGTATGAACAGAAGTCCATAGAAATCAAATTTATTTAAAAACATACTGTGACAGACAGAAGAATGAAAACATACCTATTTTAAAAACTTCAACTCACTCTTGAACACTAGAAAGATAATAACCTACACGTGATCTACTTTCAATTAAAAAGATCCCCCAAACACACCTATTTCAGGAAAGATGCATTAGAAAATAACACCATAATGGATCAAACACTTAAATTGTCTTTTACTAGCACAATCTTCATTAATTCTCTTTTGCTCTCCCTTGTCTTTCATGAAAGAATGTTTGTTTCTAAGCACGGCCAATATCTTTAAAAAATTTCAAAGCAGATTTCTACAGTGTGTGAAAAAGTATAAGGACATGTAAAAAAACGCCAATTCTAGAAGTCTTGTTTACAAAATCATGGGCAAATTTTTGAAGCAAAAACAGAAGAAAGACTAAATTCTCTTGTGTAATTAAATTGTCCTAATAGAAATCTATTTAAATATACATTTTAACTTTTAAATCCAAATGATTTTGGAAAAAAGTAAAATGAAATTGTTTTTTTTTTTTTTTTTTTTTTAAATTATTGAAAATAGAAAATGACAATCCCAGGTTAAAAGATATAGCTTAAGAATGATTATAAGGAGAGTTTGCCAAAAAAAATACTGTAAAGAAAGTTAGACAAAATTTGAATTTGCCATGTTCATGCAAGACTGTTCGAAATGTTTTAATAAACATCTTTTTTATTAAAAATTAGTGTAATATCTACATCTTACAAACCATCATAAGAGAAGACTTTGCCAAATAGTACATTTCTTTCAGTCACCAAAAATGAACTGATGTAATTTTTTCAAACTTGACCTGATGGTTTTCGCAATTTTTGGTATGATGTGCGAGAGACTAAATAAGCGTTTTTCAATCATCAATATGGTGGCGGCGTAGTAATGGTTTGGGGCGCTCTTGCAACTATTCCAATAGTCTATCAAATATAAAATAAATTTGGACAAATATGTTATGTTAGGAGAGAAAGTTTATTACTTGAAACACGACAGATTACTCCAGGGTATTTTTTCAATTGGATAATACACATTTCTAAGAGTGCAAAACTCTGATTTGAAGCTAAATCTGTAAATTTACTTGACTGGCTGGGGAGGAGTCTCAATCTTAATTCAATCAAAAACTTATGAAGATTTCTAGCTGACAAAGTTAATAAAAATGGCACAAAATATCAATACAAATAAGATCTCGTCCTCTATGTCAAAGTCGCTTGGGAAAACATTTCCGTGGACACTTCTTTCAGGATTCTCTCTCCTTATTCAAGTGATTGAAAAAATAGATAGTTTTGAGTATCAGAGAAAATTTTAAGCATTTTAGAACATGTCCTTATACTTTTTCCATAATTTGTTTAGCACTAATTTTTGCAAAATCCACATTTTGAAACAGGGTTGCCACAGAAAAAATTGATCAAAAATAGTTGCTTTTAGTGGCCTCAAGCATGAAAATAGTTGCCTGAACAGGAACAAAAATTTATCAATTAAATTAAATTTTAAAATTATCAATTAAATCAGTCATTTAAATTAAATTATTTTATAAATTTAATTTTAAAATTAGTAGCCAAACAACTAAAACTATAGCAGTGGTGCAAGGGGCAAAACATGGTTTTGGAGCAACAAAAAAGCAATTTTGGAGCAGCAAAACAAAGATTTGGAGCATATTTAATAAAAAAAAAATTAAAACAAGAATTTAATAACAAGAATTTTTAATTTTGTTCATTAATAACATACCTTAATTTGTTAATGCAGAGACCTTCAAAAAAATTTAAAAAATAGTTTCTTTTTGGTATCTTCCAATGCTGTTAAATATTCTGCTATACTCGACTTAGCCTCAGATAAAAGGATTTGTCCACTTTCTATAATCAACATGTCTTTATTATTTTACCCACCTTTAATATTTTTTTCAGCTGGGGCTAAGAGATCCTAAGAAGCCTTCAATTTTATTTATATATTTTTTAAAATCAATTTCAGCAGCTTTCAATCTGCTTTCCTCAGCTTCAGTGTTTTCACATTCTTTGCGCTTTCTTTTTTCTCAACCTCTAATCGAGCAGTGCCTCTAACTGCCTCTAATAAACCATTAACACTATGGGAATTTAAACTTGCCCTATTGTCATGTAGCTTTTTGTTCACACTAAAACCTCTTTCAACATCAGCATTCCCATGTGGTATGCACAAATGAGCTTTAAAAAGCTTTGTTAAAAGAGGATATTTGATATTTCCCAAATTATCTTTCTTCACAAAATAGTTTTTCCAAAACACATCAATTGGTGCATATTCATTTGAGTCAGAAGAAAAACCTTCTGGTTCTCCATGTAACCTCGTCCATTCATCTAGTAGCAAGGATGCCTCTTCAGGTTTTATACTGTTGCCAGATATCTTATTGACTTAATAGAAGTGTCTTCCATTCTCATTATAGGATGCAACACTTTAAGATGGTGCAGTAACCTATTTTCAAGAGGCAATTCTTTTAATAACTTTTTTGCACATGCCAAGTAAAAAGACCTGGCCTTTGTGGTATCTAGTCTAACATCTATTGAATTTGAATTTTGCCAAATTTCTGCATTTTCTACATCTAATGATTTTAAGTCTTTTCCTGACAAACTAAGAAAAGCAGAACTCTTTAAAAAACGTCTTAGCAATGCGTTAACTAGAGACACCACTTCATCAAACAGCAAGTGAATCAATGGTGTCTCAGTTTGGAAAAAAAAATTTATTTAAAATAGCCGAAATATTTCTTAAAAAAAGAGCTTTTGGCAAAAGCAATTTAAATAAACTCAATATTGAGTGGCTCATACTTTATTTTAAATTAATAATTACTTTATTTAATTCTGTAAAAGGTAATTCAAAACTCTAATTAATTTAACTATTGTTTAAGGTTATCAAAAGTATTTTTCTTAAAATTTAAATAAATGTTATTTGTAATAATATATTCAACAAAACATTAACAAGATTAATATTGATCATACCGAATTAATAAAATTATGTAAAGAATTAATCAAATTAAGAAAACTTTAATAAATTTATATTACAAATGTAAATTAGTGAATGGCCCCTAATAAATTTTTATTAAAATTGGTTACCTAGTACAGTATTTCTTTAATGAAATGATTAAAAAAAATTAAATAATTTTTAAATACAAAGAGTATTGAAGCTAACAATTTTTTGTCAGAAGTAAATTATTATATTGACCCTACACTCATAATATTTAACAAATCTGTGATAATTAAAATTTTTTATATCAATTGTTTTAAATCAAATCATTAAGAGATGAATTAAAGTATTTTTGAATGACAAATCTGAAAAAAGATTTTTTGCTGCATTTAAAATATTGAAAGCCCCTCTGTTCATACTTATTTAAAATCTTGCCTCTAAATATAAGTAAGTTTTTTTCCTAAAACAAATTAAAAGCACTAAGAATTTTGAAAGTAATAATACAATAATAAAACGCAGTAAGTAAAAAAAAATAATAAAGTAAAATAAACGTTTAAAAAACAATATGCAATTAGTGGATGGTTCCTCAGATAATAATTTACGTTTAAGAAACTTAATTAATTCTTATCTTTATTAAATTAAATGAATAAAAGAGATATGGAAATTTTGAGGTTATGAAGCTTTGTGACTGCTCTCAGGATTAACATAAAAATATGTACTTAGTGAATGGTCCCCAAGTTCAAAGATCATAGTACTAATCTATAGATAGAATAGCGCAAGAAGGCCATTAGCTTGCCATGGACGACGACGATGGCACTTTAATAACGATGAAATTAACAAGAGAAATAAAATTTTCTTTTGGCAATGTTTAGTTGGTCCCCGAAAATTCGAGAGAAGTTTCGGTTTCTTTTCTGAGGAAGAAAATGAAGCCTGAAATTGAGAATATCTTGCAAAATGAAGCAGAGTTGCACATGAGAGTGCAAGAATCCTTCCCACTGAATCCAGAGCAACCTCCCACATGGCAGTAGCTTGGTAATTGCAAAATTGTGACGTGGCAATACCCATGGGGAAATATTTGGCGCAATGTAAGCCAAATACTTCAATTTGGAGTATGTAGGCGCAGGTTTCCACAATTGGCGCAGATCGGCGCAGCACTTGCACCACTGCTATAGCTTAATTGTCAAATACCACAATTAGGACTTGGTGAGGTCAGAAATTTTAAATCGTGATACATCGTCCTTTAGACGTCGCGATATAGCGATGTATCGCGATTTAGCATATGTTCAATAATTACCTATGGAAAATCTTTAAATCAATCAAAAATAAATAAAAAGGAATAAATCTATCACAAAAGAAAATATTAATTCTAAACATATTCTACTATAACATCAATATCATTGCTTAATTTTTTCAATCAAAATAATAAAGAAGTCAAAGTAAAAGCAAACCCAAGATTTATTGGTTTAAAAATAATAATATTGTAACAAAATATTTTACATACATGCATTAAAAATTTAAAGAAAAAAAAAGCGAAAGTAGAAAACAAATCAAAGAAATGTTCACTTTAAAAAAAAAAAAAAAATACTTTAAAAAAAAGAAAACTGCTATCTGCTTCATAAAATAATCGCCTGCTTTTAACAAATAATTATATGCTTAAATTAATCAACAATCTTCTTTTATTTTTATAAAAAGACCATTTTTAACGAAAGCAGATGTGATTCCACATCAAGAAAACTTACTAATGATACCGCATTTTTAAAAAATCAGAATTTATTCAAAAAAAAAAAAAAAAAAAAATCTCGAATATCAAGAATAACAAAAACTGAGTAACTAAAGTGGATTTAAAATAAATCTCACATGTCAACACTCTTAGCTAGAAGTTTCAAGTTCCTTAATTTGGACATTCATACATTTTCCCCACCCCCTCGTAAATCAAAAAGAAAACGAAATCAGCATGCCACTCCTTTAAGTTTGATTGACGGCATCAGAAAAACAACCGACACACAGGAGAAAATAAAACATTTGTCCCTTCCCTGCCCCCTCTCGATCTAATTCCCCTTTATTTTATTTTTTTATAATCCTTAAACTTCAAAATAGCGGGAAAACCGAGCAAAATTCTTCCCGGTTTTTGGATCATTAAATACCGCTACTTTTACAATATCACTTAACTTAGTATTAATTTTTAAAAAATTTTAATTAGTTTTTTTTTTTTTTTAAATTAATAGACTAAATCTATAAAACGTCAGCCTTTTTCGTATTTATTAGGAAAAAAAATAAAAAATACGTGCAGTACCGCAAGTTAAAATAAAACTACATTTTGCTTTATTTATCCTTATTTTAATAAAATCGATAAAATAAAGAAAGGAAATTTTATAACAAATAAAAACAATAAAACTAAAATTTATTAAAAAAACGCCACTTTAAAAACGACAAAATATCGCTTAATTTTTTATTTATTTAAGAAAATAAATTAATCATTTTAATTATATAAAAAAAACTCAAACTATGTTTTAATTTTTTTTGAACACAATAACTAATTTTAAAATTATTTTTTTTTTTCTTTTTTTTTAAATTTGCTCACATTTTTTTAGAGAGTTTTAATAAATTAAGAAAAAAATAGTTGAGAAAACTAACAAAATATACTTTAAGTATTAAATGATTTTTGAAAAAACATCGCTATCAATTTCGATGATTTAAAATAATGAAGTTGGATTGACAGATGGCCAAATATAAAATAAAATATAAGCTTTGTTTTAATTTGTTAAAGCAAAAATTAAAGAATTATTGGTTTAAAAATAATTAAATTCAATCAAATTAGTGAGGTATATTGAAAGAAATAAAGAAAAGATAAATTTATCAGAACTAAACAATAATTATTTAAATTATTAATTAACCGCGATCAAATCGAATCGCTTAAAAGATAATAAAACATTTAGTGAAATCTTTTCTTAAAACAGATTTTCTTTTCATAAATGGATGAATTCAGAACGAAATGATACCCAGCAATCTCACATTAGCAGGAGTCTCTCGGAAAATAATTAACAAAATAAAATGCGAAGTCCCACTGAAAAATAATCTTCAAGGGAAAAAAAAAAAAGGAAGCAAAAAAGAATTTATTGGGTTTTACATTCTGACGCTAATAACACACAAAACCACGACCTAAGAATAAAATTGTCCTTTGCCATTCAACATCCTGAAACCAATTCCGAAACAGACATTGTCATTGCAGCAAAAATGAAATGAAATTAGTCTTCCTCAGCGCGGTAACTGCGTTAGCTATGAACTTCACCTTTTTTACTCTATCGACGTGAAAATATAGTAGCTCACTCTGATCACGTTAAATCAATATTTTGCGATATATCGCCTATTAACAAAGGGCATTGTCATTTTGTTATAAAACCGATTCGTCCCAATGCGATTTTATTTTGATGCATTTTTAAAAATATCTTGAATATTAAGAAATATTCAAGAATTGAATATTAAGAAATATTCAAGAATTGAATATTAAGAAAAATCTAAATCAACATAAAACTCACTTACCTGAAATGTGTCATGAAGAGGACACTGGTATGGTAGAAAATCAAATCATCACATAGATATATAATTGAAAATAAAATACGCTTCCACTTGAACGAACGAATAATGAAGGAACGCAGATTTTTTTTTTTTTTTTCCCTTCTCCAGTGGGGTGAAATAACAAGGGCACGTGGTAGGCGGCATTACGTACGCGTTAGCGAGGGGACTGAAAAGTAACGTTCATTTTTGCGAAATACTTTGCCAATAGTAAAAAAGTCGCCCAATAGTCGCATATCTCTGAAAATAGTTGCTTTTTTAGCCTTTTCAGGCAAAAAAAGTCGCTTAAGGCCGAAAATAGTAGCAAATAGTCGCCTGTGGCAACCCTGTGAAGCTATTTTTTTCTCACTATAATAGTTGTTACAAAATTATACAATGTAACATAAAATAAACCATATTTTCATTCAATTTAATATCGACCTTTTACTACTCACACATTGTAATAAAAATAAGTAAACTAATTTGAAGAAAGACAGAAAAAAACAAAAACGCTACGTATAAACTAAAATCACATAAATGCCAGGAAGCAACGCAAAAAAAAAAAAAAAAAAAAAAAAATACTCTTGCTCATGTATATATCTTCAAAACTGACGAAAAATTTAAACAATGTAATAAAAGGCAATAATCATAATATTTATAAATAAAAATATAGCTAACTTCAGCACATAAGTCTATAGTATTGGGGCCAACACCACCATCTACTTCTATATCCAGATTCTTATAAGCAGACCTTAAAAATTTGACCTGAAAAAAAAAAAAATAAATAAACTTTTTGTTTTTAGTTAACTATATACATTTGAGCAGATACTATCCTAATACAAATATTTGCCTAAAACAGTCCAATTCTGATTGACAAAACTTTATAAATGGTCTATTATTTGACAAACCATTGAGTTATTATTTTAAATCAAGAAAATTTTATTTAGCTTCTATAACATACTATTAAAAAGTTTGGAAACAGTAATTGATAAAACTAGCATGAAAGTAGTTTAAATTACTATCAAAAATAATTTGTGCTTTATTAATTAAAGATTTTATTAGATTAATTTTATATAATTAGATGGAGGAACATTTTACTTTTTTATTTTAATAATTCTATGTAAAGTTAGTTAACCTTATATTGAACATTTATTACTGAACATATTATTTGCTATTAAACACCAAATTATTAGCTTCATTTGAAACTTAAATCGATTACCTAAGTTGTTAAAATGCTTTTCTAAAGCTTTCTTACTTTTTTCATCATATCTTCCATGAATTTTTGGCCACCAAATCCTGGCTCAACAGTCATAATGAGAACAAGATCAACCTCTTCGATGTAAGGAACAACAACTTCAACAGGAGTTCCAGGTTTGACACCAATTCCAGCCTAGAAAAGAAAAAAAAAGAAAAAATTCTTCATTGAAACTTAATTTTAAAAAAAGTATTTTTTCTCTTAAATGTTTTGATTAAATTACATAACTTTATAATTAAAGAATCACTATCAATCACTTTAATCGTGATGGCCAATCGACTATAAAATGTTTTTTAACCAGATTTTTCAATTTATAATTAGCTGTTATTTTGTACAAATGAGACATGCATTGTTAATAAACTTTCTAGTGTTAATAGTAATTCTGCAAATGAAGCTAGCAATTGAGTATAATGATTAGAATGTCACAAAAAAAAGCATAAGTAACTAAAACTTTTAAAAGTTGGTAAAAAAAAAAAAAAAAATCTTTAAAACTAATAATAAAAAATTAATTAGAACATTTTGAAATTAACACTTCTTTCCATTTATAGTAAAAACTGGATCGTCTGAAATTTATCTTACTGTCCATTTCCAGTTTAAATTTATCTAGAGATTTTATAACTTGCCTTAGGGACTTAACTACCTGTTTGGAGCTAACTTTTCTGTTGGCATAAAATTTAGTTTTAACCTTAGTTATTATACACAATTTTTCATTCTGCTTTTTATTTATATTTCTGCGGATAAATTTTAAGTTTGGTTTCAACACTGTAAAGACAATTCAGAAACGTTTTGTATGGAAGGAACAAGTAATTTTACTTATAACAATAAATTGTAACTTGTAGTACGTACAGGTTAAGCGTGTGATTTGATAATTTAATTGTATTATAGTATTAATAAAATGTGATTATGATATTTTAAAAGTTCTATATATTTAAAGAATTACATTTTATCACAGTCATGATAAAATCACATACCTTAAACACTGAGGAACTACAGTTACATTAATCTCTTAAAAAAATTTTTACATTTAATTACTATTTTCGAATTTTTCATTTAGAATTTTTTCACTTATTTAAAAATGCTATACTAAATAACTTGAAAATTAATAATGTAATTAAATTAATAGGAGAGAGTGGCTCACCTTGGGACACAGTACACCTTGGGACATTTTTATTTTTGGTCTTAAATTTTAAATTAACTTTTAGTCCTTTTAGATACAGATAACAGCGTCCTTTTAGATACAGATTTAGATGTCAGCATCACCTAATCTTGGAACATATTTTGAATCTTTTGATTAAGCAGGTAAGAATTTATTAGAATTTTTATTTTTTGAAGCATGTTTTTTTTACTTTTATACAAAAGTTTAACTAGTTGTAGAAAGAAATTTTAATAATTTTTTTTAATAATGGGTAATATAATGAAGTATAAAGCTTTGCCTTTAGAAGCTATCAAATTTAATTGTTCTAATGCTAAGCCTAAAAGTATGATATTTTAAAATATCCTACTAAGTATATAGTGCACCTTGGGACAGATGAAGGTGGCCCACCTTGGGACACTAGATATGCATAAATAATCCTTATTAAAAATATATTTTTAACAAAAATATATTGTGCATGCAAAGTATTTTTTAATTTATATAATCTGTGTTTATTAATAGTTATTATTTCTTATTTTAGGAACTCATTAGACGTAACTTATCACAAGAATTGAAAGCAAAAAGTATAAAAATAAGGCAGCAATTTGTGCTAACAATGTTGAAAAAGCAGCTGCAAATTTTATCAGAGGAAATGACTTGTAAGAAAGCTGCTGAATTCTACAGTATTAGTAAGACCACTCTGAAATGCAATTTTATTTCCTTTAAAAAAAAGAGAGCAGCAAAATTCTAACTTTAAATATATTTTAAATGTGATGCAGAGTCGCAAAATGTTCACAAATGAGGAAGAAACAAACTTGGTACACTATATGTTACAAACCTCCAAGTACCATTAAGGATTAACAATACGTGATGCACGTGCACATACATATGAGTGTGCTTCGTCAAACCAAATGAACATTCCTCCAAACTGGGAGAACGTAAAATTAAAAAAAAATTTGGGAAGATGAGGATTTAATGCAATCAGAATTAGTGAGAAATGCATCCAGAAGTAAGCCAGTAATTAGTGATTTATGCAATTATAACAGTGATGATGATGCTTGCAGCTTAAATGAAATGAACAGTGAAAGTTGCAACAAAATATTTGACGATAAGAAAAAAGTAGTGAAACAAGATTACATATTGGAGATTTTGCTTATCAAATTTGTTGGTAAAGGATCTGTTGTTGCCCCTTGTAGGTTGCGTTGAAAGAGTTGATGGAGATGAGTAAGAGTTATCAGTTTTGAGAAGAGTGAATCAATCTGCAACGTTTATTTATCCCAAAAAAGAAGACAAATCATACATAGATTCAAATGATATTTCGTTAAAACTTAAGCAGAGAAAAGCTTTGAACGTTCTTTAGGTTTTGTATTTGATTCTTAACAATTGGATTTGCATACAAGAAGTTGAAACTAACAAAATAAAACTTTATTAACAAAATTTAAAAATTTAAATTTATTTAGTTATGCCATGTTTAGAAAATTTCTACTTAACTTTTCACACATTTTTAACTGTCCCAAGGTGCCCCACTAGGCGGTACACCTTGGGACAAATAACAAGGTAACTAAACATTTTTTAAAATGTTTTCTATGACAGATACAAAATCAAAACCTAGTTAAAAATGTTTTCAAATGTTACAAGAATACCAGGTAAAATTTTGACAATAATTGACCAAAATAAAAAAATTTTAAGAAATGAAAAAAAAAAAAAGTGTCCCAACGTCAGCCACTCTCCCCTACTAGCTTGCAATTATTAACTGTTATGCAAATTGCTTGAATAGTTGATATTTCTTTACGAAGAAAGGATTTTTTTTTTTTTTTTCATTTCTTCCACATTGGTTTTAAGAAATCTATTTCTTCAGAGGCAGTTTATTTCATTAAGTAAGAAACTTGTTATCCCTGAATAAAGCACTTAATATTTTATGAAATGCTACTGTTATAAAGAAATTATTGTAATATAGATTTGACATTCTGAATGAAAATTGAACTAATTAATGATTCTTTGTCAAAATGAATATCACCTTCATTCCAGCTTCTTTGATTTTTCTGATCACACCCAAAGGCTTTTCAGTTGCCTCAATGTGAAAAGTGTATTGTTCAGCTCCTGCATCAGCCATTGGTTCCACCCACTTGAAATTTTAAAAAAATAAGAGTTAGTTAAAAATAAAATAAAGCTAAATAATTAACAACAGTTAGTATTTTACACTTAAGTGTATACTAAAAATTTTTTCAATTTGTTAGAAAAAACTAAAATAGTAAAACATCCGTTAAGTGGACATTCTTGGGACTGAAAAATCTGTCCATTTATAAGAGTTGTCAGTTTACGGGAAGGGTACCCTAATAACGAAGTTTAACACTGTAAATTGTTTTTAGAATATTTTCAAAGATGTAGAAATAATTAAATAATCTACAAAGATATTTATTCAAACTTTAAGAAAGATAAAAAAGAATATATAAAGAAGTTTGATATAAATGCATAATTCTATATGTAGCTACAGATAAATGAATATAATTTTCCTATTAGCATAGATACTCAAGTTAGACATATGATACCGAATAGGAGCTTTCTGTCCTTAGTCGGTTTCAATTAATACGTTTACATCCCCTTACACTTACCTATAATTTGATAGGGAACATGGTTAATACCTTCTTGAAAGTAAACCTCCTACGATTCACAGAAAAAAATAGTAATGCATAACTGTAAATTACGAGGACCTACGGGGTTGATTATTCACAATTGATCAGCTATCAAGTGTCTGAATAAATGTTTGAAAAGAAATTTTCAATAGGGAAGAAGCATTGAGAGCATTTAAGATGTCATTTCAACTTGAGGAGTCTCATAACCTGTGCAGTCCAGATGAAAAGACCAAAAGATGCCGCTGTCCGAATCAGGAGAGCAGTATCATTTTCTCTCTTTTCTTTACAAAGATAAGGCAAGGTGACAAGAGAAAGATTGATTCTTCAGTAGTGAAATAGCTTAACAATATTTTTAGTTATGGATAAGGTAAAAAATTTACATGCTTTAAAACTGGTGAAAAGTTGCCTCTTTTCTTTGCAACTTAAAGCAAAAATAGTTTTTTTTTTTTTTCAAATTTAGAAAAAGTAGTGCCCGGTTTGAAGAGATTAAAGAAAAACGTCTCAGGGCCAAAATGACTGTCCACGTCCGGTTACGGGAGTGTCCGTTTTGCGGAGAATGCACATAATGGTTTATTCATAGAAGATTCCTGGGGAATTAAAGATATAAGCATATATAGAGGCGTCCGTTTTGCAGGCGTGTCCATAACAGGAGGTTTCACTGTATATTTAATATTGTTGCCAAGACGAAGGATAAAAACCTGTCTTAGGCAGGGGAAGAAGGCACTATATTTAATTAAGAGAGAATAATCATCCAAGTGATACACAAATTTAAGTGCTCTGATATAAAAATTAGGGAAATTCTTGCAAAAAAAATCAACAAAATTTTTCGTTTTAAAGAATAAGAGAAATCTAAGTATTAACAATTATTCTATTAAATGGATCGAGGGTAAAGAATGTTTCTCACAGTTGATTAAAGAGAAAATTACAAAATATTAATTCCCTACATACTTGAAATCTAAATTTAGTATAAGAAAAGAAGAAGTGAATAATTAATAGTGACAAAGCGTTAAGTTTTGAATATTAAATAAGAAAGAAAACTTAGATAAAAAAAAAATATAAAAAGATTACTTGAAGGTTTTCATGTTACATCCCCCCTCCTTGAAAAATTTTAATTTCCATCTAAAAAAGCATAGAAATAATCTATTTGCAAAACTTCCCCTATGTTAGAAGAACAATTAAAATGAAGAGTAAAATAAATGCATTATGAAATATAAAAAACGTACTTTTGCGATAATTATAAATATTAAACACATTTTTATACACAATTTTATGCAGATAATTGTTTGTAGACCTACTTTACAATCAAATGAATTTTTATTTATTTTTTAAAACTTTCTCTGACTCTTTGTAAGTTCAGTTCTAAGTTAGTTTATTTTTCTTGAGGATCTGTCACCAATAAATCATCAATACTACTTTCATATGAAATTGTAAATTTCCACATTCACTTTAAAAGTGTAAATATTCAAAAACATGAGATATAAAAGTACAAGTTGAAATTTTTTCGTTATAGAAAAAATTTCAATCTGAAGTTAATTTCATCAGTAATGCTTATATTACATTGGTTGTCTTTCACTATTTATTTTTTATATTTGTCATGTCTTATTTTTTTATATTTGTACCTGTGGCAGAATTTTTTCAGGTTTTCTGCAACATGCCTCTCAAATACTAACACCTTTCTGCAAGACACTTTTGAAAATAACAAATATACATGTTACTAATTTAAAGTAACAAAAGCGTCAACTTAAAAAAAAAACTTTGTATCAAATGAAAGAATTTTTATAGTTGAATATGTAATCTTTTTTTATTTTAATATTATGGGTGATATTCTCGCATTCTGTAGGGGAAAACATGGTAATTATTTTATTTTTTGCATTTTATAAATTATCATCATATTAAAAAAATTGTGAAATCTGTAACATTAACTACTGAAGAAAAAGATTGAGGAAATCATACAAGTCTGACTCTTCAAAAAGGGGTTACTAAATACAAATTTTCATTTCGAGATTCAGTTGTAATAAATAATGTATTAAAAATATCAAATTTTAAAAGCTATGTGAAAAGCAATAGTAATAACTGCCTTAAAAAAAATAGAATGAATATGAAATGAATGGAATGAAAATAGAATGTAATTCTGGTAAAACCTTTCGAAAATTTCTGCAGAAAAGAAACCCAATTTTTCCCCTTTCCTAAGGAAAATTCTTTCTGCAAGATCTTGGTAATATTTCACAATGATTATGTTATGGGGATATTTGTAATGTCAATAAAAAAGTATTTGAAAATATATAAATATATTTTTGTAAAAATTTCCTGAAGTTAGGAATTTTTTTTTTCTTTCATTATCTTGGATTAGCATATATGCCGTAAGTAGTAGAGCACCATTACTATAATCAGCCTAAAAAATAATAGAAAATTGAAGATTACTTTCAATTGTGCTATTTAAATCTTTTTTTTTTAAGTCCATTTTTTGCTTCATTTTCTTTAATTAACTTTTTAAATTCTTGAGTTTATTAAATTTTTTTTATGTCCAGAATTTCCTTTTCTTAACCCTTTGACGGCTATGAATGAGTTTGATGGCTCGCAATCGAATCTTGCTTCATAATGCGCGTAAACAAGTTCCCCATAGATTTAGACTAAAATGGTAATAAACGAGCACTACTCGCATAGTGAAATTTTTCCCTAATGCCAGCTGAGCTCGTTCGCCATTATTATTCTGCATTAATTATGTTAAAAATGGATCCTACTCGCGAAACGTAGTTAGTTTTACTGTCTACAGATGGCAGTACGAGTTCTATGAAATTCTTTTCATAATGAAGGGGGAATCTCTTTTTTACGTTGTTCGTTTTATGCTTATTTTGGCGCGTTTTTTTAGGATGTTTGTAAAGTAAAATGGCTCAAAAGCGAAAGTTTGATAATTATGATACAGTTTGTTTACAGTATTTAGGTAATTACAGTATTTAAATGCTTCATAAAGTTTTACATTAGTTGTATTTATTTAGTCCTTTCAATTTAATATTTGTCTTATATTTATAATTAACTATTATTTATAAAATTGATTATAATCATTTATAATTTACTATTTAATAAGTATCATTTATTAATTATTTTAAAGAGCGTAAAATCTGTTATTTATGTACTACAAATACTTTAAGAAATTTTTTAAATGTGTGAGACGAGCTATCTACGGCATCGCCAGAGAAGGGTGACATTTTCGGAAGAACGGCGGGGGAAAACAGCTGCCACTTTTTACTCATAATACTGTGCGAATTAAGTAAACAAAAATTGCCCATTTCCCTAACCGTCAAAGGGTTAAAAAAATTTCTTTTCATTCTTTTATTTTTATTTATACTTTTATTTTCTTCATTGGTATTACTATTGCAATCTTTAAACTGGATTTCAAGAAAAATGCATAAAGACAAGTTGCTTTGATAATCAGAAAAAGTGATCAGTTTTCTCTGAATTTACATTGCAACTTGCTTAACACAATCTATCACCAATTGGAATCTAATGCAAGCTTTTAAAGACTAATTTACCTTACGCCATATTAAGTTTAAAGTATCTATTGTGTCAACATTTATATTGGTAGTTTTATTATTCACAATCAGATATTAGGCAATTCTAATATTTTTATTTCAATTTTGAACATATTTTGAGTATACCTGGATACTATTTCTTGTCATTCGTGTATGGTCATTTTCTTATCCTAATACCAAAATTGATTCTCAGCGATAAGAAACGTGGTTTGTTTATGGAAATGTCTGAGCCAGCCTGAACACTAATATCGGGCTCAAACATTAACATGTCTGATTTTTCTTCAAGTTTATCTTGATTAAAATTTTCACAACTAGTTTTTAATTCATTAAGTCATTTGTATTAGTTTCAAATTTTTTTGGTACTTCCATATTTATAATTTTTGCCACATTCAAATATTAAAAATAAATTTCAATAATAGTAAATAAATTTTCGAATTGCAAAAATAAATATTATCAAATGAAATGTTACAGATCAGAAAGAAAGTTAATAAATTTAAATTAATCAATTATATTATTTTTGCTATTTAAACAAACACCAATTATTTTCATAACTGTGAAATATTTTGAATAGACAGATACAAATCTAAAACAAAACTTGTCTCAAGAAAACAATTCTGATTGTTTTGATCTTTTGCAGAGTACAAGACCTGTCAAGAAGGATAGATTTTGTGAATAACAACTCTTTGACTATTGATCTAATGTTACAATCAAAAATATACTGGATGAATGAGTCGAAGGAGGTAATATCAGTTGCATAAGGGGGAAAGCAATTCAGAATGAAAAACTAAATTTGCTGCAAAAATCGAGAGAGCCAGTTACTTTACAGATCAAAAAGACCTCCAGACGGAGGAAGACAAACAAATCTCATGAATAAAAATTAAATGGAAAAAAATACCAACTTTGGCTGGGTCAGCTACCATCATATGCATATCACAAAAGGTAGAAGGAAGTTTTTTTTTCAAACATTTGACTACGGGATGACCAAAAGTTAAGTTAGGGACAAAATGTCCATCCATCACATCTAAATGTAAATAATCAGCTCCAGAATCCAATAACCGTTGAGATTCTGCATATATATTTGATAAATCAGAATTTAAAATAGACGGGCCGATTTTACATTGAATAGTAGCACAAGACGACATTTTTAATGTAAGCTTAATTTCGCTGACAGAATTAACTTAATTTAAAAAAAAAAAAAAAAGAGTTGCTTAGGAAAGAAGAATAGTCGACCTTCAATGTGAAAGTAGGCAAAATACTTTGCAAGAGAAATGATAATAGTTTATCGCTACGAAATTAAAATTATCTTCATTCTTCGGAGATGATTCATAGAGTTTTTAACTACGCTTTAACATGATTCTCGAGATAAATGGGAAAATTTTATTTATAGAAATCTGTAGATGACCACTTGAAATCTTTGTTTTCATTTGATTATCTACTCGGCTGTTGCTTGGCTGCCCGACTTTTTAATAAATAGAGACATTTGATTGTTCAAAAACACCATGGCTTTTATCTAGTTATTTTCAGGTTTACTAGATTGGCAGTTTTAGTGTTTTTGTTTGGCGCAATTTTACTAATATGCATGCTCGGTTTGATAATTCATTCAAACCAATCGAAGTACTTCTTAGACAAAGAATATAGAGGCTAGTATCCCCTCCTTTCCTTGTGTGTACTCTGACAAAGACATAAAGGCAGAAAGATCAATCACTATACCAAACGGACGTCACGGTGAACTTTGACATCACTGGTCTCTACTTTATTTTTTTATTTGTTTTTTGTAAATTGTAATGATTAATAATAACATTCTGTCTCTGTGCCAAAAAATCTGAATTTCGGAAATTTTATAACACATTTTTTTTTCAATTTTTTAAAGAATTATAATTTGTAAATCTTAAAATTTAAAAAGCAACTTAACTTAATTCGCGATCGCAACACTCGATACGCCATCTAGCGGGAGACTGTAAATATCGTGCATTAGTTCCCACATAACCATTGGCAATGACGGACGCCATTTTCTTAGCATAAAAAAAGAAGCAAAATTTTCCTAAAGAAAAGGTAAAACTTCTTGAAAAAACTAATCAGAACATGCCAAACATTGAAGCAGAACACGCCAAGCATTTGAAGAACAACTTCTCAATATTTTTTACCTTTCTATTACCAACAACATAACATGATTTCATGATCACTTGCTGTTACAGATGTGTGTATTGCGGTAAAATAATTTTTCTGTTTTCAATTCATTACAAGTTAAAATGAAATCAACATTGCTTTCGTCATTCCAATGAATAAATGTGTTCCAATGAATTCCATACAGAACTGTAATAGTTATAGAATATTCTTCTTCTTCATAGAATAGTATATATTTCTGTATCTACATAATTCAGAAAACAACAATAAAGAATAATCCGAATTACTTGAAAAAGTATCTTTTGTGCTGATTATAAATAAATTTTTTATCGTTTTCTTGGTAAGTCTTTTTTAGTTTTGAAAGAATTTCAACTAGAATACAGCTATTCTGTTTTTAAGCTACATATTAAAATTCATATCGAGATCTTACAATTATAAAATTTTGATGTGTGGTATGTTACCTAAAAGTAATGAAGGGATAAACTATGTATATATTATTTGAGAATAAAGTTTTCAAACAAAGAACATAACATTTTGGAATTCTCCGGACTTATAAATCATGTAAGTGTTATGATTTTTATAATAAAAAATTTGCTTGTAAATAATTTTTTTTCTTACTTGATGATCGTTCTCTACAAAATGGTTTTTTTTACGTCTGATTAAATACTATAAGAATTTAAAAAAAGAAACAAAACGAAAGTTTTTATTGAAAAATGAGGAAATTTTAAAATCGTTTTTATCCTAAGAATTCTTTATTTTACGTTTTTTATTTTATAATTTTTTGAGAAAATTGTTGTCAAAATACTTTTTTTGAAAAATTAAATGGTATTAAATTATGTGTTTATGTATACTTCTTGCATATTCTAATATTTGAAGTAATATGATTCAGAAAAGTATGGAAGAAAAATTCGGTACTTACGTATTAACCACAGCTACAGATTTTTAAAAGTGCCGCCAATCTACACTTAAAATTTTTGGAAAAAATCTTAAAATGAAACACTTTGTTTAAAATCAAAGTAGTCAATCGGATTTAGGTGGAAAATGGGCCGATATAGAGTTTAGCATAGATTCAATACAAACTTTTCTCTCACCTGATTCTATAGCCATTATGAACTCTAATAAATAAGATTCAAAATGAAATAACATTTCCAAAACGGACTTTTACTAAGATAAAGTTTCATGTTATGGACATTGGTACATTTTTGTTATATTTCACTCTATAAAATATTTCGCTCTTAAAAAAATAAAATTGCATCTTGTTTTGTTTTTGGCAAGTCCCAAAGACGCATTTACGTAACACTAAAAATGGCGACAAAAAAAGAATAGTTCTTTTTTTGTTTTGTTTTTGTTTCGTAAGCATTCTTTATTTTACGTTAAAATTTAAATGGGCATTTCATGTTAAACCATTAAATTTAGTAAAACTATTTCTCAGGCATTAGGTTTGAACTTTTATAAGAATATACCTATTTTTTTCTCTTTATTTACAAATATTTTCCGATGTGTTCTGGATGTTCCTTCTCTAAAAAAAAAGGAGATACCATTTTGTTTTCGTTTGCATAAGAAAGAAAACAAGCATTTTTCTTTTTTAAATTTAATCAGCCACAATAAAGATGGAACGTTACAATGCTACATGCTACATTAAAGACGTCTCCAGTGAAACTGTATGACTGTTCATATGGAAATCGCAGGGATTCGGCACATACAACAACGCCCCCTATAGTTCGTTGCGATCGCGAATTACTTAAATTCTTAAAAATTTATTTTTATATCGTTCTGAAATTCAAATGCTTGAAATAAAAAAATTAACAATTTAAGTGCTTATAAAAAACAAATAAAAAAATTTAAAAATAACTTAAATAAATAAAAGAATATTTTCGTAAGCAATCTAAAGCTGCCCAAAAAAATAAATTTCATGAAGAACAATAAATTTTCATAATTAATGAGATAGAGTCTCATAATTGTCTGCTAGCTTTCAATTAGTTTGTTATTAAAATGTGTTCATGGTTTTCATTTGTGGGTAATGTAAGTTCTAATTTTCACTCTAAAAGTCTTTCAAAATCTAATTTCATTCCTGTATTTCAATTACAAGTAACTTTGATATCTGGGTTGTGTACAAAAATACAAAAAAGTGCAAAAATAAGAAGAGCTTTTCACAACATTTACTAAGATGTTAGGCAATATCAAAGATAATATTAAAAAAAATGATTGATTATTAAAAAGTGATTTCATTGCTATAGTGAAGATTTAGATTTATCCTAATACCATCAGAAAATCTAAAAATATTTTCATGGTTCTCCTTTGCTTGTATCGCAGTATATGATTTATGTAAATTTAATTTTACATAAATTAGGTTACTACAATAGCTTTTATAAATATGCTTTTATTCTGATACTTAAATTTCAAATTACTTTGATTTCTGGGATGTGTTAAAAACTAAAAATATAAGAAGAGTGTTTCACTGCATTCACTAAAAGGAGAGATAGTCTGTCAAGGATGATAAGAAAATTATTGATTATAAAAAATAATTTCATTGCGAAAATCAACATTTAGCTGGAATCCTATTACCATTCAGCTATCTAAAAAAAAAAAAACATTTTCGTGGTGTTCCTTAGCGTGTAACGCAAAATTTGGTAATTTTATTTAAAATAAGTTATTTTTATAGCTTTCATAAATATAATGGACAATTACAGCATATCATAGTTTTTTTTATTTTCATACCTAACTTATTGGAAATTCTCTCCTGAAACGGAAAATCTGATTGTTTTGTTCGGCAAATGTTAATTTATTTAATTATTAAACATTTAAATTGCCCTTAAAGGCCTCCGCAAGTGATGCAATCAAAAACGATCCCTGCTTGGTTATGACGTCACATGCGCCGAAGGGAAACGTGCCGTCTTTATCCACTAAGGCTATTTCAATGCTCTTTTAGTTTTGATATCACGTATATCGTATGAATACCCAGAAAGCATGTAACCTTACGACAACCTTGTGTTTTAACTTTATTTTCATTGTCACGAAAAGGTTTGCAATAAAAACCTTTTTTCAATGACGTAAAAATATTGCAATTTCCTACCTTTCCTCCATAAAGGAAAACAAAATGATTTTTAAATCTTTTTTAAAAAATATTGTTCTTTAGGTTAAAAAACAAGCAAAGTGTAAACCTTATTTTTTGCATTTTTGTTTGCTGTCATGATTAGGTTAGCAGAAATATTAAGCGAAAACCTTTTTCAAAGGAAACGAAATAAAGCAAATATGAACCTTTTCAGTGAAAATATTAATAAATATTAAGAAAGTATTTTGCAAAGGACCTCATTTAAGGGAAAGCAAATAAACGAGCATAAGACCATGTTTTTGGATTGATTTTTAAGGTCCGCGAAAGTACAATACGAAAACTTTCTTTTAAAGGTTTCTCGACGCAAGTATAAGTAATAGTTCTCTTTTAGAAACTTTTCATTCAAATAGTCTCATAAAAAATAATAATAAAATTTTAAAAAATTTGAATCTGGAGTTTAAAATTGACTCTTCAATATTTTTTTACAAATTTTATTTTTTTCTCAAATTTTGCTTTAAGTGTCCTATGCGTTACTGTTCCTTTAAAATGTGTGGCCTTCTCTCATTCATTTTACCTTATTGCAAACCTAATTATGGTATAGCAATAAAATATCCGCGCGAAGAGAATTTTATTTAAAATATTTATATACAGAAAAAATTCGTCCAACAGTCTATTGTGAGTTAGAGGGTCATCGATATTAAGACTCCACGATTTATGACTAACGAGGAGTGATGGGGAAAATAAAATCAGCATTGTGCACCAACCGCATTTATTTCCCTGACAAGCTGGTACCCGCTCTAAAGCTGGGTGGATTCAAAACCTAGACCCACAGTTTTTTTTAATCATATCTTAGGAGTGAATTTAAGAACATTTTATTCACAGAACTCGCTGCATAGTGTGCAAAATAAAAGACAGACACCCTGAATAGATTTTGATCTAATGATTGAATTTTCACGTTTTATGACTCAATCTTAATGGTTAGAAGGGGTGATCTCAAATATGCTAATTAATTAGTTCAGACGATATTTTAACTCACGACATCAGACGCAAAAATTTATTTTCTCTGAATAAACATACCTTTTTTCAGACGTATTTAGATTTTGAACCCCCAAAATATAGGGGGTAGCCGCAATCTGAGGAATATGGTCCACATAGTTTGATCGGGAGAGCGATCCAAAGTTCTGATCCCTTAATTCTAATTTTACTTTTTGCGTATTTCGCCATATATCGAGATCTTTTCAAACAAGTTGAAAAATTTTTGAACATAATTTTAAAATTCGTTTATCTAAAGATAATTGCACTCAAAAAAATAATTTTTTTTGTATATATTTATTATTTTTTATCGTGCTATTAAATAATAGCTGGAAAATTTTTGAATTGTAAGGAATACAACATTTCATTAAATTTTAATGTATGTAATTTTACATGGCAAAATACAAAATTGAGTTAAATCGGTCGAATTGTTCCTGCGTGTATTTAAAATTCGATTTCTCAGAAACTATTCAACCGATTTCGCTCAAATTTCGTATTTTTGTAAATGTTTAACCATTGCTCATAATTTGCATCAGTTTTTTAGAGTGAAATTTTTTTTACATACATTTTCAACAAAACACTGTTGAAAATAAAAAAAACTTTTATAAAAAATTTTTTTAAAAGGAAGTGATATAAAAGAAAAATACTTTTTTCTAAAAGGGGAAGGCTAAAAGTCTGTTTAATTAAATTTTACTAAAGTCGTTTTAAAAAATCTAAAGATATTCTTTTAAATCTCTACTCTTCCTTTTAACGTCTTATTTGTATTAGCTAACAAATATAAATAAGACGTTAAAAGGAAGAGTAGAGATTTAAAAGAATTATTTTAGATGGATACGTCTAAAATACATAAAATCAAAATGGAAAAGGAATAAATAAAATTTGAAAAAAAGTTCTTTGAAAAACTAGAAAAACTTCTATTAGCCTTACTGTACTGAAACTTTAAGGCAATGCTTAATGTTCAAAATTCCCATTCGATTAAAAATAATAATAAAAATAAAAGAAAAATAATAATCTCACTAAATTTTACTTAAAAAAATTATTCTAAACCTGATTCCCCTCCATCCCATAATACTGTCTTAAAAACTGCTGCTTACGTCATGCGCAACGTAGCACTAATATTACTGCTGGTGATCATTTACATTCTTGGAGTTTGCTTGCTCAATTAAAGTTGAAATTGGAGTTTCAGTTTTATTCATATTCTGTTATTTTGTTTCCAGTTAAAAGATATTTGCTTTTCTTTGCACCAAAAAAAAAAAAAAAAGTAGGTACACCGTTTGATTGCATTTCATTTTCATTATTAAGTATTAAATTTACGCATTGTTATTTTTTTTTAAGATCATCAATTAACATTTAACTCAGGAATCTAAAACTTAAATTTATGCTTGGGACGACACAATCTAAAGGACATTGAATAATTATCATGCTCTCTTCCAAATTTCAATAAATTTTAAGTAAATAATATCAATATTTTAATTTATATATATAATGTTTTCTTAACTCACTTTCGAGTTTATGCAAGGCTAGAAGATTGTAATTTGAATTTCGGTAACATTCCAATTAGCTTAAGCTCATTAATTTCTAAACAGGATAATATGTGTTTTATTCGTTTTCTAACCACTGTAAGTAGAAAGTATTGCTTATAGGAATAATCTTCTATAGAAAATTTGACTTCTTTCTTAGTAGCTGGAATGCTCAATTTAAAATTGGAACTCTGTGCTATATGTTAATGCATGTTTTAATCGATTTCTGTCTACTATAAGCACAATTTATTACCATATTATTGGCTGTTAGAAAGTTATCATAAATCGAAATGTTAACCCCTTCCCGACTAGCTAGTGCACGAATTCAGACTAAACGTCTTATCGGGGCAGGGACCACATGCTTCTATGTGGGGCCCTTCATGGACACACTGAGCCCTCAAAGTATTGGGAAGCAAGAGAACTTTTAAGGCAATGACTTTCGTCTTCTTTCTTTGTTATCCTACGTACATTTGTATTCGTTATTTATTTCATCTTTCTATTTGTACCTTTTGCCTTGCCATTGGATATATATATATATATATATATATATATATATATATATATATATATATATATATATATATATATATATATATATATATATATATATATATATATATATATATATATATACATATACATACACAGAGAAGAATTATAAATTTTCATTTGCATCTATTCACTTTTTTTAGATGTTTGTATCCAGTCTTTTGATACATTTAAAGAAAACTTATTTAGAGAAGCTTTAAGTGACTGTCTTTTACAAGCCAAATTTAGAAAAAGGAGAAGGTATGAACCATTTTGCTTTTAAAATATTATTGAGCAGATAAATTTAATAGATTAGTTCATTAATATATATTTTCTTTATATACAAAAAGATACTTGAAGTTGATATTTTAAATTATTGGCAACTATAAATTATGAAAAAAGATGAAGAGTTTTATTTGTGCAAAATCTTTTTACAGTGACGTTTAAAAATATGATATACTTTTAAGAAAATTTCTTCATTGTTAATAATTTATTAATGGTAATAAAGATACCTGTTATTATTTTTAATGGGGTGTGAGATAACATTTAAATAAAAATAAAAATTCCAATAACAGTTAAATGATAATCTTATAAAAATATTTGAAAATCTAAAAATTATTGTAAAATGAAATCCGATCAAAATTTTAAAAATTGCTCTATGAAGTTAACGAATTCGTGTGGAAATTAAAAATCAAACTAAATTCTGTAGCTCTGAAATGCTCACAAGTAGGCACGCAAACAAACTCAGGAGTAGATTTATTATTTTATTGTATGCGAACAGGATGCGCGAATACTTTTATTTATTGGTTTCATGTTTAAATTATTAACGGAGTCACAGTACAACTTCATAAACAGATTCGTGTGCAATTGTTTTTTTTTTCCTCGTATTTCACTGAAAAAAATCTATTAAGATAGATTTTTTTAGTCTTCCTACAGACATTTCTACAGAAAATTAACTTTCTTACAAACTACAAAAAAAATTTACTGAAAAATGCTTCGATCTTAATTATGATGCATATTTATTTATTTAGTTCAGAGTTTTTACTCTTCAACGACTAAAAACTTTGATATCAAAATAACAACAAACAGGATATTCAACAAGTTCAATGATGAACACACATAATGAACATGAAGTTCTCTCGCTTCTCATCAGATGACAAGACTACTACGATACTATTTTCTATGGTAAACACCATCTCTTGATCCACAATCAAAATTAAATTTTAGACATCAACTGTACAGACTTATTTTACTGAACTGTGTATAATCTGATATGCAGTAAGAAAAAAAAATCTTATTTACGAAGATTTTTTTAATAGTTTTGTTTCAAAAAATTCAGTTACTATTTTTTTTCCCGATAGCACGAAGAAATTTTCTGGTCATCAGTGAACTTCTATAAATATAATAATACAGGATTTTTGCTTCTTTGTTTTTACAGTGTAGTTTCAAAATCACTGATGTAAATTTTTCCATTTTACTTTATAGAGAAACGAGAGCTCGAATAACCTCTTGCTCAGAGGTTGCTGAATGTATTGAATAGGACCTGAATGTTTAACAACTTCATTTTTTATTTTTGTTTTGACATATTTTTATATTGATGCATAATTTTTTATTTGATACGACAATTATTTATGGAATAAATATTTGCTTAAAAATCTATTTATTGCTCTTGTATTTTCTACATTTGAAATCCAATTGTTTCTTACTAATTTTTAACCTAATTGAGCTTCAAAATATAAAAACTGGTTTTTATTTTCTATAGATAAAATATTAAGAAATGTCCCATTTATCTAGACAAAAAAAAAGTGCTTTTTGTTGTAAATATTAGCAAAATAAAGGTGACAGCTATTTTAAATTAGTATTTAATATGAACTTGGAAATAAAAAGAAAAGAACGATTAGAAAAAATAAACTCAGATATACAAGAAAAAAAGTTGCCAGAGTACAAAGTGCAACTCTACAAGATAAATAAAAATAACGTGAGGCTCGCTGATAGCATGCTCGATTTATAACAGCCTCCTTCGAGCATAAAAACAGTCAATAGTCAATATTGTCACTCAAGAAATTGCTCTCACACCAAGTAATGTCTTTTGAGCATGAAACTGAGGTGCTGGGAGCGCCTTCGTCAGAATGTCTGCTCGTTGCTCATCACTCCTGACGTAGGCTAGTTCAAAATGTCCTTTAGAAAACTCATCTTGGACAACTTGTATCTTTGATCGATGTGCTTAGTGCGAGCGTGAAACATCGGATTTTTGATGTACTTGATGGTACTTTGATTATCAATCTGGAGGATTGGTAATGAGACGTCGTTGGCTATCTCGGCAAACAGGCGCTTCCACCATATCAGATCTTTTGTCGCATCCGCTGCTGCCATGAACTCTGCTTCTGTTGTTGAATTAGATATAGCCTCCTGCAATTTACTTCTCCAAGTATTTGCACCTCCACCGTAGAAAGATATCACACCCGTGCGTGATCTCCGAGTTTCAGCACAACTGTTGTTATCTGCGTCACTAAATAACATAAGGCTTCCATCATCTACACTGCTATATACAATGCCATGTGCAGCGGTAGTACGAAGGTATCTGAATGTTGTCTGCACAACTTCCCATTCAGTTTCTGTGGGATTGTCTAATTTACGAGATACTAAACTTACTGCATAAGCAATGTCAGGTCGGGTTTCCATCGCTAAATAAAGTAAGCTACCTACTGATGATCTATATGGAATGTGACTGCTGAGAGGATTTGCCTCCTTGATCTTTATCATCCCATCAGCATTTGGAAGTTCATATTCAACCTTCAGATTTGCCTTCTTCACCGGAATGCGTGATGTTTTGTTAGCATCCCCAAAACGCTCTAGCATCTCTTTAGTAAATGCTTCTTGGTGCAAGAAGATTGAGCCGTCCTTCATCTGTTCAACTTGTAGACCAAGGAAACAATTTAAAGTTGTCACTCTAAGGTTGAAATGTTGCTTGAGTTCGTTCATAAAGGTGAGGAATGATGCTTCGTCTTGTACAGCAACAATGCCGTCATCGACATAAATCGCCATCAGCATCTTTTGTCTCGAATCTTTACGAGTGAACAAGCAGTGGTCAGATTTGCTTTGGGTCATACCATGTTTCTTTAGCACGTCTGTAAACTTGGCATTCCAACATCGTCCAGCTTCCTTAAGACCGTCTAAAGGTCGGAGCATCTTGCATATACGACCGCATCCGTCATCATATCCATCGGGTTGATACATGTATATATCCTCAGTCAAGTCGCCATTAAGGAAAGCTGTCTCCACGTCAATTTGAAATAATTTTAGTTTTTCCTTAGCTGCTGTTGCAATTAGAGCTCGAATAGTGTCGTAGCGACACACTGGACTAAAAGTCTCCCCGTAGTCGATATCTTTCGTCTGCGTATATCATTTTGCGACTAATCGAGCCTTAAATCTTTCGATAGAGCCGTCTGGGTTTGTCTTCACTTTGTAAACCCAGCGATTTGCAAGAATCTTTCTTCCTTTAGGTTGCTTAACGAGTTTCCACGTACCGTGCTTGTTCTGCGAAGCCATCTCTTCGTCCATGGCTCGTTTCCAGTTGACATGCATCGAAGACTTCATAGCTTCTTCATATGATTGGGGTTCTGTCAAGTTCTGGATGCTGCTGTACACTTCATAGTCGTTAAATCTGGGAGGTCGGCGTATAGTTGATCGGTCACGCAATCCATGCGTCACTATCTGTGAAGGTTCGTCTTCTACATTGCGAAGATTCTCATCCTCCTCCATGTCAGCACCATCGAAACTGCCAGAAATTTCAAACTGCATACCAGTTGATGTACTGGCACTAGAAGTAGTTTCTGAAGACTGGGAAGTGGGACCTATCTGCTGCTCGTTGAACACCACATTGGCGCTCTTAATTGTGTCATTCTTCGATGGTATGAAAACACGATAGCCATCACAATCACAATATCCAACAAAATATCCCTTAACAGCCTTGTCGTCCAGTTTACTTCTATTGGTATTCGGTACATGCACGAAAGCAGTTGATCCGAAAATTCGAAACTTGTCGATTTTTGGCTTGCGTCCAAACCATACTTCGAATGGAGATTTTCCTGTGATTTTACTTGGTCCAGTTCGATTAAGAATGTGGAAAGCCGTCGATGCTGCTTCTGCCCATAAAAACTGTGGTAGGCCTGTATCCTTGAGCATACCACGAACTAAGTCCATTATTGTGCGGTTTTCTCTTTCAACTGCACCATTTTGTTCTGGTGTGTACGGCATAGTAATTCTTAACTTGATGCCTTCATCATCAGTCAGTTTTGCCATCTTAGCATTGTCGAACTCACGACCGCCGTCTGTAACCAGTTTTTTCACATTTATGCCGTCTTTATTAGCCCGAGCAAGAAATGATTTAATCTTATCTACAGCTTCATCTTTGTGTCTCAGAAATTCTACACTTCGAAATTTGGAATAATCATCTTTGATCACTAGCATGTACTTCTTTCTACCGCTTGACAAAACTGGCGATTCGAGTAAATCTGCGTGTATGATTTCACCTGACTCCTTCGTTTTGAATCGCTTTGATTTGAAAGTCCGTCGACATTGTTTACCGTACCTGCAAGGTTCACAAAAGTGTCCATCATCTGTGAAGTCTATACCATTTTGGCGTAGGTACTGTTTCACATACTGTACTCCCTGATGCCCAAGTCTTCTGTGCCAAACTGATAGCGGCATTGTTGTATCTGGGAAAGGTGTTGTTACGTCATCGTCGACTAGGTAGGCTGAAGCAGCAGAACCTCCTTCTGGCCTGACCGGTTTTGCACGTAATTCAAAAAGTCCACTAGATGAACATGGAGCTTCTAAAAGTATATTTTCCGGGTTTTCTTTACGAAAGAAACGACAAACCATGTCATCCGAATCTCCGAAGTTTGAGATTCCTCGTCTCATTGCCTTTGACGCTGATAGTAAATTTTTGCCGATATCTGGTGCATACAATACATCACTGAGCTCAATAGACTTTTGTAGGGTTCCAACAGTTGCGCACATGTCAATTTCTCCGCAACCATACGCTGGTATCGTCTGCTTGTTACCAACCACGATTTCCACTGGTTTGTCAAAATGGCGATACGTCTTGAAATATTCGGCAGAATTTGTGATGTGTGCCGTTGCTCCATCGTCTTTGAGCCACACATTTCGGCTACTGTCATTTTGGCAAATAAATGCACTACAATGAGAACTTATAAGAAAAGTTTCGGTTTTATTACCTGACGTCTTTGACTTGTCTGGAAAATCAGGACAAAATTTTCCCATGTGCCCTGGCTTATTGCACCGAAAGCAGTTGCCACGGAAGCTTTTCCCACCATCATTGGCCTTACTAAGTTTACTCATACCTGTAGTTGTTGAAGGTTGAGATTTTCTCGCCATCTGAAACCTTGTCTCCTTCCACCATTTCTTCTCTCCGTTGGCACCGTGCCTTACACCGCTTGTTACAAAATCTGTTGTAACATCTTCTTTCATGCATACACTTTGCCTTTGAAGGCGCATCTTTATTTGTTCCATCAGTCTCGCATGTGACTTTTCAGCTTTTGGTATCGAGTCCCATTGTGACTTGAATTCTCTGTATTCATCATCCGGAAGAATCGATAAGATGCGTGGCATGAGCAGGTTTTGAGGCAACTTTCCTTCCCCGCTCGCCTCCTGTTCCCGTTGCAAGTCGACCCATAGCGTACGCAAACGTGCGAGAGATTTCATTACGTCTTCATCCTTTTCTATTTTGAAAGTGAAAAATTTTTGAAGAAGAGTATCCAATTTTACGCTCGACACTTTGTCGAAGTTGTTCAGCAACTCCGTCCATATTTCCCGTGCAGAGTTACCATGCATGCGAATTAGATTCAAAATATCCGCTGATACATTTGATCGGATAATTATTGCGGCTTTCGCATTTGTCTTTGTGTAGGATATGAGTGCTTTGTTGTACTCGCTGACCGTCTCGGCGCTGGCGTCATTCACAGGTTCCGACGGTTCTACAACTGAGCCATCCAAAATTCCAACACAATAATTTAGGACGAATAAAGAGTTAATTTCTAATTTCCAGTCAGTCCAGTTGGACGCACCTTCCAACTTCGTGTAAAACACTCTATATTAAATATATTTTAGTTCCATAGTTCAAAATATTTGCTAGAAAGATAAAAATTAGTCAAATTTCTTTATACTTGCTCATATTAGTGAAAATAAAAAATAGAATGCCGTGATAACGATATGGAACGGGATTGGAAGGTGAAGCGATCTCAATAATGTTATCAACAAAGTTTATCCGCTTGTCACGTGATCCTCAGCTCTGACGTCACGCTTTACGATCCATGTTTTTACCATGATCCATCAATTACGATCCATGAATTTTTAGCGTGTTATATCTCCTAATATTGTCGTCAAAAGTCACCTTACTGATTTAATTTAGGTAAGCAAAGTTTATTCATCTTCTATTTACTTATATAAACTCTATTAATATTGTGTCAGGTCTTCATTTCTAATTGCAATGTTTCACTTTTATATTTAGGTTAAGCCTACATTACCGAAAGAACATTCCATTATAAAAGATCATATGTAGCTGGTTTTGAATTATAATTAAGTAAGTAGTTTTTAACTTTTCGCTAATTTTAAATATTATTATCGGAATAATTTCTAATTAATGACGTAAATTTATTGTCAAAGTTGTTTGTTCTGAATTGTTTACTTCTTGTTTGCTGGGATGTTAAATGTTATGTTTTACAATCTATCTAATTTTTATTAAATAAATTCACTAGGTTCGTAAATAATTTTATGTAAGATGAAATGTTTCTAATGTAATTTATTGTGTGAACAAGGTTCATAGCATTGTAGTTATGAGTGTATAAATACTTTTCATAAAAATTAAGTCTGTCAACGTTAATTCTGTGTGCTTATTAACAGTTAATTCGTTTTAAAACATTAAAAATTGTGCTCAAAATGATATAAGTATACATAATTTATCAAAATATTAATGTAAGCGTAAGCGAATTGTAAAAGGTTATATAGATTTTAAAATAACGTCTAAAAGTAAAATAAGCAGTATGAAAATATTAAACAATTTTAAAAAAAGAAATAAGTTTAACTTTTCAATTTCTGAAAACAATGATATTCTATTTACCTAAATTTAATCCAGTCTTGTAATATAATTCTCTATTCGCGATCGCAACGAACTATAGGGGGCGTTGTTGTATGTGCCGAATCCCTGCGATTTCCATATGAACAGTCATTCAGTTACACTGGAGACGTCTTTAATGTAGCATTGTAACGTTCCATCTTTATTGTGGCTGATTAAATTTAAAAAAGAAAAATGTTTGTTTTCTTTCTTATGCAAACGAAAACAAAATGGTATCCCTTTTTTTTTAGAGAAGGAACATCCAGAACACATCTGAAAAATATTTGTAAATAAAGAGAAAAAAATAGATATATTCTTATAAGCGTTCAAACCTAATGCCTGAGAAATAGTTTTACTAAATTTAATGGTATAACATGAAAGGCCCATTTAAATTTTAACGTAAAATAAAGAATGCTTACGAAACAAAAAGAAAAAAAAGAACCATTCTTTTTTTGTCGCCATTTTTTAGTGTTACGAAAATGCGTCTTTGGGACTTGCCAAAAACAAAACAAGATGCAATTTTATTTTTTTAGGAGCGAAATATTTTATGGAGTGAAATATAACGAAAATGTACCAATGTCCATAACATGAAACATTATCTTAGTAAACGTCCGTTTTGGAAATGTTATTTCATTTTGAATCTTATTTATTAGTGTTCATTATGGCTATAGAATCAGGTGAGAGAAAAGTTTGTTTTGAATCTATGCTAAACTCTATATCGGCCCATTTTCCACCGAAATCCGATTGACTACTTTGATTTTAAACAAAGTGTTTCATTTTAAGATTTTTCCCAAAAATTTTAAGTGCAGATTGGCGGCACTAAAAATCTGCCAAATCTGTAGCTGTGGTTAATACGTAAGTACCGAATTTTTCTTCCATACTTTTCTGAATCATATTACTTCAAATATTAGAATATGCAAGAAGTATACATAAACACATAATTTATTACCATTTAATTTTTCAAAAAAAGTATTTTGACAACAATTTTATCAAAAAACTATAAACTAAAAAGCGTAAAATAAAGAATTCTTAGGATAAAAACGATTTTAAAAATTCCTCATTTTTCAATAAAAACTTTCGTATTGTTTTTTTTTTTAATTCTTATAGTATTTAATCAGACGTAAAAAAAACATTTTGTAGAGAACGATCATCAAGTAAGAAAAAAAATTATTTACAAGCAAATTTTTTATTATAAAAATCATAACACTTACCTGATTTATAAGTCCGGAGAATTCCAAAATGATATGTTCTTTGTTTGAAAACTTTATTCTCAAATAATATATACATAGTTTATCCGTTCATTACTTTTAGGTAACATACCACACATCAAAATTTTATAATTGTAAGATCTCGATATGAATTTTAATATGGAGCTTAAAAACAGAATAGCTGAATTCTAGTTGAAATTCTTTCAAAACTAAAAAACACTTACCAAGAAAACGATAAAAATTTTATTTATAATCAGCACAAGAGATACTTTTTTAAGTAATTCGGATTATTCTTTATTGTTGTTTTCTGAATTATGTAGATACAGAAATATATACAATTCTATGGAGAAGAAGAATATTCTATAACTATTACAGTTCTGTATGGAATTCATTGGAACACATTTTCATCATTGGAATGACGAAAGCAATGTTGACTTCATTTTAACTTGTAATGAATTGAAGACAGAAAAATTATTTTACCGCAATACACACATCTGTAACAGTAAGTGATCATGAAAACATTTTATGTTGTTGGTAATAGAAAGGTAAAAATTATTGAGAAGTTGTTCTTCAAATGCTTGGCGTGTTCTGCTTCAATGTTTGGCATGTTCTGATTAGTTTTTTCAAGAAGTTTTACCTTTTCTTTAGGGAAATTTTGCTTCCTATTTGCTGCTAAGAAAATGGCGTCCGTCATTGCCAATGGTTATGTGGGAACTAATGCCCGATATTTACAGTCTCCCGCTAGATGGCGTATCGAGTGTTGCGATCGCGAATATAAAAGCTCTTAAATATAAGATTTAGTTTATGGTACAGGAATGATTGTTATTCGTTACTTCTACAATTTTTAAATTTGTCAGATATCAAGTAAGGTATGTGTTATGTATAAAGTATGATATGTGTTTGTTATGTAACAAAAGTATACTAAAGGAAAATTAAAATAGACACTAAAGGCTCAAAATCAAAACAGAGATTTATATGTTTATTAAAACTTCTTTAAAGAATTTTTTGTTTGCTGAAAATTATAAAAAAAATTTATAGATAAAAAAGGAAAATTTAATTGTCAAAAATAATATCAAAATGTGTAAATTTTTAAAATAACTTTAAAAACTGAAGTATAATTTCGATAAGAGCGAAACAACTAAAACTTATAAGTTTCTAAGATAATGATTAGAAAATATTGATCAAAGCTTTTCTAATTAAATATTTTATTGTTTTTCAGGCTTTGAAAAAACCCAACCGGTCTGGGTTTTATTGAAAAAACCCGGGGGAAATTGGGTTTTTTCATTTTGTGGTCATAAACTTTAAGTTTTACTGTATAAATATTTTTATTTATTAAAAAGTGTTGTATATGCTTAAAAATAGAAATAAATCTGAAAAGTTATTTTAATTTTATTATATGTATTTTTTATTGTGTTTAAATAACACATTATCACTAATACATATTTGAATCTTCTTTACTGTTAAATACGTAACGTTTCACAATTTTTAACGCAAGCATTATAAAGTATAAATACAGTAATATAAAAGGAACAAGTTTATTAATTTTTTCGTTTTCACACACATATATTTACTAAACATATATAAATATATATATATCTTACCTATTGTAAAGTTATAATCAGTAAAAACTAAAATTTCATTTGATTTTAATAAAAAACTGAAATAAATACTCAATGGTCTTCCATGTTTTTATAATAAAATTAATAGAAAGTGAAATTAAAATTACATATAATTGAATAAAATTAGATATAGTTTCAGTAAATACTTTTTCTTAAAATTTTATTTTTGTGTCTCGTAAGAAATGATAAATCCATATTTTTGTGTTGATTTTTTAATTTTCACAAATTATGTCTAAATTTTTCGCAAAAGGGGTACCTTTCAGAAAAACCTAGACAGACCAGATATATATATATATATATATATATATATATATATATATATATATATATATATATATATATATATATATATATATATATATATATATATATATATATATATATATATATATATATATATATATATATATATATATATATATATATATATATATATATATATATATATATATATATATATATATATATATATATATATATATATATATAAATATATAAATATACATGGTATAAGTATATATAAATATATATAACACAACAGGTCTATGTGTGATTCTTATTAAATAAGATTATAACTTAGCTGTGATTCATTCTAAAATTAATGTGTAGAAATTAATTTTGTAATGTCTAATCTTATGATTATTCTATATAGTTTATGATTATTCTATAGAGTTTAAATGATTATTCTATATAGGACTGGGCAATAAATCTATGTATCTCAAAATATCTATGTAACACATATATCGGCAGGCCGATATAATGACTTTTGTTTTAGATGATGCATCAGAAATCTGATTTAAGCAACTGATAGTGACTTTCATTTTAAGCGATGTATCAGCTGCGGAGTTGTTGATAGCATCTATTTTACTTATTTTTAACAAGTGTACATATAAATAATATTTGAAAGTGGGCTAGCTAATATAGATATTTTAATACTCTTTTGGATTAAATTTTAACATAATTTGTATTGTCTTGTAGCGGTTTGAATAAATTAACAAACTTTTGTTTTCAGATTCGGTATTTTGACAGCATATGCCGGTATTTTGACTGAGGCGAAAAGAAAAAAAGTCATTTGAAAGAGTGCCTGCCATCACTAATGTCATTTGGGTAAAATTGTTGATTAAAATATTATTTATTTTTATTAATTATATATATGTGATATTTTTTTCCTTCCAGTTTTTAAATACTTTAAGAAAGAAATTAAAAAAATTTTAATCTGAATAACAATTCCAATTGCTAATAATAAATCAAAATATTTAGAATTCCTCTCTTTTTGTATTAAATTTTACAAACATTAATCTGCAGTTAATCCTTAACATTTCTAAGTTTATTCAGGATTTTTCGTGTATACTCACAATTTTTTAATATGTATTAATATATATATCATCAGTCGATTTTTATCTTTGCAAGCTTTAGTTAAAGGCAGCATTATAATTAAATTTAATTTAAAAATAATGCTAGAAAGAGATTCTCTCTATTTGAAAAATACAAAATAAAAATTTGTTCCCATGTAAAGGAAACCAAATATTGCAAAAAAGTTTCAGAAATCCAAACCAAAAGAGTGAGTGAGAGAGAGACGCTTAAAAAACTTAATTTTCTAAGTCTAACACAGTTGTACGTCAATAGTTTTTGGATCTGATCACAAAAAAAAAAGTAATTTTGTAGAAGGAAGGGAAAAAAACGGTTACATTAAGGAATTGAATGCACTTGGAAGTGCAGTGTATTTATAATAAGTTTGAGCTTTTGTTTAATTATACTTCTAAGTATATGCAATCATAAGTAATCAATATCAGATCTAAATTTTAAAAATAAATCTTATTTTCAACTTCAATACTTTTTGTGTATTCACATTAGTTTAAGAGAATTTTCTTTAATACATAGAAGTAAAATTGAATATTAAGGAATACAATTAAAGCTGAACTGATAAGCTTTTTATTATAGTATTTTTTGTTGTTAAAGAATTTATTATTTAATCAAAGATACAGCATTGCCGCTTGACTATTCAGACAGTTTTACAAAATAGTGTCTAATGCAGCATGCCCTTTTTTGATCCGTGTGTCGATTCTCTAAGCCAGTGATTCTCAACCGCTGTGCCGTGGCACTTTTTTGTGCAGCCAAATTCTTGAAATGTTCATAAAAAGTACATATAAATATACTTTTTATAATTTTTCTACGCTTTAACCGCGTGAACATCTTTGTCGGCGATTGCCTTGTGTCTGACAATCTTAAAATAGATGGGAGAATTAAAATTGTCTTTGACACACAGTTTTAAAAATTTTTTGAAATAAGTAGGAAATTTAATGACTATTAAAATGATTAATCAACTAAGGAAAGCAAGCTAAATATTAACATACAAATGGAAATAAAATTTAATCATTAAATTAAGCTATGCAATTAATAAACAAATTAACAAAGGATAACTAAAAAAAAACCAAATATATAAAAAAACAAATTCGGAAAGGATAACTAACAAAAAAAAAATAAGCTAACAATTAATAATTAGCAAAAAAACTAGTTAACAAGAAATCACAAAAAATAACAGTTAATAACTATAGAAAACAAGCTAACAATTAACAACTAGCTAAAGGAAGAAAAAAATTTACTGTTACTAACTAATAAAAAAATCAGTCGAAAGAAATAATTAATCCGTTAATAAACATACTTTCGTAGTACATATTATTATCACAAACTATTTAACACAGTGTATTATAGGTAAGTAAACAACTTTTAATCTAATTTTTTTCATTGTGTGCCGTCAAATTTCGAAATGGTTAAAAGTGTGTCGTAACAAAAAAAAAAAATTATTGAGAATCATTGCTCAAAGCCCTTATTCAATTTAGTTCTCTAAGTTTCGTTATATACTCATTAATAAATTGTGTTTTGTTAGTCTTTCAGTTTTTATTTTTTAAATGTTATAATATTACTCAATGTTTTGCTTCCAGCTACAGTTCTCGAACGCTTTGAGGCCAAGAGCTTGCGGAAAAATTTGGGAAGGTCTGCTACAGCCACTGATTGGGAAGGACGAAAACCTAAGATAATTGACGTGACCAATTCTTTGGACTTGGAGACCTAAGAATGTGCCAATTTGTTTTACTACATTTTTAAATGTTTATTCAAATAAAATATTCATAGCTACTTTTTGTTTTATTCCTCTGCATTCACACCTTCTATATTACAAAGCACGTTCATATCTGAAGGGTAAATTTTATTAAACCCATAAAATTATAATATTTTTTGAGTTTTTAGTGCTATTGTGCAATATATTAAATTACTAATTTTCAGTGACTGAATCCTGTCTGAAGATCAAATGTACATTGCAAATGCTAAAAAATAAGAAAACTAATTTACATACATGTAAAATGTGGCTATTTTTAGACAAGCAAATTGTCTTTGATTTTGATTTATAAATCATAGTTGAGCTGAAAATAATTATCATGCCTTAAATTAATATTCACTTCTTACATTCCATCTACAGTGCTTACACTTATTCCTATTCACCTATTTTACACTTAATTAATTTTTAAGCTTATTACTGCTCAAATCCTAATTATATATGTATATATATATATATTTTTTTTTTGGAAACTGATTAAAAATATTTTTGGGTGCTTATTTTTTTTTTCTTGAAAAATCTGGCTACACGACACCTTGAACTTTGAAAGTATGACTTAAATACTTGCAGATATTTTATTCTAAGGCAATATTAATAACAATATTAAATCTTTGCTCACTAGTTTGCAGAATGCTTATTGTCTAGCATGCAAGGAAATGATTAATTTTCTGTTAAATAAACAGAGCATGTAGCTCTTTTCAAGATATCCTGGAGGAATCGAAGGATTTTTTATTTTTACACAATTATAAATCAAACTAATTGAATCTGCAACTGTACAGCCTGGAGTGCAAAACCATATAAAATAATTAACAGACATGTACCTATATCCTACAATATCCAGTGAAAAAATTTTCTTGAATAACGTATTAAAATTATCGATCGGCGTTCTGCCGCATCTTTAAGCGCTTATTAATATTTGTTGTACGAATAACGTGATGAAAATATTCATCGACATTCTACTGTATCTGTAAACGCCGTGGAATATGGTTTTTTCAAACTCGACATTCTACGGCGTTATTGAGATATCGATCTATATCAATTTTACTATGTCGTACAATATAAAAAAAATCTGACGTTTTTACATAGATCGATGTTCCCGAAGAACATCGATCGACGTCGTAAGCGAAGTTTTTTCGAGATCAATCGATATTGAGTGCTACTTGGGATATACTCATTAATAAATTGTGTTTTGTTAGATAGTCTTTCAGTTTTTATTTTTTAAATGTTATTAATATAACTCAATGTTTTGCTTCCAGCTACAGTTCTCAGGCGCTTTGAGGCCAATCGCCAAGAGCTTGCGGAAAAATTTGGGAAGGTCCTGGCTACAGCCACTGATTGGGAAGGACGAAAACCCTCGATAGTTGACGCGATCAATTCTTTGGATTTGGAAACCCAAGAATGTGCCAATTTGTTTTATTAATTCAAATAAAATATTCATAACTACTTTTTGTTTTATTCCTCTGCATTCATACTTTCTTTTTTAAAGCAAGTTCATATCAGAAGGTCAAATTTTATTCTACCCATAATATTTCAATATTTTTTGAATTTTTATTGCTGTAGTGCAATATATTAAATTACTAATTTTCAGTGACTGAATCCTGTCTGAAGATCAAATATGCATTGCAAATGCTAAAAAGGTAAAACTAATTTACATACATAAAAATGTGGTTATTTTATAACAAGCAAATAAGTCTTTGATTCCGATTTATAAATCATAGTTGAGCTGAAAATAATTATCATGTCTTACATTAATATTCACTTCTTACATTCTATCTACAGTGCTTACACTTATTCCAAAGGGGATTTTTTTCTTCGAATTGTCGTTCTAAATTATAAAAAATGCATGATTTTTGCAATTTTTCCTGCAATATTTACCAGAAACTAGAAGTTTTATTAGGATTATTTAAAGTTTTTGGAAATGTTTCTAAGTTTTATTGATTTTATGTTTATAAATTAAAAACTTTAAACAATAAAAAAAAATTTATTACTGCGCAAATCCTAATTATGAATTTTTTTTGAAAAACTGATTAAAAATATTTTTGAGTGCTTATTTTATTATTAAATTTTTTTTTCTTCGAAAAATCTGGCTACGCCCTAGTTTGCAGAATGCTTATTGTCTAGCATGCAAGGAAATAGTTAATTTACTGTTAAATAGGCATAGACTGAGCAGAGCATGTAGCTCTTTTCAAGATATCCTGGACGAATTCTGCACAATATAAATATATGGATTTTTTTTTACTCATTATAAATCTAATTAATTGAATCTGCAAATGTACAGCCTGGAGTGCAATTAGCGAAATAAAATGTGAAGTGCAAAAGCTTATAAAACAATAAACATACATGTACCTAAATCCTACAATACCCAGTGAAAAATTTTTCTTGAATAACGTATCAAAATTATCGATCTACGTTCTGCCGCATCTTTAAATGCTTATTAATATTTGTTGTACGAATAACGTGATGAAAATATTCATCGACATTCTACAGTATCTGTAGACGCCGTGGAATATGGTTTTAAACGCGACATTCTACGGCGTTATTGAGATATCGATCTATATCAATTTTATAATGTCGTACAATATAAAAAAAAATCGGGCGTTTTTACATAGATCGATGTTTCGGAATAACATCGATCGACGTCGTAAGCGCAGTTTTTTCGAGATTGATCGATATTGAGTGCTACTTGGGAAGGCGATGTGAAAACAGGCTTAATATTCTAAGAAGTTTTATTGTTGAGATTTTTGTTCAAATTTACGTGAATCTTTACCATTCTTAAGAGTTTTCTGAAATTTGTAAATTCCAAAAGATCGTGACCCTAAAAGAATTTTAAGAAAATTAATATCACGACTTAAACGAAGCGTAAGGTTAGCGACACTTAGAGTGTCGATAACCTTACATCGCTAACCGCTTCATTTAGCTATAATTAAGTGAAAATCGGTATATATTTTTTGGATAGCATCATAAAATGGATGGGGTTTTCTACCCTAGGGAACGCTGCAAGTTCCATACCACCTATATTTCCGGGTTACTGTTGCAGGTGTCACTTGGTTCTCAGCGCTATCATTGTGTTTTGAGATTCATGCAAACGTGGTATTTGATTAATTATTACTTGTGTTTACAATGCTAAAGGTGCTAACACTAATGTAAGTTGGTGCACGGCTTACGACACAGTAATAAAGAAGTGGAAAGAGGCCAAATCAGGAATGCCAAAAAAGCGTGTTATTCAAAATCTAGCAACCATGTCACCTTTTTTAACAATATATCTATAAATAACTAAAGCAAATTTTCACTTCAAACTCACCAGAATTACTTAATAACATTAATATCTTGTGAAGTACTGCAGATTTGAGCTCATAAATTATCTAATTTACTTCTTTTATTGAAAATAAAATTATCCGTTTGTAAATATCGCCTCGCAGAATAAGCTGTAGTAAGCAGTTGAAAACTTTCTAACCAGAACTAGATCAGGTATGGAGCTTCAGATCGTTGTTTACATTGATATTGAAAGCACCATTCATACTTACTGTATGTTCCGAATTCATCTGTCATTTATTTCGTTGAAAGTCAAATTGAAAGAACGCGGATTATTGCGAACACTACAAGTGTCGTAATATTAAAGGAAGCGCTTTACCAAGCTTAGGTGGAAATATAAATTGAAAGCAGTAACCCGGAAGTTTAATGACGAGTTTAAATGTTAGCGCCGTCTGTGCCTAGCTTTACATTGTAAACCATCCATAATTCATGTATGTTTTTATCGATTAAAAAATATTTTAAATTTTAATCGTTAGACACAGGCAAAGAAAAATTAAAATTAATTGTAAACAATAATAGACAGCCGCGAAACTTTTTCTGTTTGTTTGCTGTTTTGTTTAAAATTAAAAGCGTTTCGTATTCCTCTATTTTTGTTAAATTAAGTAGTAATTTTATATTTTTACTTAATAAAGTAGTAATTTTAGAATTTTCTTACATTCTATTCTAGCAATATTACATTTTGAATAGAAAGCAAAAGATGGATATTTTTTTGTAATTCTTAATATGAAAAATACGCAGCAGACTAGCAAATTGCAGGAGAGACATTCGTGATAATTGTCATTTTTGAGTGTAAATGTTTTATTTTTCTTAAATTTCAAAACATTTGTTTGATATTCGGGGTGATATTCAATATTATAATAATATTAATTGAATATTTTCTATACCTTTCTAGTAATGCTTAAAAAAATGAAATGTGGACTTGAAATTTTTAAATTCTTTTGTAAAAAGAGGGAAATATCAGTATCGTGATCTGTCACGCCAATTAAAATCGCCAAGGTGGCAAATAGATTTTAAACTTGCGAATTAAAAAGAAAAAAAAAAAAAATATGTAGATGTTCTCCCCGGGGGGGGGGGGGGAGAGGGTTGCGAGTTATAGCTTTTGAGTTGGTCTCTTTCTGTGATGTTTTTTTAAGTTTTTGCAGGGCCCTTGCCTGGAAGTTGCCAAGACGTGGCAATGATTCTGCCACAGATCATGGTACCCGTAAAAAGATAGCAATGATAATTAAATAAAGTTTATTTGTGATAAAAATTTATGTTTAAAGATGAAGGGCAGTAATGTCATTGCCTTCTCACAGTACTGTTATAAAAATTTATTTGTAGATTAAACATTAGCAGTAGAACATTTGTTAGTTATTGCAAAACTCTGGATCTCATTTCTGTGATAATCAAAATTTTGTATTATATTATTGTGGAGATCGGTAAAAAATTAAACAAAAATTGGAGTATTCTCATTTCTACATACTTTTTTTTAACATATTGCAAGCGTAAAATATATATATATTTTACAATATGAAAAGAATTTTGATTGTTTAAATGTGCCTAAGAAATAGACCCTTCTCGTAAACAGATGTCTGGATACAAGACTTTGTATATATACATTACACTTACATATCATTTCTATATATAAATGTTTCTATTTATACATATATATAAATGTAATATATATATACATACAGAAGAGCACCGATTATCCAAACTGCTCGGGTCCGAACGTGGTTCGGATAATGAAAAGTTCGGATAATTGGTAAGTTGTTTAAAATCTAGTTTAAATGATTATTATTTATGCACTAACTTCCCCTCACACTTTTTCTAGGCTAAAATAGCTCTAGCATGTTTAAAAGTTTTTTTTTCAATTTTTAAATATTCTTTATTTATTTTCTTAAATTTTTTTTTTTCATTTTGAATTATTTTTATCATATTTTAGCTTTTTATAAATTTTTTAATCAATTACTGATTTTACCACATTTTTCTTTATTTTCCATTGCAAAAGAAATCCAGCAAATACTTTTATTTCAAAGATGCTCTTTTTTAAGCAGCCGTATCCCTTATTCTTTTTAAATAACTCAAATGAACTGGATCAACATAATTTTGACGTTTTATCCAATTCATTGCAATATCTAATGAATTGCATACTTCTATACGAGAAGGTCCAATATCTTGAATTTTATCACCTACTTCTTCCTCTTCGTCTGTGAGTTCCGATTTTCATTCAAAATTTCAACAACAATTGCATCATCATTTAGAATTTGAAATTCTGGGTCGTTTTCAGTGTCTTGAAACCAGTCTTCTATTTCTTCTGCTGTATAACCTGGCATCTTTTCATTCAAGATCTACTGGTTCAGAAACTTCAGTTTCGTTTATTTTTTTGTTAAGAATTTTATTCCAAGATTTAAGATTCCAAGCACTGTAATCACTAATCATAAACCATAAGTGACAAGTACCCATCCACCAATTGTAGAACTTCAGCACATATCAATTCATGAACTCCTTCCTCATTCCAACCATTGTAGACTGTCAAATTGAAGCTCACATTCTTGGAAGATAATTTTCAGTTGAAGAGGGCTAAAGGGGTATGTAGGTTTAACTGTATAACAATACATGTATGTATTGGCTACTATAAGAAAACTGCTAAAAAAGGTAGTAAATTAAATATGGTCTTCAGATGTAGGGGATATTATATTCTTCTAAATTTAGAAAAATTGCCGATAAGTTAAAAAATTCTAAACTTAAAAAGAAAAAAAGAAGCGAATTCGGACATGGTTCGGATAATTGGATGTTCGGATAATAAGGGTTCAGATAATCGGCGCTCTACTGTATATATATGTATATATATTATATGTATGTGTGTGTGTATAAGTTAATGTATTAACTGGGCATTTGCCCTTAATAATTTCATTTAGATTGGACATGGAAATATCCTCTACAGTCATGTAATTGTAGAGAATTGTACAACAATTTTTGCCCTACTGAGTTGTGTCCAATCCAGCAAGCATTACCACTTAATATCTGTCAGGTTTAACTGTTTGTCAATGCACATAAAATGTGAAAGTGGTAGATGGCAGTAGCAAGGAAAAAGAAAAAAAAAGAAGTAATAAATTAAAGTTTGTTAAACCCTGACATCCCTAAGGTGATTAAGCATAAAAAATTTTAAATTTCGTTTTTTCATAAACTCGCATCTAATTTTATTATGAAGACCTTGATGCAAAGTTAAGGTTTTAAATGGTTCCGTTTTATGATTTTATTAAGTATATTCCCATAGAGAATTGCACAGAAATTGCTAAATACAAGTTTAAAAATGACTTAATTGATGTATTCTATGGATACTGCTTAAACAGATGCACATTTTTAAAAAGAAAATCAATTCATTGAATCTGATTCAAATAGTTGAATTTCACATTTGACTCATTTATCTCAAAAATTCACAAAATAAGTACTTCAATAAAGAGTTACAATATTACTGGGAACATACTTTTGTTGATTTAGACCAATACTACCTATACGTTTTTGTTGTCATGATTTTATATTGTGTTTTGCGATTTTTCAGGATGTCTTACCACATGCAAGATTTTTCCGCCCTTGATGGAGGCCAGCTTGAATATTCCAATGGACTCCATGGCTATTGTGGTGATGGAATGAAGACCCTTGGTCAGGAGTACACCCTCCTACAAAGTATTCTGGTGGATGGAGGGACTCATTTTGGAGTGTCAACTCTTTCATTTGATAACTTCGAAGAGTTACTGTGGATGGGGAATCAAGGGGTATTTTGATCTCAGTCTTCATTGTCTGTTTGAATGTATATATAAGCACACCGGACAAAAAATTAGTCTCCCTTAGAGAAATCATGAAAAACATAATTTAATGGCATGTAACACTGCCTCTGTATTCGATAACTGCCTAGATTCGGTTAAAAAGTGAGTCCACAAAGTTTTGCTGGTACATCAAATCCAGTTTAAGCTTCTCGCTGAGGATTTGATTGCGCAAATCAACCAAATTGCAAGGACGATGATTTCGGCGTTTTACCCGTTGATACAATATGTCCCACAAATTTTCAATTGGGTTGAAGTCGGGTGGTTTTGCAGGCCAGTCGAGATGTAATTGAGTGCCTGAGTGTTCATAAAACCAGTCTCATATTCTTCCAGACCGATGAACTTTGCTGTTGCCATCTTGGAAATAGGGGTATCAACAACACAGTTTTCATGAAGATGTTGACAGAAAGGCAACATCTAATCATCCAGAATGTTCAAATAAACATGTTAGTTCATATTAGTAACCACCTCAGTGAGGGTGCTCAATCCATAATAAGAAAAACGCTCTCAAAACACGACAGACACTCCTTCGGCTTGAATCTGACCTTGCACACAGTCTGGATGAAATGCTTCATCTGCTCTTCGTTGCACTCGACGACGTGCATCTTTTGAAAAAAAAAAAAAAACGTGATTCGTCAGACCATATTACATTCCGCCAGGCAGTAACTGTCCACGTTCGGTAATTTCTAGCCCAATGAAGTCGCGCAGCTTTATGTGCCTGTGTGAGCAATGGCTTTTTACGAGATGTTTGACTCCAATTGTTCATTGCATGCAGCTCTAGTCTCAATGTTCTCTCAGGTTTGGATGGACCTTCATTTACTAATTGAAGCAATTCCTGTCGTCTTGGGAAGCGATTTTGATTGACAAGTCGGGAAGCACGTCTCTGGTCCCTTTCATGCAGGATCTTCTTCCAGCCACAATTCTGACGTCTTTCGTGACCATGTGTATTACACCTCTGCTTGTTGACATGTTGAACAGTCCGCATCGAAACACCAACAAACCAAGAAAATTCATTCACCGTATGACCATGGTCACGGCATAACACAATTGCCTCTTTTTGCCACTCTATCACATCCTTACAATTATTCATATTTACACACAATTTCTGCTTCAAACAAAAATATATCTCACTGATAGCTACATGCCTGTGATCACGTTGAAGCAGTGTGCACGCAGTTGAGCACGTCATTTGACCACTGTGTCATCTAATGAAACCTAACAATTCATCAGTGCTTTCGCACTAGGGTGACTAATTTTTTGTCCGGTGAGCTTATATTTATATATTTCCAATGTTTCTTTATGTTTTTAACATAATAGTATTTACTGTTCTCAAAGGCTGCTGGTCTAGTCTGTAGATACTGTTGTTTAATTGTGCGGCATGTATCTTTTGGAGTAAATTTGTTATAGATTTTAGGTTTGGCTATAGCCACTTTGGGTATCTGGTCTGCAATTTCAATTTTGTTACCAAGAATCCCGGAATGACCAAGAACCCACACTAGTTCTATTGATTGATTGAGAGTGTTTCCAAAGAAGATAGAATGTGGTAGAAGATTCCTTGTTAACAAGCAGAGGCAGCCGAAGGCTGTCAGAATTAAAAGCGAGTCAGACAAATTTACAACATGTTGGATGTTTGAATGGCATCTTCGAATCGCCAATAGGATGACGATACCCTCTGCTTTGAATATTGAACAGATGGAAGAGACAGATCCAGACAGCACTGAACCTGACCAGGAATTGTAAATTGCCACTCCAGTGTTGCTTGGCATCTGGGAAACATCTGTGTAGAGTGTGGTAAGGTCTGTGGTTGCACACAACATCCCAGAATATAGTGGAAATTAAGTTTGGTGGTAGCTTTCTATCTTGGAAAGGGAGGTTTGACAGATGTATATGGAGACTTTTGAAGGCAACCGAGGAGTTCGATGGAGCATACGTATCATGTGATTGATGTTGATTTCGTGTTGATTTAGCCAGTTCGCTGCTTTTAGGGGAAGGGCCGATTTTCTATAGGTATTCAGGATGCGGAGATTGCGGCATGTTATTGCCCTTAATGATTGCTAGTTGACTTGTCGGGCGTAAAAATGCATAGAGAGCATATTGTGGCATTCTTGAAAACTCAGACAATGGAGTCCACTTCGGAAGGCCTGTAGCAATACATAGTGCTGCACGGTACATTGTGTGTAAGATCTCGCACTCACTGTTGCTAACAAGTGAATGAAGGTGGCAACCAAAGTCGAGATTAGGTGTTACATAGAACCTAATGATGCGAAGTAAGTGGTAGGAGCGTGAGCCCCAGAAATTTCTTGCAATACTCTTCAGTATATTGAGCTTTTTCAGTGTAGATGCTCGTTTTTGTTATAAATGATGGCAATAGCTGAGATTAGATGAAAAATGGATACCATAATTCGAATATGGGATATCCATGCAATTGTTTCTCCTTGGAAGAAAAGGGCGGAGAGGGGTTCAATCTGACGGTGGGAGAAGTCGATTGCTCGACATTTGATTATGCTTGCCTTTAGATGCCATTTTGTTAGCCATTTCTGGCAGGGTTAGCAACAACCCAGGGATTTTTGAAAAAACCCAACCCGCCCGGGTTTTATTGAAAAAACCCGGGGAAAATTGTTTTTTTTCATTTAGTGCTCATAAACTTTAAAATTTTACCGTGAAAATATTTTAATCTATTAAATAGTGTTGTATAAGCTTAAAAATAGAAATAAATCCAAAAAGTTTATATGAAATAAATATGATAAAATTAAAATAAGTTGAAATAATGCACTATCACTAATAAATACTTGAATCTTTATTGTTAAATACATAACCTTTCACAATTTTTAACTGAAGCACTATAAAATATAAATGCAACAGTAATATAAAAGGAACAAGTTTAGTAATCTTTTTGTTTTCCCACACATCTATTTAATATATTTATTAAGCATTCATATATATATATATATATATGAATACGACCTCGAAAGCCGGACTTCTGAAATCCGGAAATCTCTAAAATCCGCACTCTTAGGTCCAGTTCCTCAGAAAAAATTAAAAAAAAAAAAAAAAAATTCACTTAACTTCTCCAACAATGAAGCAGTAGATGAAGAGGTAAGGGTGGAGAGTGAATGAAAGCTCATAGCTGATAAGGAAATTTCAGTCATTCTTATCAGCTCTGTATAGATAACAAAGAACATAAAGGGGAACCCCTCATCCTGAAGGGGAATCCCCTCAGGAGGAGGAATTCTTCTACCACCTTGTTTTTTCCCCTTGTGAAGAAAGGAAACTGGTTCTTTCTTAACCTTGAAGCTTAGGAGGCGGGGACAGGTTCTTTCCTCCCCCAACAAAAAAAAAAAAAGGATTAGTATCAGCTTGTAGAGTCTAGTTTAGAAGCATCTATTTCAGTTATAAGTTGAAATTCAGCTCGCGTTTTAAGCCTATAGTTTTAGTTTTCATTGCTAATATTATGTTATCTAAACGATCGATTACAGGGAAAAATGACGAAAGTTTGATTTTTAATGTCTCTTAGTTATGATTTAAAGAGTATATTTGTATCAAAATTAACGTCGAAGGTTTACCCACGCGCATTTAATCGCGAAATCGGCCTGGCGAATTCGAAACTTCGATAATTCTATAAAAATATAATTATATAAATTTAAGTAAGGTATCTAAAATACGGAAATCCGGACCTTCCAAATCCCCCAGCAGTCCGGATTTACGAGGTTGCACTGTATATATATATATATATATGGGTGATTCTCACGAAACATGACAATTCACTGTCCCTTGCTCCAAGATCTAATACTATAATACTAAAAGAAATTTTTTTTAAAACAAATTAATAAATAGCATTGCTGTTAGCATTTTAAAATAACTTTGCACTAGTATTGACTGTTTTGTATAGTTAAAAAATTTAATTGAACTTCAAAATGTCATTTTCCTGGCATGTCCCAAACAATGTTTCCAATAATAATTAGCTTCAAAACTTCCTATAAAGTTTTCAATATCTAAATTTTTTTTATCTCAACCGGTGTAAGCATTTATAGAATATACACAGAAGGTATTATTTACAAAAACTTCGTTTAAAGTAATTTTTTCTGTCAATAATTTGTTTGTCCCAAGAAAATCTGTCATTTTCCTGGCTTCTTTTATTCAGTGGTTTATAACCAAAATAGATAGAGCCAGCAATCAATATCTTATGTTAATAGACTGATTAGATACCCTCCTATATGAACATGTCTTGTTGCATGAATAATTCTGGTTCAAATTCTATTTAAAAAATTTTTTCAAGGTAAGTAGGTTCTGTGTTGTCATTTTCCTGGCTTCTTGAAACCATTAATAACATAAACTACATAGATTTATCTGAGTTATTTCGAGAAATCCTGTTGATTTCTTCAGAATATAAACGTCTTAGGAAAAAATATTTAATTAAATTAAAGTTATATGCTATAAAATGGCGAATTTGTCATTTTCCTGGCTTATGAATGCCTTAACTGCTAATACTGTAAGGAGGGAAAGCAAATATTAACCCTATACCAAGTTTATGTATGATTGTAATATGCTTGGATGTAATCAAAGTTATTTAATGATTGATTATTATCCAAAATTTTATTCTGTACACATCAGCAGCAAAAATTTTTTTGATTCTTTCTACAGTGGATAAAAAGAATTAATTTAAGCAATATATGGTCCATCTAACATAAAGGCTTAAGTTGAGTTACTTACTATTAACTTAAAATGAAATTTTTTTAAACTTCTAAGCTAATATGCCATTTTCCTGGCATTCAAGATTTGGTAAATTTCTATTTTATTTTTTTTTCCCGAGCAAATGTCAATAAACTACACTGCTGTCCAGGGACGTATATAAGGGGGGTGTCCATGGGGTCCGGACACCCCCCTTAGCTTGAGTTTTTTTTAATATCCATATTTCCAAATATCGCATAGAACTTCTTATAATATACGTCTTGCCTCGAAAAAATTTTTTTTAAGAAATATCCTGCTTCCATGGATATTTTTAATTATCTCAGTAATCATCCGGACGATGATGAAGAAGAGCTTAAAGCGTTGAAACAGTGTTGGATCCCCCCGGATACTTTCAAGTTTCCAGTCAGTGTCAGTAGCAAAAAAAAGACTCTTCTTTCAACGTCATCGGACTGCTAGACATTCATGGCTTGCATATTCAATATGCATGCAGGGAGCATTTTGCAAAGTATGCGTTGTTCTTGGAAAAAAGGAAGGTGGTCGTGGCAGTCAAGAACTTGGAGCCTTTGTTAGTAAGCCCTTTATAAACTGGAAGTCCTTTAGAAGCCTTTGATCATCATGCAAACACAAAATATCATAAATTTGCTATCGAGGTGCAGGCAGCAAATTTTGTAAAGGTAGCGGAAGGCAAAGTGCTAGATGTTGCCGAATCAATCAATGTGGAAAACAGCAAAATTGCTCAAGAAAACAGGAAAAGATTAAAAGCCATTGTAAAAACGATTCTTTTTTGCGGAAGACAAGAACTCGCTTTAAGGGGAAGCTGTGACTCTGGTGAAATTGGAATAAATGACCTCGCTCATAATGATGGAAACTTTAGAGCACTGCTTCGTTTTCGTGCTGGCTCTGGCGATGAGGTACTTAAGAAGCATTTACTAACACAATAAATACACAGTCGAGCTATGTATACCTCATCACAGATTCAAAATGAAATAATTGAACTATCCGGTAAGACAATTCAAGATAAACTTCTAGAAAGGGTAAAAAAGGCAGGCTATTTCAGTGTACTAGCTGATGAAACACAAGATATATCACGACGAGAACAAATAGTTTTGTGTGTGCGATACGTAGACTGTTCATCTGGAAAAGCAGTTATCCGGGAAGATTTTGTTGAATTTATAACCGTAGAAGATGTTTCTTCTCAAGCATTAGCAACGACCATAATAACACATCTTGTATCCTATAATTAAGATATGCATAAATTTATAGGGCAAGGATATGATGGCGCTGCGATGATGAGTGGTCGATTACGAGGTGTGAGAACAATAATCGCAGAGCAGTATCCAAAAGCGCAATTCGTACATTGCGTGGCTCATGTACTGAACTTAGTATTAACTCATTCATGCGAAGTACCTATGATAAGGAACTGTCTAGGAACTATAAAATCCGTAATCAACTTCTTCCGAAAATCTCCACTACGGGCTGGTCAATTAAAGAAAATTGCTGATGAAAACAACTTTGAACATTCCACCCTTATCGGTCTTTGTGAAACACGATGGACTGAAAAACATGTGGCTGTCGAAAGGTTCGCAGAAATGCTACCTGTTGCAAGTACAACGCTTGAAACACTTCAAAGCACTGGTAGTTCAGACGTGGCCACACAAGCTTTTCAGCTGCAGGCAGCTGTGCACAATAACCAATTTATAGTATCTTTGGTCATACTCAGAAAAGCGTTTTCGTATACTGTAAATTTGATTAAGGTGATGCAGAAGGTGAATGTTGATTTAATCGCCACTTGCAGTTATGCGAAAACTGTCAGAACAACCATAGAAAGCATTAGAAACGAGACACAATTCTCCATACTTTTCGAGGAAGCAAAGAGAATGAGCTCGAACGAAATAGTTGTCCCAAGAATGGCCGCAAGAGCGTCCCAACGCAGCAATGCACCTGGAGAAACTGCCGAAATTTACTACTGGCGAAATGTGTTTTATCCGTTTATAGGTAACCGAACTAGATGCTCGTTTCAAACCACATGAAGACGCTATAGAAGGCATTCAACTGCTTCTACCCGAGAAAACTAAAACTGATGACAAAACAAAAGAAAGTCTGAAAAAAGTAGCAATAACCTTTCTAGGCGAAAGTGAAGGAAACACATTTCTTAGTGAATCTGATATATGGAGAAAACACTGGGAATCAATAACCGAAAAACCGGTCACTGTTCTCAAAACTCTCGATCAGTGCGGTCAACAGTTTTTCCCTCTGACAAGAACGTTGCTGGGAATTTTGGCAACACTTCCGGTTTCCACCGCGACACCAGAAAGAAGTTTCTCCACTCTAAAGAGATTAAAAACCTATCTCAGAAATAAGATGGGTGATGAGAGACTGACTGGACTTGCTCTTCTGAGTGTGCATCGTGACTTGGCGGTGCAATTGGATTCCGACGGAATTGTAAATAAGTTATCAACAAGGCGCAAAAGATTAAATTTATTACTTTAAGCAATTAACATTTTTCTATACTCTTTGATCATTGTTTTCCTTACAATAAACAAATATTTTACACACCTGTATGATTACTGAAATATTAGTAGCTTATATTACATATATATATATATATATATATATATATATATATATATATATATATATATATATATATATATATATATATATATATATATATATAATGGTAATTCTCGACCTCCCCCATGTGAAAGCTATAGCTACGTCCGTGCTGCTGTCTATAAGATATTAATAAGTGTAACTAAAGAAGTATAAAAAAATCATTTTAGATTATTTTGACGACTTTAAATTTGAAGAAATTTTTTGGTCTGAATTGTCATATTTTGTGAGAATCACCCATATATGTATATATATATAACAAATTTATAATCAATAAATATTTATAATCAGTAAAAACTAAAATTTCATCTGACTTTTACCTTTAATAAAATTAAACTGGAATAAATATTTAATGGTCTTCCATGTTTTTATCATACAATTAATAGAAAGTGAAATTAAAATTACATATAATTATAAGGAGTATCAGTTACTTCTCCCATTTTTCGAAAATTTAACTTAGAAAAAAGACTGCATTTTTAGATAAATTTTAACTTTATAATTTCAAAAAACAAATTAAAAAAGCATATATAAAAAGTTTAGCTCATTTTTTTAAAACCCGAAAAGAAAACTTTAAATTTTTTAATTTTTGTTTAATGTATCACTTAATAGAAAATTTTTTTTCTTTTGTTTTCAATTTTTTTAAACATGATTAAAAGAAACAAAATAAATTATATTCAAATGAAATCTTAAAAATGGCATTTAAAAAATCTTAAAAGTAACATTTTAATTTTTAACTATTCTTTAGTGGTGATAAGATTTTTCCAAATAGTTAGAATTTGTCAGCAGATGTTAAGAGTTAACTTAAAAAAAAGGTCCATTTTATTTCTTTATTATTATTATCAGTAGATTCAAAGTGTATACATATCTCTCTTAGACGTTGATACACTTTGACGAGTTTTGTAGTTATATAAATTCCTAATCTATTTTGTAGTTTATGCCACACCAAAATGAAAGTTGAAAAGTGTCTTTCGATAAAGATAGAGGATACTGGTGCTGAGTGTAACGAAGAAAGAATTGGCAGAAATTTTGTGGAAGCTTGGAATTAATTTTTTTTTTGGCCATAATTTTCCACTATTTTTTGAAGAAAACTGTTGAATAACAGTGTCAAGCATCATTGACTTCAGAATTTTGAGTGCCATATCAGAATCAGGATCAGAAATTTTGAATTCCATAACACCTGGCAGAAATTCTGGATAATGCTTAGAAAGACAGTTTTCTGCTAATTGCTCATGTTCTTCATTTAAAAATTGTCTCCTTGTTTCGGAATCCTGGTTGCATATTATAATAAATGAGGTGGCTGAACAGTCTGATGGAAATTTTTTACAACATGTTAATAGGGTTCTAATTCATCACACGATAGTAAGTTAATTTATATTTCAACAGCTTCTGAAATCGAAGTGTTTTCTGATTGACGCTTTTTTAAAGCTTCAGAAACAATTGATATCTGTTTTTCCAAATTGATAGTTTATTGGTAAAGCCCAACATTATTTAATATTTTTGACATATTATTATTGGATTCATTTTGATGTTCAAGAGCAATCTCTTGATATTTATGGCAAAAGTTTTTACGCAGTCACAATATGAACTCTACCTAGTATCATTTGGTAATTGTGGCATCAAGCAGTTTTTTTCATTTGCCCATCCATGTGCTTGATGCATATTTCTAAAATATTTGTTAACTTCCACGATGTGTCCATTGATAGTATTAGGAGATGCTTCTTTTTCAACTAAATTTTAAAAAACCAATTTGTGAAAAAACCCTACAAGTGGGTTTTTTCAAGGTGGGCCCACCCAATAAAACCCGGGTGGGTTTTTTCAAAGTGGGCCCACGTGGTGAACCCTGATTTCTGGACATGTAGTAGAGTTAACTGTAATTTCTGAAGTACAGATTGTAGGCAATGGGGGTAAATAAGGAAGAAAATGTCGTCTGCATACACAAAACAGATGACACCGTCTGGAAGAATATCAAAAATATCATTCATGTAGATGATGAAAAAGAGAGGTGACAACACTGATTCCTGTGGAGCACCCCTGCTAATACTGAATGTCCTTGAGCACGCATGCCTCCAACTCACTCGGAAGTAACTAAGTCACAGATCTCGAAATGTTGTGTTGTAGAAGTTTGTATGATAATAAATCTGACCAAACATGGTCATAGGCCTGGGCGATATCTAAAGAGATGCCTATCCTAAAAAGCTGATTTGCCTTGCAAAATCGAAGTAAACAAGGACTCACCAAAATGGGTGGGGTCTAGAAGAGGATTGAATATGTGAAGAAAAATAGAAAATTTCCACTTTCAAATGAATTCCTCTTGAAATGCAAGAGAGCTATTCACTGTATTGAGGAATAATTTTATTTATCATCTATCTTAACTTTCGTTTTCCTATCTGCTTTGGAGCTGCAGAATATGAAATTTTGTGTATTTCTCCTTGAATTGAACTTTCTTTTTTTGTAGGGTTCATACGTACCTTAAATGTGCTTAAAAAAGCATTATTTTGAATCATAGAAATTAAGCACTCTTAAAAGTTCTTATTTTGCGTTAAAAGTTCGTAAATAAAATGTTTAATTTATATTCTACTTTTTATTATTTTTTTTCCCTTTTCAAAAATTTGATTCTTTTTTAATAAGATGTTATTATGTGATGCGAATTTGAGTAATCTCTTTTTGACACGTAATTTCACACCATTGGATCTTTTTTTATTGTTATTTTTTATATCAGTAGTTATTGAAAAATTTTTCAGTCCTTTCTATGTGGTTTTTTAAATTGTGCTGTTTTTTTATGCAATGTTATGACACACGAATTTTAAATTGGAGAATTTCAAATTGATTCACCGTAAACTTACTAAGTTTTATAATCGTTTTATCAATCTAATGATTGACAAGTTCTGCTAATTTTTTTTTCACTTTGTTTTTTAAATCTCCATATTTTAATTAATACGATGTTTATTATGTTACATGTATTTCAGTAATAACTATTTGTTAATGATTTATTTGAAAATCATTCTTGGACGTATTTGATTTCATCGTGATTTCTTATAGTTTTATTTCCAGTGTTTATGTAGGCGCTCATGCAAATTTTTATAATTTTTTCTGCCCTTTTCTCGTGGTTTTTTAATACAATGTTATTACTACATACGTTTTAACCTTAAAGTTAACTTTTTTTACTCACTCAATTCAGGACAATTACGTTGTAAATTAATGTTGTTTTCCGACAGTTTTTGCAATCATTTAATTTCATGTTACTGCAATGTTATATTTTTGATTAATGCGATGTTGTACCGACTCTCGAGTTTCATATTTCATTAACGACAATTTGTTAATTATATATTCAAAAATCACTTAACGCACTTAGTTCTATCGTGATTCCACTTTTTTTCCATGAGAGTTTTTCCAACCATATTTATTTTTTTAAAACTATATTTCTTATACAATGTAATTACATATGCATATTTCGGATTTAACCCCTTTAGAACAATGATCACATGTGTCCCGTTTCGTACATATTTCCAATTTTGATACCTTTAATACGATATTGTTTTTTATTTCATTAATCATTTTTCGCCACAATTGTTTTGCGCCATTTCTATTGTACATATACATTTTTTAGCAATAATAGTTATTTATCGTTTCTTCAGTTCTTATCATATTTAAAAACACATCGTTATTTGACTCCTGAAGAGAAGCACATCTCAATGAATATGTATTGACTTTATAATTGATAGCATCAATATTCTTTTTGCATACTTTCCCTGCTTCTTTAATATAATATTTTAAGCTTTATTAGCTGAAGTTAAACATGAAATTTTTTTTTTTTTTTTTTAGTTTCGAAAAATTAGAAACTATTTATTAGGTAACTTTTTTTTTTAAAAAAAATTTCAATGGCAGTAAATTAAAGCAATAAACAGCTACAACAATAAATGTTTCAAAACCAATTTTTTTCCTTTAAGTTTTATATTTTTAAGGTTATTAGGATATTGCCTGAATATCAACACTGTTTCTAACTAAGTCACTATTTATCATCTTTGAAAAAATTTTATTCACCTGTTTCACCACTTTTTCTACAATGACCTGTGCTGAACTCTGAGGCTGTCACTTCCACATTGAGGAAGAAATCCATGGAGGTATAAGTGAAGAGATTTTTGCTATTCAAGATGTGCTGCCAGACTTTTAAGAATGATGTGCTCCATTGTTTTGCATAGAACGCTTGTGAGAGATATAGGTCAGTAGGAAGTGATGTGACATGGCCTCCCAGGTTTAGCAATTCGAAGCACAATTGAAGATTTCAACTCCACGTGAAGTGTTCTTGATGCTGAGGAGTTATTCATTAAAGAAAGCAGAGTGTTCAAGGACTGCTCATCGAATCCCTTTAGAATGCAAGTCAAAACCTTGCCCGGACCTGGTGACTTGGACTTGGCCTGTATTAATAGCTGTCTGAAGGTTGAATATATGTATACACACATCACACACACATATATATAATATGCACACATTCAGGAGTACCTCCTTCATATTTTTCTGATGGATGGAGGGAGACGACTCATTTTGGAGTGATCACCCTGTGATTTAATAACTTTGAAGTATTGCTATGGATGGGGAATAATGGGGTATTTTTCAATCTTGATTGTCTGTTTGAGAATATTCCAAACAAGTTTTGACTTCTTGCAGTATTTGATAGTTGTAACTTATAACCATATAATCATTGTATCAAAAATCTGAAAAACTGCTTATATATTTGCAAGTTTTTTACCATTGTAACCATAGATATAGCTATTGCATTAAAATCGTTAATGACTGCATATGTATATTCATTTTGATATAAATATTATAAGTTATGTTAGAAATAACACATTGCATGTATAGTGCTTAAGTTTAAATATTGAATATAGTACTTTTATCATACAATTATGTTATTACAAAATGTTCTTGATGAAAAAAAAAAATTTATGTTAATTTTCTTTAATGTATTGTTTAAAACACCATATTTTTGTGAATAAAGAGAGAAATCAAAAATCTTGTATAAAAAACACAGTTTAAAACTGCAATTCCAAAGGAAAGTTCAATGCAGCAAAAATTTCATCAGAAAATGGAAACCAATAAAATTTTAAAGAAGAAGATAATGAAATGTTTATTTAAAAGATTTATTAAAGAAATAAGATTTATTGTTTAAAGTTTTAATGTTTAAAATCTTTTAACGTCATGGGGATTTTGTTTTTTGTCTAGGATTTGAGTAAATTTATGGCAAATAAATTTTTTGCATTTCGGATTAAATTTAATTTGATGCAAAGTACAATTAAAATATATTTCGCGCTTGGCTCGTCGCACGGCCAAACAAGGAGCCCTGTAGTTAATCTTGATGTGGCGATTATTTCGGATAAAAAGCTACTAAGTCAAATTTTATTTTTAAATATATTAAAAAATATAAATTATATTCCTTAATGATAAATTTAAAAAAAAATATATTGATCATTTAATTTTATTTAATTGTGAAAATTATGATTTTATTTTTAATACTACTTATTCTTAAGATTTGGTTTTGAAGTGGACTAATGATAATTGCTTAAATATTGAATATTTATATTTTAAAATTAATATTGCTAAGAATCAAATTAAAATTGGTGTTTATAATAATAGGAAGGCTTTTAATTTTAGGATTATTTTTTCTGTAATTTTGATACGAATTTGTGTAGTAATAGTTTCACAAATTTAGTTTCTCAACTGTCTAGAATTAATAAAAATTGAAAAAATTTTAAATACTTTCAAGAGGCTTCTAGTAATTTTTTAAATAATCCAGAAAGTAATGGTTTTCCTTTTAATTTTTGCAATATTGAAGATAAAATGATTAAAAATTATTGGTTTTTGTTTTCTTTTAATAGGGCTAGATCTAAACTTAACTGAGTTGCCCCAGTTAAGCTTTTCTACCAACAGGTGGCAACAACTTTTTTTCCTTTCCCTTTTTTCTTCTTTCTACCCATTTAGTGGGGGTGTTGTTTGTTAGTGAATTTAAGTTTGGTTAAAGATTTTCACAATGTAGTGTACTTTTGTTTTTACTAAAAAAAATATTTTTAAGTAGGTTTTTTGAAAATTGTTTTCCTTTTGTTATTAGTTTATGTATTTTCTTTTTGTATTTTGTATTCTCTTTTTCACTCTTCCCGGACTTATTGCAAAACAGAGAGAGTAAATTTTAGACAATTGTCATGTTCTCTTGATAGAAAAGGGTTTTGTATATTTATGACTTCCGTTGCTGGTACGCCTTGACGACGTCAACTTCGGTTGTCATTATTACATTTTTTATTATTCTCATTGTTTTCTTCTTTAAAATATTTTTGTGAACTTTCTTTTTCAAGTTTTTTTTATAAATGAATTGAACATTATCATTTGGATTTTATGCTGTAGTAAGACTTCCAAGTGTGTAAATAATTTAATAAGAAACTCTTAAAAACTATATTAAAATAATATCTTTATGTTTCAATTACTCAAAAACTATACAATTATAATTTCACTATGAAGATAAGATGAAAATTATTGTATTGAAACTATAATTTCTACTTTAATTACATGTTAGTATTTATATATTAGCAGATATCTTAAATTAATGTTTTAGATTCGCGATAAGGAACTTTAAAATCATTACGAATATCAGTGTAGATTTTGATGAATCCATCCGTGCATAAAAAATCCAATTCTTATTGCAAAATACGTATAACATCTTATGCCCCGTGGTAGAATTGTGGCGACACGGCGACATTGTCTCAGAACATTGCAGAATTCTTGCAGAAAGATTTTTTATTTGGAAAGCAAAGAAGTTTGTCTTTTTTTTATCTGCAGAATTTCGCCCCCCCTTTCTGCAGAAATATATTCAAAAACGTCTTTTTCTCGCATATTGGAGGTGGAATAAACACTTGTGATTTTTTCTACTTTCTTTTGAGAGTAAAAAAAATTCCGCAATGACTGGCTTTAGCTAGAATATCAGATTAGTATTATAAAAAGTAATCTCCTAATAGCGAAAATTTAAGAAAAGTTAACTATACAAATATTTTTAGAACAGAGAATTTTGCCAAATAATATTAGAATATGTATTCTTTTATATTTAGATTTTAAAAAAACTTCTTACATTTATAATTAAAAAAATTAATAAGAAAGATTCTTATGTAAATTTTCTTTTCCTTTTGATGTAAAATATTTTTAGTGTATGCAAATCTATCAGTTTTTGTAATGATACCTTTTCAAATGGTATATGTAGGGTCATATGACATCCTATGCAACTGGAGAGTTACAAAAGTATACATCTTTTCAAGTGCATGTAAGCAATGAAGTGCGATCTATCGTACCCCACGATGCTGGAATCCTCTCCCTCACCAGTAACTCACTAAGGATGTCTGCTAGAAGAGGACTCCCCATCTTCAACCACAGGTATTATTTACTTTTCTATTTTTCTAATCATTTTATATGGGAACATCAATATTGAAATACTATTTGTAAAGATTTATACTGTTATACACATAGTATAGAATAAATAAGTTAAATAATTAGATCATCCTTCAACCGGGCTCGTGAATTCATATCTGTTGTCACTATTTTCCTCAGGGCAAAATATCAAAGCACAAATCTATGCTAAATCATATTTTGAACCACTTGAAAGCCAAAATTCATCAAGTGATGCAAAACAGACATCTAACTGTCAAACAGCATGATCAAAGATCATGTGAGTCAATATAATTGTTGACAATCTGAAAATGAACATCTGAACTAAATGTTGTAATGAACAAAACTGTGTTATTTGAAATTTAAAATAAAACAAAAAGAAGATTCTAGTTTTCTAAAATCCTATCTCCATTAATGTATAAAAACATATTATTCTCAATAAAAACTGATTTCCATTAATAAACCAAATAGAGGTTATGTTTTGGAAAAGAAATTTATTTTACACAATTAATAATTTTTTACAGTTTAAGATTTTTCCTAAAAGTATTTGTTTACTAGAAATGGTGAGCATGAATTTAAAAATTTATTTTGTAATAAGACTCCATCCATTAATAGGGAATTCACCTCTTAAAATAACAATAGTGTACACTCATCAACTATTCCAGAAGGAAATCCTTCTTTACAGGATTGGGGTTTTGGAAGTCCTGAACTGGTTTTGGACAGGACATGTGAGTTTTACTGTCCTAAACTGACTAAAACTGTCTTGAAGTGTCCAAAACCTTGAACTTTGATAAAAGGTAAAAATTCTATAGGTATAACCATTGTACACATAATAGTTACATATTAATAATATTTGATATTTTTATACAATTTGCTTTAACTTATTAAAGGAAAATAATATATAATATTATATAACAGGAAAATATTTAAGTTTTGAAGCTCCATAATTCATTGAACAAATTAATTGAATACCTTATCCTTTTTCACTGTATTTTTATTAATTTGTGACATAATTTTAATAAAGGTTTTTTTGGACAGGACGTTTTAAACACGGTTTTAACGATGGATTAATCCATTCTGTCTTAAACATTGCCAACTCTGCTTCTTTATATATCAGTTAAATTTAATTTCGGCTGCAATTGTGACAACTTACTTTGTTGCTGCCTTAACAATTCTCGCTGATCATTTCTTCTCAATGTTCTAAAAACAATTTTTTTTTGTTGTTGATAAGTCTACTATTTAAATATATGTATAATACAAAGTCCCATATCCATTTTCAGGAAATATCTATTTTTTGGACACTTAAAAAAAACCTTCGCATTTTTGGTCCAGGATTGTCAGTTTATTTCAAAATAAATTAGCGTATTTAAAAATGCTTTTTTTTTTGATAATTTTTATTGTACAAATATCAATACAAGAATTAAATAGATACAGATATAACAAAATTATAATAAATAAGATACAAATAAATAAGTAATAAAATAAAGGAACTTTAAAATAAAACAAACAATCAAAAATTTTTGATTTCTTCAATTGTGGTCTCATTTTAAAAACTTTTTTTTCTAGCTTTTTGAGCATATAAAAGAAGACATATTTCCCATTGGATGAGATATCATCTGAAAAAATCGATAGTTCTTTTTGTATAAAAAGACAGGAGTGATTCATTTGCTTTGTCATATTTAAAATAGTAACTTTTTTTCTTTGTCATTTTCATTTGTGATGTCTTCATAACTTGTATCTACATTTAATCAGTTGTTAATGCTTGTTTTAATCTGTCACTTCAGTGAGTTGTTAAAATATTTTCATTGCAGTTGGAAAAGTCCTCTATCTGAATATCATTCTCAACCTTCTTACCACCAAACTCGTCTCTTCTCATAATGCTGTAAATTTTCATCTATAAGTCGAAAGAAAGTTGCCTTTATATAGAGTTTTTTCTATTATTAAGAAACCAGGACCACAACATAGTCTTTTAACCAAGATTGTTGTTAAGTGGTGTGTTATTTAAGAGGAAAGTGTTTGTTTCCAAATGGAATGTTGAATTTATTTTCAACCAGTGTTGTAGTTGTAAATCTTTTAAGAATTCCAATATTTTATGTACCGTATATACCGGTGAAAATGACCCATTGTATAAGTCAAACCCTAATTTTTGACTGCACATTTGCAATTTTTGGTATTGTAAACTGACCCCCTTTATATTATTCTGCCGGCGCCCTTGAACATCATGCACATGTATTCTTTTTTATTCCATTTAAACTTAAAAGATATATTTACAATGATTAAAAAATTGCAAAATTGGAAAAAAAATGAAGTAAAAAATAAATAAAAGATAAAAAATGGATTAATCAAAAATAGAGTTGGAAAATATTGTTCATCCTTGTTTAGTAATTTTTTCCCAAGATGTGAAAGTAGTTTATTTAAAAATTAATAACTTATTTAATTTTAATTCATATTAGCAATTTGAAATGCTTTCTTAATGTTTAAAACTTACTTTTAAACCGAAGTCTTATCTTTCATGGACTTCAGTTTATTTAAGATAAAATATCCTAATTCTAAACTTGGTTAAATTTTTCATTACATTTGGAGTGTTTGAAGTTACATGCATCTTTCATTTGTGTTAATAGTTTTCTTTTATTATTACAGTTGTGTGTCTGTTAAAGAGTGTTCTACCTAACAAGTCACTTTTTAAAAATGGCATGTTGCGATCCTGGCTTCTTCATTCATAGTACGAAAATATCTATTCAGGAATCCCTGTTTAAGAATGAAATTTTTTAATATCTACCCTAGCAACAATTTTACCTTAGCCCCAGTTAAGCTCCAAATTGGCTCGATATGGATCCTATACGAACATGCACGGATAGACCAATATTGGGATGTCTAGATTTTTTAACATTGGTTCTAGAAGGGCCTACATTGGCCAATATAGAACTTACATTGGTATAATGGATGGATCTAAAATATCGAGCAAATTTGACATTTTTATATAGGTCCGATATTGATTGTAAATTCACTGTAAAATATCGGCTGAATCAGAAAATTCTATATAGGGCCAACATAGGAAAAATAAAGGTCCTCTGAACACTTATTGTGCCAAGTTCATGAATATTGGCCTGAGTTTGCTGCTAGGGTATAACTATTTTCCCCCCAAACTTTTTACCTCAAGGAGGCAATTTTCTGTGAGAAGAAACAAGTGTGGTTGGAATGAGATTGAAAATGGTGAGAAAGATGTTCAGTTAGAGGATTTTTTTAAAAATCTGTGTTGGAAGATATTTTAACAACTGATTCAAGAAATAAAGTTATGCCATTGTAAATTCAAAAACATTATGATTGAACAATGAAAATGAAACATTCAAAGAGTCACTTTTGGTTTTTTATACTATTACTATTGATGTTTTAAGGAGATATATTATCTCCTGCAATATGAGAAAATGTCTCCTTTAATATTGTTTGAAAAGTTTGAAGAAGGAAATGTTACTAAAAATCAAATGATCATCAGTCTTTGGCTTTTTTAAAAATTTATGTCATTGTTGTACTATTTAACTTTATTTTAGTTATTTTCTCATATTCTTGTATTAATATGATCTGTGTAATAAAAATAAAACAAAAAATTTTTAAATTGCTAATTTTCAACAAAATAAATGTACAGTCCTAAGCCTACAAAAGTGTAAAAAAAAGTTTTCCAATTGTTATTTTTCCTCAAATTCTGTTGAACGATGTACTCTATTTAGGGACAAATTTTAGAAATCCCTTCAAGGCGGTTAAACAAAGAGCCAACCAAAACCGGTATTAGCCAAAATTTGACTGAGTTTGTTCCACACAAATATTTTTTGTATTATAGTTTAAGTTTGTCTTTTTTTTCCCATTCCTTTTGTGTTATCTACTTTTCTTTTTTTATTCATGCACTTTGACTATATCTATCTTGTGCTTTGTGAATAATTAGATAAATTTATCTAACTTTTTACTGTATCAACTAGGACTGGGCGATGTAAGAAATTTTATATTGTGATACATTGTCTGTTAGACATCGCGATATAGCGATGTATCACGATTTTGCATATGTTCAAAAATTATCTATCAGAAATCTTTAAATTGATCAAAAATAAATAAAAGGAATAAATCTATTACAAAACTAAATGTCTTAAGTAAAAACAAACCTAAGCTTTATTTTAATTTTTTTTAAAATTAAAAATGACTTAAGATTTATTGGATTTATTTAATAATAAAACTAACAAAATATTTTACATACACACATTAAAAATTAAAAGGAAAAAAAAACTGAAGTAAATAAACTAACTAAAGAAATGTTCTCTGGAGTAAAACATTTTTTAAATTATTTGAAGTATTTTTTGATTATTTGACATATTTAAATTATTAAAAAAACAATGTGCTTTTGAAGCATTGTTAGACCTTTTTAAATTTATTTATTTAAAGTAACGAAGTTTTATTAACTAATGGTCTAATTCTATACGTAATGAATGTAAAAATAAATTTAAGTTTTTTATTTATTTATTATTATTTTCTTTTTTGAAAATAAAATCAACTATGGATTTATTTTTTTAAAAATGATACAGACTGTCTAACAAATTATGAAACAAACAAGTATTGAAAGAATTTTAAGAAAAATTAAAAAAAAAAAATACTTTTAAGTACGACTGTTAAATTATTAAAAACCGTCAAAACATTGTTTAACTTTTTATTCAATTAAAAAAAAAATCTTTGTTTTAACTTACAGCCAAATTTTTTTTTAAAATTAAAAATGACTGAAGATTTATTTGTTTAAAAATAATCAAATTCTATCAAATTATTATACTTACGTGCATTAAATAAATTTAAAAAAAAAACTTTTTATAACAAAGTTAAATACAAAATACCCTTATTAAATTGTATCGCTTAAAATGAAAAACAATAATGAAAAAAACAACTAAAAAAGCGATGAAGAATCTTTTTTTTATTCATGTTTTCTTTTAATTTATAGATTGAGTTCAGAACGAAAATTTAAGATAACGGCGATTGCGTAACGATCGCCAAGTAACAGTAGGTCTACTGAAAGTAATTTACAAGAATCGGGAAATACCAACTGACAAAAAAAAAAAAAGTGACCAAATAATGCACAATGAAACGATCGCTAAGTAGTAAAGTACACAGCGATCACAAAATAACGTAAGTCTAGCTGAATATAATCTTCAAGTAAAATAAACTTCCAAAGACAAAAATCGGCGCATAAAGAAACTATGCATAGCGCTATTTCAACGCCGATCCTCGCACGAAACCGGGAGCTTTTCGTTATTCAACATCATGAAACTAACATCATCTTCGTAAATAGACGCTATCAACAGCTTCGCAGTTAGACGAAATCAAAATAGTCTTCGTCACTGCGGTGACAGCGTCAGGGTAGGCAAATATTCTCACATATTAAATCGTTATATCGTTAAACCGCGAGCGTTGTCTTACATGACGGCTTAAATCAGATTTCTGATGCATCGCCTAAAACAAGAGTCACTCTCGGCAGCTTAAATCAGATTTCTGATGCATCGCCTAAAAACGTTATATCGTATATCGTGATATCATTATATCGGCCTGCCGATATATGCATTAAATCGATATTTCGTGATGCATCGATTTATAGCCCAGTCCTAGTATCAACATTTTAATGTGTTTTATTATTTTAAAGTATGTGATGTAAAACATATTTCTAAAGGTATGGTTTCTCTGCAGAGTGAAAAAAAAAAAAAAAAAAATATATATATATATATATATATATATATATATAAATAAAGCTTTGAAAATATATTTTAAGAAGCTATTATACTCCAAAAAACATGCAATTGCTGCTTTTTGTAAAATAAAAGCTGAAACAAAAGCAAAAGCTGTAAGTCATGTTGCTAAATATATATATAAATATATATATATATATATATAAATTTTAAAATTTCTATACTTCTGTAAATAACATAAGAATTTTGATTTCTGTTGATTTAAGGATATTTTTCTGGATAAATTTATTGAAGATTAATCTAGAATGATGATTACAATAAAATAAAATTTTTGAACAGACATGGGTTTTTGCAGTATTTTTTAAGAATTCTATAATGTTTTAGGAAAAAAAGTTAAGTTTATATTAAAAAAGAAACCGCTTTAGAGCTGGAAAAGTTGTTTGCAAACCCATTGATACCTTAAGTTGAAATAATACATTTCCGCAACAGCTAGTTGTTGGCCATGATTGGAGACTAAGTTTTCACTACTTCATGACCGTCATTATGATGGTGGCAATAAGGTCATCATTGCAAACTAGCTGTGTTTACTTCCCAGACAACCATCTCTTTGACTCTTGATTGACTTCAAGCCACTGCTTGTGATTTAAACCTATTCCTTTACACTAACAATTAAGTGTCTCAACCGCTGTGCATTCATAGCTCATATCTTAAGATATATGCTGGTAAATTGACGGCACCCAGATTATTAAGTCATTTTTTTTATTCTGATCTTATGTGTCTACATAAAGTCATTTGATATTATTGTACTTTTGCATATAGACATATCCCATTTGTTTTATTAACTAACAAAATACATTATCATATTTTGTTATTATAGTTCAGAGCTCATGCAGAATATGCAGTGCATGGTTTTGACTGAAACGGGGACTCTTCTGATGGGAGGTCACCACAACAACCTCATCGAATTGGACTTGAACACAATAGATGAGATCAACGTCATTCAGGTTGATGGGGACAACTGCGCCATTTTGCGCAAACACCCACGCTTCATATGCTCTGGGGACATCAGTGGCAAAGTAATTAGGCAGAGCAATTGGTTGTCATTCATTTTCTAATCAGAGAGCTGATTCATCCTTTCTTCTCTTTTTTCCAGGTTTGCTTACACGATCCTCACACACTGAGGGTCGAACGTGTCATTGACTGTCACTCGGGTATGCTGTCAGATTTTGACGTGCATGGAAATCAGTTAGTCACCTGTGGCTTCTCATCCAGGTACTTCTCATATTCAGTCAGGAATATTTTGACCATCTAAAAACTAGGCAATTCTTGATTATTAGAATTCCCACTGAAATCAGGTCATAAATATATACTACATATGAAGTGAGTTCTTGATTATTTGTGAGTGGATTATTCTTTTAGCAGTACCTCCAGACTTGTTTTCTAAGACAAAATTTTGCCGAAACAAAATGCTACTTTAATAACAATATTCAAATAATACTAGCTTTTAATCAAGAAGAAGATTTTGTCTTGTGATACTTTACCCTTTGTGGTCTCATGTTGGACTGTATCTAATGTAGAATCGTTCTATTAATTTGTTTTGTCAGATTAGTTTATTAGCAATTCATGTCTGTTTTAGTTAGAGTTGACCATTTGGTAGCAGAATTTGTGCCTCATAGCCACAGGCACCTCAGATTTACTATGCCCTTGTAAACAGAAATATTGTTAAGGATTTTCTAGTGGTTCTTAATGACATCCGAGATTGGAATATCGTCTTTGTATGTTAATAAGACAAATAAGAGAAAAACGAAGTTTCTGAAGAAACAAGTTTATTTAAAAACATAAAAAAAATTGTCACAAACAGAGTGACGAAAAGAAAGAATACACAAATGATCTGCTTCAACAGAAGCTTAAATACTAACAACGGGTGACGTCATGATCCACGCAAGAACGACCAACAACAAATGAAAATAAACTGGCCGATCCCCGCAGACCATGACCTCACCGACACAAGTTGAATGCATGAGATCGAACCTCATACCTTTATTTGTCTAACATGCGGCCCCCTCTCATGCCTTCAACTTTTACACACAAAAAAATACAGTTTATCAAAATCTTCAATAAACTAAAGAAATATTTAATTTCCTTTAAACTAACACTTAAGTTCTTTCATTCCTGTAACCATCCAAAAGATTAAACTTTCACAAATACTTTTGAACAAAAATTTTCAACTTCTAACTTAGTTAAAGGTTTTGTAAAAATGTCCGCTAAGTTAAACTTACTCCTAACGTGTTTAACAGCAAAAAATTTATCATAAATTAAATTTCTTAAAAAATGATACCTTACGTCGATGTGTTTCGTTCGACTATTTTCAATAGGTGAATGAGAAAAATCAATTGCAGATTGATTGTCACTAAATATAATACAATCACTTAAATTTATGTCTTTTAAATTTAATTCTCCACACTCATCTATTATACGCTTAATCCACATTACCTCTTTGGCAGCGTCAGTTAAAGTCACATACTCTGATTCCATTGTAGATAGACTCACACATCTTTGTTTGAAGGTTTTCCAGAATATCGGAGTTTTATCTAAAAACAATATTATACCACCTACTGATATTCTGTCATCCCTGTTAGCAGCAAAATCTGAGTCACAGTAACAATTAACATTTAATTCTCCAATATTTGACAATTTTAAGAAATAATCTTGATTATTTTGAACATAACCTAATAATCTTAATAAAGTATTCCAGTGCTTTAAACCTGGATTTTCTTGAAATTGTGATAATATATTTACCGCATAGGAAATATCCGGTCTTGTGCGATTAGCTATATAAGCCAAACAACCCAAAATGTTCCGAAACGGCAATTTCGCCATTTCATCCACTTCGCTTTTAGAAGATGGACAATCAGCTTTTGATAATAAGTTACCCTTAGTAATCGGCAACGATGACAAAGGATATTTAAAGCTAGAAAACATTTTACAAACTTTTTGGATGTAACTCTTTTGATGTATAAACATCTCACCATCTTTTTGAACAAATTCAACACCTAACAACTTACGCGTTTTACCCAAAATTTTTAAATCAAAATTATCACTTAAAAGTTTAATAACACTGTCTACTTCATATTTTGTTTTAGCAAAAATAATTATATCATCTACATAAATTATAAGAATTACATTTTTATATACATATGTACCATTACACCATTTCAATCTTACAAACTTTAAATCTTCAAGTGTATTATCTAGTTCAAAAAACCACTCTCGACCACTTTGTTTGAGTCCATAAATAGCTTTCTTTAAATGACAAACGTGGTCTTGCTTATTTAAATCAACAAAACCTTGAGGTTGATACATAAATACATCATCATTCAAATTTGCGTAAAGGTAAGCACACTTAATATCTAATTGGGTATGATACCACCCTAGCATACAAACTAAGATTGTGAAAAACATTCTTACAAGAACAAAATTAACCACAGGACTAAATACTTCATCATAACTTTCACCTCTTATTTGTTTAAATCCCTGAGCAACTAAACGTGCTTTGTATCTTACAATTTCCTCCTTTTCATTTACTTTAGTTGTATAAACCCAACGGCTTCCCAAAATTCTTTTATTTTTAGGAGTTGGAACCAAATCCCAAACTTTTCTTTCTCTCATAGTTTTTATCTCATCTGACATGGCTAATTCCCAATTTTTAACTTGGGGAGATCTTAAACAGTCTTTATAATTTCTAGGAATTTTTATTTCAATATGATTAACTTCGTGTTTTATGTTATGATTAACCTGAAAATTTGAAACTTTACCAGAAAAAGCATTTTTCCCACTGAAATCAAATAAATCCCTATCATACTTTATCTTGTTACTATTGCAGTAATTTTCTACATCGTTATAGGATCTTAATCTCATATTTACCCCTTCAATATTATAATAAATATCAGTTCGACTATTATCTGGACGGGATACAGCTTTTCTAATCCACGAAATGTTTTTACACGGAATTAAATCGGGTTTTACGCTTGAACTACCTGTATCTTCATCTGAAGAACTTTCGTCCAAATCGGGACGTTCCGGTTCAAAACTAGCAAAATTACGTTTAATGGGTTTGGTGCCCAGTACGGCTTCCACCCCAATTACATTTTCGTCAAAACGAACATTTATTGTTTCAACAAGTTTCCTTTCGTTTTTAAGCCAAATTCTATAACCTTTCGTTTGTATTGCATATCCTAACATAATACCTTCTTTAGCTCTCATTTGAAGTTTATTGCGTAACTGTTTTGGTTGACCCACAAATGCTAAACAACCAAATACTTTCAAATGAGTGACTGATGGTTTTCTACCACTATACAGTTCAAAGGGAGTTTTAATTTGGTTTTTGTGACAAACTCTATTAAAAGTGTAAGTAAAGCATAGTAAAGCTTCAGCCCAAAAAGCATTTCCTAATTTACTAGATTTTAACATTGCTTTAATATTGTCTAAGGCAGTTAAATTATAGCGTTCACTAACACCGTTTTGCTCTGGCGTATAAGCATTAGTACGTTCAGCTTTTATGCCTTCATTTTCAAGAAAATCACTAAACTCTTTATGGCAAAATTCCATGCCATTATCAGTTCTAACATTTACAATTTTACAGTTTAAAAATCTCTCAGCTCGCTTTTGATATCTTATGAAACTATTAAAAACATCCGATTTCCTTTTAATGGGAAAAGTAGTAACTTTCCTTGAAAAATCGTCAGTAATAGAAAGAAAGTACCGACTTCCACCATGTGAAACGACAGGCATTGGACCACATACGTCCATATGTAAAAGTTCCAAAGGTTTCTTAGACCTTATACTTAAATTTGGTTTAAACGAAATTCTTTTAGATTTAGCTAATTTACATTCTATACAATTACTATCTGAAAAATTGAGATTAGGTAATCCTTTCACGCTAGAATTTTTACTAGTTTGAATTATATAATCACAATTTATGTGGCAGTATCTTAAATGCCAGACATCTAGATCATTTATCTGAACAGATACATTAAACAATTGCTCATTCGAGTCATTAACATTTTTATCAATAATTAAATCTTTATCAGGCTTAGTATAAGCATTAGGTTTAAAATAATACAAGCCATTAATTCTTTTACAATAGAAAATCTTCTCATTTACTCGATTATACACAGAAATACAATTTTTAGCACCTACAAAATATCCTCCAGCTTTCTCTATTACAGAACCAGAAATAAGATTTCTTCTAAGTTTAGGAGAATACATGACATTTTGTAAAGTTACTCTGTGCATTTTACCATTTAACTTATTAAAAAATTGCACTTTTCCAATACCTAAGATTGGGCTTTCAATGTCACCTATAGCTAACGACATAGAAGCATTTTCTACAGTTTCATATTCAAAGAATAAATCCAAATTATTACAAAAATGTGTTGAAGCGGCAGTGTCAAAAAGCCAACTTTCTTTCTCAATTTCATGACACACATTGCCAACATTTGCTTCAACGATATAAAGACTATTATCTAAAACATTTGTAGTTACATTACAGTAAGAATTATCACTTGCATTTTGTTTAAATTTACTCTTTATATTCTTTGAATTATACTTTAATTTTTGCTTACAATCGGATATTAAATGACCATATTTATTACAACGGTAACAAGGTCCTATCTTAGATTTATCATAACTAGTTTTGAATTTAGACTTAATATTAGCAGATTCTAAATTTCCCTTGCTATTAGAAGAACCAGATTTAAACTTATTAGTTACACTTAACTTTTCATTAAAACTTGAATTAACATTATAAGCAATATCACTAACATTATTTAAATCAAAATTTAGTTGCTTAAGTCTACTTTCCTCCAAAAGTAATTCGTCTAAAATGTTCTTAAATTTAAATTTAGTGTCCTCCCATCTATAAATAATCTGAACAATACCTTGAAAGTCCTTGGGTAAGTATCTTATAAGTTGGAATCCTTGGTATAAGGTCGTCCACCGGATGTCATGCTTCTTTCAGCTGAGAAACCAGGTTTTTCAATCTCGCTGCAAATATTCCAACTTCTTCTCCTGGGGTGTATTTCAGGTCGAAGAATTGGTCCAGGAGTTGAACAACTCTCGCTCTCGTAGTTGGCTCAAAATGTTGTTTTAGGATTTCCCAGGCTTCAGCACCATCAGTTGTCGCTGAGATCAGACTTCGGTATTCGGGTTCAATACTAAGAAATATCGACGTGTACGCTTTGTCACGTCTCCAGAGGTATTCTTGACTTTCTTTTCGACTTGCTTCTGTAGGTAGGGCAGGCTCAGTTTTGGAGATAAAACTCCACACTCCTCGGTCCACGAGGATTACTTTGATATTTTCTTTTCATGTACTCCAATTTGACGAATTCAGGAAATCTATATGCAAATTCGATTCCATGATGAAACAGTTTCAATTCAAAGATTCTTAAAGGGAATATCGTTCTAGACTAGATACCAAACTTCGTAATCCTTAGAAGTAGCCATCAAGTTCGGATGTGCAGACTTATACTCCGAACAAAAGTTCTTTTAAAAACTCTTACTACTAGTTTTGTCAACTGGAGAAAAATTCTTTAGAAGAGTCATATTTTGATAATGTTCTATTGTTTTTTTTTTCTTCGAATCCTCAGCATCTTTAAGTACACCATAACCAACTTGAGATTTTACTGATGATTCACTTTGCAAAAATGGCGTGTGGGAACGGCCCCCATCTTAAAGATTCTCCATTTGAAGTTGACAATGACTTTGCTGAGTCCAGGCTAAGGAAAATTCAATATTCAAGACGATAGAAAATAAATCCCGGTTATGCCTAAAACTTGGCCCATAACCATGACATCCGAGATTGGAATATCGTCTTTGTATGTTAATAAGACAAATAAGAGAAAAACGAAGTTTCTGAAGAAACAAGTTTATTTAAAAACATAAAAAAAAATTGTCACAAGCAGAGTGACGAAAAGAAAGAATACACAAATGATCTGCTTCAACAGAAGCTTAAATACTAACAACGGGTGACGTCATGATCCACGCAAGAACGACCAACAGCAAATGAAAATAAACTGGCCGATCCCCGCAGACCATGACCTCACCGACACAAGTTGAATGCATGAGATCGAACCTCATACCTTTATTTGTCTAACACTTAAAATCTCAATATTTTTTTAGTGAATTTATTACGCTCGTAAAATTTTTGAAATGCGAGAATCACTCAACAATAAGATTTTTAACTGAAAATTTTAGAAACTTTTTTGCTGTAGGACCAATATTCAATTCCTTATTGGGTCCCTGACACTCAAATTGATGAAAGACTTCCTTTTCCACCTCATTTTCCGTATTTAACATTGTTGGAAAAGCAATTTTTTTTTCTCATGTAGATTTTTGCAATTCCTAAATATTTAAATTGTTTTAAACTTAACAACTTCATTTTGATAACACTATTTTTAGTTTATTTTTTAAAATTTGTTTTTGAATATTTTTTTTTTTTTTACAATACTTTAGAATGCAAATTTTTTACTGATTGCACACTCTTCAGATAAATTTAGATTGTTAAAAAAGTTTTGGCTACTTTGGGGGTATTATTTTTGTTTCAAAAATAATCTGACCAGGGTAAATAGAATTTCAAAGGGTTTACATTTTTTTTTTTTTTTTGTAGAATTAGTTTTTTCTGCCACTGATCCACTCTCAATGTGTACTATGTTTATTCTAGGCTATGATTAGAAATTATTTTTCTTCAGAACAACAAGATGCCAATTTTTCGCAATATCTTAAAAAAAATTTCTGTTTTTCTTAAAACCAGTCTAAGTGGCTATTATTAATATTAGAATAGAATATCTGATGGGACACTTAAAATGACCAATGCAGGAACGTTCTACAAGGTTCTACTTTATTTCACGCAATAATTTGTGTTTAACAGAATAAAACAACATTGTTCACATATGCTCTTAAATGATTCTTCATAGCGCCCTTGTTTAAAAAATGCATTAAAATTGTCCCCCCTTCCAAAGAAGCACTTTTGGTCGAGTTCATAGATTGTAAGAATCTCTGGTTGTGACTTGTTTGTGCTAAATTATGTTACCCGATATACTCTGTTGTGCTTGATGTTCATAATGCTGTATCGATTAAAATCCATGATAAAACTATTCTTTTCTGACCCTTTAAAATGATTATTTTTATTTTTAAAATAAACTTTCAGATTCTTAAAATCTCTTTATATTTTTGCCACTGAGCTGTAAAACTAATATTTGTTGCTGTCAAAATGTTGATGATGTTGAAGTTAAAAATTCTTTTAAAAAATTCTACTCTTATAAATCTTTGAGTATGAACCTTTATTGTCAAAACTGTTCATTTGAATATATAGCATATGCATTTTACTTACTTGCTTATAATAGAAATGTGTGTGCAGGCATGGTGAGCTGTCCATTGAGAGGTTTCTAAAAGTGTATGATCTGAGAATGATGAAGAGCTTAAATCCTATTTCTATGATGTTTCCTCCTCTACTTCTTCGTTTTGTTCCTGCCTACTCTTCCCGTCTGTGTGCGGTTTCACAGGTAATTCATTCACACATTTATTTTATTTTATAACCAGTGTTGAAGAGCCAACCCAATATTGGGTTTACGTCACTCAATCAGTAGACGTGTAATTTTGAACCCAACCCAAAAGACAAGAAAATTCCTTTATCAAGTATAGGAACAAACTAGCCTTCATGGAGTGATTCGCATTTGCGTTATATAGAGAGGAAAACTGTGAGAACCTTCCGTCATTAGTATGTTGGCAAAGGGATTCTAACCCACAATCAGTATCAGGGGGGATTGTACTCTAGGTGTACCATAGAATTCCAGGTTTTTCGTGCATATATTCCTGCTCTCGAAACTAGGAGCACGGCACATAATTTTACTGCATGTCTCAAAACCATTGTTTTTCCAGACTTACGCGAATCGAAACTTATAATTTGACAAAATTTTCCCCGTAATCTAAAGAGTTAAGGTTTAAAATAAGAAGGGAGAGTTTCGCAATCTAAAATTTTTAATTTTGAAACTTTTGCTAAATCCCATTAACAAAACGTTTTCGTACAACTTATTTTTTTCTTCCACCATTTTAATTATTAATTTTTTTTATCAGATTTACCCGTTTTTAATATTTGAAGCAACTTCAGAATCCGCTAACATCAGGGTTCATATTCACAGGATTTTAATATCAAACATAGATTTCATATTTACCTAATTTCAAAGTTACACAATTTGACTCATATTCAGCCGATCTAAAAAATCAAGCATTGTGAAATTGTATTTACGTGGTTTAAAAATCCAATATCGTGATTTGTATATCGTGGTTCATATTTATGTTTTTTTTCTAAAATTAGTTACTATAAAGATGTGATATTTTTCATTTGTTGGTGATTTTAATAATAAATCTTAGTTCAAAAAATTTTATTAAACATCTATAGTGTATAAAACAATATCAAGTTTTTGCATATGAAATTTTCAGAATTTTTCACTTTGTGTTACAATCACCTTTATACATATTCCACTGAGAATATTTTATGTTAGCACTGTGGTCAGTGAGAGCAGAATTCTTATCAACCCAGTCATCACACCAATTTTGAACCTGGGTCATCTCATTGGGAGGTGAGTGCTCTTTTTTCCCAGCTACTGCAACTCTTTAGCCAGTTTAGTTACTGAACTCTTTGCTACAAATTAACTGAGTATCACCTTGTGTGTGATGACTATACAAATCATCAACCGTACTCGCATCAAGTTTGATTTAATGTAATTCATTTGGTATTGTATGAAGGGGCGTTTTAAGTAGAAAAAAGGATCATATTTTGTTTTAGGTAATATATAAATGACATCTGTTTTATTAATAAATTTTTTAAATTAATTTTATGCAAAGAAATATAATTACATACAATTTTTCTAACTTGATCAGCTTAAATATTTAAAATTAATATCTAATTCTATGTCCAAGAAATAAGTAACATGTAATTCATTATTTAGACTGGTCAATTCCAAATGGTGGACACAGAGAACACAGACCAATTTGTATTCTACATTCATCACGTAGAAACAGGAAATGCAGACATTCTCACCTTCGACACCTCCTCCTCCTGCCAGGCCTTTGCATTTGGGGATGCAGCAGGTAATCCCTTTGCTTCATTCTTATATTTTGGACACTTTTCTTAGTCTTAAAATACTGTAAAAGCTTTGTTGTTAATTAAAGTTTTGTTTTTGCTGTGAGAACTTAATATTTATTTGATCATTTTATATCAATAGCATTACAGTTATGTGAAATTTCTGAGATCATTTAACCTATTTCTTATTTCAGATGTGTAAATATTACTGTAGTAGTTTTTGATGTTTTAAACAATAAAGAAACTGTAACGAAGATATCATGTATTTCAGTTTTTACAAACTAATCTTAAAATAATATTTATTATTTAACATAAATATCCACACAATTCATATTCAGAAATTTTAGGTATTATACATCACATCTTATGATTATGAGTCATGTATATTGATTTATGAATATATTTATATTAAAAAAAAGGTTCAATAAAATCAGGCTGAATAAACTGTTTGATAATGATTGTTTGTAACTCAGGAAGGTGTAAGGTAATCAAGATTTTACTGTATAATGTTAACTTTCAATTTAATTTCAATCAGATATTGATTATGTACTTTTCAAAGTTTGATGTTATAAAAATTTTCTTCTTAATGATTGCTCTTAACACAAGAAAATTTGTTTAAATTTTTTTATAGATGATATTTTGATTTATGTTTATTTTATATGTTGTTTTTATTAAAAAATTTTTTTACACTGAATAATTATCTTAAAAGACTGGAACTACACCCATTTAAACATTGTATTATAATCAATCATGGCAAGGCTGCCCAGTGTGAGCCAAGGCCTTCTGATCCAGGCGTTTTTAACTACTACTACTGGCAGCAAGCATGTCATTTTTTAGCCCTGGGGATAAAGAAGTCCATCTAAGTTAAGGTCTATCTCTTCGTGTGTTAATTGGCTTAACTGAAAAAATTATGAGAGTATTATACTTATTCTAATGGATTCCATGTCCAAACAAGTCGAGGCGACTTAATTTTATCTAGTGAATCACATCTGGGTTTTTGAGCATTTGGTATAATACCATATTTCGTCTCTTACACCCGATGCTATTTTCCTCAATTTAACTGAAGAAATTTTTCCTCCTCGAAAATCTTTGTCTGAAGCATAAGTCAGAACAGAATGGGGGAGTGTCACAATAACTTTGTCTATAACTATATTAAAATCAAACACTATACAGTTATGTATACTTTGAGGTGCATAACTAAAACTTAATTTGTAAAATGAGATGTTCTCTAAAATTGATGTTCTCTGCATTTTACTCAAATAATTTAGTTGTAAATACACGATAGATGCAAGCAATTTTCAGTGAATACTTTTTTAATTCATCTTCAAACATTTGCTAGAAAAAATAAGAATAAAAGGATGTTTCACAGTGCTTAATCTGCACAATTATTGAAATTTTACTGCATTTAAACTTTAGCATTTACATCTCTAAAAGATATCTGTCCCATCGATCTGTGAACTCCAAGGTAACGATCGACTTATTGAAATTCCGGGTTTCGTTTCTTTTCAGAGATTTTGTATCTCATTTGAGAGTCACACAGTGATTCGCGAGGTTAGAGGAGACAAGCTGTCACATTGTAGGCTTATATTTTTGTTCTTTGAATAGCATATATTTTTATTTTTCCATCAGTTCATTTTTAAACATTATGTGAATAGTAGTATATATATGGTTAGCTCTCCCTTTTCTTCCTCTTGGCTAACTGGTGACATTGCTTAGTTTTTCGGCCTTAGTCCTGTCTGTAAATATTTTAACAATGTAGGTTTTCTGGCCTTTTGATATTCCCTCCTGCATTAGCTGAAGCTGATGGAGTCTGATGTGATCATTAATATCAACTGAATTCTTTTCCTGCCGATTGTCATGCTGATTAGGGCCAATGAGCTTTGTTTTGTGAATATTCAGAGTATAGAATGACTGCAAATCTCTGGATTCTGTTCCTGTTTCATTGAGGCTATTATGTGGGACTGCTCAGATGATGTCTGTATTTGTTTATTAGTCATACTTTTTCATGTTGTGTTTGTATTGTTATGTTCCAGTCCTTCTTATTTTACTAATACAAAATGGATAGTCAAGCCTGCAATAAACTTTGCAAGTCAGTTATTTTGCTATAATGTCACAAGTATTTGAATGAGCTTTGTAAGACTAACTCCTTTAACATTCTATGTGTGCCCACTAAAGTTATGTGTTTAAACACATTCATTGGAATTAATAGATGAGGCCTACTCATATAATAGCAAGCAGCAATAGAATAGAGTCGTCAAATTTTGAAAATGAAAAAAAAATTCTTATGTTATTTATAAAAATGACTTTTAAAATGTCTTTCTTTCGAAAGAGTTGTACACACTTTTTTCCCCTCGTGTATATTTAAGAAAAGTGTATGTTGAATTATTTTTGTTTCTCTTTTTAGGATATTTACATTTATTTGGTGCAAGCAGTGAGGTCCAATTTAATCAATTCAATCGACCTACAGAATTTGCTGATACAGTATGTCCTTTTTATTTTTCAAGCAAAAAAAAAAACCTTATTTTTTAAAATAATATGTTTTCTTAATTATTTGATCTTCAGAATGTCATTATTCATTTGGCAAGATAGGTTGTGTGTATTAAATCCCACCTTTTAAATAAATCAATTGTCAAAGATATAAAGCATAAATGAGAAATTTAAGCATAAATTGAATAACATTTTAACTAAATTAAAAGCATCCAGGATTATAATCATAGACATAGAACTTAAGAAAAAAGTGTAAAGCAAATTGCAAAAAAGAAAGAAAGAACAAAATTTTTCAACGTTATATTTGCATTTCATCCACTTCAATATTCAGTTCAGTTCGTCATACTTCAGGAAGAAGATTACAGAGAATGCATAGAAGTTTACAGGATTGCTAGGTCACTAACTTTGGTACTTGAACTTAGTATGTTGATTAAACCACATACATACAATGATGCATTTAAATGACAAAATTTAAATTAAAAAGACAAATAAGAAAAGATATGAGAAAAATATAACTTTTATGAAATTTTATAGGTCCTGAACTATTCAATCATTCCCATTTTGAATTTTGTCTTTTGAAAATTTGTATACTTTACAATTCAAACAGTTTTGGGTCATTGATATAATATTAAATAATTAAGATTATCTTTTGTGTGAACAACATTAAAAATTATGTGCAAAAAAAATTTGCGTGAATAGTTCAAGAGTAATTAAAAATCCTAAAAAGTTAAATAAACATTATTAGGTTTTAAAATTTCTCATTTTAAGGGTCAAAACTCCTAAGTCTAAAAAAAATCTAATTAGATAACTTAAAATATCATTTATGAAATTATTAACACAATTTGTTTTTGCCATTAGTTTTTTATAAAATTATTTCAAAAATGTTTCTCTTGTTTTTTAAAATTGTTCTTCTCTTGATGATTGATGAGAGATTGAAGATTATTCTTAGAATTGTCTGTCCCATCTCTTAGCTGACATTAAAAAAATATATATTTTTCTCTATATCAAAATAAAGATTTTGGGGCATTTAACTTGAATCGAGTCATTTTCAAATCGATTTCTTTTTTTTAAGAGACAAAAACCGTTTTAATTACAGTACTATTGTATTGAATTCGGTGTTTAGTTAATAATATTGTGTATCAAACAAGAGCACTCTTCATTAGACAATGCTATATGTTTCTGATTGGGTTGTTAGTAGCTGTGCATGTGTGTTTAATGTTTTTTTTTTTAAAAAAAAAAAAGATGTTGCCAATTTTCATTGTTTTGAAATAAAGACAATGAGAACTAAACTCTTTATTTCTGTGCAGGTGGAGCCCTTCCAACCCATCGACATCAATGATGAAGTGACTCCTCTCTCCATTGTACCTCTACCTCATTCTGATGAAAAAATGTTCTCTGATCTCCCTCCAGAGTTCTCTCAAGTAGTCTACAGGTAAAAGACTGCTCTTTTCTTCTATGCTATACTCAACTCATTAAAAAAAATACATTTTTCTGACTTGAAGCTTTTGATTGAAAAAATAGATATGATTAAAAATTGCAGCAATATATATATAGAAAGAGAGGGGGGCAATTATGAATGAAGGGAAAGAAAAATTTTCAATGAAAAATTAAGAATTAATAAGTTTTGTTAACTAATTAATAAATAAATATGTAGATATGTAAAACTGCAAATATTCCGAACTCATGAGATAAGATAAAAATGCAAAGAAAGCAAGGGAAAAAAATCTTTAAACATTTTTAAAAAAAAAATAAATAATCAAAATTAGAAAAAATGATAAGGAAAAGATATAAACTTGTCGTCAGTTTGCACGATTATATTTGCAAAAAAAGTGCTTTCTAATATTGCATTTATATAGCCAAAGTAAAATATTACGATAGTGTGAAGAGCCCCAGAGAAATTATTATTAGTTTTATCGAGTGAAAATCACAAAAATATAAGAAAATCTAAATAAAAAAATAAAAAAAACACTAATAGAAACATACAAGAACTGAAGAATAGAACCGGAAGCACCATTGTTGAGGCTATAGTAGTGTGAGGTGATGACAAGATTATATGGTCTCATTAATATTTTTTCTTATTTTGATTTTTTTTAAAATTTTTATTTCCCCTTTCTCTTAAAAATAATTTTTTTTTCTTTCCTTGTTTTCTTTACATTATTATTTTATCTAACACATACATATATAAATCTGTGTGTTGTGTTATAAATTTTAAGAGTGTAATTTTTTATTATTTTAAAAAACTTTTAATACATATTGTATTTTCTTGCTTTCTGAGTAGTGCAATGCAATGGTATTTATTACATTTTAACTGAATTACAGCTCTCAAATGGTATCTAACTAATATTTAGTAAATGATAATGGATACATCATTGATTTACCTTTACTTAAGGTGTTGTACATATCATAACCTGAAGTTAACTTTACATGCTTTTTTCCTCCTTTTCAGTTTCAAATTAAATTTTTTTTTGTTTTTCAATGGCATTTGTTGCTCCTTAATATGAACAGTATGCATAACCTTAATAATTATATTTTTAAATCCAGGCCAACACCTCCAGTGGATCCCATGATTTTGAATACTATGAAAATGGTTGGTTCAATTGGTTATGCACCAAATCCAGGAAATCGCCATCGAAATCAAGTTCCTTACCAATTGAACCAAAACAAGCTATCAAATGATTCACCTGCACCCAAAGGTTTCTGCTTTTTGGTTTTCATTTTCTGTTTACTTATTTGTTTAAAGGATAAAACTTTCCTGTTATTCTGTGGTGCTCATCATTTAATTTTTTGTTTGATGTTGGAAAATCTTCATCACAAATGTTTCTGGGGAGAATTCTGAGGACATCTATATTTTTTTCCTCTCTGAGTTCAGTATTTTTTAATTTTTAATAGTTTTAATCATTGTTCTGAAATATAAAGAGGCAAAATATTTCTGCAAAATATTTCCTCTTTTATTTAATTACAGCATTAGTCCCTTATTCTCTTAACACTTGAAGTTGGCATCTTTCCTGCATTAAAAAAACCAGTTTACCTCATACTATTTAACATCAAAGTAGTACGCTACAACAAAATTTCAATGCTGTTTAACCCAGGAGCTCAATGATTAAAAACAATTTTAATATCTTATCAAATAGTCTTATAGCCGCAAAATGTCAATATGAACTAGTAAAGCTTGGTTCCATTGAACTCAGTCCATTAAAAAAACATATAGACTAGTAAATAGACCTAGCATAATCATTACATATTGTGAAGAACAGCTAAATTGAAAGTCAGCAACAAGAAGAATAATATTTAACAAGCTTCAACTCAGGCTTAAAGCTTCTTACTACAAACAGTTAATAATTTCATGACTTATCTTATTGATTGACCAACCAACAAATGAATAAGATCAGTTGAACACATTTAGCTCACGATATTAACTATGTCAATCGTCATCATCAACTATGCAAAGAAAAATAAATTATAAAAAATCACCAAGACAAGCAAAAAAAAAAAAAAAAAAAAAAAAAAAAAAAAAAAACGATTTTTTATTTTTTACACAAAGCAAAATAGAAAAGTAGTTCATTTTCATTAACAATGAGTTATCCAAGAATAATACCCAATAAAACTCCTTTTTTGTTTATTTATTTAACATAACCATTGATTTTGAGGAATTGATAATGCAGAATATAATTATTTTTGAGATTGTGAGCTTTTTCAATTTTATAAATGTAATTTGTATTTACCTTTAAAAAAGTAGCAACTCGTAATGTTTTAGATTTTTTGAGTGAGAATTTATGCAATGATACTATGTGAAATATGTGTACAAGTATAAAATATTAAAATAAAAAATCTTTTATAGAGATGTGGTTGGTCTCTAATAATCTTTTTAGCTGATCTTATCAAACATTTCACCAATTTGTTTTGAGAAGACAGTTAAATGTTTTAAAATTTTGCAACTGCTTTTTTATTTCCACTTTTTACCTATTAATGGAAATAATATTATTTATTTTTAATGTGAGTAATGTTTTTCTCTTTTTTTCAGATGAGGGTCCTGAGCTTGTACCATACAGATATTTGAAGCAAGAAATTAAATACTCTAAGATGGGTCTGGATGAAATTGATTTCAACCGATTTAATCGCACAAGCTTTTGTGGGTTGGAAGCTAATTTGCCCAATTCTTACTGCAATAACATGATACAGGTAAATTCATTTTTCGCTGAATGATGTATTTCTTGATTAATTTATAGCAGATTAATTGTGATTTGGTTTGTGGACAAAATCGTACTTGTACAATGCACTAAATAAAAAAATTTAACCCATTAAGAGTTTTCAATATATTTACCCAATTTTTATGTACTTTATGGTTTGAGGGGTAACCTTAAATATGCCAATTAATTATTGTCTAAATTAAAGCAAAAAACAATATGATTAAGCACAAATGAAAGTACATAAATTGGATATACTATAGTCCCAGTTTTTTTAACCAAGAACATTCCTTGGGTAGGACATTGGGCCCATATCCAAGAGGTCGTGAGTTCGATACCTGCTGGCCAAAGACTTCCCGTATAGTAAATGATGACTGATGCATTATAAATCTGTCAGGTCACAAAGTCTTAAATGTCCCCATAATGAATCATACCTCTGGGGGTACTGAATTGGAGATAGATGGTTCTATGGTTCAGGTCAAAATTATAATTCACGAATGAATGAGTATGTCTGCCCTATAAACTGGCTGTGACTTGTGTGTGGCTAAAATTGTATTCTCGTCTATAGATGGCACCATTGAAAAACAAGAAACCTACCCTCTGCCTTAAATTCGATTGGTTTCACCAAGCAGGATTGCTAGTATTGACAAGTGACATTAGAAACAACAACAGAGCCATTCTTAGTGTCCTAACACCAAATAATAATTAGGCAAACACATGCCAATTAGTTTAATCAATAGTGACAGATTATCAAGCTTGAACAAGAAAATGAAAAGGGAGATAAGAATCAGGAGATTTGACAGGAACCCCAGTTTGCAACAGATCAAATTAAAATAGGCTTCTAAATGTTGAGGAACTATGGGATACTAGAAAGATCATTAACTAAATTACAAGAATGTTTCAAAATGTTGAATAATTCCCAAAAATCAAGTTCGGAAGATGAAGAGCAGTGGTGAGCAGAAGTTAAACCTATGATTTTAATTCCAACAATAAAGAGCAATAGAATGTTCTGATTTTGGACATATCTTTCTTGTTCTTTAAGTTGAAGTTTAAGGGTATGTTTAAATTGTCCAATATAGGTAAAGCCACATTAACATGAAATATTTCATGTAAGCGAAAAATTTAATTTGTAAAGGAAACAAAAAATTTCAATTTATTGAATAGTTTTAAATTTTATTTTACTGTATTTCATTTTTTTTTCTAAACCTTCTTAGCTTAAGATTATCCAGTTATATTAAAATAAAAATTTCTTTTCTTAGTGGTATTTAAAAAAAATGGTTTGAAGCTTGTATGAAAAATATTTTATGACAAAGACAATAGTTTAAATAACTAATTGGTTAAAAATAATAATAAAAATGATATTGTTTTGCAATATAAAGGAAATTTATCAAGCAATAGTTATTTCTCTCATTAATTCAGTACTTTTTTATTCATGCTAGTTATAATGACTACAATCTTTTGATTTTATAATAGTATTAAAACTTTATTTATTCCACAGATTTATGGAAGCTATTTTACTGTTGTAAATTGAAATTATTCTCTCAAATGTAATGTTTTGACAAAAGTGTTCTAATATCTATCAGTAACTTTAATAAGGTTTTCAAGTTTGTCACGGCGAAAATATCATAGTGTTTTTAGAGAATTATTACTGTTTTTTCCAAAATCTACACATTTTTCAAAATGTTACAATTTTTTCAAAAATTATTTCAAATGTGAGATTAATTTTTCTCTTAAATTTTAATATTAATCAGTACTTTCTGAAACTTTAAATTTGATAAGCTGGTAAAGCACTGAGAAGAATAGATTTGATGGTGACTGAAACCTGTCAAGTAAAATGGTCTTTTGAATGATAAATAATTAAGGATAATATGCCTTTCCAAAATTACAATGAGCTCTATTCTAGAAAAGAAAATTTACTGAAATGAGTAGGTAGCACGTGCTCTTGCACTGGGCAATAAAATTGCTTTATTCTTCATGTTGAAAAGGGCACGGCAAATGAATAGTTCTTGACGATGAAACAAATATCCCACGAAATTTACAAATTATATCAAGAATCATTTGTTAATTTTGGATTTTTTTCCAAACGGCAAACTTGTAATTTTAGTGATGCTTATTTGTGTAAAACAGATGCTGTACTTCATAGAACCGCTGAGGAGTGCACTTCTCAACCATCTTTGTCAGAGGGAGTTCTGCCTCGCCTGTGAACTAGGATTTCTCTTTCACATGCTGGACACTGCACAGGGACTTCCCTGCCAGGTACATACTCTCACACTCTAACTCAATTTGAATTAGAGCAAATTATATCGACTTTTTTATTTTGTATTGTTTCTTCAAAACAAAAATATTGAATTTTGAGACTACTAAACCATTTAGATGTGACTTTCTTCAGCTTCAGATGCTTCTTGTAATTTTTGTCAATGAACTGCAGCAAAACCCTTAAAAATTATTTCACAAAAAGAGTAACAAATATTAACTCACTATTAGATTATTATTGTTTAAATTTCCCCTAGTAGCAATTTTACCTTGACTCAATATAGGTCCTATAAGATTATGCACCAAAGGTCCTATATTGAGATGTCTAGATTTTTTTAATATTGGTTCTAAAATGGCTTTTAATATTAAGCAATGATAATTCTATATAGAGCCGATATTTGGTTAAAAAGTGTCTTTTGAATATTTTGTAAAACGGACAATACTAAATAGGGCTGATATGGTGAATAGCAGAATAACTTTTTATATAGAGCTAATATGGAAAAAAGTGTCTGTCTTTTTTTACCCTTATTAAGTCGAGATTAATGAATATTGGTCCAAAGAGGGCTCAAGTTATTTTGCTGCTAGCATCTTTACAAAATGAACTGTGTCACTTAAGAGGACGCTTTATCGGGGGAGAAACTTTTTACAATAAGTTCTTTTTCTCTCCCATTAGTATTACAAAATTTTGAGAAAAGTGAACTGAGGTAAATTTTGAGTAAACCATGGAGATTAAAATGCTGAAAAAAATGTTTTCAAAGTATCAAAGGGCAAATAAGTTATGGCAGGATTACTTCACCCCTGTAAAATCCTCTCTCTATTTTTTTTGCATTTTGATGATTTGAAAACATTTTTTCAGCCTTTGAAACAATTTAGTTTAACAACCATAGGTACTCAGGTTTTGGAAACATTAACCTGAACTCACTTTTCTCTACACTTAAAATTTTAAATTGAGAATTTTTCAATAAAGGTTTCTCTCACAGTATAGCGTCCTCTTAAATGCTGTAGACAACATTTAAGTATGAGATTTCATTCTCAATCATTTCAGGCTGCCAATTTCTTGAGAGCTTTTCGCACTATTCCCGAGGCGTCTGCCCATGGATTGATTGTGAATGATCTCAATGAGAGTAAGAAGAGAGGAAACCTACAGACGCTGGTTCAGAGCTGGACACGCTTCATGTTGCAACAACTTCACACGGTTAATCATAATTTCCTTACTTTAAAATATCTATCTCTATGGAAATCATTATTTTAATGAGCATTGCTCTTTTCAAAAATGCAACTGAAAACTTGAAAATTATTTTGATTTTATAAATCTTATTCACTCTAATTATCAGTGCCTTTTTGGAAAAAATAAATGACAAGAGATTTTTTTTTATGAATACTGATGTCCGTAGCATTAATATTAGTATGGCATTAATTTTTAAGTTAAAAAAATATTCTTTTAATTTTTAGGAAAAACAGGCAAAGTTTTTGTATTCTGGTGATTTAAATAAAACTGTGCTCAATAGCATTCCTAATTTGAAAAAAAAAAAAAAATTCAAGCTGTGTTTAATTTTATGCACTTGCTTGTTAAAACTATTATTTTAGTACTATCAAAATATTAATTCAGATTAATAATAATGAAATGGTTATTTTTCAGAATAGCATAAGCTGATAAGCCATAAAATCAATTCTTGTTTCTCAGTAATTAAATCATTCAAAGAATTTTTTTAAAAAAAATTCTAATGTTTTATTATTCTTTCTTAACTGAAGACTCACAATCATTATCTGTTTAATAAATATACTAAATTAATTTCAATATACTTTTTACCCTCAGATTTGAATTTTAACTTTATTTTGTGCAATATTTAGTTAAATCTACAACAAAAATTCCATTTATTCCCAGATATCCATGTTTTTTTTAAAAAAAAAAATAAAACTTGCTAAATGAAAGAATAGTTTATGAAATGAGTTTCATATTTTATTAGAAATATTTTACATGATATTAAAATTTCCTTGATAGCTCTTATCAAAAATTTTATTTGAATGATACCCACATATTTTGATGTGTGTATTAGTGAGCTTAAAAGTTAGGAAATAAAAATATTTATTGATTAAATTCTTCCTTTTCTCAATAACATATCAACTTTATGGCAATAGGAAATTAAAAAATAAAGATGACATCTTTCTTCACAGGTATATAAAGGGGAAATTATTCTCAGGTAGAAAAAGATTTTTACCACATACCTTTTTTTTATAGTCCATTTAAAAAAATTTTAAGCTCAGACATTTAATTAATTTTATTTCATTGTATTAAAAATGAGATTGGTTGACAACATACTTTTTTTCTCCCATTGTACATATCAATAAATAAACTACATTCGATATGAAACATTACATATAAACAATTTACGTATTCTTCATTACACTAAGTATGAAAGAAGGACAAACACTCCCGTAAATTGCTTCTCCGCCCATCATTTCAATGACAGCTTTATAAACATATCTTCTTTTTTTGTGTATTTTATGAGGAGTGTGTACTTGCACTCAATAGACTTATCATAAATTTTTTGTCTTAGTACAATCCTGTATTAGTACAAGATTACAGCGTGAAGTAATAAAGAATTAAAGATTGTGTGATATAAAGCAATATTTTTTCAATTCGTTTCAAAACAAAGTTATCGCGTTTAATGTAAATTCAAAAAAAAAAAAGAAAGAAAGAAAAATGTTGGAATCCTTTCAAGTTTTAACGAAGGAAAGGTTGGTAGTGTGCATTTATGTATTTGTACTATGTTGTCCTTATTAATAATATTTTTACATTTAAAATTTTAAGGAAACTCTGGAGGTCAATGATCATTTACTAGAAGAAAACAATTCTGAGTAAGTACGATTAATATTTAGTTACAAAAATAGGTGTTCTAATTTTTAAATTATATCAGTCTTACCCTTTTTTTTTTACACCATTTATCCAACAAGTATATGAATTTATTTTTCTGTAATTATTATAATAATTTTTAATTAATTGTTTATTAGTAACTCTTACATTTTATGAAATTCAAATTGAGGAATGCTATCAAGTTTTAAGCATCCAATTTTTAAGGGGCACTAAGGTAAAATACACAATTACAATACTTTCCAACATTTTTCTTGTGAAAAAAAAAATTGATAACAACATTTTTCCATCTGCTAAATATAAACGAAATGATTGATTTTTAAAACTCTAAGCTTGTTTATAAATTAATAATGATTCAAATTTTTTTTTGTGTCTGAAATGGGCCCATGTCGTCCATTATTGCCTCTAAAGTTTTAAAGAATTTTAGTTGTAACAATAAAGAGTAGACGGATAAACTAAATTCTCTCAAAACATTCAGCAACAAACAATACAAATGCAGTGTTTCACTTATATTTAGTTTTTAAAAGTTTCAATAGTCTAAGAATTAGGATAAATAATTGCAAAAAAGATGTCCATATTCATTAAGATTTTTGATATCTTTTAGGCTTGGGTTGGGATTGGAAAAGCTTGATTTAAAAAATTGATTAGTTGAAAGAAATAAAAATATGTTTAAATTATTATAAAAAAAGACAAAAATTAAACTAAATTGTTGTGCTTTCAAATGAAATTTTAAAGACTGGCAAAAAAAAATTTGACATGTTTTTTAGCACATTTAAAAGTATTCTAACAAATAGAAAAGCCCTAACTTTTCTCAAAGCAGAGGTAAATGATTAACGATATGAATTGGTAGATATTAAATGTCACATTGAAGTTAATCAGAGTGTAAAAAAGATACTAATAATTATGAATTTAGTGACAGCTAATTTTAGTCCTATTTGAATTAAAATTTTTATTTTCAACACATTCATACTCAAATTAAAAAATATGTTTTATAGAGAATATATGCTTTTTTATAATATTGTACTTGTATTACTGTACAGTGTGCAAAAAAGAAAAAAAAGAAAAAGAAACAAACTTCTTAATTACTCTTGATCTGATAATCAGATTTTGCCGCTGTTGGACCAATCTGAATGGTTTGAAGGACACCTTATATATGCTAATTAATTTGTGCTAATGATATTTTTAGTTTGCAAAATCTGACACAAAAACATTATTTCTCCGACTTTCTTTTTAGGTAAAATTGAATTCTTAGTCCTCAAAATATGCATTCTGAAAAATAAGGTCCCACTAGTTTATGCAGTAGGGCAGTCTAAAGTTTGGAAAAAATTAGTTTTAATTTTTCTTTTTGCCTAGTTAATCTGAAAAAATTAGAATTTTTTAATTTTTATTTCTTAAAAGTTATTTGACCCATGGATTGCTTTCAAATTTTAGGTTTTATCATTTGAAATCTCGTAGATTGAGTTGGTATAAAAATTTGTAAAACTTACAATTCAAAATTTTTTACCAGTTTTTTAGTTTATTAAAAGTTAATTAAATTATCAAAAATAATAAATAATTTTAATAAATATTTTTTACACAGAATTATCTTTGGATCAACAAGTTTTATAATTATGTATTAAATTTGCTACATTGATTCCAAAGATGTGGCAAAACATGCAAAATTGCATTCAATGTTAGGTCCTAGTTCGGGAATATATGATCATTAGATCAAAAGTTCTTACGATGTTTGCTTTTTCATTTTGCTAACTGTATCTATTTGGGTGGGTATTCATTGTTATTGTAAAAATCTAAGAAGGATATAATTTTAGTGGGAGCATCTCCATCATGAGTCAACTATTTGGAGCAAAGCTCTTTAGCTGCAACAGTTGCAGATGTCGCAGTGAAACCTGTCAAGAAACCACTACTCTACTGACACAGCTTCTTTACCCAGACAACCATAACACTACAGGTCAGTAATATATTTTGTTTTTAACTTATTGAAGTTTTTGTGCAAGTAATTTCTAATATTCTAATGATGTAGAATCAGGGTTAATTCCCCCCCCCCCGGGAACGCTGTTACGTACTTTGTGCAGGAGGGTTACAGGCACATTTACACAAATGTAAAACTCATTTATTTATAAAAGATTCAAAGCATTAAACGGGAATTTAAACTTAATACAGATCTGTCCAACCATTAAGATGAACAACATGGCACTGAAATAACGGCCCTGAATATGCTTCAAACTAACTCATAAAATTAATATGACTGTGGATGCAGGAACAAAGCAGTGTAATGGAAAGAACATAATATCATTCATCAACAAGTAGGAGCAATATATGAGTGACAAGTGTATTTATACTCTCATATAATTTAAAATATCTCAGCCAATATCGATGCAGTTCATTGAAATATGAAACTGATGACTCTGCCATTTAGTAACAAGGGTGACAATTGTTGAACTATATGAAATAAAATGTTAAGAATTACAGAGAGCACAAACTTTACTCAACATGTAAATGTCACTACAGAAGGTTTAGGTTATGATGTGTTCGATATGTGATTAGCTATGATGTGGCCCAGATGAATAGCAAGATTCTACATGATGCTGTCGGTGATCTCCTGAATGGCAGATTTCAGCTCACCAATAGTTTTGGGGAACACATTGTCTTTAATATAGTCCCCTAAAAATGAGTCACATGGTTCAGATCTGGATAATATCCCGACCATGCGAGTCCATTCTAGTGGCCTCTGGATACCCCAGCGCCAGAATGAGGTCCCATCATTGCTCCTTTAGGCCATCAAACACTCTCTTGGTTAAATGGGGTTGAGCTCCATTTTGCATGAATTATATCTTGTTGAAATCAGGGGCACTTTATAGATGATGGGGATGAATTTTTCTAAAACCTTCGTGTATCATTGATTCTTATCTGTTGTGCAGTTTGTCTGATCAATTTCCTCGGACTGGTTTGAAACACAGCATCTCTATGTTTTCAAGTGTTTTCGTGCTTGTTTGTTGACCGCCAACACTGTCGTCACAAACACTACCAGTTCTCTCAAACTTGTGAATCAAATTTTTGATTATTAAGCACTCTTGTCTTCAGCTTGTACTGGGTCCCAAACCTTACCTAGACTGGAATTGGGGTTGTCATGGCTTGTATAGTAGGCCTTTAAAAGCAATATACGCTCAGGCATTACCATCACATTTTCAAACATTATTACAAAGCAGTAAGATTAGCACATTTGATTGTATCGTTTGCTTTTGAAATAAGAATATGAAAAGGAAATTTTTTTTAGGATCAGTAATTGTAATCCACAAAATTGATTGACTTGAAAAATGATTCTTCCGACCATATTTTTTGTTTGATTTTTGTGTATATAGGGGAAAGGGGGGCACCTTTCAACAGTTTTTGCTTAAGAATTATTTGGGAAGTTTTATTGCTTTCAAAATCTAAGTTCTAATTTTTATTTATTAAATTGATATTTTAGGTAACCTCTCAATTTTTTCCTAAGGTCTAAGCCAAAGACAAAAGACCTAATTTTACATATTTAGTGAACCATGTATTTTGTTGAAATCTACCCCTCCTGGGGGCAGTTTTCAACGGGTGGTGGGGCACATTTCAACAATCGAAGAGAACGTAACAAGATAATACATTTTGAAAAATTAATTTCATTCATATAATAATAAAAATAATGAATGAACATATTGGATTGATTTAGGTTCTTTCTACATTATTTTGTCTTTAATAAAATCAAATTTTACGGAGAATGTTATGAAAAATACAGCTCGAGCTGTTCCGCCGCTTCAACTTGGTTGAGGCAGTTTCATTTTAATGTCATTTCTTTCTATACTACTAATATCCTCTTTTTCTGGAATATTAAATTTCCAAGAATCTTCCTTCTTCATCATAAAATTTACTTAATAGCTGTCTTCTATCTCTCCAATTTTTCCTACAAATAGAACTTTTTTTTTCTTTCCACAAAACTCCACAAGGACAAAGTCATTAACTTCTATTATTAATTCTATTATTAATTATAATTTTATTAATCATCAGTTATCTCAAAATCCATCTGTTCTTCAATATCTGTAGTGGAAGGCGTCAAAAAATCTTCACATTCTGATTCAGTGCGTAAAGAAATATCATCTGCACACTCACTTTCAGAAGATTCAATAAATAAATTTGATGGTTTTAACTTGAGCTTAATTTTATTTGAGATTGATTTCCTCTTCTTTTCCAATCTTCGAATAGTTTCTTTAAAAGCAGTTTTTCCCAGGCGTTTCAGTCAATATTTTGGACTTTCCCTTTTTTCTACCTCTTTTTTTAGCCATGGTAATAGATTTAGAGTAAGGTTTCACATCTACAGGTGTTATTGACCTAGGCTCATTAGGTTTTCTTTCAGTTGACCTTGTTGGTGTACAAAAATTATAATTTCCTTTACTAGTACTTGGGAGACTATCTATTTTACACCTTTCTACAACAATTTGATCCACATGAAGAATTTCACTAAAATTAATAGAAGCTTGCAAAACTGTTACAGAAGAAGTTTCAAAGTCTTCATCAGTAAAAATGGAACGTGAAAAAGACCAGATTCCAGTTTTTTGGAAACCTGCAGTGATGTTTTGTTTGTAAATGTTAAAGTATATGCAGTATTTGCTATTGCAGCCAAGTTATGTATACTAATGGTCTTACCCAGATTCAATACCATCCAATCATTTTGTGCTACTCTCAATTTAGATTTGAATAGCCCCATGACTCCAACATCCAAAAGCTGGAGATGATGAGAACAATGCGGAGGAAGGGTAACTAGCACAATAACATTGTCCTTAGCAAACAGCACAGCATCCAGTTTACAGTGACTTTCATGATTGTCCATCACCAAAAGTATTTTATTTTCTGGTGAACATCGTGTATGCTTTTTAATAAGCTTGAGAAAAAGAAGTCCAGTCATGTATCCACTTTTGGGATTGTTGATTAAACTTAAACTCCCTGGTGGTGCCCCAAATAACAGAGTCGTGGAACCTTGCTCTCGGAAAAACAAATACAGGAGGAACAGTATTTCCTAAAGCATTTATTATCATGCACATGGTAATCATGCTTCCTCGCTCTCCAGAAACTACCTGCCCCACCTGACGAGCTCCTAGCTTGGCAACAACATTCGGAGCTGGAACAACTGTTAAAACTCCAGTTTCATCTGAGTTTTATATTTGATCAACTGTAAAATGACCCGAAGTAAGAGCTCTTTCATAATTGTTGAAAAACTCTTCAATATTTTCTTTATTAAAAGCTGTATCTCTTATGAAGCTGGTGTTTTATGGTTTTCTTAAAAGTAAGCTGTGGGTGACGCTTCATAAAACCTTTAACCCAGTCAATTCCAGATGTTTTATTTTTGTCCCAGCTACTTGGAACTTTGGAGTTGAAACGCTTTGCGTAATCATAGGCAAGTTGTCGAACTTGTCTGTAAGTTAGACCATAATTAAGAATTGAACTTGTAATTATGTATTCACAAAGCAGGGTTTCTTACTGGACGTCAAAAATTTGTTGGATTGTGTATTTAGAACTGTAGCATTTTGTGTTAGTTGTACAATTTTGGTTTCACCTACCAAACAATTATTTGACTTTCTTTTTTTTTTTTTTAATCTATAAAATAATACTGAAAAGTTCATTCCAAAAAAGTCTGCTGCTGCTCTTAAAGATGCACCATTTCTGACAGCTTCCATTTCTTTTTCAATGTTTTCTTCACTAACTTTTGTTTTAGTGCGGTTTTTTTAAATGTTCGCACAATTTTAACTGTAAGACGGTAAAATAACAGGATTCAGCGTATTATTATTTAATAAATATATATTACATATACGATGTAACCTTATATTTATTAAATATTATGTTACATCGCAAACTTTTCAATTTTCTTAAAATTAAATTATTTTTATTCCAAATCAAATTTTCTTGAATATTTTTATAAAATTTTAAAATAATTATTTTATTGAATCTTTCAATGAATTCTTTGTTAATAAATTCTATTTTCAACAACAATGCAACTAACTGAATCTTGATTTTAAGCTTTTAAAAAAATTTCATATAACTGAAATTTTTTTTACAAATACGCTTTCTTGTACACATTCACATGTTTTTCAAAAAGTTTAGAATAATGTCTTAAATAAAAAGTTGATTATTTTAAATGTAACAACTGTAATTAATGGGCTTTTTGCAGACTAATGACTTCTGCAAGAGTACTTTACAAAAAAATAATAAACCCGGGGCACCTTTCAACACTGTTGAAATGTGCCCCCTAAGCTCTGTTGAAATCTGCCCCTGGTACAGACATTTTGGTTAAAGTGTTATCAACCACTTTAGAAAAAAAAACTTTTTACTAATAAATAATACAGTTAGAAGCAGAATTAAATAAACTAGTGGAATAAATATCACTTCCCTTATTAAAAGATTACTGGTAGATAAACAGTTTTAAAATCAAAACTGTCTTTTTACTTTTGGAATGCTAAAACATGTTCCACAGAATAACACAACAGTGGTAAAAAGAAAGTACTTAAAACTAAATGTCATCAGTTATGCATAATTAAAGCTTATTGTCTGTCATATTGGCCAATCATTAAGCAATATTAGAAGGCAGAAATTCTAGTTGTTGAAAGGTGCCTCATGTTGAAATGTACCCCCCTCTCCCCTACTTGTGTTGAATACAGTACACAATTTGGAAAGAGATACTGAAATATAAAACATCCATAAAACCATTTATTAATTTCTTATAACCTCTTATTTCTCTACTTTGGTATATCATTATTTTAAAATAAAACACTTTAAAAACTGAAAATTTTTATTGTGAAAAAGTGATATACTCTTATGAAATTATGACTAATTCTTATGAAGACATGACATCTACTGAATGGCTAAGATTTTGTTTAGAAAATACTCCAGTTACACCTTTTGAATGACAATATAGTGCTTCTGAATAGAGAACTAAAGGAAAAAAAATGCTGTTAGTTTTGTTTTAATGTAATAAAGACAAATCAATTGATAGAGATGGATACGCTTTTAGTAAAAGTGAGAATGACAAATAATATGAGAGTAGTTCAATATTGTATATCAAAAGTTACCATTTACTAAGGAATAAGTTCTTTTAATATTTTTTGCCCATAACCAGTGACCCTATGCTTTTCATGTCCCAAGCATCTATTTTGCAATGGTATTGTTTACTAAACATTAATTTACATTTCTATCCTAGAACTTACCTAATCTAAGCATCAGAGTATCAAATGACTGTTCTTATTAGGCAATAACATATAACGTGATCCTCAACAAATAAGGAAGGTTCACTGTTACATAAAATTAATATAAGATTTTTCTTTTAATTTTGATAATGTTATCAATTTTATTCAACAGTTTTTAAAATACCTTTATATTTTGTATTAAATTTTTATGTTCTTGCTTTTTCTTCAAATTTCTGGTTGTGTTTAATCAGTGTTTTGTTTTTTGCAGATAAGCCACCAGTGCAGTATTCGTTTGTTGATATTGTACAGAGGAGTTTGTCTGCAAAACATCACATTACTGCCTGGTGTGACAATTGCAGTCGTTTCACTAGCATGGTACTCCTATATATTTATATCTTCTACTAACAATGATTGGATTAGAATTTAGGTATTTTATTAGTGTGTTCACAGTTTTTTGTGTGTATATATAAATATCTATATATACATATACAGTGGAAACTTGCATATCCAGAATCGGTGGGACTTCTGGAAGTCCGGATAATAGATTTTTCCGTATAATAGACCCCCAAGGTAAACAAAGCTTAAAATGATCTGAATCTAAGAAGCAAATAATAAATAAACATTATTTTTCGGGCAATTATGTTTTAGTATTGGAATGATATCTAATCAATCAAAAACAAAATATTACATGGTGCGTAGCGTTTTTAAAAAGTTCTTAAAGGTGCTTATTTTCGATTTGCGTGATTTAAAAGCCCTTAAAGGTGCTTTTTTCATTGGTTGTTTTTAAAAGGTGCTTAATTTTCCCTTTTCGAAAATGATTTTTTCCCTTTGTTACCACGTTGATTTTCAACACGTATTATGCAAAAGCGTGCTTTTCACATTGTTCTATTCAACGTTTTCACAATTAATTTCGGCGTACCGTCGGTCCATTGCGTATGAAAGTGCCAATCATTTTACATGTTTTCTGAGATACTTACAAGTCCGTATGTGCCTCTACAGAGCTGGGTTCGGTGAGATTATTGTCATCTCATCTGCAACTCTGCTGCATTTTGCAAGATATTCTCAATTTCCACCCTCTGATATCAAACCGAAAATTATCTCGATCATTTTATAACGGCTAATATAAAAAAGAAAAAAGTTCTTTGTCAGAAACTAGTTATTTTCTCATGATCATCTAAAGTCTTTGAAAATTATTTAGCATTTTGTTAATGTATATGTGAAATTTCAATAATAGGAATAAAAAATTTTTACTAGTGCACAGATCCTAATTAGAACATTTTTTGAGGGCTTAAAAGGTGCTTATTTTTTGTTGAAAGATTTGGCTACGCGCCCTGTATTATTGCTTAAAATATAGAAAACGAAAAAAATTTGACAGTTATGAAAATATTAATTGCTTTCTCTGCCATTTTGAACTAGAACGATTCAAGCAAGAAGCGAAATTCCCGTCATTCATTACGGTGGGTAGATGGAAGAGAAAAATTCATTTCCTCCTTATTTGTATAGAGAAAATATGCGTAAGGATGAGATCGTTCAAGTTGAGGACGGGGAAGTGTCAAATTCTTATTTTCTCTCTGATCATTAGCTATCAATCAAGCGTAAAGGCACAGCATGCTGATCTGGTTCTCTTTACTTTTTCTTGTGTGAAAGAAAGAATCTGGTTAGTGGTTGTTAAAACAATGTTAAGAAGGGGCATATTAATTTTGCCTTGTTTAAGAGGGAGAGGATTGTCATCGCTTGCATGTCTAGGAACAAGTTGAAAAGAAATTTTTGACACCAGACATGCAAGAGATAGCATGACTTTGACTTCCACTCTTGCTCGACCCCACCCTTTTTTCCATTTTGACAGTTCGGGAGAAAGAGCTGTTGGGTCAAGGGGTAGAAGGAAGAAGGAATGTTTCTCAAGGGCTTGTTTCCATTTTGACTCCCCCTCCATTTTAACGTTTGCTGCGTTTACCCTTTTCCACAGTATTTCTTCTTTCCCTAACACTCTAATAAAAAAGTTCCAGGAAATGCTTCTTTTACTAGCCTGCTGCATAGGAAAGAGGGGGGGGACTTAGTTGCACTCTTTTGAAAGCAAATCTCCTTTTCCTGCATTCCAGAGGAGGACGGTCACTCGGCGGTCTTGGTAGATCTCCTCTTCCCCTTTCTGGTGATTTATAGGTTCAATGCATAAATCACTAGAAGCTAGAAAAGGAGAAAACATGTCGAAAGACCTTTTTTTTTCTTCAAGAGAGGGAAAGATGAAGAGATGTTTGTTTATTTTGATTATTGAAAACTGTCCGGGAAATTGACCTTTACGAAATAGGACATCTGAATATAAGATGTTATACCATACACACACATATATATAAAATATTCTTTGGTTAACCTGGAGAAATTTATTTCACTTCAAATAGAATGCAGGAGGTAAAATGTAATATAAAAGACTGAGCTCTAGGTCCATAGAAAAAGAAATTCTGTAAATTCTTTAAAAAGTAATTTTTTTCTTATTTCGCTGGTATTATCTTTCTCAATTTTGATGACATCATTGCATGTATGTGGTCATTCAAACTGGCATATTTGATCGCTGCAAGTACTTTAACTTCCTAAGAGAAGGAAGTGTACTTATTCCTTTAAGGAATCTGTGATACCAGAATTTATCATTTTGACTATTATTTGTTTTAATTCAGAGATGGCGCTGCCATCACATGGCTTTTGGTAGTTACCTCCTTCCTAAAGGGAGTAATTAATATTCTAACCGGCAACGAGCAAGGTTGTCCGGCTTAAGCTCATTTGTTTATGTTCTGTTTTTCCTAATTTTTAATAAATGTTATTAAGTTTAATCTTTGTGATTATTCAATAAGTCCATACTCACGAACCGCAGATACCACACTGGGGCACCCGTACAGGATTTATGGATTTATTTGAACAATTATATTTAATTCCGAACTGCTTATATTGATAAATTTAAAAAAATGACTTTCCTTGCGAGAGGCAAGAAAGAAGATTTGCTGACTATTGCCAACGAAATGGGCATTGCGAATGCTGAAAATTTGAACTTAAGAATTGCATAGTAGAAAACGAAAACTACGAGGAAGATTTCGTGAAAGAACTGTTGAGTTCACTTATCGAAGAGAGAAAACGTAAGGATGAATTAGAAGAAAATAGACGAAAAGAAGAAGCTGAAATGGAATCCGAAGAAAGAAAACGAACCCAAGAAATAAATTTTGAATTAGAAAAATTGCGTCTACAAAATGAATCAAGAATTAGTGAAAACGGAAGGAACGAAAATGATCTTCTGATAAAACCGAAATTGGAACTTCATAATATTTTACAAAAGTTCGACCCGAAAATGAATGACATCAGCCTCTACCTGGTATTATTCGAGAGACAAGCGAAACGAGTAGGAATAAAAAAAGAACTGTAGGTATCGCATTTAATAGGATTACTGCCATACGATGTGGTACAAATTATCGCTAGAGAAGAAGAAGAAACATCAGATGATTACAGTAAAGTAAAAGAACTCTTGTTAAAACGATTCAAAATGACCCCTGAGAAATTCAAACAGTTTTTCACGAAACATCAGAAAAAGCCAGAGACGAGTTGGCTTGATTTCACATATGAATTAAGTAATTATTTCAACGAATGGATAAGAGGATTAGAAATAACAACATTCGAACAACTTTGTGATTTAATGATAGCAGAACAAATTAAAAGAAAAGTCCCTCTGGAAATGAAAGAACATTTTATTGATGTTTGGAGTAATTTTAAAATTCCGAATGATTTATCCAGTAAATTAGATGATTACGAAAATGTTAGAACGAATATGAAAACAAAACCGAAAGATTTCCAAAAAGAAAATTTCAAGCAATCAAATTTTGAAAGAGAACAGAGAATTCAAACAGAATCGAAATATATCCCACCATATGCTAGACAACAGAAATTTAGAAGCTTTAAAAAAGAAGAAAATGCAACAAGAATTACAAAAGATTGTTATATTTGTGGCGAATCCCATTTCGCAAGAGAATGCCCAAAACGATTTAGTAGAGCGGCGGATAATTCGAAGAAAAACGAAGTTCTGACAGCCAAGATTCGTTCTGAATTATTTAATGGAAATTCCAACCTTGAAATTAATCCTCTACATTTCATTGATGTTCTAATTGACAACAAGTCATCTAAGGCTCTGATAGACAGTGGGTGTCAAATTCCAGTGATACATGAGAATTTAGTTTCAAAATCGAAAACAGAAAAAGGTAGAATTATTCTTAGCAGTGCATTTGGAGAAAGGATTGACGCTGATCTCATGAGTTTCCAAATAGCCATGAAAAAAGAAAATACTATGTTATCAGAGCCAGTCGAAATTCTCGCTGCAGTAACAGATAGAATTCAAGAAAATTGTATATTCCCCCCGAACATTTTGAATTTAATTGGAAATGAAGAAGTTGTTACCATGACAACCAAGGCTAAACAAGAAGATGCGAACGAAAAAAAGAAACACCTACATTTCGAAGATGATATACTGTGTGGTCAAATTAGTGAAGACGTCATAATTAAAGGCGGAGCTTGTGACTCAGAGGTGCAGTTGAATAACGAGAGTGAAGCAATACAATTTAAAAAAGAACAACAAAAATGTACGTCCCTAGCAGATGCCTGGCGCCATGGGAAAATTAATAAGAACGGTTATTTATTTATTGATGGAATACTACACCATAAAGAAAATATTTCAGGACAGCCTACTACTCAGTTGGTACTTCCGAAATCAAAACGAAAAAAGGTCCTTGAACTTGCTCACGATTCTATTTTTGCTTGTCACCTGGGAATGAAGAAAACAAAAGAAAGAGTTCGATATTCTTTTTATTGGCCCGGACTTGCTAAAGATGTTGAAGAATATTGTAGAACATGCAAGGAGTGTCAGTTAAGGAGCCCAGAAAGATGTACTGACAAAATTCCGATAACTACTGTTGTAAGACCTAACCTACCATTTGAAGTTGTGAAAGTTGACATAATCGGACATATTGATCCACCTTCTGCCAGAAAACATAAATACGTTTTATGTTCAGTTGATCAACACAGCCGTTGGCCCGAAGCCATCCCTTTACGATCGTTAAATGCTAAAAGTACTTGCGACGCTCTTTTGGAAATGTTTATGAGAATACCCCGAATGATCACAAGTGACCAGGGCACCAATTTCGTATCAAAAATGACACAAGAATTCATACATCGTCTCGGATCGTCACCCAGATTGTCAGTTCCTGGATATACTGCGAGCAATGGCCTAGTAGAACGATATAATAAAGTACAAAAGAATGCTCTTCATCATGTAATTCGTACAAATCCACATGATTGGGATAAATGTTTACCTTTTATATTATTCGCTTACAGAGAAGTTCCCAACTGCACTACTGGTGTATCACCCTTCAAACTTATGTATGGTAGGGAAGCGAGAGGACCTCTTAGTGTATTGAAATCTAGCTGGTGCGGAGACATTCCTATCCCTTTGAATATGAGTAAATCTATAACTGATTATCTGCAAGAATTAAAAATTAACCTTGAACAAGCAACAGAAGAGGCAAAGTTGGTAGCAGAAGGAAAACAACAAGCCTATTCAAATTACTTTAACCGGAGAACAGCCTGCAAAAGTTTCAAGCCTGGAGATCTAGTATACTTGCTTATTCCAGATAGCAGCAATAAATTATATGCTCGATGGACTGGACCTGGAGAAGTCATCAGACACTGTCCGCCACATTCCTATATGGTTAAGCTACCAGACGGTCGAGTTAAACATGTTCATGTAAACAAGGTGAAATGATATCAAGCTCGAACTAATGCGATCGGTGTAATTTTTGAAAATGAGGACGAATTTGGTGAAATTATTACAGTACCTGAAACGAACATTGGAAAAGTTATGCTTGATTCACAATTGGAATTAGAACATTTGAGTGCTGACCAGAAAAGAAAATTAATGTCTTTGCTAAGTAAACATCAAGAACTTATGACAGGAAAATTAAGAAAGCAAATGCTGAAGAGCATAAGATTTGACTCATACCTAACAGTGAGAGGAAGAGGCCTTATATCTACCGTATTCCGGATGCTTTGAAAGGAAAAGTAGACAAGCAAATCGAAGAACTTTTAGATGCTGGTTTAATAGAAGAGAGTTCAGCTGAAATTGCTTATCCAGTGGTGTGGGTTAGTAAAAAGGATGGAGGGATGCGGATGTGCATCGATTATCGAGCGTTGAATGTTGTGACTATAACTGACGATTTTCCAATGGAAGATACTACTGAGTTAATCCATACTATAGGGAAAGCTAATGTAATCTCAAACCTGGATCTACTAAAAGGTTACTATGCTATTCCTATGGAGGAAGCGAGTTATGATTTAACTTCCTTTAAAACTCACAAATCTCAATACAGATTTCGAGTTATGCCGTTTGGACTCCGGAATGCTGCGGCAACATTTCAGAGAGTCATGAACAAGGCTCTGGCACCATTTAAAAGGTTTGCACGAGCATATATAGACGATATTGGTATATTTTCTAATAGTTTTGAAGAACATCTAGTACATTTGGAGTTGATTCTGAAAAGATTAGAAGAACTCAATTTCACTGTTAACCTGAGGAAATGTTCTTTCGCTAATTCAAGTATCAAGTTTTTAGGACATATCATCAGGTCGGGTGAATACCAACCCGATCCCGAAAAGGTTCGGGTCATTAAACAACTTCCAAGACCCAAGACTAAGAAAGAATTGAGAAGTGTGCTTGGATTATGTGGTTTTTATCGAGAATATATTCCGAAATATGCTGAATTAGTGTATCCTCTAACAGAATTGACAAAAAAACGAGTGCCAGAAGAAATTCCCTGGAGTGAAGTGCATGACTCAGTGTTCTCTCGTGTCAAACAAGCCCTTGCAGAAGCCCCATCACTTTATACACCAGTGCCCGGTAATCCTTACATCATTTACTCAGATGCGTCACAGATTGGAATAGGAGCCTGTCTTTCTCAGCGAATAAAGGATAAAACTTTCCCAGTGTCTTACGCTAGTCATAAATTGACCAAAACACAACAAGCCTGGTCAACTATAGAACGAGAAGCTTACGCTATTGTGTGGTCACTAAAGAAATTTGAGTCGTTGATATTTGGCTATGAAATAGAATTTTACACCGACCACAATCCTTTACCCTATTTAACGAAGTGTGCTCCTCAGTCATCTCGGTTACAGCGATGGGTGTTCGCTCTTCAAAAGTATAATATAACTTTGAAACATTGCCCTGGTTCCAAAATGCCGCATGCGGGTGCATTATCTCGACTGTTTCCAAGTACTGTAACTTAAATATTGACTGTTTACTTTTTGATAATTTAAAAAAAAAAGAAAAATTTATATATTAATTTTGATTTTATAAGCAAGTTATAAATTCTAATAGTTTAATGTTTGTTGTTATGTAATTTCAGCTAATCAAGTTTAGATTGAATTAGATATTTTGAAAATAAGTATAATAATTGATGATACATTCCTTTTGTTTATTATCAAGCTAATTGTTTCATGGAAATTTGTTAGTGATGTTTATATTATGTTAATTTGATTATTTGAGATGAGGATTGTTTGATAAAAATATTTTTGAATATTTGAAAACTTCATTGAATTGTGTATTATGTTATTTTCTTAGTATGAATACCCATTTTTACGAATAATTTTGGTGAAAAATAATTTTGAATTTTAATTCTTTATTATTTCTTAACTTAATTTCAGAATAAATAAATTAGTGATCAAGTAATTAAATTTTGAAGCATTTGTTGAGTAATTCCAGCAAATATGTTTAAGATAGTTTGTAGTGTTTTATGTGATTGTTTCATGTGTTTATATTTTTAATATTGTGCTGATTTCTGTTTTATGCTAAATTCTAATTTTCAGTGTCAGTTTTGCATTTGAATTTTATTTAAAAACCCAAACCCATAATTTGGGGGAAGGGTGTAATACCAGAATTTATCATTTTGACTATTATTTGTTTTAATTCAGAGATGGCGCTGCCATCGCATGGCTTTTGGTAGTTACCTCCTTCCTAAAGGGAGTAATTAATATTCTAACCGGCAACGAGCAAGGTTGTCCGGCTTAAGCTCATTTGTTTATGTTCTGTTTTTCCTAATTTTTAATAAATGTTATTAAGTTTAATCTTTGTGATTATTCAATAAGTCCATACTCATGAACCGCAGATACCACAGAATCTGTAAAAACTTATTAGCACAGTAACTGCTGTAGTATCTAAGCTACCTTATAAGTGTATAAATAGTACCATAATTAATTAAGTAATAATGACATTAATAATAGTTTGATAATTTATGGTCCTATGATATGAATAATTAACAATAACAGCATTGCGCGTGTGTACTTCTTTTGTTCTTTCTTTAACATTATTGTAGATGCAATATTGTTGCAAAGTTTTAGTAAATGTAGGCATAGATGCTTTGTGTGTATTCATTAATAGTATACTTTTGTAAATGAATGGAAATTTGTATTCAATTATTATTTTTTTTTATTGGTAATACTGTTCCCATCTAACTTGAAAATATCTTTTATTTAGATACAAACTAAACTTCTAAAGTCATTACCAGATATTCTTGTATTTAATTGTGGTGAGAATAAACAAGAAATGGAGTTTTGGAGAACTCAATTAGAAGTAAGATTTGCTATATTTAATTGCTTTTGAATGGTTATGTTCACTTGTTCGTGACATTCCCAATATTTTTTACATTGATTAGATTCAACAATATTATCCAAAGGCAGTTCTATGTCTATAATCAATTAAATTTTTTCTACATATTTCTGTAGGGCAAGCTGAATGACTTAAATTATTTTTTTATTTGCTTGTTTATTTTACTTATTTATTAGAAGCATCTAAATTTCCTTTGTAAAAAAATTTAGTTGCCTACTACTGATTTATTGATAATTCTTTCAATGCATGTAAAATTGTTGATAAAATGTATGCTTTATAAATACTTTGAGCATTATTCTTCTAAAAGTTTAAGGATAATTTAATAATTGGCCAACTTGAAAAAGTAGCTTAATGATATTATATTTATGCCCAACTTTTAAATGCCAATAACTGAATTTTGAAATTAGCTATTAAATCCCACATTTTTGTGAAGCTACTAATCAAAATTCAGCTCATACAGCACTTATGTGGTTTAACATGGATATTGTGCTTACTTAAATCATAGCTATCATACTATGATTAAGTACTGATTGAATGATAAGCATTGCATTTGTTATTGAAAATTTTATTTTTGCTTTTACCTTATACATTAAATTAGTTTATATTTTTTCTGTGATCTGCACTGAGGAAGACATATACCCGTTCTTCCTACGGGGTAAAAAAGTAAATGTTTAATAAATCTGTCAGAACTTTTAAGAATAAAATCTAGCAAAGCTGTCAAAAACAAGGAAAATAATGAAAATGGAATAGCTTGCATATAAAAAATAAAATAAAAAGCATCGCGTGAGAATTAATTAAATTTTTTTTAGAACAGAACATTTTTTTTGAAAATTTGTTTTGGAAGAGATTAAAAAAATGTTTTTGGATGTACTCAATAGGGATTTAATAAATGAAAATATCTTTTTTAATTGTCTCTCTATTTTCAATTGCACCAAATCAAATTTTTACTTGAATTAGTAGTGATTCTGCTATTTTAGACACAGACAGCTTATTCCCCTGACAATATCGTTATTTATCAACTCTGCAAAATTATGTATGAAACTGAAAGACATATGCACCCACATGATTACTAAAGCTAAAGTAATTCTACTTTTTTAAGTTAATTATTATTTGTTGCCTTTTCCATACTTGTTGCTGACGTTTGAAATTTTGAAGATACTACTGATAACTTTATAAATTCTGTGACTGGGGCTGATGTAATAAAAAATATAACATGCTATTAGGGCTAAACTTGATTGTTCTTTTCAAGAAAAAAAGAGCCCTAACCTTCCTTTCTATGTTTGTGTCAAACACCAATAAAGCCGTCTGTCATATAAAAAATGGTTCGATAATAATATTCGCAAAAAAGATATTTACTAGATGCTAGAATCATTCAGTAATTTAAAAATTGTACTAGTTGATATTTTACCCTTTATTGTGATTTAAGGCTTGGGAAATGTGGGGTTTACTAGCTAAGTTAGTTTAAAAGTAGTTTTTAAAAAATTTGATTTCAAAAAAGAACTTTCTGTGTTGTTTATTCAGCTATTGTCTCAGTCGGAGGATGGGGGCCTGATCATGAAATCACTTCCGGATGTTCCTGTCTCTTCTAGGAAGAAGCACTGCCGTTATGGATCTTTGTGCAAGAGATCAGACTGCAGATACTATCACGCCATCAAGAAGTAGGTTCTGTTATTTAAGAAAATTTCACACATTATACCGATTGAATTAAATTACATAATGCCTATCATTTCTATAATAATGAATATATTGATAATATTTTTAATAAATACTCAGTTATTGTGAATCTAATTAAAAATTCAACTGGAAACTATTTATAAAAACATAAAACTTTTCAGCAAAACTCACTAATAAGCTTGTGAGAAATTAAAAAATAAATAAATAAAAAAATAGAAAGGACTTCTTAGTATTTTGTATATTAGAAACTAATTTACCAATCTAGCTCAAAGTTTTTATACCTTACACTTTAACGAATTTTAAATTTATTTAATTAACAAATAAAAAATAAAATAGTAATATTAAAAATATTTTTTTGAATTAAATTATTTTCATGTAAAAGCAAGTTTTATGAATAAGAGCAAAGTTATTTTCATTCATGCCATAGTGGTCCGAAATGTAATATAATAATATGCAAAAAGTTTAAATAATACAAATGAACTCAAATTTTCACTGGTCTCCTGATTTAGCTATTTAGACTAATTTTGAAGATTTCAGCCAAATTAAGTTATTTCATCCAAAAAAAATTCAACACTTTTAAGTTTTATAATTGTAAGATGTTTGTAGTTTTTTTTCTTTATTCATCCTCTTTCTGCTCTTGTAACTTTCTCCTTATTGTCAAAATTTAAGTTTCTGAAATAATTTTTTTAAAGTTTTTTTCTTTATTTAGGTACAAAACTTAGTTCAGATGTCTTAGAAATCACACTAATCAATTTTTGTGGAGTATAAAGAGTAATACATATATCTTACAATTATAAGAATAACATATCTTACTGAGAAAATACTTTACTGTTAAGGCAGTTTGTATAAAGTTTGAAAACAGCCCAAGAAAATTATTTTTTTTTTCTCCTTCTACCAATTTTACTTTTTTTTACAGAATTCTCTTAATTTACAAAATTAAATTACACTTATTTTATAGAAGTTATCTTAAATTAAATGAGTCTTTAGATCATGTGAACACCTCTCTTTACACACTTAGTTTGAGAAAAAAGAAAGTGCAAAGATTTGAAATCAATTTCACTATAACTATTCCAGGGGTGATAGTACCCCAGAATTCCGGGTTTTTCATATCATCCCTAAAGGTCTAGAAACACGAAAGCAGGGTGTGTAATTTTTTTCGCGGAATTCTGCGTATCTCAAGACCATTGATTCAGGGTCTACCACGAATCAAAACTTATAATTTGTCGAAAGTTTCAGCGTAAACTAAAATTTAAAGGTTGAAAGAATTAAGTTTCGCAATATAAAATTTAAATTTTGAAACCTTCGCTAAATCGAGTTGACGAAATGTTTTCATACGTGTGACTCTTCCACGATTTTGATTTATATATATATATACTTTTGGTTTGTCGGATTTGTATCTTTGTAGTATTTTAAACTATGCCGGAATGCTCTAATATCGTGATTGACATTCATGCAATCTTAATGTCAAACATCGATTTTCGTTTTTACCTGATTTAAAAATTATTCATTGTGAATCGTATTTACTCTATTTAAAAATCGTACGTCACGATTCGTATTCATCTGATTTTATCGCAATTCATTTTCACGCGGCTTTAAAATCCAATATCGCGATTCTTATAAGAACTTAACTGAGTTTCTTTTTAAATTAGTTACTATAAAAGTGTTATATTCTTTTTTGGTAGGTAATTTAATTATAAATCTTAGTTCAAAAAATTATATTAAATGTGTATATAAATAAATATAAATAGTATATAAATTGATCTCTTGTTATCAAGTTTTCCCACATACGATTTTAGGGTTTTTCACTTTGAGTCACAATCTTTCCCCTGTTATTCCTTAAAATTATATTTATTGGAGGTCATTGCCTTCTTGATCCATTTAAATTCAGAAAAAATCTAATCATTGGGTCAAGCATCATTTAATGTGCCACAATCTTTTTTATTCTTTCTTCCAAACGTACCACTTTTCCACAGTTTCGTGAAATTCGTCTTTTTTTTAATTGTCCAATTTACCTTATAAACTGAATTCTATAATTGCAAGAATTTTATACGTTGAACTGAGAAACTATCGACAATTAGTACAAAAGTGATGGAAGTATCTTATCTATTCTATCTGATATTTTGTTTCTCACTTTTTGACTCATGAATAATGTTGCATATATTGAATTGAAAATTGAAATTTTCCTATACTGAATGAATTGGGCGTCATACACCTATTTACTATTTTTAGAAGGTGAAATCAAATCACGTATGACTGAGATACATTGTTTCAAGAATTTAAATTATTCACTTTATTTAGTTCATTTAAAATGATTTTATTACAATTAACAATTCAATGTACACGAAAGTTTAGAAAATGGTAAACTAAAGGGCCATCCCTAAATTTTTTTTTTATTATATGTTTAGTTTCATTCAAAGATAGTGAAACATTTTTACTAAAATTTATAAACAAAGTTCCAATTTTCAAAACAGTATTAAATCTTCATATTGGCTCTTATAAGGTATTATTCCAATTGAGATTTTAATTAGTACATAATAGGTTTTTGAAATAAGTTACAAAAAAATCTCTTTTTTTTAAGAAAAAAAATTAATAATATTTAAAAGAAATTAAATTTTAATTTTAAGTATAGTTTAATTCCTAATTTTGAAACCTGTTTCTGAAGTTTGTCCTTTTTTGTGAAACTGCTGTGGCATGCATTTACATCAAGAAAACGCTTGTTTTAATGTTGTAACTACAATGCTGCTTAAATCCAGCAGAAGGACTCCCCAGGGTTCACTTTCACTTTAACTTAAATTCTCATGTTAACAAGAAAGACTACATCCCAGAACATCTTAGACAACTGACCTTGGAAAACCTGTGCCACATTCCTAACAATGCCATTAAAATATTTACTGACGGTAGTGAAATTGACAATCTTGCTGGCAGTGGCATTTATATTGAAACCCCTCAAGCTAATTTGACTCTTTCTCATCGTAATCCTTAGACTTAGAGGTTGGGCAGCTCCTACGAGCAGGGCACATCGACCAGAGGTCTATTGTACCCAAACCTAAATCACAATTAGCATGAAAGCCCTATAGCTGAAATGAAATTCAGCAAAAACCTTACAGGAACATCTTGCTGTTCCCAGGTATTGACACAATGTTGCCCTAAATGTTCAAATCTTTGAGCAGAATAGACCTCGCAATCACAGAGTATGTGTCGTGATGTCTCTTCTTCAAGATGACAACCTCGACAAAGAGAATTGGATTCAATTCCCATTATGTCTAGGTGTCTTTTAAGGATGGAATGACCAGTAAGAAGACCAATGATCTTCCTTAAACTGTTTTTATTAAGCTTTAAAAGCTCTTTTTGACGTACACTAGGACAGTCATGATTCAACTCCTTTGCTTGTCCCTGACCGTCAGCTGCACGCCATTGCTCATGGGCAATCTTGCCGTAGAGCTTGAATATGGATGCCCTAAATGAGGTGGGAGATATTCCCAGTGCAGGTTCAGGACCCCAGAAAATTGCATTAGAGCCAGCTCTTGCTGCTTCATCAGCTAGCTCATTTCCACCAATACCCATATGTCCAGGTACCCAATGCAGGGATACCCTGTTATGATTGGACAGGTCACAGAGGACCGAGAAGCATTCCCACACTAACAAAGAGGTGAATTTACACCTTGACAGTGATAGGAGAGCAGCCTGACTGTCAGAACAGATGCAGATAGTCTTATTTTGATATCCCCTGTCTAAGTCTGTCTTGCAGCACAAGATAATGGCATAGACCTCAGCCTGAAGAACAGTGGCATAATTTCCCAAGGGAAAGGGAAGTTCGGTACCATCATTGGAGCAGTAAATTCCTGCTCCTGATTTGGCACCAATCTTTGAACCATCAGTGTACCATATTAGACATTTGCCTTTAAGCCGTCGAGAAGAATTAAACCATTCATCTCTAGTAGGAAAATGGATCTTGAAAGACTTATGAAAAGCATATGTGCCGAATTAATTTGCAAAAGGCGCTTTGGTGCACATTCCAATATCGAAAGTGTGAAGTAAGCAGCTAACGGCTGCCTCCCCTAAGTTTTTTGTAATACAGTAGTTGTAGTCGTGATTGTGATGTGAAAGGATTGCCTGCGGTCTTCCGCAGCTTGTGTTAACTTACCTCCGTTATGTAATAAAATGTTGTTATTATTATTATAGCTCATCGTAGTTCTGAACAATTCGTCGTAATCGTGCACAGCATATCTTAATGACATATAGTCACTAGGCATAATAAAAGAGGGTATATCCATCACTTGTGAGACAAGATTACCCCATGACAAGTGTTTGGAATACTCTTTCCATAGGCCAAGGTACATAAGACGCTTTATGCCTGTCTGAGCTTCAACCTCAATACGTAATTTCAATGGAAGAAGCCCAAGTAAGCTAGAGCAGCAGTAGGAGTGGTCCTAAGACAGCCTGACAGGGCTACACAGACCATTCTTTGTAGTCTATTAAGATTAGACTTTGCGGAGCTCAATCTAGTCCTCGACCACCAGACGATTGCTCCATATGTGATAATAGGACTAATAATCATTGACTAAATCCAGTAAAAAATTTTGGGGGATAATCCCCAGGTTCTACCAATAGCACTTCTGCAAGACCAGAAAATCTTTTTGGCCCTGTTGGTACAGTATTCAAGATGATAACCCCAATTAAGTTTGGAGTCAAAATAAAACCCGAGAAACTTGACTTTCTCTATGAGTTCTAATTTATAATCCAAGTAGTATACATTACCTAGATCAAGATGCCTTTTTCGAGTGAAGGCTACATAACTTATCTTGGATGGATTGACAGATAAGCCAGAGTCAGAGCACCATCTAGCTACTTCTAGAAGTGCATTATTCATGGCATTAGAGATTGTTTTACCATGCCTTCCTCTGACCACAATAATACCGTCATCAGCGTACCCAATACAGGGTATGCCAATATCAGTTAACCGAACTAACAAAGAGTCCATTACCATACACCATAGGATAGGGGACAAAACCCCTCCCTGAGGGCACCCTGCAGTTGCATGCACTTTCATGCTTGTACCTAATAAAGAGGAACAAACATACCTAGAGGATAGCAAATTGGTTATCCACCTGGTAATTATTGAATTTATACCTCTGTTTCTAAGTGCATTGATGATAGTTTCAACAGGGACTTTATCAAACGCACCTTCAATATCAATAAATACCGCAAGAGCAATCTCCTTATCTGTGATAGATTTCTCAAGGAGGTAGGAGAGCTCATATAGGCAGGGGTAGAAGTCCTCCTATATTTCCTATTTTTCCTATATTTTTATAAAAAGCTAAGAAAGCCTCCTATTTTTCCTTTATTTCCTATATTTTTCAAAATTGGCCGATATTTTTTCCATCTAATATTTTTTTTTTACTATAGAAGACAATTTTCTAGATTTTTCTTTCCTCAGATAGTCATGATCATTTTGAAATTCTCTTGTCCTCAATACTGCTTAATGACAATGCCTGAATTGTCAGAACAAGGTTTAACTTTAGACCTGGTCTAAACCGCGAAGTTAAACCAAGCTGCATTGCAAAAACGAAGTTTAAGGGAAAACGCGGTTCTAAAGATCTAGTTGATAAGGAAATGATCAGATTGATGTGGGCAATAATGCTCGTAGGGTACTTAATTTGGTAAAAAGTGAAGAAAAGGAGTTATTTCTATTTAATGCTAAGAAATTTTATGTTATAATATAATAATTGAATACCTCTTCCAGAAATTGCCTTTGAAAAATAAACTGTTACAATCCTTACAAATTTTACACCCTAATGTGAAGAAAGAACCTGTAGTGAATATTTTGCCTACAATAAGAAGATTGTGTAACATGCTACCCCACATCGTACCACAGAACTGTGTTGATAAACTGACTGACGAGTGGCATTTGTATGCAAATGAAGATGTTCCCGAGGAAACTGAAAATATTCCCATTGACAAGTATTGGAACAATGTGTTTGTTCTTAAAGATAGTAATGGTGATTTAAAATATCCGTTTTTAACTAAACTTGTGAAGGCAGTCCTCTCTGTTTCTCATGGGCAAGCCTCTGTGGACTGTGGCTTTTCAATTAGCAAACGAATGATGACAAATGAAAGGTCAAGACTAAATTTAAACACGCTAGTAGGCTTAAGACTTATAAAAGATTCAGTTAGAAAAAATGCTTCTTGTTTGGAAATAACAAAAGAGATGATCCAGTTCAAATATAAGGCAGAAAAGGAAAAGGAAAAACTCAAAACCCTCAAGGAAAAAAGTTTAGAGTCTAAGCCCAGTACTTCTATAAAAAAATCAACTGAGGAGAAATTGAAAGGTTTTAAGGAAAATGTTTCTTCAGCTCAAGCTATGATTGAAGAAGGAAACCAGAGGCTAAAACAAGGACTCAAACGGAAATCTATGGCTGATATTGAGGCTGGGCAAGCACTTATTGATGCTGGCAACAAACCGTTAAAGACTTTGCAGAATAATAAATGAATCTAAAAACAATGCTGCATAATTTTTGCATTAATTTCATGTAATAGAGAGGAGTAAATAAAATTTTAATTATTGAAAAAGTCATTAGTTTGATAAAGTCAATTTTTTAATGTGGTTTTTAATTTTTAAAGCAATAATAAGGTATGTATGATTTTATTGTCACCATTCAGCTGCGGTAAATTGTTTATATAATTTTTTTTATCAAATTTTTATAGTGTTAAATAATTAAGTTTTAAAGTTATTCATATATGATCTGTGCTTTTCAATTTAATTTAGATCTTTTTTGCCCTATTTTTTGTTCCAGAAAATCCTATATTTTTTTTCTAGAAAATCCTATATTTTTTTCAAAACAATCCTATTTTTTTCTCATTGGTCACTTCTACCCCTGTATAGGGCAGTGTCCGTTGGCTTGCCAGGTTGATAAGCATGCTGTGTCGAAGACAGTGGCTTATCTATGAGCACAGTATCTCTGAAGTATCTGTCAATTAGCTTTTCGATAGCTTTCAGCAGACATGAAGTAAGGCTAATTGGTCTGAATGATTTAGCCTCAAAGTAATTATCCTTACCAGGTATTGGTATGAAAATTACCCTGGTATTCCTCCAAGAGAAAGGTATTTACCCAAATGCTATACTGGACCAGAAAATCCTACATAGAATAGGGGCTAGTATATTCACCCCCTGAATAAGCATCATTGGTTTGATGTCATCCATGCCTGGTGACTTGTAGGGTTTAAATGACTTAATAGCCCATACAACCTTATCATAGGAGACCACCAACTTGGCGGGCTCCCAGTCATACTTACTACATGTAGTTTTGGGATTAACATATAGATGTTCATTCTCCACAGGATGAGATCCAGGGAAGTGTGCTTCAAGTAATTCTCCAAGAGCATCTTCCCCTGATTCACTGTATCTTCCGTTTGTAAGACAGATGGCATTTAAATTGCAATTAAAGTCTTTTGTAAGAATTTTTGCGGTGGCTGAAGTAGTGTTAATAACATCGCAGAAAGTCTGCCAAGAGCGACATTTAGATGCTCTGATAGCCTTACTATAGTCAGTTAGAGTGTTTCTGTAGGACTGCCACTCTTCAGATTTCTTTGCTCTGTTAAATAGCTTCCTACATTTCTTACGTAATTTACTAAGCTCAAAAGACCACCCAAGAACTCGCCTTAGGGAGCTAGTAGACGTAATGTTACAAGAAATATGATATGACTCGAGTATGATCTGTTGCACTTGGTCAACAGTACACTCCACATCATTAACATTATTATACTTACCAGAGAAGCTCCCTATCTTCCTCTCCAGAGCTGCTCTAAAGGAGCTCCAATCAGCTGTTCTAGGGTTCCTCCTTATAATCTTCAGTCCTGAGAGGCCTTTAATAGAAAAAGTAATTAGTTGGTGATCTGAAGCAGAAACTGCCCCAGATACCTCCCAATCATTAACGTAATCTATAGAAATAGAGTTACATAAAGTAAGGTCAATGACTTCCCTTCTGTTTCTCGTAACAAAGGTAGGTTCATTGCCTTTATTAAGGACATACAAATTAAAAAATAAGATGTGTTCCATAAGTACATCTCCCCGCTAGTTACAATCACTGCTACCCCACACTGTGTGGTGAGCATTTGTATCACAGCCGAAGATGAATCTACAGCTTGAACTACCAATTAAAGCCCTAGTAGTGTCAGCCAAAGGGTCCTTCTCCTCATAGGGGAGATAGGCTAAAACTATGACAAAGTCAGAAATTGTCTCATTGTCATAGAATTTTAGCTTTACAGCAACTAAATCCCTGTTAAGAAAGTTGACAATATTAAGGGCATTTAGATTAGACCTAGCCACTATGCAAGCCCTAGGAAGGTCACATTGTGTATCATAAAAAATGTTGAAACCTTTAACGTTGCGACCCATAACTCTACCCTTCTGTCCAAGGCTCTTGTATAAGAGCAATATCTAGTTCTCCATCATTCAACCTTTTGGTCATAAGGCTAGAAGCAGCAATGCTATGATGGAGATTAATTTGACCAACCTTGATTGTTTCCACTATTGGTTAGCAATATGAGTGAAACCAGAATGGCACCTAACTACCCTGGTTATCTTTAGAAGAGAGATCTTCCTTTAACAGCTCTATTGCTTCGTCAATACCAAGCATGGAAGCTGGTGCGTCAGGTTGTAAAGTTACATCTGACCCGGAGTCCAACCCTAACTCTGAAAAATCAAGAGCCCCAATTGAACTTACCTTGGAATCAGGGGAATTGGCTTTCCAAGGTTCATACTCCTATTCCATGTCCTCTTGGTCATCGGGTTTAACAGAGAGGTCCGATGTTGTTAAAGCCTCTACTGCCTTTTTTTTTTTGTTAGGATTGTGGATAATTTTAAATACACCACGATCCACGCCATTGAGTGCACAAAAGTTGGCCCTCGCAATATCTTCCACGTCTTAAGGCTCCACCTCAAAGATCCATAGACTTCAACCCTGGGTTTAGTCTCTGAAGACGCCACAAAAAGGTGCTTTGATCAGAGAAATTCTCTCTGGTCTTGAAGGCTACCTTCACAGGCTTGGGTAGCTCATCAGCGCTTAAGACTTTAAGCATGAGCTCGCCCAAGGATCTGTTATTAAAGTGGCCTTTTAACCACTCTACAGTGTACTCATTACACTGCAGTACCAACGCTCCTCTGAGAAGGTTGTTACTGTAAATCTCAGGCATCCTTTCACCACAAGGGATGGCGTCAGTCTGCTCTAAAATCTCTTTAAGCATTTCATTAGAGTCTTTCAGAGAAAGCCTGTCCGAAGGATAGTCCTCCCAGACGATGGCAATCTTCATTGACTTTGCAGCACATGCAAAAGAAACTCCAGATTGGAGGCTCCCAGTTGGATCCCCCCCTCCAGTTCCGCTATCCCCACTAGGGGGAACCACTTCCCTGTATTGGGCTTTCCTCCCAGGAACAACATCCTCTCTGGGCTTCTTTCCTTTATGGGTTGGCACATTGGGTGAGGGCGTTGCATCAGAAGACCTAGGTCTCTTAGCTCTGCCACTCGCTTCAAGGGCCCTCAATTTCCTCAGCTTTTTCTTCCGGCTCTTGGACAATCCAGTAGCACCAGACACACTGTCCCCTGAGTGCATCTGGAGACCAGAGACTCCTGCAGAGGAAGGGCCTGGGCCTCTCGACGCCTCACCGGCTTTCAAAGTAGACTGCAAAGCAGCGGTATTAGCACTGGGCTCACCCGAGGGCTTACCATGTGCTACTGGAGACTGTAGTGAACTTTTCGAACAGGAACCTCTGCCTAATTCCTGAACGCATCCTTTGTTGACCGGCACGACGGATGATGCCGTATCATAAGCTTTGTTTGGGCTCATCATGTTGTTTGCCTGCCATTTAGTTACCCAGTGAGGGGTATCCAGGGGACACCATGTGGAGGCAGCAGGCATTACCCCCGTAATCCTAATCACTGCTCTGTCTTCAGAAGTGAATTGATTGCAATAGACCTGGGACTAGAAGGTACTCTATCCGAAGAGGATTATGGTGACCTATGGATCTTGTCTGACAGCCGTAGTTCTCTCCACCATCTTAGTACTTGGCCTCTTGTGGGCGACAGGATCAGCACCTCTATCCTGCTTAAATTAAAGCTTATTTCACTTAATCATGATGTTGATTTGCAATGGGTACCTTCCCATGTGAATCTCCACGGGAATGAAATGGCCGATATACTTGCTAATGAGGGTTGCAGGATTACAACAACTCCCTCTTCCATACTTACTTTTTTGGAGTTATACTCTCTGGAAAAATCAAAAATCTCGGAGGAGTGGAAAACACCCCCAACCTATAATTGGTACAAGGGATTAAAACAGGGTTTGTCCCTTGACCTCCCGTGTGACAGACGTATCCGGACTGTTCTATCAAGGCTTGCTAACGGTCACATCAAGTGCCTCACTTTCAACGAGGGCAGGAAAACCTTCGTCACCTGCACCAAGTGCCAAATTCATTAGGCTTCTCCTGAGCACCTCTTGAATTGCATGGGACTCTCTAAGGAGGATCTCTTTAGCAATCCTCTCCTAGTCTTCGACTTCCTTTCAGTCAACAAACTCGTGGATCTTGCCTGACTCCGTCAGACAGTGAGGATAAGTAACAACGACAACTGTTGTAACTAACATAAAATGTATTGCATCTAACATAAATTGTATCTAACATTTAACTCAATCTTAAAGCTAGTGCTAAAATAGATAACATATTTCAGCCCTGAAAAGGCCATTGATCCTTCAGAGGCTTCCATGTCTTGGATTCCCCTCTCTATCCAATTGAAGATGAAAGGAGGCGAAGTTTCTGTCAGAGAATACAATGAGAAGGTATTTCACTTTTTTTAAGCATTTTGTTTTTAATTTTTTTCTGTTTTAAATTGGAGATATTTTCAGCTTAAATAAGTCTATTTGTTTATGTATGAACTGAAAATACACTTTTTCTTGGAAAATTTAAAATCTATATTCACGATATCTTTGTGGGTAACTCTTTTGAACTACTCAGCAGTCTTAATTTATATGTTTATATTTGTTCAAAAATAAAAACCTGATTTGAGTCTGATAAATTCTTTCATTCCAACTTTTGTTTCCTCTTCTTAAGCTTTACAATTCACCTGTTCGAATAGAGGTCATAACCTGTTCGAATAGACGTCATAAGCAAACAGTTTGATATGGTAAAATGCTAGAGTAAATCGGACATTAACAATAAGAGCTATGTGATTTCTGAAGCTGGAAAATTTTTCTCTATCTAATATTTCTCTATCTATTTTTCTATGAAAAATCTTTCATTTTTATTCTTATTTTCATGTGCTTCTTTTTCAATTGTTATTTTTAAGAATTCTATTTTCTACAGGTTTGGTAAAAAAACATAAAATATGATTTTCTTTGGTTCTCTTTTATTTAAACCAGTTTTTTTGGTTTATTTAAGACAAGGTTAAATCATAATGTATGGTATAAATAAAAAGTGTCTTAGTTGTTATAAGGTATAATCATGAAATTTTTTAAACTTTTAATTTATGTTATCTATAAGCATTCCATAAAGAAAGAGAATAACTGAAGATTTTGAATAATCTTATATATATTGTTGGAAATGACCAATCAGTCGGAAGGGAAGTGACCAAAAGTGTGACCAATCAGTCGGATCTTCTCGTTTATTATGATTTTTCCTCACTCACCATAAAGTGAAAATTAGGTTCAAGTTTGTAGAAAACATACCTTTACCTTTTTGTGTACTTTTTAAATATTTTTTTAAGGAGTATATAGTAGAAAAATTGGATGGAAAATTTTCTCTGCAGAAAAAAAAATTCTACCAGAGAAAAGATGGTGTATAATGTTCTGTACAAAGTGAATTATTACTAATACAATATAGTAGTTTGATTTATAACACATATGCTAGTTCTTTCAAAATTTGTGAAAATCAAATTGTTTTTTGTTAAATATGTTTTTTTTTAAAAATGTTAATATACAAAATTTAATTTCGAAAAATAATTTGAAACTGCCATTGTAACTAAAAGAAAATTGGGGGAAATTTCTAATGTAAAAGGCTGTGAATATTTAAGGATAATTTCCTGCGTCTCTAAGTTTTAACTAATAATAATTTAGGATCACTAAAAAATTGAATATATTTTAGTTATTTTTCTTAACACAATAAAGCTTTAAGCATGTTAATATGTTTATAATGCAGCATTAAACATATAAATTAATTTTGAATTATGTTCTTTTATATAAGTGTTGTATTTTAAAAATATTAGAATCAATGAAAACAATCCGTAAACATACTACGAAAATTTGCTTCTGCAAATAACAGAAGGAAAAAATCTAAAAATAAAATGATAAATAAAATTGAGAAAGAAACATCATTCCCAGTTATGCTTTTGATGCAAGCATTATGTGCAGGGGGGCTTCTATATACTGTAACACTCCGAGAAATAGGAGTTAATTTTAATTGTTTGGTTAAACAAATGATTTCTTTTTATTCCTGTGCGGGGCACTCTCTATACATGCGGATGATATATGTTTGAAGCAAAATATTTTAATGTTTAAAGAATGGAATCTGAAAGGTTGATGATTAAACTGCTTTACTACTGCAGATTTTCTGCAGGTTGAACCTTTAAGCAATTAAAATGTCTTCGGTTTAATAAAACATTTTTGTACGAAACTATAAATCAATTATTTGATACTAATATTAGTAAAGATAAACCCAGGTCTGATCGTACATGCTCAGTTTGTACAAAAAGCGCAATAAAATAGTTTGTGCAAAAATACGAAGAAATCAATAACGTTCTACTAATAAAATGGTTATAGAAGAAACTTGAGTCATAAAACTATACAAATTTTATTAAATGAAGACCTGAGTTTTGCCCTTATCACAAAAGAAAAATTTTAAGGAATGACTACTGCACAGAAAATTAAAAAGTTACAAAGATGTAAGAAATTGTTGAACCAGCACAGTAGCAAAATTTTGATAGAATAATCGTTCCTGATGAGAAAATATTTTGCTAAGAACAAAGTTAGAGGCTAAAATTAATGTTGTATATTCAGCAACTATCGATGATATACTTGAAAATATTCTGACAGTACAATGCTTTCAGAACAAGATTTCTGTAGTGGTTTTTAGCTACACTGTAAAATAATGGAGAATTTTCTCTGAAATACATGAATAAAGAGTAAAAATCAATGCTGAATATTACGAAAAGAAAGTATTGGCTACACATTTATTGCCACATGCCGACAGATTAGATATTTCAGCAAGATTTTGCACTATTGCACTGAACCAAAACAACACTGGCTTGGCTTCATGTCAATTGCTGGTAGTTTATCAAGCAATAATATTAACCACTTTCTTCACCAGATCTAAATCCTTTAGACTAATGTTTTGAGGAGATTTTGGAGTCTAAAATTAATGCTAAACAGCACATGAGTTTGGACTTTCTCAGGGCTTCTTTATCTCATGAATGGGACAAATTACCTCTTAAAATGCTTCATACTGCCATCAAACAAAGGCTCAAGCAATTATCTTTAGTGGTCAATAAAGGTAATAGCCGATTTTAATAAAAAAATTTAAAGGTAAACCTCCATTACTAGTGTCATCATATTTGTATATTTTGCATTTTCTATTTAATATCCATGCAAAAAATGATTTGTTACAGTGTTTTGTATCCACCTTGTATTTATGATTGCTACAATTAATAAGATTATAAAACAGAGAAACTTTTGACATTAATTTGCTCGATAATTGCATTTTTTAAATAGTTTTAAGAACTATCTGAACAATGGATGATGGTCTGTATTGAAGAATTTTTAGAAACATCATGACTTTAAATTTACTCACATTAATTATTTTATAATTGCATATCATATTCAATTAAAGTCGCAGACTCACATTAGCAATCCAACTCAAGATTAAAAAGATTTTTATAGAAAAATTTACTGGTTTTCCTTTGGTTATATTTAAACTAAAAATATTTTTGTAAATAATAGAAACTTGGGTTTTTTAAGATTTTTTCTCTTAAAAAAAACGAGCTTGTTTAAAAAAATAAGAAAAAATTTATGTTTAAGCAGGCCAACCCTAATTTTTCAACTGTCATTTTACGCACCAATCTGTTTTATATATACCATTCTGCAGTATTTAGCTATCTTTCACTGGTGCTTGGCCAATGAAACTACTTTTGTTTACAATGTTCATGTGAAATTTCACAAAGTTAACAGATCTGATTATAAGTTGACATTCCCCCTACTCTAGCTTTCGAAAATGTTCAACCTATATTCAAATATTTACTGTTTATCTTCTAAGATTCTTTGCACTACACTTAAGTTTTTTAAAGAAAAATCTAAGGTTTCAACTTTTTTAAGAAGAAATATGTATTTATATTGGATTTGAAGTTTATGATAGACATTAGTAACTTATGAAGTTTGATGCCTAATCTTCTATGTGGATGTGAAGCTCTGACAGATTTTCCTTGTGTATTTCAACGATATTGGCAAGCAAAAAGTTTAATGGCCTAACGGCTAATGTAACTCGCATTTGACAAATAAATAAATTGGAATTGAAAATAAAACATTGAGAATTTATGAAACATTTTTTAAACTAATCTTGCTTATTAATTACTTATTCTTCAATTCTCTAATTTATTGTTTTCTTACTTATCTGTCCAAACACAGTTACACTCATAAACAAGGGGAACTGTTTTATAATTTAGAAACATTTTTCATTAATTAAATGCTTTACCTATTCCCTTGCAGTACTTGAATGCATAAGTTTGTCTTACAAGAAAAATAAAATAACATTACTTGATAAAATTTTTATGCAAAATATTATGAAGTTAACTAATGTTTTTTTCCTCAATTTAATTATTTGTGTATAACCTATGGTAGAGAATGTTAACCAGTCAACCTAACTATTCAGTATTACCAAATGATTTGATATTCAGCTAAAGTGGTTAAATAGTTGGTGCATCTGTAATGAAGGTTATTTACATGGCTAGCTATTGAAGGAATCTAGTCTATTTATTGGCCATATCTTTACAAAGCAATTTCTTCTTGTCTCTGTAGGAAGATTGCAGTGATGAGGGGGAGGGGGAGAGTGTGATCTATGAGTTGAGTGGTGTTGTTTCTGTAGTGCTTGATCTTCAGGAGAATGGTCGTGACAACATAGTGACCTGCATCAAAGTGAGTCCACCCGCGCATCAGCGACACAAGGGAAGTCCCTGTTACCAATGGTACCTCTTCAATGATTTTTACATTGTACCTATATCTCCTGTAAGTATTTTATCTATTCTTGAATAAAATGTGAGTTTTATTTCAATTCTAAAAAAAAAAAAAAAAAAAAAAATCTAGCAAAATTATTAAGCATTATTGGGTAATTCTCCCTACAAGCCACAGTTTACTGTTTGAACTGGCACAAAAATCTAATATCATACAATAAATTGATAGTGTTTTTTAAAAAAAAGTTGAATTATTACCATCATTGTTAGCTTTTTAAAGTGATTTTACACTAGCTTTAACAATTGTATATATATTTTAAAATATGTGTTGAGTTTCAAACTGTAATTTTCTTGTCATGTCACATGCAATATTTTTAATAATTGCTTGCTTTAAAACTGTACTTGCAATTTTCTCTATCTAATGTTTTCTTTCTAACTGTTAAGTACATTTCTGGAGTATGTGCACAAGGAATAATTTCTAAAATACTTCGTAAAAATATGTTTTTCAGACAAAAATTTGTGTGCCTCACGAAAATATGTCATTTTCTTGTAAATTTACTTTCAATTCTCTATAAACTTTATAAATGACGCTAGCATTAATCATTTCTTTTTAATGTATGATTGCTAAGCCATTTCACTCAAATAACAGAGAAAAATCCAGTGAAAGAGATTTTAAAAAGCAAGTATGTTATCATCTTCCTGCCTTCTCTATGTCACATTATTCAGTCTGAGCTCTTTTAGAAAATTTTGTTGTTAATTACATAACTCTCTGGCCTGAAAGTAGAAAAATATGGAAACTATCTTATGTTATCATTATTGCATACCAGGAAATAATTCTCTGATCTTTATAAGGAAATTAATTTGAGTTGCATATTTGAATATTTTAAAAAATAAACTATTCTGAAGAATTTGAATTAAAATTATTTTGCTTCTTATTCTCTAAGAATTACCTATATGTCGCTTTGAACAAAAAAAATATTGTAAAAAAATATCCCCCAGTGTTTTCATTTATTTGTGGCATTGTCATTTATGTAATTAAAATTGTACCCAAGTAAATGAGCATTTGAGCTGAATATTTGGTTTGATGCACCTGATACAAAAACCAATTCTTCAGTACATAAAAAGCTTTTTACTGATTTTGTATGCCCATTGATAATATGAGAAAAGTATAAAAAATTAAAAGGAAATAACTTAAAATTTATGGGTGTAAAAAAAGCATTAAAAGCATTATTTCTAAATATATTTAAATCATTCCAGTTTAATAATTGCTAGACATTACTATTAATATATATATATATATATATATATATTGTACTAATGATAAAGCAGTTAAAAATCAAATAGCTTTTATAAAAGAGTTTTGATTATGTTATTTGTTTATATGAATAACAATAAAAATGTATTTAAAAATAATTTAGACAAGTAAGCAAATCATTATGTCAAAACAAAAATTAGGACTTTATGCTCATTCAAGAAAAGTAGTTAAAAGATGTTTTGCTTCTTTTGCTAAAACTTTTCTCATTAAGAAATTAACCAGCTCTGTCACAAAATTTTTATTCAAATACGGACTGTGATGTCCATGCATACAACTACATTTTTATAAAATTCCAGCACCAAGAAAAAAACTTGCACTTGATTGTTGCAAATTAACTTACTCTGGTTATTCTTAACTGACAGGCAATTTTGAAGTAAGAACCATGTTTAACTGCACATTTTAATTCTTTAAAAAAATATAAATTTAGCAACTGGGATCAGCAGCCAATATTTGTAAAAATTATTTTAAAAATATACAGTCGGACTTCTATTTAACAAACTTCCATTTTACGAATTTTTTCGTGGAACCAAGAACATTTTGGAAATTTCTTTGTTAATAACTTCCAAATAGCGAAGTGAATTTTCTATTTAACGAATTTTTTTTAGATCTACTTTCCCTATTTCCCAAAATATTTCAAAAAATTATAAACTTGTTAACGCATTTTATGGGGGAAATGACCTTGAACTGATTTTCGCATCCCCTTAACTTTTAGAGAAACAGTAAAATTCTTTTCCCTTTTTGTTTGCATTTCATACAGGAAATGTAACACCTCGCGAAAAGGGGGTTGGGGGGGAAGGGTCAAATTCCTTGAATAGGAAATGAGCAGAGAAGATAGAGGGAATGGGTCATCAAAGTGGGTGCTCCCTAATTGGCATGTCCCATGCTTCATTGTGTCTTTATCCCCACCCCCACTGTTCACTTTCCTTCTAGAAAAATTTTCAACATTCCTGTTGTTCATTCAGTAGAGCTCCGTTCTCGAAGTCGCCTCCTGTTTTTAGATTGCTGATCAGAGTGCTGCTTGTTGCTTTTCTTGCGACTGCATAATGTTGAAGCGAAAGTGCCTGACCATTAAAGAAAAAAGTTTAATTCTTCAAGAGGTGGACAGAGGTGTGAAAAAAAAAAGATAGTGCATCAAAATTTGGTATTCCTTCAAGCAGCTTATCAACGATAATAAGAAACCGTGATAAGATTGAAAACAATGATTTACCAAATCCTTGTTCAAAACGTGATGAGGCAGTTTTGAAGTGGATACACATAATGCGAGATAAAAACGTGCCGATCTCTGGACCTTTGATAACTGAGAAAGCAATGCAATTTGCAAAGGCATTGTGACACGATGAATTTCAAGGAAGTAGTAAATGGCTTGATGAATTTAAAAGAAAACAGGGAATTATAGGAAAAGTTATGTCTGGTGAAAGTAATGACGTGAGTGATAAAGATTGTGAAAGTTGGATTGCAGAGACTCTTAATAAAATTTTAAAAGATTCTAAGCCAGAAAACATTTTTAATGCTGATAAGACGGCTTTATTTTTTCAATGTTTGCCTCAAAAGACCCTAACATTTAAAAATGAAAAATGCTTTGGAGGAAAACATAACAAAGCAAGAATAACTATCATACTAGGTGCAAATATGACTAGCAATCAAAAATTAAAACCCTTAATTATAGGAAAAAGCAAAACTCCAAGATGTTTTAAGGGCACAAAATCTTTGAAAGTTGATTATTAATTCGACAAAAAATCATGGTTGGCGTCATAAATTTGTGAAAAATGGATTCTAAAGTTGGACAAACTTATGATTGCAGAGCATCGCAAAATTGCTCTAATTGTTAACAATTGCCCTGCCCATCCGAAAGAAATCAACAAAAAACAGAAAAACATTACTGTTTTTTGCTTGCCTCCAAACACAACATCGAAGCTACAAGCAATGGATCAAGGGGTGATTCAAAACTTTAAACTGCTCTACCACAAAAGAATTGTACGAAAAGTTATCACTGCTCTTGAAAAAAGCAATCTATGCCAAAGATCAATTTGCAAGAAAGCATAACAGAAATTTCCAAAGCATGGAACTATGATGTTACAGATCGTACCATTTGTAACAGTTTTGCTAAAGCTGGATTCTTTGCGAACGCTGAGAATTTGGAAAGTGAGGACGAGGATGATATTCCTTTAGAAGAACTTAAAAAAATGTGGGTACAGCTAAGAGAGAACCATGAAATTAATGATGATGTGCGAATTAAGGATTTTCTTTCTATTGATTCTGAAGCTAAAACCACCAAAACATTAACTGAATCGGATATTTTGGACGGTGTGAAAAATAAAAACAATACAGCTATAAATTGTGAGGAAGATGAAGACGTAAATGATGAAGAAATTAGCAAACATTCATATGATGAAATGTTAAAATCATTTGAAACAATTCGTCGTGGATTGCAGTTTGAGGAGAATACGCCTGAAGGAATTTTTGGTGCATTACAAAAATGCGAGACCTATTATGAGAAAAAACACTTTTTTAAACGAAAAACTCAGACAAAATCAACAAACTTTATCAGTAGCAATTAAAATTAAGAACGCATGTGAAAATGTATGCTTAAAATTACATTTATAATAAATGCAGCAATGATTTTAATATATAAAAATTTAGCATTTTTATTCAGGGGAAAATATATGTAGCATGTTAGTGTAACACTGGATAATGTTTTGTTCTATTGTTACTTTCATTACAGATTTCTTTTATGGGTAAGATTTATAAAATAATTAATAGATAATAATTTACAAGATAAATGTGTATCAATTGCAATTTTAGTTAGTTCTAGTATCTATGAATTTATAACCTGTTCTACGTTGTGTAAGTATTTCAAAAGATGATTTTCTATTTAAAGAATTTTCCTTATAACAAACTTTTTTTCGGGATTTAGCGACTTTGTTAAATAGAGGTTCGACTGTATTTAGATTGTCCAGTTGTAATAACATTTACAATTGAATTGAGAAAAACTTAAACAGAAATATTGTATTTAATCTTATAGTTTTGTATGTATAACTGTATATTATAATAAATATAGCTAAGCTAATTTTTGATATCGCTCCCCGTCGTTGAATTTTTTAAAATATAAATGTTCATATTTGTATTTTTTAAATTATTTTTTTAAATTTTAGCAAGAAGCGGTCTATTTGGATTTTGAATGGAAAATTCCTTGTGTTCTTTATTTTTCAAGAAAAAATTTAAATAGTCGACATAATTTGCAAGGTAAACAAATATTTGAGCTGCTATTTTTAAAAGTGGAAGAATATTTAAGAGTTAAAATAATTTATTTCTTATTACAATTTTAGGAATCACTATTGCATTTTAAAATTTAATCTAATTATAGTTTTAAAAACAAAGACCCAAAATGCTCGACCTTTGCAAATATTTTTAAATTTATTCTAACACTTTGTACCCTTAAATCACTTGATACATTAAAAATTAGACTTATTCCACTGTCAAAAATAATCGATTTTATATACTAAGAAAAATTAAATATTGTATAGTACAGCATTTTTTAAATTTTAGTGTATATAAATATATATATATATAGACTAAACTGAATATATATATATAGAAAATGGAGCAAGCTTTTCTGTTGAGTACTAGTTAAAATCTGTCAGGGAATGTGAGAGATAAGTTCTGTAGCGTCGACTTAAATCGAATCGAGGATCTTTTGATCCTTATCTACCATGGAAGAAGTTACACACCTCTGACCAGAGTAAAGAATTCGGCTGCAGACCCAAAGACCATTGCAGGTCTGCAGACCATTTGATTCCAGACATATTTATTTGGAAAATGTGTCAATCTTTTAATTTACTCCTTTAATTTTATTTTTATTTATAGTAAAATTGGGAAAGTTATAAAAAAACTTTTTTTTTCTATCTTTGCAGCATGTACAAAAATACTATGTTTATTGGTGTTAGAAATTTAATCTTTTCAATATCAGATAATATTTTATGGGAAAAATTTATAAATTCTTCATCTGAAATAATTTAAAAAAAGCATAACAATTAAAAAATAATTCTTTTTGTTATAGTTACTAATTACCTTAATTTAAACTGACATTTATATAAATTATGTTTCTTAAAATAGTCTATTGAGAATTCAAACAATTTAAAATATTCAATGCTTGACCTCAAAACGAAATCATCTAAAAATATGATTTAAGTAAATAATTAAAATCTGATTTTAATCAAAAACATTTGAATTTTGTAAGAATAAATCATGATTTTCTGTCATGCCATGTTATTGCATAATCTAACTTAATACTTCTGTGTGATCTGTAAGAACAAACAATCATTTTCTATTATCTTTTAATGTAATTCTGTTTTTCACAGTTTACAATCCTATTGCACAACAAGTGTTTAGGGACGACGTATCTCTGGCTTCTCAAACAGGTCACATAACGTTCACGCCACTCTCAGTTGAGGAAGAGCACCAGCCATCTGGACAACTCATCGCTATGGATGCAGAATTCGTCACTCTCAATCAAGTAATGAAGCATTTCTTATTAACAATGTAAAATCCTTGACAAAAAGCAGTTAAAAAGTTTTTTAAGTATTTAAAAATGAATTTCCAAAGCAAAATTGTTGATGAAGCATTTTATGATTTATTAAAGATGAAGTTAGTGTATATTTTGTTACCTATGACCTCAAATTTGCGTACCGGTTTTTCTTGGTTTAATTAAAAACTTCCTTCGTTTTTTGTGTACTTTGGGAAATTCTTAAAAATTTTAAAAATTGTTCAAAGGGAAATTCTTATCAAGTTAAATTAAACTCTTATTTTTTAAATCATTTAAAATTGTAAGTTTTTTTTTTAATTCAAATTTCTTCATTTTTAAATTACAGTGATACCGCGAGATACGAGTTTAATTCGTTCTGTAACCTTGCTCGTATGTCAATTTGCTCGTATCTCAAAACAATTTTCCTCATTGAAATTAATTGAAATGCCATTAATCCGTTCCAGCCCCAAAAATGCTATCCCCAATTGTTTTTGTTACGTGTTTTTGAATAAGAAAAATGTATTTATGAATGACAAATATTGTATAAAAACATAATAAAAGAGAACGTAAAGCAAAAAAAAAACTGATTTTATAAAATATACATACATATTTGTATTTTTGTCACTTAAATGCATCTAACACACAACTTAAATGCTACTGTATGCTCAATTTTAGTCACTGCATTTCTCTTCACTGGTCTTTGCTTTTTTAGCCGCATTAAAAATAAAAAACTATCCTAGGAGGTTTGTTTCCTCCTCCTTTTCAGAATGCTGCAGAAATGAGTTAGGCAAGTGTCATTAAATAGCTCCGATGTACGACCAGTTGCAAGTTTTCGGGGTGTTTCTTTACCACGAACTGTGAAATTCTCTCCCACATTCCCATGAACTCTTTTATCTCACTTGTAGAGATAACCTCCTCCACCTCTGGCTCTTCCTCGAAACCAATTTCTTGCAGAACCCCCGAATGCTGCGACTGTAACTCTTGTAATTCTTCGGTCGTCAGTTCCTGAAAGTGCTCCTCGACGAGCTTGCTCACGTCTCTCTCACCCATAACCAGGTCTATGGATTTTCCCAGAGACACAATCTCCTCCTCTATTGGCATTTCGGGTTCAAATTCTTCGAAGCTACAGACTCAGGCGACAGCACAATTTTCGGTTACAGACTCACTCAGGCCACAGCTTTCCTGCAGAGGTCAAGGTTCTCGTTGTAACACTCAGCCAGGCCTGATCTAATCATTCTGAGGCATATCACAATGTTAAAGTGGTCCTTCCAGTATTCTCGAAGGGTGAGGTTTGTGTTCTCTGTCACCTCAAAGCAGCGCCGGAATAGGTGCTTAGTGTACAGCTTTTAAAAATTAGAAATCACCTGCTGATCTGTGGGCTGCAGGATAGGAGTGGTGTTAGGTGGTAGATAGAGAACCTTTATAAACTTTAACTCTTCGAGGATATCATGTTCGAGGTTCGGTGGGTGAATAGGAGCATTGTCGAGGACGAGAAGGGCTTGCATGGCCGTTCCTCGTATCTCAAAACAAAATTTAGCTCCCTCGACAGCTCGTATCTCAAATAACTCGTATGTCAGGGCACTCGTATCTCGAGGTACCACTGTACTTAAAAAATATGTTAGTACTTTGTATCTGAAATAAATGGAATATTTGTTGCTATTTTGATGTTTAAATTATGCATTCAAAAGTCTATTCAATGTCAATTATAAATAGAAAATATTGCTAATAATTTTTTGATTGATTATAAAGTTTGTTTTTTATTAACTTTAAAAATCCTTAAATCTCTTGTAGATAGGTAAACTTTTTTAAGATATTCAGCAATAGTTAGTTCAAAATTTATAATATTTCTTGAAGTCTAATGTATTTATTTATTTCTTCTCATATTTTTAGCTATATATTTCACTCAAATTATTTTTAAGTAAAAGAAAATGCTATTTAATTACAATATACAAGTATTCATGAATTTTCTATAATTCAAAAGGTTGCTGAAAGTCTTATTTTTGCTTTCAAATCCAATATTATTTCTGTAAGATTTGATGACTGATTTTCAAAATATCTGACCCATTGTGTAATGTTTTGCTCAAAATATTTTATTGAAATTGTAAGATTATAGTGCATTAATTCATTTAGGAAGAAGCAGAAATACGAAGTGACGGAACAAGATCTACCATAAGACCATCGCAGCTCTCAGTTGCAAGAATCTCTTGTGTGAGAGGGTAAAGTTTTCATTTAACGTATTCTTATTATTCTGGTTGCTGCTATCAATTTCTTATGTATATATATAGGCCAGTATTTTTGTCTCAACATTTACTTGGAACCTTGCAGGGTGTCCTGTAAATGCAACAGACTCTGCAACATTTATAGGACACCCTGCATGTTTGCAATAGAACCTACACTTCTATTTATCTAATTGATTTTAATTTATTTTTCCTATTAATTATTGTAAAAAATTGCATTCAAATAGGTTCAGAAGTAACTATTTTATCATATTTTAATGATTTGGCTAGCGCTTCCAGTTAGTAGCCAAATCATTTAACTACAATAAAACATCTAATACTGGACCTATTTGAATGCAGTTTTCAATTATAGTTATTAGAAAAAATAAAATTTAGATAAATAAAAGTACTCATTTAAGGGCACACAAAGATCAGGCCTGCGTTTCTGGTTATGGGTTTCTATGTTCCCTTTTTCCCCATTTATGAGCACCTTTTTACTTACTATGATGTGCTTTGATGTTCATAAAGGGTGACCAAGGACTACTAAAATTTTCTGAAATGTTGTTAACATTTGTTCTTTCCATTTGCCATTAAGTTTAAAACTTTAAAAGAATATTTATAAATAAAAAAAAAGAAAATTAATTGAAATTTCTCTTTTCTTGAATTTACTCCAGGCATCTAAAAATTTTTGCAAAATAAAAAAAATACATAGAATATTATGAAATTTTTCAAAACAAAATGTTTTTTCACAAAAATACCGCTCAAAGCTATTAACTGTATCAAATTTGTCTAACTCTGAATTATTGACTGTCTATTTGACTACATAATAAATTCTTTCTTCAAAAACTATTAAAATTCTCTGTATGAAAATGATATGAAATATTCTGCAAGATAAATTTGAAATAAGTCCTAATGGCAAAAGTGTTTGATAATATTTTGAAAAATGTCGTATCAACATAATTGTAATATGCAAGCAAATATCCGGTAAAGCTATACCAGGCATGGCAAATAAATCTGTTTTTCTATATTTCAAAAAATGCTAATAAAATTGTTGAATATAGTCAAAATTACTTGTTTCAACCAAACAATTTCTTTAAAATGGCCTATTTTTGAGGTTAAAAAAGATATGCCTCTTCCAGAAAAAAATTTTTTTTTTAAAGTATTTCCTTCATAATTCTTGCATTTTATTAGGTTTTTTTTAAAAATCTTATTTACTAGTTAAATCTGCATATTTTATTCTTTGAAAATAGTTTATGAGTGTTATTTTCTGATTTAGTTTTATTTCTTAATAGTGAAGGTCCACTGGAAGGAGTTCCTTTCATTGACGATTACATATCTACTCAGGAGCAGGTATTGTTATCACTTTTTTTAATCTCACCATAAACATTATAACAGTGGTTTTCAATTTCTTTGGATACTGAACCCTAAATAATCGACCTTCTTCCGGCGGTACCCCAATTTTATAAACTATGTAAATAAAGACAATTGTGTACAAATAACTATAAAAAGATTACTTTATTTTGATTTATAGACTTTTTATCTATAATAATAAGATGAAGAGTGTGTGTATCGTTCTTATTACTCCGAACCGTTAGTGTCAGTGTCCCCAAATTTAGGCAGTGGACAAAAAGGGCAATTTCAGGCCCAATCCTAAAATTGGTTCAAAAATTTTAATTGTAACCATTTTCCAAGAAAATTAAGAAAACAAAAACACTGGGCTAGCTCTGAAATTATTTATTTATTTATGTACTAGCAGAGCAAAGAAAACAGTTACAAATTACTAAAAACAAAAATTAACAAAACGAAACTCACATAACACTAAACGGAGAGATTATTTTGGAGATGTTTTCCATTTGGTTGCCGCAGTTCAACTCAAAAGTCTCGCCACAAGATGGCGTGGTGGCAATTCAATTTTTAAGTAGTTATGTTCTGTTACAACCTCCCCCTCTGACTTCTTAGACATCTCGGCAAGGAGTCAGGAACATTTTTAGGTCTATTTAATGCAGAAGGTGGAGATGTAGTTGGAATACCTGTTGCTACTTGAACATCTTGTATACGTTTTGGGCGTCCTCTTTTCCTCAAGGGAGCCACTGGAGTTATCTGATGTGCAACACGAAACTTATTCTGTTCTTGAAATGGGGTTAGGGCTGATACATGATATTTGCTGAGAATCTTATTGGGTTTCTTGGGATCAGCTATATCCAACGTTGTTGGAGATTTTATAGCAACAATGACGTAAGGACCATCTCTCTTGGGCATGAATTTACTAGTTTTCTTTAGATGACCCTTGCTAACCGGGTGGAGGCTAACCCAAACTTTGTTTCCACGGTTGAATATAGGATTTTCTCGGCGGCTCATATCAGCGTATTTCTTTTGTTTATCTGATGTTTCTCAACTCTCTCCTGAACTTGGTGTACAGTTCTTGCAAAACGTTTCAAATAAGAAGTTATTTCTGGAACGAAATTATTATTCTCAATAACTGCTTTTATGTCATGTTTAACATCATCAAGTGTTCGTAATTCTCGTACAAATTGGAGAAAGGCGGCAGATTGTCCGGTTGATTCACATTTGACTGTGTTTAAAGAAAACCTTATGAATGGCAACTTTTTTTTCCATGATGGATGGTCATTACCAACAAGTATTGCCAAACGAGTTTTTAGGTCTCTGTTCTTCCTTTCAACTGGGTTAGACTGAGGATGATATACAGGAGTCAGACATTGGTCAATATTTAGGATTATAGCATAGCTGTTGCATGACAGCACTTGTAAACTGAGCACCGTTGTCACTTATTATTTTTTCTGGGTAACCCAAATCGAAGTAAGACTTCTTCCATGAGAGTTGTGGTACACTCTCTGGCTGTTGCTTCCCTTAAAGCAAATAGTTCTGTCCTCTTTGTAGCACAGTCCTGGACAATAAAAATCCATTTCTCACCAGTTGGTGAGAAATGGACGGGAAGAGGACCGAAAAGGACAATTGACAGGGTCTCAAAGCGTTGAGCATATATAGGAGTTTGAAGCAACCCAGAAGGCTTTTGGTTAGATGGTTTATAGCGACAGCACTCAACACAGCTTTTAACATAGTCCGCTATATCTTTTCTCATTCCAACCCAGTAATATCTTTTTGCGATACAGTGAAATGTTCCTTCAGCTCCAAAGTGACCTGACATTGGCGAATCATGAAATTCTTTAAGGATTTCTGTTTTTCTTTGTTGGGGTATGACAAGTTGCGCTTCTTCTTCGTCTGAATCTGGCGAGTACCGGTATAGCACTCCTCGGTTCATGATATAACCACGGCCAGTCCAGAGGGCAAAGTCTACTGATTTTTCAGATTTCTCAAAAGCTTCAATGATTTTTCGAAGTTCATCATCTTCCAGCTGTGAATGACATAATTCACATGGAGTAGTAGTGGGAATTTCGATTGATACAGCACAGATTTGGCAGGACTCTGTACTTGAATGTTCACAAATGGGTCGAGAAAGCAAGTCAGCAATGAAGTTGGAACGTCCGGGAATGTAATTGATTTCCAGGTTGTAAGATTGGATTAGTAATGCCCATCTTGCGATTCTACCAGTCAGTGACTTTAGCGTCATCAACCACTTCAATGGTTGGTGGTCAGAAGTGATTGTGATGGACTGGCTTTGGTTATGTAATGGTCTAAATATTTAACTTTTCCACAACAGAACTAGCACTTTTCTCGATTAGCATTCAACTTAAACGTCAATCGTTTGAAAACTTGCTCTAAGTCTGAAACATGTTTCTCGAATGTAGGAGACAGCATGATGATGTCATCCAGAAACGATAGAGCAAAGACGTCATCCAATCCGGAACGGAACCTATCCATAAGTCGTGAAAAGGTGTCCGGAGCATTTCTTAATCCAAAGGGCATTCGGGTGGATTTATATATGCCAAATGTCATACAAAAGCAGTTTTATGTTGGTCTTCTTTAGCCACTAGTACCTGATAATAGCCTGACCTGAGGTCAATCGTTGACATGTAAGGGGTAGGTTTCGCTTCATTCAACAAAAATCATCTATGTGTGGCATAGGATAAGTGTCGGGAACAGTCTGAGCATTTAATTTGCGATAATCGATGCAAAGTCGCATTTTTCCATTCGACTTGGGAATCAACAAGGCCACAGGGGCTGCATTTGGGCTTTCTCATTCTTCTATAATGCCTTGTTCTAAGAGAGAATCGAGCTCCTGTTTCAACAGCTCTTTCTTACTTGGGCTCATTCTATACGGAGGAACGGAAACGGGAGGACTGTTTCCTGTGTTAATATGATGTTCGATGAATGGGGTAGTTTCTTCCCCTACTTCAAAGACACTCTGGTATTTCTTAAGTAATACATCAGTTTACAACCATTGCGAGGTAGTCAATTGTTGTCCTTCATTTTCGCGTAGTTGGCAATTGTTTACCACAATTGAAATTTCAGACTGTACTTTGGGTTGATGGGGTTTCACAAAACTATATTTTCTTCGAGGATCATCCGAAAAAACTCCACTTGTTTTCAAAAAGGTTGAGCACAATTTTAGCCTTTTGAAAAAAGTCTATACCCAGAAGAGTGGAGTTGTTTTTAGCACCAGGCAGAATAATTAACGAATTTTTGAACTCTCTACTATCAAGAAGGATACTTTGTTCAGTGCAAAGTACCTCTTTTTCAGATTCCAAACCATCAGCCAAAGACACCTGCAGTGTCCTTTTTTTCAGATACTGCATTCTGTTGCTGCAGAACTTAGTAGAGTGATTCACTTGCTATGGAATGACTTGCACCACTATCAGCAAAGGCAGTACCGAACACACCTCCAATACTAATGGGCAATACAGCCGTTTGGTTAGAACATGATCGGATTTGCACAGTTCCAAAATTAGAGGAGTTTACGTGCCTCCAAGGATTACAATCGGGACATTTAGCCTTGGTAAAACCCGGTTTACCACATCCATAGCATACTAAAGAACAGTTTTCTTGTCTTCGCTGCTCCCCATGACATGAAAAAGTCTTATTGTTTCTATGAATATCACTGGGGTGATAGTCTGTTTTACTTCTGGGTGTATAATTTTGTTTGGGAGAAAAATTCCGTCTTGCAGAGGTTTGAACTTTATGATTCTTATTCTGAAAGCGTACAGCTTCTTAATCATCTAGTTTCTGCATCAATTCGCTTGAACTTTTTATCGCTCCCCAAGAATTAACGAAATGTTCTTTAACATCATTACTCACTCTTCTTTTAAGTTGGTCCGTAAGCATCAGATCTTTGAGGAATTCAAAGTCAGTATCATTTAGGCTATGTAGCCATTCTTCCAAATAATTATTTAATTAATTTCCAAAATCTTTCCATAAAGTCCCAGGCAGCCTCTGGTGAGTGGCGAGTTTAATTCGAAAAGATTCAGCATTCAATTTAAATCTCTGGAGCAGGATTTTCTTTATGTACTGATAGTCTTCCAACTTGTCTTTTGTTTCACGTAAAATAATTTGTGAAATGTCTAAAGGAAGGAGGGGTAGAAGGTGAGTTAGGTAATCGGTTTCATCTACCTTCAATTTTTGACATTGTCTTTCGAAAATTTGCAACTAGCCTGCAATATCAGAAGTTTCTTTAAACTTGGGAATTAGATAATGTATATTTATTTCAGCAGTTGCTTTTGAAGCAAATGTGCTAAGGGTAGAATTTGAGCCAGCAGCTGCCAAGTTTAACTTCAAACGTTCGATCTCCAACAACTGTTCATTTTCTTGTCTTTTACACTCCTCCAATTCTTTGTTATCACTTTCTGTTTGATGCCTAGTTTCTATTATAGTATCAAGAAGGGTTTTAGTGAATTCTTCATCATAAGTGTCAAATTTTACGATAAGTTCCTTTAAATCAATAATGCGCATGGTATCACTTACCTCCAAGCCCAGTTCTATGGATAAAGTTTTTAAATCGTCTTTACGGGCCTTGGCTAAGTAAGTCATTGTTATTTGTGGAGTCAGGGGGGAGGGAAAACGATGCAATAATTTTTTTTTTAATTGTTCAGATATTTTTTTTAATTTTTTTTTTTTTTTTTTTAAACTTTTTGATTTTAACAATAAGCATGAGCACTTACAACACTTTTCTTTACTTTAAAAAAAGAGGCAAAAGACATTAAACGCCTTTGAAATAGCACAAATATTTATAAAACAATAATAGTAGCATTTTATACACCTACAGTAATGTAACTCAAGATATCAGTCACTTTTAACTCTATTGCTATTTAAAACACTCATTAACAAAGCAAAGGTAAATTAACATTCCCAAAAAAAAAAGCTCGCGGATATCATTAATTTTAACCCTATATCATTCCTTATGTTAACTTACATACAAATCACTAGAAAATAAATATAGCGAATAAAACACACTTAGTATTTATCTTTCATCAAATTAATGAGAATTACTTCATGACTAAATCAATTCCATAAATTATTATCATCAAAAGCATTAAATATTAAGAATGTGCTCAAAATATAAGTCTGGCTTGAAAATCAAACAATAACATCGGCGCCAGAATAAGTGTATATCTTATTTCAATAACAGAATGAAATGAAAACTTTTGACATAAAATATTTCTCTTCACCACATCAAATTATTTTTTAAAACATGTATGACTAATAAGTACTAAAACTTTCCCGTGCATTATTTACTGCTTTATCGCAGCTACTTAAGTGAGTGATTTTCAACTTAATATTTAACAGAGCTGCTTGCTCTTATTATAAAAGATTAACTAAAGTTTCAATAAATAAATTGTATTTTCACTCAAAACACTTAAATTCCATATAACAAATGATGTATTTTAAGCAATATTTATAAGTTCACAACACATATATTGAAACAGTAACTTAAGTTTCTCTACGCAAGTAGAAATATTTACCATTCCCACAGCATAAATAAGATATTTTCAATAACACTAGAATTTATAATTGGCACTTGAATATAAAATATATTTAATGAAACTATCTTATGATCTATAAGTATAGACTATGAGGCAATTAAGCTAATTAATCGCACATCCGAAATAACAAACTTCTTTATATACTATTCATAAAATGGGCATTCTAATTGTTAATAGAAGCAAAATTATGTTAATTATACACTATAACACATTTAAAATCAATTTCAGAAATAGAACTTGTTCTTCTAAGGAAGCTGTTTCACTTTCGATATTCTCACTTCGACTCCAACGAAAGCTGTTTTGCTTTCGATATTCTCAATTTTAAATCTTTTAATTGTAAAAACAATTGCTACATGAAGCAATTTATTTCAAAAGTTATCTCAGGAATAATAAAATTTTAACACTTATCTTAACTCCTTAGGAAGTAGCGTTCAGGAATGCTAGCAGCATTGCTTGTGGTTATCATCCACTGTGTTTTATTCCGCCACACACTTTATAAATAATACTAGCAGTCTTAAACTAAAAAACTGGAGTTGATCTCCAGCAACCAACACTAAAATTTTGAATGTAGGCGCTTCAAAATAAAGCGAAAATTGTAATAAAAATTTCTGTTCGGACCCCACGTTGGGCGCCAAAATTTTTAACCATTTTCCAAGAAAATTAAGAAAACAAAAACACCGGGCTAGCTCTGAAATTATTTATTTATTTATGTACTAGCAGAGCACAGAAAACAGTAACAAATTACTAAAAACACAAATTAACAAAACGAAACTCACGTAACACTAAACGAAGAGATTATTTTGGAGATGTTCTCCATTCGGTTGCTGCAGTTCAGCTCAAAAGTCTCGCCACAAGATGGCGTGGTGGCAATTCAATTTTTAAGTAGTTTAGTTCTGTTACATAATTAGATTGTTTGGGAGAGTTGTTTAAGAAAGAAAATTTTTTCATTGGCTTAGAACTTGCAGCATTCAAATAAATTAAAATGCAAACTATTTTCTCTCTTCCAGATATTTTAGCGATAGCATGAGTGATGTTTGTGTGCTTATTGCTCTTATTAATATAAAAGAAAGCCTTATTGGAGGGATTATTAATAAACCAATGTAAAAATATTAAAGAGTTTACTGAAAGTTCTTTTATATTTTTTCATTGGTTGCCAGATAAACTCAATGATCATCATAAATATCATAGCATTAGCTTATTAGGTCACCAAATTAGTATTTCTAAGGTTATTTAAACCCACATATTTATTCTGTTTTTATCCTTTTAAAATGTGAATCTATAAAACTAAATAATTTGAAATCAACAGTAATTAAAATAAAAAGTTTATGTATTGAAAAGCAAAATTTATGTTACAAAAGTATGAATTCATAATAAGTGTGTTAAGTGAAATGTAAAAAATTGCCATACTTTTGTTGGCGTTAATGATGCTTGATTAAATTTGTTATTAGAAACTTATTTAATTAAAAACTAGATGTTCTAGGTAGCAAAATTATTGAAGAAAAAGTACTTTTTTTTTAGGAGAACTGTGAAAAATCACTATACTATTATTGAAAACAATAAAGTAAGGTTTAATTAATTTTGGTAATATGTACAAATTGAAATAAATAAAATATGCTATGTACTATAAAGCAAAATTAATAGAAAAATAGTGCTAATTCGTTTAGGAGAAATGTAAAAATCATCATATTATTGATGCAAATGATGCATCAGTTAAAGTTCAGTTAATTTTCTTTTTAAAAAAGAGCGGTGTGAAATATTGTTGTAATTTTTTATAAATTCATTTCCTTTTCATTATTGTTAGAAAAATTACCTTTTTATAGAAAAGAAAATAATTTTTCTCTATTTGGCATTTTACTTTAAATATTTTTTAAAAGCAAAATAATGAGTAAATAATTGATTAGTGATATAATTTACAGATTTCAAAAATGTTTTTAAAAAACTGTTTAAAAAAAGGCTTAACTTTTGGATCCCCTTTAACTATTAAATGAAACCCTAGGTTTCTGCAGAACATCATTTGGAAATGGCTGCGTTATAATACTAATGGAAAATGTAAATAACCACAATAACTACCTCAAAATGGATTCCTTTAAAAGCAATTCTATCCATTAAGTTTTGACTAAACTTTAATAATGTCCCCCATTTTTTTTCTTCTTTTTATTTAAAATTAATCTTAATTTTTAAAATTATGAAATTTTTTTAATTTTGAATTTTAATTTATTACTAAAATATAAACCCTTAAAGATTTTTTAAAATCTTTTATGTATTTTCATTGAAACTTATTTGTATTGTTTTTTTTATTTTTATTAAGGATGAATTATAGTTTGTATACTTTTTCAAATTGTATTTACTCTAGGAACTAAAATGAAAAAAAAAAAAAAAAAATCAGAATTAAAATATGTACTTTTTCAATAAAAAATTCAAATGTGTGCAATTGAGATTTCAAAAACCTTTATTTTTTCTTCTGGTTTATGGTAGATTAAAAATTAATTATAAAACTAGCACAGATACAAATAAAACAAACTTTAAAATTCTTATAATGCTGGAAAACATTATTCTTTAACAGTTGCTAGAATGAGGACTTTCAAACGAAAAAAAAAAAAATAATAAATAAATAAATTTCATATGTTTGTGAAAAACTTTCATATTGAGCTATTTTATAAAAGTGGTTAACGAAATGAAGAATGTAAGAAGAAAATACAAAAAAGAAAATATAAAAAAAAAGAGTATGCAAATTCTTACATAAACTTTCTTTTCTTTTGTAAGATATTAAAATTAAGCTCAAAATTAATTATAATTATGAATTTTTTTAAATATAATTGCTCTTTGTTACATGTCGAAAAAAGTGTCTCAAGTGATATCTAGCAGTTGTCAAGTTGTTGTATCTAATATTAGACATCTCGCCTTCAGAAACTAAAAAAAAAGCATACTATAATAAAAACAATTAAAAAAAATTTTTTTAAAATATCAATATATTAATTGTTGCTTCATATTCTTGTGCTATCTTTAGAATAACAATAAAAGTTATTCTTTTGAGATGAAAAATGAAGTTCTGAAACAATTTAGATGTTGAGTGGAAATTCTTGCCTTAAACTACCAATCTTTATTTTTCCTTGGTAAAAAAAAAAGTGTTTTGGAAATTCTTAGCAATAGAAAATTTGTAAAATGTTTTCTTTGGTTATATAACAGTACGCTATGTAATTGAAAATTTAAAAATTTTTTGAAACTATAAAAAAACTTTACTTACCTGGAGGAATTAGCATTTTAAGCTTAGTGGACTTAAAGCTGAATTGTTAAAAAATTTGACTCTTGAAGTTACTTGGTTTCCTTTAGCTTTGCTGTAAGGAGTCAAAAATTCTTGACCTTTTTTTTAAAATCAATCACAAATATTTTTCATCCAAAATACTAAATGAAAAGAAATATGTATATTTTTATCAACGCTATTGATTAAAGTTATTATAAAGCATTAACTGAAAGTCTTGTAGATCTTACCTTATTGATATTTTTTAAAATTAAAATGTTCCTACAAAGTTAAGGACAAGTATACTCTATTGGTTACTCAAACTTGTGTTAACGTGTTTTAAAGCTTATTTCTATTCTGATTCGGAAGTGAATTTAAGACATTAATTGAAGAAAATATGAAACTTTGTTATTTGCACTCAAATTCTTCTTTTTTTTGTGAGACTTAAATTTAATAGAATAAAGTTTTTGAGAATTTTAAAATAAAATAAAAGTATTTCATAGAAATTCAAGTTATTTTACACTTAAATATACAATTCTTTGTTCAAGGCTATATAATTATGGGTAAAAGGATGTAGGTCCATTATTTGTCTAATAGTATTTGCATGTGTGGTGAAGTATACTTGTGTATAATGTAATAGCTTGGGTCTTGGTTTATATGTTTCTCTGGTCCTGTTAAATGCTTGAAGTTTCTTTTATTTTTGCTTTATTTCTTAATTTTCTAACGTTTATTGATATTTTTATTTGCTTTTAATATTACTCAATATGTTTTGCCTTTTTTTTTCTTTCTAAAGTTTTCATTTCTTAGTTTCTTTCCCTTTTCCAGCCATTTTATCTACGTGAATAACTATTGATTTAGTTATTGGATGTTGATGTGCTCTATAAAAGTTGATGTTGCTCTCTCTGTGATTGTTTGATATATTTTATAGTTTCTCTTTTCACTTTTAGTCACTGTTAAGTTTGATTTTGTGTAATGCCTTTGGGTGAATGCAATAAAAATATTATTAACAACTTCTTGGGCTTGGTTCTTTCTTTTACTGGAGAAAAAACACACAATCTCATTGCCTTCAATTCTTATTAAATAAAGCTTATTTTATTTGAAAAACTAGTAATAAAAAAAATTTAAAATGGGTATTTAAATTTTAAAAATATGAAAGAAATAATGAGAAAAATATTTTTTCATTTTTTTAAACAATTTTTGTTAATAAGTTTTTTTAAAGTTGATATAGTGAAAGTTAATCATATTTGTTGAACTTATATTGTATGTAAATATGTCTTTTGTTCTATAGATCTGTAAATTTATATTTTTTATATCAAATTATTTTAAAAAAAGATAAAAAGAACTTCTCACCTCATTTGCGTGCTATCATATCTTATAATGATTATATATGATGCAATATATGATTTAAAATGTGTATTTGTGTATCTATTTTTTTTATTAAATAATTTTATAAGCTTTAATATATAATAATATATTTATTTCTGACTGAAAATTATGCAATATCTTTTTTAAAAAATCTTGTTTTAGAAAGAGATTGAAAAAAATTTAAATAATGTAGATTCTTATAAAACATACTATGCATTTATTCTAATAAATAAGAGCGTTATTTGCAATTATACAATTAATCACGGCAAGATATTTGTGTATACGATATTTTAAGGTTTTGTATGTTTAAGGTTTTGTAAGTATGATGATCACTTTTATTATTTTAATGATAACTTCTAGGATTTTAAAATTTTCAAATTTATATAAAATACAAAAATAATTTTTATTTTTATCAATGAAATATTTTAGAAAAGATTGAATGTATTTTAAAATTTACCAATTTAAAAATAAATGTTCGACTAGACTAAGTAGTGTTTACTTGTGAACTCCAGTTTTCCAGTACACTGACTGTACATCAAAGAAATTTCCATTTCATAGACTTATTTCATCAAAAACTCTATTTCTTTTCTATTTTTTTTAAAAAATTTTTATCGATTTTGGAAAAATTTCTTTAAAAATAACTGACTAATTATGTGTGCATTATGTAAAGTGATAAGTTTGAAACCTTTGCTTTAAATCTCATAAATTTTATTTTTGATTGAGAGTATTTTAAAATCATTTCAAAAATATTTATTTTGCTGCAATGTAAGTTTTTATTCTGTGTGCTTTTTTAGAGTAAATGACAATTGTTTTATTTCAGTACAATTTGTATTACTATTTAGAATTTAAAAATATAATAAATTACAGTCAATGCATAACAAATGGAAAATAATGCAGACAAATTAAGTTTGTGATTATTCATATAATGTAGTTTTTTTAAAAAAAATTTCCTTTGATCATGAAAATTTCTAAAATCCTCTAAGTGCAGAATATGTTATGTTCTGCAAAATAATTAGCTTGAAATGGCATTAAAGTGGTTATAAGTGGAATGTAGGTAAATAATTACTCAATCGACCTTTTAATAATTTAGCATACTATTGAATAGAAATGAATTGATTTTGTGTGCTTTCAGAGTTTTAGTTACCATTAAAGAATTACACGCAACTTAGAAAATGAAGAAAAAAAAGTACTCAATCGATTACATACATGAAAAAACATGTTTTCCTAGAAATAAAATATCTTATCTGCAATCATCATAAACTTATATTCTATGATTCTGGTTTTGTCCATCAAAGTTGGTACTGCACGATATAATGGTCTATATTTTAGTTCCTCTTTATTTTTCTCATTAAAAAAAGTATATTTAAATTTTAATACATTTTTTTTCCTTTCTATTTCTTCTTTAAAGATATTAGCCATTTTTAGTTTAAAAGTAAAATTTGTTTTTGTAATATATTTTATTAGTTTTTGAAATATGAACTTAGAATTACTTAAAAAGTAATGAATACTATGTAGGATTAATGTTTGAAGTCAATACCAACAGCTGAAGAATCTTCAAGGGCAATTTTAACAAAATCAAGATTGCAAACGTGGACACTCTTTAATTGAACTCTTAAATAGGAATATGATACAACCAGTATATTCCAAGTGCTTGTAATATCATTTTTCAAGCAATTATTTTATTATGAGTGCGTTTGCAGTTTAGTTTTATGTATGAGTAACTTCAATTCTTCAAAATAAGTTTATTTTAGAATGAACAAATTTCAAGAAAACTTTATCTTCAAAAATGCATACAGGTCTGAAAATTTATTGCAAACAGTATTGTAAAACAGTATAATAGTATTCTAACTTTTTGATCAGGTATAAGTATGTTTCATTCTGTTTTTTGTTATGGGAGCAATGTAACAAGAAACAATTGTAATTTGATTTTAAAATCTTGTTTGTACACAAGTGCCTATTTTAGTTCCTTTGCTATATTGTTCATTTTTTAAAAAAAATAATTTCTATATTCAATAGAAATGAACTTTAAGAAATTATTTAAAATAATTACAAAAAAATTAAATATTATTTAAGCATTTGTTTTCCATTGTTCAGACGTAAATACTTTACCTAAAACTCTGATCTCGAAATCTGTAATCAAAATACTCCTCAATTGAATAAAAATAGAATACAATAGAATAAGTTAACAGAAATATTTTCTTTTGCAGCTGAAAGCAGAAAAATAATGTAACTTTGTAATAATTTAAATTGAAAGAAAATTTAGTAAGTATTTTTTTTAAAACATGTATCTTGCAAAACACTGCATATAATTTATAATATACTTATATCATTAAACAAAAGTTACTGACACTTAATTACATTTATAAACACAGAATTTATTTTTAAAAATTTAAATTTTTTTAAGGCAGCATAATAATATTGTCCTCTAATTTAACTTTTTAACCTTTTTTTTAGTCCTAAAGACTGCAACATGTATGTGGGATATGAGTTATTAGAGTGGTGTCAATCCTCATTGCCTCACATTTAAGCTGCAAGCAACCTTCAAATCTCCCACTTGCATGATCTCAAAAAAATTTAAAACTGTACAAAAACTAAATTCAGCAAAAAATAAGAAAATATGATACATGCATGCAATAGTAAAGGCTCACAAAAATTCTAAATAAATCATTTTTTACTTTTTAAATTTTGTTAATAAATCTAAATTTTATGCATTTGATTAGTCCAGAAAAATTATTACATTTTATCAGCTATAGATATAGTAATCTTATTAAAAAAAGTAAATAAATAAAATTTTCACAATTCAAAAACAAGATGAATATCAGCTCACAGAAATAATTTATCATTTCATAAACTATAGATCTAGTATAGAGAGTAGCTTTTTTAAAAATAAAGTTAAAAAATTTCATCTGAATTTGAAAAAAAGATATAACAGCTTCATCCTAAATTTAGTTTTAATACAGAAATTACATAAAACATGTTTGGTAAATACTTTCATTTTTAAGCATTATTTGCCTATTGTATTATAGTTTTTGCTTTTAATAAATTCAGAAAATTTGATCTTAGCAACCTATCAGATTTACCGATTGAATTGTTTCTGACTCTTCACCTTCCTTGGTTTTGTTGTGCATCTTACTCAGTAGTAAGAGTTAATAAAGTATAATCTGACTGTTCCATCATCATATTTGGCCAGACAATGCCTTCCTCTGAAGATTTATCTATAACGACTTTCGATTTACATTTGATCTCCAATTCTTTTCATTAATTGCAAGGAAATCAGACTCCTCCCTCCCATACTCCGCCATCTCAACTGTGGCCTTCCTCGCTTTCTTGTTCCTGTGGGTCTAAAAAAGCAATACCTTTTTTTGTTGTATTGTCATCACTCACTTGAATTACGAGGGCTATCCAATTCATTCTATTTATTTTTATGTATTTAATAATATTAGGTTGTTTATAAATCTTACACAGTTCAAAATTAAATCTCCTTCTCCAGTTATTGTTTTCATTTACACCACCAAGTGTACTCCACAAAATCTTTTCCTCAAATATTGCGACACCATTTTCCTCCAGTTTTGTCACTGTTAAAGCTTCAGAAACATATGTCAAGACCGGCCTGACAAGAGTTTTATAAATTAAGAAATTTTTTTTTCTAGAAAGAAACCTACATTTAGTAAATCTTCTCAACCCATAGAAAGCCCTATTTGCCAGATAGAGTTGGTTTTCTATTTTAGGAGTTGTTCTGTTGGCTGTTCCATTAATACGTAAAAAAAAGAATTGCTTTTTTGAAAATCATTTTGGTAAATTGTACAAATATTTAGTTCTGTTGTTTCTTCTGTAAAATCAAACTTTTGAAACAATTGTCCTTTAATGATAAAAATAATTTTTTGTTTAAGGTTGTTGATTATCTGACTAAATTCTCTGGCATTCAACCTGGGGATTTAGATGCTTCTATATCATCAAAACACTTGACAACTCTGAAAGCAACTTACCAGAAACTACGATTCCTAATTGATTCTGGAGCCATCTTTGTTGGTCATGGCCTTAAAAATGATTTTAGAGTTATTAACCTTGTAGTGAGTTTTTTCATTTGCTTCATCTTTACCATTTAAACTTACAGCCTTAAATATTTTGTTTTTATAATCTACTCTTAAATTTCGAATATTTATCAACTAAAGAAACTTGAATTTATCCCTATTGTTTTAAGATATAAGATTTTGTAAAGATATTTGAAAAGAATTTTTTTTTAAAAGTTGTATTGCTCATTCTGCATTTATAATTAAATGTTTGAATTTAATTCAGGTACCACCAGCACAGGTGCAGGATACAGTGTACCTTTTCCAACTGCCCAACAAGAGAATGGTGTCACTTAGATTTCTTGCCTGGCACTTTTTAGGTAATTTGTGACAAACCACAGTTTATATTTTCTCATTCCCCACAAAATCTATTGTTTATCAATTATTAGTTGACTAAGTTATGACACACAATCTATTTTCATTAAAGAGTTAATTTATCATGACTAGTAGTATGACATGTCAGCCTATACTGTGATTTCATTTTAGTTGTTGTCATCATAGATTTATTCAAAAATAAATGTTCACAAAAAATATTCTGTAATATCAACCCATTTCAGATTATTTGCTCATAAAATGGTAATATCTTTTTCGTTACTTTTAATTAGTTATTTATTTTTTATTAAAATATGGTGTGGTAAGATAAGTTTTAGATTGATGATTTCATCAAAACAGCATCTATGACATTTGCACAATGTCATCTACTAATGTGATATAAGTTCCAATTTGTAACTTCAGAAAAATAAATCTGGAGCTGCATATTTTCTTCAACCTCAGCTGAATTTCTTTTTAATTTATTTATCAACACTGATTACCGTGTCTTCAACTTTCATTATTCTGATAAATACTTACTGTTTTCTTTTTATTTATTTATCATCAACTTTGTGAAGACAGAAACAGGAAAAGGCAGAGTTCATTTCAAGTGAACTCTCCTAAGAGACCACCAGAAATGAAAAGTCTCTTCAAAATTCTAAAATGCAACATAAATTGCAATAAAAGCAGGAATAAACATGTTTCTAAAGATTGAATATTAATATTTATAATGGTTTGTATTTACTACATACCTTATAATAATTTATTTTCTTACAAAATCTTCCATAATAGATTTTTGTTCTTGCTGAAGAATTTCTAACTTGTATTTTCAAGTTCATACAAATAGTAAGTTTAGGTAGCTGAAGAAAACTGCAAAAAGTCACGAATAGAGTCTGACGTTTTTGTAAAATTTGGAGGAATTCTTTCATCATCTATGTTATCATTAGTGATTCTTTAAATGTCTCTTAATTATGCTATCAAACTATCATCAATATCAACAAAGTCATTGAAAAAGCAAATCCATCACTAAGATCAACATCCCAATTTCCTCCAACTTTGTTGATTTGATCACTATATTTATTTTTATAAAAAAATAGAAATCCAACTTTTTTGAAGCAATTCCTTATGTTAGAATCTCCATGCAGCATGTACCATATTCATTACATCAAGAATTGAAATTTTTACATCAGCTAATTTGCCTGTTCCTAGTTCAACAAGATACCGACGAATCAAAGTTTTTCCGTAGTGCACTTCAAGCAACGAATTATACCGAAATTTAAAGTCTCATACAATGTGTAGGACAGTTAATCTTTCTTTTCCACTGTGGCAGGAATTTCCCTTAATTGCCAATGCTTTCTAAGCATCATATTGAAAAACAAACCAGTTTCATCACAATTGAAAACGTCCTTTGGATTGTATCCTTTAATTAAAGCCTTTGCTCTACAGTTTTTTCGTCCATACTTGCACTTCCTCCTGATTGGGTATGCGTTTCCAAGCCGTGACAGATTTTCAATCATTCCACTCATCCATGTGATGCAGTCTCTGCTAGATGAACAGCTTTTTGTTCGATTAATTCAATATTAAACGTAATTTTAGAAACTTCTTTAAACCATTGTAACAAAAAACTATATAATTCTTCGAAGATTGAATTTTCATTGAGTAGCTACAATTGCTACTACCCTTTTTAAAAAAAATTCCTTCTAAAATTGACTCAAGAATTTTAAAATGATCAGCTAAAGCTTTTTTAGTGGTTTATTTATGAATATTCTTCACTTCAAAAGATAAGCTGAATTTCATTTTTTTGCCATTTTATTGAGAGACAAATCTTTAATGCTGCACTTTATTCTAAGAAAATTTTGGCGCATAATTGAATTATTTATTTTCAGAACAAATGGTAATTATCATTATTTTTCTATATGATGACATTTCAAAATTGTCTTATAAATGAAAAAGGCGATTAAAAGAGGCATTTTGCATATCACTGTTCCTCAGCATAATTTCTTTTTTTGTACTTTGAAGTCTTTATCTTCCCTCAATGGTAGCTAAAAATTATTGTCCAAAAATAAAAGTGGCGATTATGAAGGTGTGGCCAATATGATGATAATCAAAAATTTTGCTGATGTTTTTTTGGGGTACCGGGTGTAGGATGCTGCAGAGTTTCTAACAGAAATTACTAAATATATTTTATGTAAGATTATACTTTTGTAATATTCTAGATCTGAAAATACAATCTGAGACACATGATTCTATAGAAGATGCAAAAACTGCTCTTCAGTTATACAAAAAGTACTTGGAACTCGAGAGCACAGGCTCTAAGAAGGATGCCCTGCGGGAACTGTACGAAGTGGGGCGTCAGTTACAGTGGAAGGTACCCGGCATCGACGACTGAATTCCTTCTGCAGTAATGTTACAAGAAGTGGTGCAAAACTTTTTTTACACTCTAGCAAGATTAGAAAAAAAAACTATTTAATTTTACCACAAAAATAAAATTTACTTATACATATAAATCAAAACTCAGCTCTGTAGATAAAAACTCAAATGCATGTCTGTGTTGAGTTCATTTATGGTGGAGTTCGATCTTAATGTTCTGGTGTTTTTGTCTACATTCCATGAATGCTTAATTTATTCTTTAAACTATAGTGTTTTGAATTATGAAAAAAACTTTTTTTGACAGTTATATTTTATAATTTTGAGCATTTTTGTGTTTACAGTTATTTCCAAACGTAATTGGTATCTTGTTATTTATCTTTCATGTAAGTTTACAATGTCAACAATTGTTAATGAAGAATTATAAATATTTGTTATGAATTTAATGTTAAAGAAGATATTTTTTATATGAGATATTTTTATTAACAATCTTATTTAATAAATTTTTTAGTATACCTAATAAAAAATTTATATTTAATTAATTTAAATCTATGAACTTGAAATTATAAGTTATAAATACAATTGAAAAGATGTTTTTTTACTTCACAATTTTAACTGTTAATTAAATGGTTTTCCCTTTTCCACATTTAATTGCAAGGGAAAGAGGACATTTTTTATACATTTACACATTTTTTATTTACAATCCTATTTACTAGTTTTCTACTTATCTGTAGAGTAAATTTACAAATTATGTCAAATACTTTATAAATGAATGAATTACAAATATTTGTTTTTCACATGATTTTAAATTGTATAAAATGTGTTTCAAATTAATGACTTTTAAATATTTATCATAAATCCAATGTAAAATACTACTTTTTTATATCAATATTTATATATTTTTAATTTTATTCAATGGAAAAAAGCTAGTTTTTTACTTTGTTTAGAATTCTACACTTATATCAAAATTTTCAAACAAGGATATTCTGTGATTACAGGTTATCATTATAAAACTTTTATTGTTCTTATAAAATAATAGATTTGTATTTTGCTTTAAAAAATAAATATCACTAAGTTTAATTTTGACTTAATCATATTAAATTTATAATTAAGCTGCACAGAGCAGGTCAATTAAAAAATCACTCGCTACTATTGATGTTTCAAAAACATTTCCTATTGATTTCATCAATCATCGAAATTCAATCCCATATTCTTGAATAATTGTCGCTGTTGTTGAATATTGTTTTGGAACAAATTCTTAAAACATTCTTGTTGGATCCCTAACTGATACATCAAATATATTTAAGGCAAATCTAGATATGTAATCATATATTGTATTTTTAACTTTTGGATTAATTTTTCAAAATTTAAATGGATAATAAAGATAAACGTGTTTAAATTTTTAAACAATTTTGCAACAGAAGTCCTTTGTTTGCGTTGTTTTAAGTTTAAGAGAACATTGCTACAGCAAAGGCAAAAATAGTTTTATGCAGAAAAATTACTTAAATGTCAGTGTTTATTTTCAGTTAAATACTTAACTCAAATAATGTTTTATTTTTTTTATGTAAATTGCTTCACATATTTAATCTGAAAATATATTTATTTTTTGTGTATTTATCAAAATTAATAGATTTTTAAGAGTCGCTCTAAATGTTTATTTTATTTGTTGAGGAATATTTAATTTTGAAAGTAAAACTAATTTTTCCAGGAACGTTACAATATAATAAATATAATCACTTTTGCCATTTTTTTTAATTTATATATATATTTATAAAACGTCTCAAAATTAAACATTTTGTGCTCTGGTATTTAAACTCTTTAATAATGGCTGTATGGTTCAATGTAGAGAGAAAAAAAAGGTAAATTACAATAAATGCTTAAAATTTTTTTAAATATGTAAAGTGTTGTGATTTTAAAAAATGTTTTTCAATAAATCTTTATTTTTCTGTTTACAGTGATTCATTTAAAAATAAAAAAATATTTGAGTTTTGTGAGGGAAACAAAAACTCGTCACAATCTATACATCACTTGAGAACTAACCACTGTACATTTGCTTAGTAATTACTTGAAACCAAAATTAAGTAAACAATCCAAAGATGAATTATAAAATGTCTAAATATTAAATAAAATCAGAATTTTAAACACTATATTTTTCTACAGGAATTCAGTTTTTGACAGATGAAAAATATAGGGTATTTCACTTTTGGATAAGGATTTTCAGTGTTGATTTAAGTTCATTATGAAAGCAAAGTGCCTCCTAGATTTATTTGTGTTTGGTCTGATTAAAAAAAAGATTTTTAATTTTTAGCTTATAATTTTTTTTTTTTAAGTTTTAGTCATTTGTGTGTTTGATGTCAGAATTTTGATTGGCAATAAAATGTTGAAAAAAGAAATACAAATTTTGTTCAAAGATATATTATAGTTGTCGATCAAATACTATCTGCAGTGGTCAAGAAGCCATTGCCACTTATATTGTTATCAAACACAGAATTCCAGTTAAAATTTAATAAAATTTTTATTTAATCTGGTTCAAATTTTTATTTGGCCACAGGACAATAAACTCTATTGGTAGCAGTTATGGGAGGGAGTATTCTATGTAACACTGTGATATCAATAAGATATACAAAAATATAACTTCTAATTCTGCTGTGATATTTTCATTTTATATTAAAAGTAGCAGAAGATATTTAGACAGTGAAATTAAAATTTTTCTTAAATATAATTTTCAACTTCTTTGACCACTACTATATTAAAGAAAATTGAGCAATATATAAAGCTTAATAATCATAATTTTAAATAAATTGTCAGTCAATTATTTTGAATTAAAACAGTCACTAATTTTCAATATCTTCTGATAGATTGTTATTAACTGTTTTAACCACATTTAAGCAATCAAACTTGTATTTATTTTTTTCAGCAGCATCGATCGTACGTACTTCGTATTTGTCTATGAAATTGTCTTCCATCATTAAAATACATTTATCTTACGATTCACTAGGTGAAAAAAAGGCACAAGTAACTGAATATGGGCTCAGGCAAATGTCGGAAAAGCCAAAAATAAGAACTAGCGGAGTAGAGAGAATTATAATGCGTCACACGTGTGACAAAAAAGTAAATCTTGGATCAAATATCCATGGCTGAAACGAAGCTGCTTAGAAATCAACAACCTCATCCTTTCCACTCTACAGTGGATGTCGTAGTTGTCAAGGCAACGGCCCACCTGCCGAACCTCCGCCTATGTTCCCCTGACTATCATTCTATATATCATACTGCAGAGAAAAAAAAGTTCATTCCAAGTATGGCTATCATTCGGGCAGCTTGGGTTTGGGGCATTTATGTCTGTAATAATTGGTCCTCTCAAAAATTACGTTTTTGGAACACTGTCAGAAATTCTCCCTGGTTGTCAAGCACAGGGGCACATTTAGAGCTATTTGCTATTATTTAGCAAGAAGTACAACTACAGTTTCAATCTTTTAGATGATTGGAATTCTAATTATTGGTGAAAATATGATAAATTCTACTTTTGGCAATTAAAAAATGAACTAATGATGTTATCCAGCCCAGAGCTTCAGGTAAAACTTCAATTGACGTTAATATCACAATAAATTCTGCTTATATCGATCAGAAAACTAAGGGAACATTTATCGCCATCCAGCACGGATTGGAGTACTCTTAACTGATTGTGAATGTCAGGTCACTTAATAATCTAGTTATGTGTGGTAGTGAGCAAAGATTTAATTTTTTTTATTTTTAAGAATCAAGGGTATAAAGTCAATTGTGAAAGATTATATTAAAATTCAATGCTTCAGAAGATGATTAAAAAGCATATTTCAAACTAAACTAAATATGATAGAATGAGATTTTATTTGAAATGCCATAACTACACAAGAGGTGCCATAAAATGAAGCAGCCTAACAGGTTTGTAAATATACAATAGTTTGTATCTTATTGTGTGCAAAGGAAAGAATTTCATCAACTAAAATAAATCTATTGAATCATACCAGGTAAAAAAACTTGCTGAATGCTTTTTTCAACAATTTGTAAAATACTTCATTGTGCGAAAAAATTGCATTTCAACCTTGCATCTTACTCTCTGATTTTTGACTGCTTTTTTAACTCATCTTAACATTTCAATTTTTAAAAGAAAAAAGTTACCTTGTCCTTATATTTTTTTTATTACATTTGTAAATTATCTTTTTTTTATAAAGCTATTAACAGTATTACAGAAGGACAAATAATTTCATTTTTCAAATTGTTTCATTCATTCATCTAATTATTCAATTTATTTTATTCACAGCTTAAATTATACTACTTAGCAGTTGAAATGCAAATTAGGATATGATTTTTTTTTCTTTGTTGAAAAGATATTTTTCATATATTAAAAATAACTTATCAAATACTGTAGGAAAAATCAAGAAGACTTTTTCCAAAATAATTAAATGAACAGTATTATTTTAATATACCGTAAAAAGATAATAAAAAATAGCAATCAGGTATTTAGCAATTGTAAATTTGCTTTTCAATTGAGAAACAGAGTGCAAAATATTTACAATGTTATTTACATAAATGTACACAATTATATAATACATTCAGATATTACAAGGCCAAAAATATCTAACCATAATATATTTTAATGGGAGAAAAATCCCATACATTTAGAGTTCTAACACTTTTTCGATCTTAGCTGCAGAAAAAAAGCTAGTAATACGATAAATGTTCTAATTTTGTTTTCATAAGCCAGGAAAATAATTACATAGAATGATTTGATTAATATAAATTTAAAAATAAGAACGTTCTCAAATCTCTCATGATCACAATTTTTATTTGATTTTCAAATTTATGGTCTAGTAATATTCTTAGCACTTATGTTTGTTTCAATGGTTTTTTAAAATGTCAACAAGAAAGCATCTATTTGATAGTTGATACAATTTAAATATTTTTTAAAAATATATGAATTATTATTTATAGAAATTAAGTCTTTAGCAAATAATTCTTAGAAAATGCATGATAGGTCCTGCAAAGATTTCAGTGTTTAAAAATAATTTATTTAAGAGGTTTTATTCATCAAGATTTCAGTATACTAAAAAACAAAATGGTGGTAAAGCAATTACCATTAAAGTGGCAGTTATTGAAAATGATTTATGTTGAGTGCTAAAAAGTGAAGTACTTTCAATTCATTTTCTAATAATGAGATTGTTTCAAAACTGAAAATAATTTAGAAATGGCGCTATCATACAATGTATACAAGAATATTGCTATTTATACTGAGTATGTATGTTATACCATATTGCTTTTTGGCACGTCTCGTAATGATACTGAGTTAGCAATCTTTCTGGAGCTGAGATGGATGTGAAGTTAAAACATACTTGGAGGGATTCTGAACATGAGCATATAGTGACTTAATTATAATTAATATAGATACCAGCTATTTTTGTGTATAGATTTGAAATAATAAAATATGCTCTAAGTATACTTAAAAAATAAAATGAGAGCTTTCACTCAATTGCAAGTAATGAAGTCAACTTTAGAATAATCCATTTAGAATAAATTTAGTAAGATTTCATTGCCATATAGTCTATATAGAATAAAACACATTGATTTTCAAAGCATATGAAATTACAGGTTGTATAAATAATTGCATGTAACATTTATAAAAATAAGTTTGTAATATTAATTAAATTTTAGGAATCGCCTATGGTCTATGTTGAATTACCTATCAACTAGTTATTTTTAAAACACTACCAATTAGTATTGATATCCAACTCTAAGATTTGTTATCCAATTTTGAGTACATAGAGAGTGTGAGAAAAAAACAAGGATTTAATTTCTATGACGATGCTACTAAACGTAAATTAAGACTAATATTTATACTAATACATATCATCTATTATAATGTCTTTAGAAGTGCTATTAAGAAGATAATCACATAAAAACATCTTTTAATCTCTCAGAGCTCCATTGATTGTCACCATCATTTTTCGTGAACCTGCAACAGCAAAAAGTATTTGTGTATCTATTTAGGCAAATTTTAAATAATAAAAAAACAATATTTAAAAACAGCTTTATGAAAAGATCATACCGATACTTCAAATTTATTTAAAGGAAACAAAAATTTCATCATTTACTCTTTAACTAATTTAGACAATATCTTAGAAGAATATGTCATTGTTCTTTCACTTGAGCTCGAAAAATCTCATAATTTTTACATGCTATTCTGAGCATGTCAGCCTATGTATGGAAATAATGCCCAAATGAATCTTTTTCCTATGCTTACCAATGAAAAATATCGACTTAAATGATGGTAACAATATTATATCAACATGAACATATAAACAAAGATGAGTTATATTATTATCAATGAATTATTAAGCATGAATAGGGCTCGAGAAATACAATCACCCGGTCAACATTGGTGTCAAAAAAATTTTGAGTAGCGACTACAGTATGACATTTTTTAAAGTTAAATATTTAACTGAAAAATTAGTCTGAGAATTGAACTTGATCATACATTTTTCTCCTTCTCTGACGCGCTTTTAATAATCAGCAGAGAAAAATCCTATCTTTGCACTGTTGCATATTCCTCAAATTTCTGAGTTTTGTCATAATATCATTTTTTAAAAAAATATGAATTTAAAAAGTCATGTTGAAATTCATAAGAATAACTGACCACTTGGGTTTAGAATGAAATGGATGCAAAATGTAATGAACATTGTCTAACATTGAAAAGTGATTGTTCATAAGCGGGATTCAAGATTCATACGTCATGATAGTTTCGATTTATAAATATGAGGAATTTTAAAATTATTTAGAAAGACTTAGGTATAACTGTTGAAAAATTAACAAAAATATGTGAATTCATGACAAAATTTGGGCAAATCAAACGTGTGAGAAAAAATATACAAATGTGTGTATTAAAAAAAAGCACATAGAAATCTTGAACAATAATTGCTAAAAATGCTGGGCTAGATGCCGAGTTATTGAAGCAATAGACATCCTTGCTGCAGTTGAACAATAATTTATTTTGAATAAATATGATGGCGACTATCTTACAAATGGCTGTGAAGGCAAAGAAATACACACTTGCCGAAGAAACGTTATAACATCTCAGTAGAAATAAACAAATTAGCATACCACTGCTGCTTGACAAAAATAAATAATAATATGAACAACATCCGAAATGACAGATCCTCAAAAAATTATAGCTGAAATTTTAAATAACATTGCATAAAGAATATCAAACTTTGTAAAAGCATATGAAAAAGGCTGTAATAATGAAAAATAACTAAGAAAACTGAAATTTGTGTGTAGCAATAACATTGTATCAGTATTTTAAAATATTTCTCATTAAAAATCTACAGACCAAGCTTGTAATATGTATCCAATCAGAATTTTTGATGTCAGGCAATATAATTTTCAAGCTGAGCCTTTCTCTATTTTCACAGAAAAAGTAACTCCTTAAATTAAAATTTTCCAGTCTTGTATCTGTCTTTTTACAATTGACCTAAACGTTTCGAATAGAAATCATTCTTCATTATCAAAATTCCTTGCTTTTGTGCATCTTGAATTTTAACGATTTTTTATAACATATATATTTTTTGGACAAAATATTGTAATTGTAAAGAAGATTGGTAATTTTCCAAAAGCTAGTTTTTGTGATGAATAAATAATTGAACAAACAAGACATCATACTATTCTAATTGCAAGGGATACTTTTTCACAGAAGGTGCAAAATATAATAGAAGAAAGAAAGAGGATATTTTTGTGAATAGTTCTCTGTATAATACCTGCTCTGTTTCTGTGCTCACACAGCCACACTCCCTGCCAACTGCCCAAATTCAGTTGACCATCAGTGATTGGAATGGTGAGATGAGATCCAAGAAAACAAGACTTGATATGTGCTGGCTACAAATATCATGTAACAAATTAAAATATAGCATTTAAAAATAAATTAAGTTATTGACAAAAAGAGTTACTGCTGTACATATATTCATTTTTTAATCATAAGGCAAAATGGTTTGGATTAAAACAATTATTCAATTGGAAGGAATTTAAGTATTTACCTTTAAATTGAATAAAATTTGGGTCATTATTTGGCATTAAATATACTAATTATGGCAGTTTCTCACTGGCTACTTTGAATCACCTAAATTTTAAAAAATTAGAACAATTCATAAACAACTAATATGCATTCACCAGAATATTGTGTACTACCAAGTAAAGCTGAAGTTAGGTTTAATCTTATGAAACAGGCATGCAAAGATATGATTTTAAAATTTGATTTTATACTTTTTTCATTTGGCTTCAAACAAAAGTGTAACGCAATTTAGTTTTTAAAGAGGTTTTTTTTTTTTTTTTTTTTTTTTTTTTTTTTTTTTTTTAAAGATTCAAAATATATGCTTAGTATGTTATCATTTTATTCTTCAATCTTTTTAATATGCCTATATTATGATAAGACAAACCTATACCATGTCTTGTAAAATAATTTTTTTTCTGACAGCTGGTGTATTTTTTTAAGTAGAAAAATCAAGAAATAGATTAATATTGAGACTTCATTCCAAACATTTAAATATCTAAATAATGTTAACTTAAGCTAGCACAAAAGGTTTTCAAGAAACAATCTGAAAGTTTTACACATATTTATTTTAATACGAAAGCTTAAAATATGTATTCGAGTCCTTAGCTAAATGTTTTGGCATGCACAATTAGATCACAAATTTGAAATGAAAGCCCTGAAACTTAGTTCTGTTACTTTTAAGAAGCTTAAGATTCACTAAATGCTACTTATTAGACAAAATAGATATAAATAATACAATAATAATGAAATTATCCACATTGAATTCCTATTGACAGATTTTTGCTGTTAATATAAAACCTAAGTATCAATTCTCTAAAAAGGATATCGAATGAGTATTAGAAATATATAAATTAAAAAAAGCATTTTTTCTGACAATTTGACACATTCTCTTAACTAAATCAGAGCAATCTTTTCTTTTTTAAAACTGAAAATATCACACAATAAATAAAGCTTAGCAAAATACTAAAAACTAAGTACACTAATGAAAAAAATTAAAAGGAGGAATGTTTAAAAAAAAACGTATCAGATGATAGCTAAGCCCTTCGTAGGCGTGCCGGCAAAGCAGTAGCCTGAGACATTGCAACTCAGTGATAGCACTGGCATAGAAGTATCTTATTTGCTCTTCATAGCTCGTAGTGTTAGGACATTTTGAAACATTGTAGCTTAGTCCAATCCTCCTTTTTTGAATTTCTTAGTCCACCCATCGTTAGTAAGGTCAGTCTTTATCCTCCACAAGAAGGCAGATAGAAGACTCAAAGACCAGCCAATCACAGGCTACCCCTGCGAGAAATGTGGTGTGCACTCTGTGGAGACAGGAACAGTGGTCTACCCGCAAAAAGAGAACAATGCCAGTTTGAGATTTCCTTACCAATAAGGAATAGGTCAATAACTGTCTTGTAACAGGAATATCACAGATAACAGTTGCCTAGTTAATGCGGATGGCCTATACTTGACATCTCTTTGACTATGAACCACAAAGAGGACTGTCTAGCATGGTGCCTAGAGGATATGTGAGAGTTCTCTTCAGTTATGAGTCGCAATTCAGTTTGGACAGTGACTCCAGATGTGTTCTCATCTGGAGAGCACCCGGAAGTCAATATCAGCCCTCTAACATTGTTGAAAAGGACTATTATGGTCGAGGCGGTCTTATTTTCTGGGCAGGCATGATGACAGGCAGGCATACTGGCCTTCATGGATTTGAAAGAGGAACTCTGACAAATCAGCGGTACAGAGAAAAGATCCTTGCACTCTATGTGAGAGTTTTCGATAGAGCATATGGAAAAACACTTCCAATCAGAAGATTATTCAATGGCTGGAGTGGCCTGCAATGTCCCCTGACCTTACTCCCATTGAAATATCGGATACCTCCACTCTGATGGGATAGAGACTCAATTGCAGCTCAAAGACCAGCTCCAACGACCATCAATGAGTCCAAGGATAGCTTGGTAAAAAAGCGGGTGTGGTTGCCACAATAATTAATAAGGGCCTGGCAAATAGTATGAAAAGCCAATGTGAGAAGTGTATAATTGTTAGAGGTGTTATTATTTCTCTGATGACCCATCTCCTTATTTAAGGTACAGAATGGGTGCATTTTTGCTTGCTCATACATTGATCTAATATCAGATGATATTTTTTTATCATAGTTTGGTTTTATTTGCTTTGTTAGCTTTTTTATTGCAAAAAAAAAAACATTTGTTTTTTTTAATTATTTTCACTAGTGTATATTAGATGTAACACTACTGTGTGAATAACCTTTACTACACTGTGTCATATATAATACTGTGTCATACCATATCATCTGGTCCTTCACATGAATGTCTAAAAGGAGTGCTCTAAAAAAGAAATCAAGTATCAGATTAATGTTCTATCACACTTTATTTATATGTATAAAAATAATGCACCTACTTCAGGAACAAGCTCCGTCAAAAAGGCTTCCATGTCTTCCCTATAAAAAATATGTTAATGAGTCATTGATAAATAATGTTCCTTTTTTTAAAATAAATAGCAAAGTTTGTTATAAGAAGCTTACTGATAAGCAAAAGTAGGTTTCATATCTTAGAGAAGTAATTTATGTAGTAATATTTGTATTTAATAATTATATTATTAAAACAAATTAATATTCATTTTTATTATTATATTATATTTCATTATTTTTAATCATATTTTATTATTTTAATTAAAACTTGTTTTAACAATCTAATTTTTAAAAATTAAATCAAATATTTTCTTTTTATCAGAAAAATTATAAATTATGCATAATATTAAAACCCCAAAGAAGTTAAACAACAGATGCATTGTGTATTCATATATAGACTTTTTAAAAGAAAAAGTAAAAAAAAAAAAAGATCTTTATATTTGCGATTTCAGCATTTAAATTGCCACAGTTTCAACATCATATGGCAATACAAGTCCAAATGGATGTGTTCATAAAATGCTCAATCTGTTTATAAGATAAATTCTTACCTGACATCAGGATCCCAGTTCTGAAAAAAAAAAAACATAAATATTATTTATGGTATTGAAAAGAAAAAAAAAGAAAAACACCCATTTCTTAAAAAAAATTAATTTAAAAATTAAAATACAAAATTTAATAAAATTTGCTAGCACAAACATATCATGGCTAAATTTACAAATGTGCCGGTAACCTAAATATTTAGCACAATTTAAAATTTTGCATTTTATACACACTGTACTACTGTTTATATTTGGACAACAATTAGATATATTTTTATACCGCGAAAGTTACACTAGCCAAGATGCCTGAGAGTTTCTTTACTTGCAAAGAAGAAGTTTTTTTAAGGGTGGCTAAAAGCTGTCCACTAGCATGGAGTGAAAAAAAAAGTTTTTGATAACTGAAAAGCACTTCTCCCCAAAAGTAGTAAATGGACTAGTATATCAAACACGAATGTTTTCAGAATTTTCACATCTTTTCCCACAAAAGCCTTAAAATTTTTCAAAAAACAATGAATTTTTGCAAATTTCTCAAATTTTCAAAACTTGTTGGAAAAAAACAAATTACCTCTCAAAAGTTGGGCATTCAATGAAACATTGCTAGTGATTTTTTTTATAATTTTCATCATTTATTGATATATTCTTCAATATAACAATTTTCAATATATTATTTCATACTATAGCAATTCGTTACAGATTTACTTTCATACTGTTTTTTCTTCTGGCTAAATTAATTTTTAAAAAAAATCATTTAATCCTCAAATGCTGACGAAGCATGTAGAAAGTCTCATTATGACCTGCAATCTTACACAAGCTTTTAATTAATTTAATACATTTGCAGCAAGACAATTATAAAAAAGGATATTTGTATATCAGGATCTGTTGTGCGAACTATAATCGATAAGAAATAATTATTAGAAATAATAATTATTTTAAACTTAAAAAAGAACATATAGAGGTTTGTCTACAACACACATCTTTCGAGTTGATCCTAATCAGTTTTTTTTTTGTTTTGTTTTTTTGTAGTTTCATGCCAGTCACTATCCAAAAGTAGCAAAAACATGATGATTATTCTGCAGCCCCAATAGTCACATAAGTAGTGGGCTTATTAATATCGCGTAGCCAAATGCTTCTTAACTAATTTTATTTTAATAGTATGTTTCATCAACTAGTAACATAGATTACAAAAATATTAATTATACAAAAATGAAAGACTTCACTTCAATTATTTATTTTTCAAACTTAAATGAATCCATGTTTATGTAAACTCATTTATCTTTGGTACAGCTTGGTTTTCAGTATGCAACTGTTTTTCAAAATTTTTCTTATCATCATAGCAGCAAGAGATAATAATCTGGTTTTAATTTGAAAGAAATTGTTCAAAGAATGTTGCAGGTGGTAATTATTGAAGTGGTTGAAGATGTAATCAAAGTTGTGGTGATGTAATCATAGAATTGCTATTGCGCAAACAGGAAGTAGTTGATTGTTGAAGTAAAGAAAGATAAGAGTTTTGGTTGGAAATGTAATATTTTCTGCAAATTTTAAGTTATTAGAATTTCATTTTAAAAATGAATTTTCTGAGGCGTTAATTTTTTGTTTTTGTGTGGGTTGAATATTTAAGTGGGATTTATAACATTTTGTAAATGCATTTGAATTTAAACTATTTGATGATAAGATTGTCATTTTTGTGTTGATTTGAGAAATTTAGAGTATGGAGATAAAATTTCCAGAGTTGCAAGTTAAATTTTTCAAAGAAAAAATAACAGTTTGGCAGTTATTATTATGAAGAGAATTATAGCTTTCAGGTGATTTTTTATGTATTTTAGGATTACGCATAGGTCTAAGGTTTTTTTCCCTAATAAAGTTTTTTGTGTAAACAAAACATATGCAATACTTATGAAATTATAATTTTATATAAGGTTGCAATAATTGATTCTGTTCTTGTTCGTCATTAAATTGCCGCCAATCGCCAACGTAATGGGTCAAAACTGGTTGGGATGAAAACAAATCGCCAGAAGTAACAAATCAATTCCAATAATTCACATCTCTTAAGATTTCAGATTCTAAAACTAGTAAAGTAATAATCAATGAATTCTATTCTTACCTCGTTAAGAGCCAAACTAGCAGAGGTATGCATGACTGAAGAATAATTATAATCAGAGATTTAAACGAAATATAGTGAAAGAAAAATTAAGATATTTTAATCATATAATACATAAGTTATGTTTTTTTAATTATACTTACTTTCAATATGAAGCAACCCGATAGAAAATCTTGCTATTTCCGGTACTTGTTTTAAGATTTCATCTGTAATTAAATGACATCCTCTGAGAACAGGTCGTATGTTTATTTTCTTCTGAAACCAAGCAGAACCGAATTTGAAATTAGAAGAATCGCTTGAGACATTACTTCTGGACATAACTACAAAATTGTTAAAACAGTTATTATTTATAAATAACTACAAAATTGTTAAAACAGTTATTATTTATAAATCTAGTCAAGACAATAAGATTACTTGTTTTGGTTTTTTGTTTACATTATGGTGGTCAAAGTTATAAAATAAATTTATAAGTCCTTTTTTTATAAATATATAAAGATAAGACTAGTGGAAAAATAGTACGACAGATATACTGTAGTGTTTCTCAAAGAAAATTTTTATTTCCTTATAACAAATTTATTTCACAAAATTGAAAAAAAATTAAATTTTCATTTCAAGAAGTTTAACAACTCAACTTTTTTCAACGTAATACACCTACTTCGTCTTTTCTTGACCTTCCGCTTCACGAGTAGTCAGGTCTTGTTGAACGTAGGCAAAAGTAATCTCCCTTTTTCAACTTCTTCTAGTTTTGAAATTCATTTTAATTGAATTAAATTCAAGATGTACGCTTTAACTCCATGCTTCAGAGCCATGATGACCTCTGCTGTTCGATCATCAGTGAGGCCTCTAAGTGCTACTGTGAGCACAATGAGGGTGCCGGAGGAGCGGCCATTTGTCGTGCAGCCATCTAAAGTTATGCCTAAAATCACATTTTCCTCGTCTCTAATTTCTCAGCTGCCCCGAGCTCTTCATACTAGTGCTGTTCAAAGGGATATTGATTCTGCAGCTAAATTTATCGGAGCTGGAGCTGCTACAGTCGGTGTTGCCGGATCAGGAGCCGGTATTGGATCAGTTTTCGGAAGCCTAATTGTAGGTTACGCCAGAAATCCATCTCTGAAACAACAACTCTTCTCATATGCTATCTTAGGATTTGCCTTATCCGAAGCCATGGGTCTCTTCTGCCTCATGATGGCCTTCTTGCTACTATTCGCATTCTAAACTAACTCTATTAGAATCATTTAATTTCTGAATTAGTTCAGGACTGAATCACAGCTATAGCTCATTATCTGTAATTGGTACAAAATTAAATTTGTTTTATACCTATTTCTAAGTAATCATTTTTATTATCTCTAAATTGTTATTCTTTTTCAAGTTTATATATTGTGAAATTTGCTATGAATTCGATATTGTATTAAAATTCCTAGTTTTAAAGGTTACCTTGAATATGTAGGGAATGCACTTTTCATTTGTAGCACAATATTTTATAACTAATTTTGTTCGGTCCATTGTTAAATCAAGCCTTTTTGACTGATAGGAAATAATTAAATCTGTTATTAATTACATACTTGTGTCTTGAGCTTAATTTTTTATTTTTATTGTTCTATCTATAAATATGTTGTGGTTGTATTTAAAGTCAACTCCGTATTAACTGTTGAGTAGTAAACTTTTAAAAAGTACCCGTAGAGCCTAAATCAATGTTTTCATTACAGAAAAAAAATGGGTGAGAATTTTTAACCCTTTCTCAAAAACAGGGTGGGATTTCAAATTCTGTGAGATTTCTAAAAATTAAAAAAAAAAATTATTTCTTTAATTATTAAACATTTTTAACATCTTCTAATTTTTAAAGCATTAAATATTTTTGCTGCATCATATGGAAAATGTTCTATATCTACTTTTTCATCAGCTATTCTCATTAGGTTGCTCAAATGCTCATCAGTCAATCTGTTACGATATTTTGTCTTAATCTGGTTTTGGATGCTAAATGACCTTGCAACAGATGCTGAATTATTTGAAAACACTAATTAAATTTGTAGCATTGTGCACACACTTTCCTATCCTCTACATCAGCCAGCATAGGCTTTTAAGTTATTTCTGCCATAAAATCGCAAAGTACGTTGAAGTTATTTCCAAGTTCATGCTAGTATTTGATCCATATCCATTAAATATCTGTATTTGTTTCGTTTTTATCGTTTCTACATTTGTCTTAACAATGTATTTGTCCATCTTACATTCAGGCGCAGAAAATTTTAACGTTTTACATGAAGAAACCTTACCTACAGTGAACTCGTGGATGCAGAAAAATGTGTTCTGGTTCTGAACAATACTGGTAAATAGAGAAGCTAGATAAGGACCGATATTGAAAATAATGAAATATCAAAGGAGAAAAATGAAGCGGATTTCATTAGAAATGCGGAAGGCTAAATTTTTTCCAAAATTCGCGAGATTCACACATTTTGAATTCATTAATAGGGTGCGCGAACTTCTCGCAATAATAATTTTTTAATGAGAGGAAAGAAAAAAATATTCGAGATTCTCTCGCTGTAGTGAAAACACTGGCCTAAATAGAGAAATATGTATTTCTAAATGTTACAAGATGTTTCACCTTTTTTTGCTGAGTTTTCATTATATTCAAAAATAAACTATCAGATGTATTTTCCAGTTATTTAATTGAAAGTATAGACTTTTCTTGATAAGCTTAAAAAATTCCAATAATCTTTTCACATTTATTATATTCAATTGGGAGAATGATCAGCAGCACCAACTGTAATTGCCAAAGCAATTTTTCAAAGAAGAAAAAACCTTGTTAAGATTTGCTTGGGGGTCTGGTGACTTAATTTGCTGTGAGTTAAGTTAAAATTTACCATAGTTCGCACAAAGAAATTTTTATTTATTTTAGCATAATTGACCAACTATGTTGTAAGATTTTTATTACTATGTAACCTTCAACTATTGATTGTTATACAGCATTGCTATATTACTTAAAAAAGTGTGGAGAATGTTGAAAAAATCGGGGAAAAGTCAGGACCTTTGGTTTGGCAAAAACCAAGCATGCAATGTATGCACATACAGTTCCCGAGGAGCAAATTTTCAGTACCTTTTTTCCCATTTATCAAAAGGGATTGGCAAATATTACTTTTTTGTGGTTCACTATTTGTTTTGTCCAATGAATACTGCTACGTTAGATCAAAATTTTTTCTGGGCAAATTTATTACAGATTATTCATTAAAATCTGACTTTGTAGAATTGTTTTTCATAAACACAGATAAAGTTACATAATATTAAATTTATAACAATAAATTATTTGTACTAGCTTAAATTTTTATTGTAAAGATTAACTTTTGTGATAAGGATAATTTCTATTTTAATCTAAGTTTAAGTTCATTTTTTATTTCTTAATGGTAATTATTACAAAATTAGATAAAATTTTAATTATAGTGATGCAATTGTTGACTCAATATATTAGGGTGGCTTTCCTATTTAAGCTATGCCTAAAACTTCATCAAATTAAAAAATTATATGAATTTATAAGTTCAAAATCACAGGCATGTTTAGTCATGTGGATGAAAAATATAATTTTATGTAAACAATATTGTTCAAGTGCTAAATTTTATATTTAAAAAAAACTTTTTATTATCAGAATTCATTTAAAACTGATACTTATTCTAATTTTTTTCCTTTTTTATCAATAATTGATTTATTAAAAAATATATATACATAATATTAGGGGGAGTGAAAATATAAATTCTAACAAAAAACACTTATGCTAACATGGTAAAAGTGTAAATAAAAATACATACTTTAATTCCCCAAGTGAGAATCGTGGCAACGTTGTTGCATAGTTTTTGCTTTGAAAAGTGAACTTTAGAGTGTTTTTAATCATGCATTTAGATAATCACTACTTGATGCGCTCAATTTATGCCGATAGTATCGCAAATCTATATGGTCCGATTGTATTTCGGCAGTTATTAATATTAATTTTCATGTGAATTTTAAATGTCCCGATATATTTCGAACAATATTGAAAATTTGAATCGTGCAATCGAGTATTTAATTTTTAAGGCAATAATTCCATGGAATTTTTGGCAGTCGTTGCTATTGATTTCTCCTTAGTCTATAAATTCTAAATTTTTTTTAGTAACAAACCTAATTTTGAAATGAAACTCTCATTTTAGGAGCGATTCGTGTGATTTCGTTATTGATCTTTTTTCGGTCATTACTATTGATTTCATGATTTTTAATTATTTTCTTTATTGTGATGATTATTTATAAAAAGCGAAGATAATTTGTGAGCTTCCTCCCCCCAACAAAATGTAAGAATATTACCCATAATGTTAGAATAGAAAATTATGAAATGTTCAACTAAGAAAAAAGTTGCATATTTTTTGTAAACACAGCGCTTATGTTATTTTAAATTAGTAACATATATGATTGTTATTATTAAAAGTATCTTGCAAAAAGATATTAGTGCTAGAGTTTTTTCTCAGATAACTCAAATAAATTTTGCTTCAGGGTTTTAAGAAAATTTATAGAAATCAATGTAATACAAAATAGGATTCAAATTTATTTGGTATTGAAACTTATCAGGTATTTATGAAATTTAAATAAACTTTTTTTCTTTCAAATAACATCGCCAAAGTTTAAAATATTGAAATAGTTTAAGATGTAAATTACAGTGAGCGGTTTTAGATTCACATTTTCCGCCACTTCATTGAATTTTTCGGGTTGCAATAGCATTGTATTATAATTAAAGATTCTAATTGAGACTTCCCCCGTGGCAGAATTGCGGCGACATTGTCGCAGAACGTTAGAGTTTTTGCAGAAAGATTTTAATCCAATTCACGTGATTTTGTCGTCTATCTTTTTTTTTTTTTTTTTTGGAATTACTAATTTATTTATGACTTTTAAATTTTGTAATGATTTACAAAATTAAAAAGGGGAAGTAATTATGCTACAAAATGCAAGGAAGTGTCAATAATATTAGAATTTAAGAAAATATTACTTTTACAATTAAAATTTTCTATACGTTTTATTCTATACTATCTTCTGTAAACACAACGTTTCTGTTACTTTAATTTAGTAATTGTTATAATTAAAAGTATCTTAAAGAAAAATATATTATTAATGCCAGGGAGGTTTGTCACAGAAAGCCCGAAAAAATTCTGCCACAGGGGTGGGACTTACAAATTCATGATGAGAACATTTTGAAAAAAACTTATATTTATGTTACAGTGTGCACAGATAAATAGTATCAAAACTTTACATGCGACTAACTTGTCATAATAACATAGTAGTTAAAGTAAACAGTATTGTCAAAATCATGTAGGTAAGCATTGCAATAATTGTAAAAAAATACTTAAATTTACTGATGAAATAAAGCACTGCAGTTACTTAAGTGTGATTTAAAATCCGCATGTCGAAATAAAAATCTGAATTTTTAAATCCACATGGGAACGCCATGCTAAAACTGCTGAAAAGTAACTTGGATTTTCGATGAAATTGGTGAAAACAAAGCGCTTCAAAAACTAGTTATTTAAATTTGTGATTTGAAACTCTCGCATTGTAATAATAGTGGAGTAAAAATATAGGATTTTCAAAATTACATGAAATAGCGTAGCCTTGAAGAAAGAAAAAAAAAAATTTCGATACAAGATGAAATCAGCTCAAACGTAGCATGTCAAGAAGTGACCAGACGCGTGATTTATAACTCGTGAGTCGTTATTAACTTATCAGAATTTTAAAAACCACGTGATGGAAGTTGACAATAAAAGAAAAACAATCTAATCGCTACTTGGATTAGCGATGAAATCTGCCAAAATAAAGTTCATCCAAAAGTGATTACTGGAATTTGCACATTATAATGTATTAAAAATATCAGATTTTTTTAAACTATGGTGAATTTCATAGTAATAATAATCTTTCAAAACTATTTTGTGAAGTTTTTGTTTACTGGAACAATTGCTGATCTTGAAAGTTAGAGTATCCGCTCAACTGGAAAGTCATGAATTTCGGTATTGAACAAAATTTGTTATGAATTTAACTATTTAAAAAAAAAATAGCATGAATTTTAGTCGGCGAAAAATTTTATTTTTCTAATGGAATCCCTCGCCAATTTCATGGAGTTCTGAATAATGGAATTTGTAACAAAATCCCCACTCCGAGTCATATTTTATTAAAATATAACAATTGTTTTTAATTTTCTTTAAAAATTATGCTGTTCTTTCGAAAAATGAAAGGAAAAAAAAGCATTTCTAGAGCAAAGTGTCTTTTAAACTTTTGTGATTTCAGAATTATTATTCATCTTTTTTTTATTTTATCAATTCAAAATTCTAGCTGAAGCAAGCCAGTCATTGGTAAATTTTTTTAATTCTGAAATGAGAACAGAAAAATCAGGGAAAGTATCTTTAGAATATAATTCTGCAGAAAAAAAAATTTTTTTTGCTCAGCTATTTTAAGTCATGAAAAGTGTTCTTGAAATTAGACATGAAAAGTCTCGAATTTGAAAATCTAAAATGTAGCAGATACCCTGAAGTTAAAACATAATCTGTGTTTTTAATTCCACACAACTCAATAGTAATTTATTTCCCTGTAGTTCAGTCTCCATAACATTTATGAATACACTATGTGACTTGCAATATTAACAGTATTTTTCCTTAGCAAAAAACTGCTTAATCAACACCCATATTTCTTTTTTTATTTCTTTCTTTCTTTTTTTTTCAAAAAAAAAACTAGGGTCACTGAAACTACTTGTCAGAACATCACACTTCTTTGCATTGTTTGTGGTTGCTATTCTCTAGAAATCATGATTCTGTCAATAGTGATGCCATCTACTGAACATGAGTCTTATTGAGTAATGGGGTTATCCAAGTAGTAATTATAACTACAGCTAAATCAAATAAATAAACACACTCAGTTCTACGTGTATTTAAATGCAATTTATTGAAAAACAATTTTATTTACGCAAATTAAATCATTCATTAAAAAATCAAGCATGCATTTACAACGTATTATATTTTAATTGTTTCTACATGTATAGGAAAATACAGAATTCTAAGTTAAAAAATATTTATGAATTTTAAAATTAAGAACATACAAAACACTTTGTTTATTAAACAGCAGTGCATGAAATAATAATCCCAGCATAGATATAATGATGGCTAAATTTAAATACTGTTGAAAAGTTCTTATGGATTTGTATTTCTGAATGCCTAGCAAGACAAGAGAATTTCAGGTGAGCAAATCTCAAAAACTTAATATATATTGATCAATTAAAACACTTAAAAATTGCTTTTAAAATCTGTGAACAAAGTAATAACAGTCATAAATTTATAAGAAAAAAAATTCTAGGAATTTAAAAATTTTATCTTGACAATTTCCATGAATTAGAAAAAAATTCAAAATAGTGTGTTATACTTTATTTTTTTTTAAAAAAAATGTGGAGTCAATACATATCATAGTTTTAACATTACTAATGCTAATATATACTTTGTTTTAGTGTTCAATATTGACAAAAATAAAACCAGCATTAAAAAAAATTTATTTACTATAAATTACAGTTTTATCAATATTTCGTGTTTTTAAAAATAATTTTATATGAAAGACAGCTGCTTTTAAGAACATAATTTTATTTATTCATAACTAAAAATAAAATTTAGAAAGAAATAAGAAAAAAAAGTGAACAATTTTATTATTTGAGCTTACATTTTATAAAAGCTTCTATATAATACTTTGTAATTGTATTAATTATACAGATCAATGAGTCACCACTACATACTGAATTAGTTTACAAAATGACTTTCAACACTACTGTAGGATGACATTTTGCTTTATACAATTTACACTTTCAAAAGTTAAATCCTAAATAAAATCAAATTTCAAACAAGATATATTTGTGTGTTTGAATTAACCAAAACTGTGCTAAATACTAACTAAATAAACTCTTTAAAATCTGAAATTTCACAAAAACAAAAAGCATAAGTTGATTAAATTATTCATAACTTAATTAGTTGAATTATAACAAACTAAGTAGATTCTACAGTAAAATGCATTCATGCACAAATTTATATGTATATCAGCACATAAATTGATCGTAGTTTATAGCAAAAATCTAAAGATAAATCAACAATTAAGCTCATTTGTGCTCACATTTTATGTAAATGGTAAAAAAGAAAATCTCACTATCGAACTGCAATCAAACTGGGCATCATAGGAAACTTCAATCAAAGGTCAAAAAGAGAAATCTGAAAAAAAAGGCCTCACCATCATTCGAATAAATTAACAACAAAGCATCCAGTTAGTTAAACATAAACCCATTAGAATCATTATTTAAGGAAATATATTAGTTTCGTACAGACTCCTTGGAAATAAAAAAGTCTCCAAGGAGTACTTGGAACTACTTAGATTTCCAAATTAGTCCTTAGATTATTGCAATGCATAGATGAACTTACTATGTCCGCTGATGAATTTGCTGTTCAAGCAGGGAAACGAAATGTTATGACTTAGCTGTCAAAATCTAAAAGTTTAAGAAAAACTTAGAAGAAAAAAATAACAGCAAATAATTTTACATGTAACAAGCAAACTTAATGATTTACTGTGATTTTTTTTTTTTTTGTATAAAATGCCTTAGATTTTCTTATGTATTCAAATTAAGAAATATAGAATTGGTAGGTTCTTATGTTAATCTTTACCATCTGTACTATGTAATTTAACAAGATTTATTTAAATATTTGAAACTGGAAATTTTTTTTATTTATTTATGAATGAAATAACTTAATTTATTTTTCTTGGTGAAGTTTGACAAAGTCAAAATTTATTTTAAAAGGGCTAGAAAAAAAAAAATATCTTATGCAAAATATACATTTTGCAAGTTCTTTATAATAACTGCTTTTCAATTTAAAAAAAAAAAAAAAAAAAACTGTCTAGTTATCTTTCACACAAAGTTTTTAAATTTTTGATAAGTCCTTAAAATTTTGGACTCCTTGGATTTCTTCTTCTGATCTCTGTATGAACCCTGCATATTATTGGGTATTAAAATATAAGACATTGGATATTTTAAAAACGTTATGAATTAACTAATTTTGTGCAGAAAAATGCATGTACAGAAAAGAAAAAAATAATTAATTAAATATTTATCATACATTACTAAGGATGACAATCTGGTGATGCACCAATTACTGTAACCATTGAAAAATATAATAAAATAAAATCATATTTTTGCTATATCTATTAATTTTTAAAAAAGGAAAAGAATTCAGCAACATTTCTTTCTGAAACAAAAGTTATTAAGGTTACATATTGGCTTATTGTGTCATGTTTAGGGAACAAAATTTACATTAGATTAACAAAAAAGTTCCCTTATAAAGCTTAATAATTGAACTAATGAAAAAATTAATACAAGTTGTACAAATATTAAAAAAACTAATATTCCCAGAACAAATTTTTAAACTACCTGGAGATTTAAAAAAAATGCATTTAAATTCCTGATATTTTACTAAAAAACATTTCAATGAAAAAATCAACACTTTTTACAAAATTACTTCAAAAATTAAATTTTCAGTTAACTTTTGAAAAATGATAAAGAAATAAACCTTTGCAATTTTTTGAAATTCTTTTAAATAATTATATTTAGGTAATAAATAAGTGTATAACATTTAACCCACTAAGTACAAACTGCCGTTGAGAGAACCTTTAATTAAGATTGTTTAAAAGTTATCAATTTATTTGTATGTAGTTTTGTTTTTACATTGAATATTGAAAACACTAGGCTTCATTGGAATTTTTTCCAATAATTTTATAATGTATTTCCTAATCTAATGAAACATTAAATATGAGTAACAATATTTCTGTTTTAAACTATAACAAACAGCGGCTAAAAAAAAAAAAAAAAAAAGACTAATTTAAAGGAATCATGAAGAAAATTTTTTTTAAAGAAACGCATCCAACTTGGTATACCTTTACACAGCCTCACACCCCTTTTTTTTTTGTTCTTTGGTAAAGGATGAACGCTTTTTTTTTTTTCCTTTAAAAAAAGTGGTTAACAGTTATTGTTAAAAGATACAATAAATTTTGAAGTAACCAAACTCTACTACTGTTGACATTATTAAATTTGCATCGCAAATCTAAATTAGTGAATGATCCGTAAGTTCAAAGATTGTTGTAGTCATCTATAAACTTCATTGGTTTTCAAATGATGGGGTGAGAGGTTGACATCCAAAGTTAGCGTGCATCACAATTGAAACACTTACTTAAACTGATTTTCAAATCATTTAAAGAAAGGCCAAAACATTAAAGAGATGACCAAATGGGCTTTACTCTAAAAAAATGGACATTGGAGGGAAAATTTAGGAGCCCAGCTCTTTTCATTCTGTCCTATAAAAAATTTCTAAAGTGGGGGTCTTCAATATTTATAGCCTAAGGAACTCCAACAAGTTTTAAGGCGAAAACCAAAACAGCAAACTCATTATTTAAGAGAAACTTCATCTCAGCTGTAGCAACCGGAACCATATTTTTCAAAGCATTTAAGTTTTCATGCTAGCCACCAGTTAGTTATTTTGATTTCTTTGCTGGCTTATAAGCTCATCCTACTGCAGGTTAGAGATGCCCTCACATTTTTGTTTCAGAATTTCCGAGTGAAATACGAAGTTACATAATTAAAGTTTCTTTGATAAATTTTATATAGATAACTTAATTACAATTAAAGAGCCCTAATGACTCCGTGTTTAAAGGCACTGCCATTATGAAGGAAAGGGGTTCAATGACAGCTTGAAGCCTACCAAGGTTTAGATTAATGGGTTTCAGCTTGTCAAGGAATTAAAGGCAGATGGTGCACAATATTTACCATAGTTTATGCTTTAGCAGAAAAGCTTTACATTTCAAATGTCAGTTTTATCAGGTATAGTGTTTCTTCAATTTATTATTTTGAAAGATTTACTCTGGTGAAAATTTTTAAATGCAATGAAAATGAACAGAGGTGGGCTCTTCTACAGCATTATGCATGCAGTGGACCATCTTTCATGTATGGTTCAAAACAATTTTATATTTATTTAGGTGATGGATATTTCATTTTTTCAATCATATTAAAAAAAATTCACAATTTTCTAAGAAAGTTGTCACAGATGAACATTTAATTCACAGCAATAAGTCAGAGTTAGCTGTGTTAAGAACACAAGAAGCAGTATTTCAATTTAAGGTACAGCTTATTTATCAGTATGCACACATTTATAAAAAAAAAAATTCTCGCAAAGTTGGGTGATAGCTAATGATAATTTAGTTTCAATTTGAAAATAGGTTGGAGGAATTGAAAACAGAAAATGCAGTTGAGGATTTATTATCGCAAAGGGCGAGGAGTTAATAGGCAATGTTAATAAAAATTCATTGGTGTTTCGGTTAGATATGTAATATTTTTTGCAGAATTTAAGTAGTTAGAATTTTGTTCTAAGAAAGCAAATTTTCTGTGACGTTAAATTTGTATTTCTGTGTGGGCTGATAATTAAGGTGGGTGTTATTGCATTTTGTAAATGCATTTTAATTTAAACTTGTTGATGAGAATATTGGTACTTATGGCCTCTCATTATTGTTTGGTAGTGAATTAAAAAAATGGTAGCCTTTACAACGGTCTGACTTATATGATGATGATTGAAACTTTCAGCCATGTTTTTTGCAGGTGTGGCATATTAACTAGAAATTGCTGTATCTATATTATAGGATGATTGGTAAAAGAAATGTTGTCTGGGAAAAATGATGATATAAATTTGCCAGATTTTTATTTTTTTTATAATTGTAATTTAACCTACGTTAATGATTTTTAAGGTTAAAAGCTACTATTAGCGATGCATTTTCCCTGTATATCTTACACTGATATTGTGCAATTGCCAAGGATACATTTGCCTGTTTTATCTTACTGATGTTTTTTTTAAGATTAAGTTTTACTGCCCTCGGTAGACTAATAACAGGGTGCAAACTGCTGCCTGGGGGCTAAAGTTTGGTATCGGTAAGCGCTATTTTTTCGGTAAAAAGACGGGTATATACTGGTGGCAAAATTTTTGAATAGGAGTTAAGATATTCAGTACAACCCTGTGCTATTTTCTGCTTAAATGTAGTTTTTATAATATATATTAAAAACTTTTTTGTACTACTTATAAAATTATAATATTTTAGGTTTGCAATATATGATCCTCTTATGGGATGTGCCAGAACAGGTTGGCGATGAAAAAAAAACGCCACAAAACTACTGCGTACTGGTAACAAATCAGTTCCTAAATTAAGATCAAACCATACTTTCAAATAAAATTATTTTTTTTAAAAAAATCTTAAACTATAAATAAAGACACAGATCCAAACATATAAACATTCTAATTCTAAATGGTTTAGAAAATTGCATTTAATGGTAGGCATGGCATACCATTAAATGCCAGTTTAAAAGAAAAAAGGTACAGTATTTAAAAATGAAAATAAATATAAAAAAATGACTTAGCAATTAATGACTGCTCATTTTTTAAAAAATAAATAAATATAAAATAAATGTAAGCAAAACTATACAATACTTGACTATCTTTTTTCAGTCACCACCTTTCAGTTCTTTCCTTTGTTTGAGTAAAGACAAATAATTCTCCTGCACATTTTTTGCTTTCTCTTCCAAATTAACCATCTTTTGTTTCACAATAAGCAGTTCTGTGCAAAAAAAAAAAAAAAAATAGTAATAATGAGAAATAAAACGTTATTGAAAATTTCTACAATTAAATAGCGAAACATGTCCAGGGAAATTTTTAGTATATAGATATAAAAATAATGCAAGAAAAACATTAAATAAATGGAAATAACTATAACCAACACTAAAATTATTAATTCAAAATAGAGAAAAAGCTTAATGCAAAAAAAGAATTCTTTATTTATTTTTTTAATCTACACACCTGTATAAAAACTAGAAAAACATCCATGAAATTAAGAGACAGACGAACAATTTTGAGATTAATTGAGCAGATGCAATAATAGAAATAAAAACAATAATGAGGAAAATGCAACTATTTAGAATTTACTCCTATACTACGAGGACTATTTTTCAATTCCTTGGGAACAAATGTGTTCAATTACAGCTATGTAGGTAAACTACACGGTCAGTTCTGTGTCTTTAAAATGTTCAAGTTTTACAAATTACCTGCCGCGTATGAGATACAGTCAGTGATGCGTTTTTAATCTGCAAAAAACTTGTCAGCTGCATACATTCACTGGCAGATTTGTGAAGTTTAAAAATGTTTAAAAAAAAAGTTAATGTTTCAAGATGATTAATATACAAGAAAGATCTATTTTATAATCATCACTGGTGGGGGGGGGGGGGAGATCTTAGTTCCAAAAAGAAAATGAATTAAAAGAGTCAATAATTAAATTTTGCATTAAATAAATTTTTTTACTCTTTTAAATCCTAGTGCATGAAAATATCTCAAATGCACATCTATGGAAGAAAATGTCTTATCTTGCATAGTTTACAATGAAACTCCATCTTATTGCAATGTCAAACATTATGCCCTTTTATGTTCAATAGTTTTAAATATATAAATGTTAATATGAAAGGAAAATTCTGATCTTGTAAGAAAATGCATAATCATTAATAAAATTAAGTATTTTGAAAAATATGCTGACATGGATGATTTCTATTTAGCTATGATTTCAAAAATAATTTAAATTCAAGTAACAACAATTAGATAATAGAAACAAAATATTTTTTCATGAAATGGACCAAGAACAATTTCAGAAAGTGTAAAATTTTTCAAAAATTATAGAAGCTTTAAAAAATAAAGGATTTTTACGATCCCATACGAACTGGATTAAACTATTAAAAGGTAATTCTCCACAAATAGTCTAAAATAATGTAAAAGGACATTTCGATTTTTTTAGAAAAATAGAAAAGTTATTCATTCAATATATAATTTGTAGAAGTCTTCATTGCATTATCTAATAAGTTTGAAGAATTATTTGAAATAATTTTTTCATTAATCTTTAAACCAATGAAATCTTATAACCTCACTCGCCACCTACAAATACGAAAAACATTTTTTTCTCACTGAAAAACCTATACTTTTCTTTTTCAACTTTCATAAATAAAAATTAAAACTTATAGCAGAGGTGTCAAACTCAATTTTGCAGAGGGCCATATATTAAATTTAGAATGTGTAGGCGGGCTAGATTCAAGTAAAAAAAATTTACTGAATTATTATAATATTTTATTTAATTATATAGTATAAATAGAATATACGTTGTTAAAAATCATATCAAAGTTATATAAGAGGATAATTATTTTGAGCTCGAGGATTCAGATACCTGACTTCTCTTGTTTTTGACAAGCTCATTGATGTCCGGTTTCATATTTGTTGTAATTATTTTAAAAAATGATTGGAGATGTTCATTCGTAAGTCTTGTGCAATGTTTGTTCTTATTTATTTTCATGACGGAAAACATCTGCTCACATAAATAGGTGCTACCAAACATGCGCTGCATGCTTTTTTAATTCCAGGTAGTTATCCAAACTCTCGAAATATTGTGTATAAAATGTAAGAACGTTAACCTCTTTACATTTTTCTTTCAAAATACTGTCTGATTGAAGATCTATCGACTCCATTTGCAAATGAACTGGTGCCTGTGAAGCTTCAAAATTGAATGGATTGTTGAAAATTGGAAATTCCATTTCATTCATTTTGTGGAAGTCTTCAAAACGATTGTTGAATTCAGTGATCAGATTTTGCAGAAGTTGAGAATATTTATCCAATTTTTTTTTGGTTCACTGTGTCAAATGATTTTAAATGAGGGAAATGATCCAAAATTTGATCTTATACCTGATTTTCACACAGCCTCAACTTTGTTTCAAAGGCTTGAATACATTTAAGTGACAATCAGATTTTTACCCTGTAACTTTACATTCAGATCAGTCAAATGTTTACTCATATCTACCAAAGAGGCACAATCAATCTACCAGTCATTGTCATAATCAATTGGGTTGCCTTTTTCTAACATGAAAGCTTGAATAGGGTGCTACCAAACATGCAAAACATCCAAACATGCAATGCAAAAAATCTTTCTAAAACTTCTCCTCGACTGAGCCAACAAACTTCGGTGAAATAAGGGACATCAAAAAATTTTTGTAAATCCAAATCTTGTAAAAACTGCCTGAACTGTCGATCATTTAGTTCTCTGCTCCTTATAAAATTTACTATTTTAATTATATGTTGCATGACATGGTCCATTTTTAAATGCTTGGATGCCAATAATTCCTGATGAATTATACAGTTAATTCCCACAAAATTTCCTGACGTTTTCTGTTTTAATTTAGTTACAACGCCCGAATGTTTGCCAACCATGGCAGGAGCGCCATGCGTAGTTGTGCTGCTAAGTACATTCCAGTCGAGTTCATATTCTGCTATTAAATGCTCAATTGTAGAATAAATATCATTTGCTGTTGTAGTACCAGACAATGGAACTCACTTTAATAGTTCCTCAGTTACTTCAAATTTACTGTTAATACCTCCTATAAAAACAGCAAATTGAGCTGTATCAACAGTATCAGTGCTCTCATCAACAGCCAGTGAAAAGTTTGTAAATTCCTTAATTTTCTCCTTCAGTTGAAGCATCAAATTATTTTGAGAAAAATCATTTATTCTTGAAGCAACAGTGTTTCTTGACAGCGAAATATTTTGAATTATTGACTTTTGAAATGGAAATGAAACATCGGTAACTTTCAACATACAGTCTTTAATAAAATCACCATCAGTGAAAGGATTTGATATCTTCACGATTTCTAATGCAATAATAAAACTTGATTTCAGGGCATCTTCGCTCTCAGTATTAGCTTTAGTAAATATCGATTGTTGACCTTGAAGTTTAGATTTTAAAGTTTACAATGCATCCATTCTTATTTTTTCAGTGTAACAATCGAATTTTGATTTATGATTCGTATCATAGTGTCTCTTCAAGTTAAACACCTTACAAACAGCAACTGTTTCATTGCAAATCAAACACAGTGGTTTACCTTTGCCTTTCCATTCTGCGAAAAAATATGCAATTTCCCATTTATACAGAAAAACTCTGAACTCACTATCAACTTTACATTTTTGTGCCATTATGCCAAAATCGTAACAATTATGGAACTCAACACAACAATTATGGATATCGCACGCGCACGACACAAATAAATGCACAATACCTTCACAATCACTACTTTGCAGTACAACTAAAATCCTTCTACGACCGCATCGCTTCGATTACTCGACTCAACTGACTCACGTTGCGCCGACGCACTCCTTTCACATCAATAAGGAAGGTTCCAGTCTAGACTAGAAGCGCATGGAAGATTCTGCTTGTTGCTAAGAAATGGTATTACTGTCTATCTCTCTCGCTTGTCTCGGCACACGCTGCTCTTGAAATTACTTATAAATGAAAATGTAGTGTGCGCATTTTAAAATTTCCGTAGAGGAGTCGAGTGAAGTCTAAAAAACATGATTCTTTTTTCTGTAACACATTACGATCGGGGGCCATATTGATACACCCCGGGGGGCGTATCTTTGACATGACTGACTTATAGTGTTGTTTTGACATAGGAAGTTAATTTTTTGGTCGTTAAATGAGCTTATTATAAGCATAAAAGTTTGAATCTTACATTTCATATTGATGGCATTGTTATTTGCGTCATAACAGTGCAAGTGTTCTAAGAATATGTTTTGATAAAACTGTAAAACAAACTTCAATAAACTGAGAGAAGTTTATGAGTACATAAAAAAGAAACTGACAAAAATAAATTTGACACACTCATTTCCTCATTTAAATATATGAAAGTAATTTATTTTCCAAAAATGAATTTAAAAGAGTTTTAATCTCCCATAATGGGATAGTTAAAGAACATATAATGTTATTTTTATTTTATTCATGGGTTAAACTTCAAAAGCAAATAATGAGACTTTTTCATTCCCTGACTAAGAGAAAATTACACTTTTGTGAGGGATTGATTCTAATGTATTAAAAGAGAAGATAAAAAAAATATTTTTGTTTGACTTTCTTATTTTTTTAAGCAGTTAAGGACTGGCATATACTTAAATACATTCATGAAAAGTATTATTTTAAACATGTTTATAACTATAATTAATTTTCCAACACCATTTTTTCAATTTAATAAAACCATTTCTTAAAAATTAAGCGTGACTGCTATGTTTTTCTTATCTAGTACCTACTCCAGTATCTTATTACAAAAAACAATTATTTATTTATTCATGGCACTACAAAAAAAATAGTCAATTCGCATTAAATGACCCAAAAACTAACCTCTGTAGACAAGATAAAATCAAGCAAGAATTCTTTCGACTTGATCCTTTCTGCATTCAAGGGGGAAAAAATACAGTTTCAAGAAATCAATTAAAATATTGAAGATACAGCTTTAAAAATTTCATTTGGATACGCCATTCACATTAATGTGATATATTAAGGATATCCCCTTTTTAATTTATAATATTATATATCAAGAAGCAATCAAAAATAGATCAACAAACTGGATTTCAACAAGATTGTAAGAAAAATATAAAAACCAAAACAAAAAATAACCTTATCTACAAATACTGATGGCAAAGGAAAATTTTTTTTTTAAATAATTATGTTGGATGATTTTTTAAAAGCTATTTTTAAGACTACTAAAAATAAATCTGTTTAAAAGGAAAAAAAAAAGGAAAAAAAAGGATTGTTCTCACCAGATTTTTTTTTATCAAATTCTTCTTCTAACTTCTTGATCTTATTTATATTTTTGCAACATAAATCAGATTTAGTAGAGGAATCCACCTAAAAAATAAAGCCTATTTAATTGCCTTAGATGACCAAAAAAAAAATTCAACAGAACTAGACCAAGAACTAAACAAACTGATATAGCATTGCTAATAAAAATTTTATTGATATTTGGTTGATGCTTTTCTATTTTAGGATAAATTTAAACCTAATTGAGAAATAAAATTGTCATCTTTCATATCTGAAATAGTTCAAATGCATAGAAAAATAATAATCAAGATATGAAAACAATATTAAAGTGTAAGCATTTTTTTTTCAAAAATTAAACAGAAACTGCACAACAGTCAGGCCTTTAAAAATAATAATAATAATAATAATTAAAAAAGAAATATACCTATTTTAAATATCTTAAAGCCGCAAAAAGAAATCGATTAAATTTTAGTTTTTATTTGTTTTTTTAACCTTCATCTGCCTAATACACTCCTAAAAAACACACAAAATAAACTAATGCTCTCTAATGCATTAAATAAATTATTATCTGAACTTAAATTGTTGTTCTCCTACATTCAATTATGCCACCACCCATTGTTTCATCCAAATATTGAAGAGCAATTAAAACCAAATAAGCCCCCCATTCACTTTCCACACCCAGAGTTAGATAATAGGTTAAGTGCCTACATGCACGAAAAAATTCTTAAGTTCAAAGGATACAATTTTAAAATTAAAGGAGTGCACACATAATTTTAAAAAATAAAGTATCATTATTTGATCATTATAATACAAAAATTAAATATTGTATCGCAAATTTGACTGATTTAAAAATCAAACATTGTGATTCTTATTAACGCAGTTAAAGAATCGCACATTGCAAATCGTATTCACATGATTTAGGAATCCGATAACACAATTTCTGTTCATGTCTTTTCAAAATATAATATTGTAATTCCTATTCACACGATTTTGATATCAAACATCGGTTCCCAACGAAGAGCAATGTTATTTGTTTTTCACTCGGTGCACATTGCGTTGCATTCAATCGTTGATGCTCAATTTTGTATTCCGATGTTCGACGTCAAATAATTGATTTTTTACTTCCACGCATTGTTGGTGTGTGCTCTATTTTATCACAGAAAGTAGTATTATTTGGTTTTGCATAAATTGTTGCTGCTGCATAAATTGTTGCCCACAATATCTCAATGTTTGATGTCACGCAATCGTAATAAAAGAATTTTTATTTTCTTACTAATCACTTTTAACAATGCAATCGTAATAATTTGAAAAAGAAGAGTAAAGGTGAAAGGCAAGTTGTTTAAAATACCATTTATTTATTTCAATAATTTAACTTTGCTTTATACTAATTTAAATTGAATAATATTTCCACTTTAATATATTTTCGGTTTTATTAAATTTGCATTTTTCCCTTGCTACTGTTATTCCCACCACTATGTGGCAATTTTCGTCAAAATTTATATGAGAGCTTAATTGGTATTTTATGACAGAATTGTGCTTGTCAATAACTATAAAATAAATCAACAATGACTCAAATTTATAGAAATAGCAGTGGCTGTTCAAAATTAAAATTGGCCATCAACTAAATCTTAAATTTAAAAAATCAATTTTAGAGAAAATAAAAGATATTGCTTTAACAATAAAAATAGTTCTTTAACATAGTTTCCTCGAAATAAACCCTTTTCTCTAAGAACAAAATCTGGTAAACTGGAAAACAATTTTTTAAGCAATACTAACTTCAGATTTCAGCAATTTTTCAAGATTTTCAGTAGCAGCCTGAGCGTTTTTAGCAGCTTCTTCGTTTTTAACAAGGAGATCAGCTTCATCGAGAACCAAAACAACAAGTCGACGAATAACTCTGTAAATAATTGTGTTACACAAATAAGAACATTAAAATAATAATAACTGTCTAGTTACATAACAAATTACATAAACGTTTTAAAAAATTAGTTGTTGGGCAAAAAATATTTGTTCTGACAAAATGAAATGTACACCATTTTAATAAGTACATTGAAAGACTCAAAAACTATGGGAGATGAATTCTGGTTAGACACAAATCTATGATTTTCTGTTATAATATTAGTAAGCCAGATAAGATACTATCACTCTAGCTCATCTTCTAACTATTATAACAATACATCAAATGACCATTAATTTTGCCTATAACAGCAGGCAAGTAATGTAAGTAATATCTATATTATTTTACGCTTTTAATACAAAATTTATAGTATTAATATGAATGAAGTATTCAAGGCCGTAGTGGAGAAAATATGCAGGGCAATAAAGTACCTCTTCACTAGTCTTTTAATAAAACCCATTTTTTTTCAACTTTTCAGTTTTATATTAATAGTAAAACTTTAAATTTAAAAATTGTAAGTGTTATAAAATGGAAGAACAAAAAAAGAAAAGCTAACTCAGCTGAAAATAGTAATATTGTTACCAAGAACACTTTTCTTAAGATTTAGTAGATGTATATATAGCGGAACCCTATTTTATGTTGCCCATTTTATACATTATTACGCTTTTTACGTCATGTTCTGGTGGTCTGAGAAAATCACCTGTATCAATGATGTTAAATTATTCTAGATTTTTACAACACTCTTTTTAAGGAAATTCTGCTTTATGTGTCTTTCTAACAGATCAAAAACATTTCTTCTCTACAAAGCCCACACACATTTTTTCTGAGTTTTTTTCTTTTCTATAGAAAAAAGACGGGTTTATTAGCTTTTTTGAGATTCCTCAGATTCTAATTTATTGTCCTTTTGTCAGTGAGAGGGAAAAGGGAAGCATGGAGCTTAAACTGCAAAATGCTTCGAAAGCAAATGTTCTGGAAACTCAGAATTTGATTTCCACAGTGTGGGACAATGCATTACATGTGGGTTTAATAAATTTTCTTTAAGTTAATTATTTCTTGGTGTACAATATGAACACTGGCTTTTTGGAATAATATTGAATATCTGAAGATCTTTCAAAGTCGCTGATGCGTATATCAACTGCAAAACACATCTTTCCATTACTTCTCAATTCCTTTAATATCTGTTTTAATGCCTGCTTCTCATGATATTAATGAGCAAAAAATATCAAAGGATATACCCACAACTGATGCATAAAATCTTTAAAATATTTGCAAATGTAAACCAGAAAACTAATTTGTAAACAATAGTAAGTATTGAGAGAGAGATTTTTGGAATTGAATCTAAAAATGAAAAACGTGCAAAGATTACACACTTTATCAAGTATTTCCCCTTGTAAGTGTCAATTTTTTTCAAAAAAAGTTGAATTTCGTTTATAAACATTGTTTATACACAAAATATATAATATAATATAATATTTTATATTATTTATATTTTGTTTTACGTTATCCAGCTTCATGCGTTTCTAAAGGCTAGTCTGACGGAAAAAGTTAAAATCAGAGTTCTGCTGTATATCATTATATGAATTATGTATGAGTTTGTATTTTGTAATAACTTTATTTTTATATACATAGCATTTAATTATGTAAAAAACTTAAACTAAATAGCACAAATCTTGAATAAAAGTGATTATCATTAAGAGAATTTTAAAACAAATGCAGTTGAAAACAAAATGATCCAATGTCTCTTCAACTAAGATCACAAAATATGCATAATTCAATGCATATAATATCTGCATACGCTAAAGAGTATCGTACCAAACTCAACTTTAAATAAATTAAATTTTTTTATATTTCAAGTCTCTTTTTTTATTTCTATGCCAAAGTATTTTTAACATAATTTCTATTTTATTAAAAAAAAATAGTTACAGGCCATCTCAAATTTCTGACACACAGAAACTTTAACACTGGTTATAAGTACTCAGCCATTCATGTAAGCTTTTGCTCTTTTTTACATACATGTATTAATAGTAATATCAAAATAGCACAAAATTTTGTAAAAAAAAAAAAAAAGGTGTAAGGGCCGTTAAAAACTAAAATTTATAAAGATAAAAACGATCTGTACTTACAGCCAAAGAAAAACAGCAAAACCAGAAATGTAATAATTTCTTTGAGACCTGAAAAGCTTTACATTTGTTTGTAATTCAGAATCAAACTCTACAGAATGAGGCCTCGATGAATATTTTCTCATATCTCTAATCGAATCTATAAATATTGATAAAATAGCATACATGTTTCTACCTATTCTCAATTACAGTTCAAAAAACTTTTAGTTACAGTACTAAAAGCAGTTCATAAGAGGAAATCAAAACTTTCTGAAATATATAATTTGATCATTTTATTAATCATTTTGACAGATTCACACAAAATCAGAAAATATGGCATAGAAGAGAAAATGATTGGAAGATATTTCAGACAATTTAAGCACGTTTATAATACAAATTCTGTTTACAAACTGTTGGAAATCTACAATACGGAAATTACGTGTGCTAACCTTGGTACTCCACTGACAAAAATAACTATAGTGATCAGTAACCAGGTTTGGCAAAGGTGGGCAAAGCCCAGAAAAACCCAGCAGGATTTTGTGGATTACGCCCACTTAAAAAGAATAATTATAAAATAAAATAAACATTTTTATACCCATAAAGGAGTTTTTCACATATTTAATTTCCAATCAATTTTCTTCAAAATTATCAAACTAAATTGTTCCTTGAAATTATCAACTTATTATTTTATAAATTTAACATACTAACTTTTTATACAGAATTATATGAGATAAAACATATTTCAGTAATCTGAATTTTACAACCAAAATTATGATGAACAAACGAGCTCAATACTTGAAAAAATAAAGTACATGATTAAAAAAACATATTGCTCAATCATGATACATTACTTGTCTATGAAAGAAACTATGTGTAATATGCATAATACTTATTGCTTAATTAATTTGGTTATATATTACGTATATTCAATATTTTAAAATGAATATGATTTTTTTTTTTTTTTTTTTTTTAGACAAAGAATGCACAAATAAATTTTTCAGGTAAAAAATAAAAATCCTGTATTTTGTATGTTAAAAGATAAGACTAAAATAGTCCCATTTTATATGAAATCTCTATTATAGACTGTACCCATTTCTATCTAATGTAACTTCTGCAAAAAATAATAATAATAATAATAATAATCTACATTTAAAGCTAAAGTTTAGAATATTGAACCCAGAATAGGCAGAAAACCATAATTTAGAATATCCAAAACATCTAATCTAATTATTCACTGTTTCTTCTATGACAGCTGGAATAGAGTGAATATTTTCCAATTTTAAATTAGTTCAGTTCTAACTGTAAAATCAATCAGGTACATTAAATGTTTATTTTCTGTTAAATTTAAATAATTCAATAATAAGAAATAAAGAAAGACTTAAAATTTTAGATTTTTAGTTTCATGAAATTGTCATGGCACTTGATATTAAATTTATATTTTACATTTTAACAAGTACCAAAGATCTATTTTTTTTAAATATTTATAAATATAAGTTTTGTTAGCTAACATTTCATTTGATAAAAATTTTCTAATTACAAAAGATAGATTAAATTATATAGTCAACAGATAATTATTTATTAATGAAATGTGAATGCACATTGTATACATTGGATGTTCATGATATATTCATTCACACATAATTATCAATTAAGTTTAATGAACATTTTTGCATGTTCATTAAAATGTTAAATTATATACTTGAAATGCTGAAAAACAAATGTTTAAATTTGTTTTATGTTATATGTTTATATTTAAATTTGTTCAAAATATAGAATAAAAATAAAAACTGATAATTATATGAACATTGTGAAGGAAAAAGAATTCATACACTGAATTCTGTATCCTTTAATAAGCAACAAAAAGATAAGTGCGTTTCGGTTCCTGAAAGTTTACAATGCATCCAGAAATTCCATTCATTAACTTGAAAGCAAATTTTGCATTTATTTATAATTTTAAACTAATATCATATCTTATTATGCTTTATATTTTACAAAGAATAATTTCAATAACTTCATCAGTATGCAATTTATTATAAATTTAATCGGCAAAAAAAAAGTAATAGAAGACTAAAAAAGTTATTCTCATAACAATTTCTTTTATTAATCCCTTTGGTAATAAACAAGCAATATCTTTTGATCATTTAATACATCATGTTTATATATATATATATATGTGTGTGTGTGTGTGTGTAGCAACCAACCGATTCCCTGTGGTGCCACCTATATCAGTCACCACCCATGTCCCCACCACCAACATCAACGAATTAGTTCGAGTTCGGATATGAAACCTGAAACATGATTTTTCCCCTTACCCCAAGTTTTCTTTAATTTTAATTCTTTTAGTTGTCAAATGTAATCCATATTTGTATCTGTGTTTATTATTAAATTTCTTTATTAAGTGTACTTCTTGAGTCACTTTTATCATAATTTACATTAATTTGAGTTAGCCGGGTATCCTTTTCACTACATATATATATATAGAGAGAGAGAGAGAAAGAGAGAGAGATGTATTTAAGTATGTAGAATATACTGGAAAAAAAACTCATTTATCTTCAGGCGAAATTGAGTCTTTTCATGAAAAAAACCAATAAAACCTACTTATCCCCCAGGTAAAATAGGGCTTTTTCATTAAAAGCCCACATGGGATGGATTTTTTATTATTATTTTTAAAAAAACACGTTTTTGCAAACCCTGTCATTCCCACCAGGGAAAAATCTTAAGTTTATCTGTCCTAAAATAATTCTATTCAAATGTTACACTTGGTTGGTTCTAAAGTTTAAAAATGCCAGAATAAAAAAGGAAAGGGGTTATATCCGGCTTCTTTTTACTACTGGTCAAACACATATATCATGCAGGTGTAATTTGACAGTCACAAGAAACTTTTTTCCCCTTCCTATTTAGGAAACAATAAGGACCAATGTAAATTTTGTTTTTTTTTTAAAGTTTCGTTTAATTTTTTCTGCAATACCAAAATCCGTCCGGAAAGACTGGGCTATAAATCGATGTATCGTGAGATATCAATTTAATGCATATACCGGCATTCCAATGACGCGACTTTCGTTTCTGCCAACGCATCAGATTTCTGATGCATCAGAAATCTGATTTACGCCGCCGAGTAGAAGCGACAAGTGCAGGCCGATATAATGACTTCGTAGGCGATGCATCAGAAAACTGATTAAAGCCGCCAGTAGTGACTTTCGCTTTTGGCGATAAATCAGAACTATGGTTTAAGACAGCTGGAAAAAGACAACGCTTGCGCTTTAACGATATAACAAGAAAGGATCCTTGACTACGCTAATGCTGTCGCCGTACATGCGAAGACGATTTTGATTTCGTGTAGCTGCGGAGATGTTGATAGCATCTAGCTATAAGGACGATGTTAGTTTCGTGATGTAGAATGACGAAGAGTGAATTGAATCAGAACTCCCAGTTTTGTGCGAGATTCAGCGTTGTAATATAGAAAGCTATGCAGTTTCTTTATGCGTCATTTTTGTTTTTAGGATTTTACGTTTCTAGTAGATAGTTTTTTCAATGGAACTTAAGTCATTTTGTGATCGCTGTGCATTTTATTTCGTCGGAAATAATTGTCAGGTTTCTTGTAAATTATTTATTAGTGAGACTTTTGCTACTCAGTGATCATTTCGTTGTTCGTTATTTCGTAATTTTTTTTTTTTCTGTCCTGGATTTCTGTTCCTGATTTTTGTCAATTATTTTTAGTACAGTTACTTTGCGATCGCATTTATCTTGAATTTTCGTTCTAAACTAAATTTATTAATGAAAAGAAAATATAAATGAAAAACAAAAGAAATTTATAATGAATAAAAAAAAGACTCTTCATTGATTTTTTTTAATTATTGTTTTTCATTTTAAGTGATACGATTTAATAGGGGTATTTTGTATTTAACTTCGTCATTGTTTGGTGTTGAATTGCCGCCTGGCGGGATTGTTTGGCGCCAGCCATCCTTCCTGTTGGTGTGGCCCTTTGAACTAGTGATGGGCAATAACAGGTATTTTCAAATAACAGGTTCCAGCTGTTACAATACAAAATAATACCTGTTCCAAATATCTGTTCCAAAATAACAGGTCTTAGAAAAAAAATCTTCAACTTTTTAATACTTGAAAGATAGTTTAAAAATGGCAAGTATTTTTGTAGCAGATACATATTTTTCTATTAATTTGACAATATTAATAGGAAAAGTATTTTTTTTTTTTTCTATGGGTAAGAAAATATAGCGAAGGTTTTTTCTAATTAATTTTTAAACAATATGAAAGCAATTATATATTAATTTCTCTTTTATTCTCTACTGTTTAAGTTCAGAAAAAAAAACTATGTTACATCCTTTATTATGTATGTATAGTTTTTTCTTTTTATGATTATATTTTAGAAGAGCAGGCAGTTCAAAAGATATAACTCAGAATTAATTTCCTATATTCGAAAACATTTCAAAAACATTTTTGTTAGTGTAATCAAATATAATGAATAATAATAGAAACAATAGTTTTCTTTACGAAATATAGCCCTTTTCCAATGCATTGTAAGGAGAAGTAAGTGACAGCGAAAAAATTATTTTGCAAAATTTGCATCTTTTTTAACAATCATTAAATAATTTAGAAAGCTTAGAGAACTAAAAAAAGTTATTGCAATGTTCAAAAGTTATTGCAAAAGTTATTGTTTTTAAATAAAAAAGAATTTAGGAGTTCCCTATTACATTCTTTTGACGATATAACCAGAATATTTTCATTTCCACAAGAGGAAAAAAATGGAACAAAATCGTCTAAATGGAATAAAATACTTCATAAATATTGAGACAAATTAGAAATTAAACAAATTTAATATCTGAATTTAAAACGCAACATTGCATAACATTATTGTTAAATCAAAACAATTAAGAAGTCAGATATTACATTCTCTACATGAGAAAATATAGCCAACATGTTTTATAATGTTACAAAAAGAAAAAAGAAAGAGAACTTAAAATACAGATACAGACGAAGTAGCAATTAAAAAAAATTTACATTTCTGAATTTAAGCACATCATTGCGTAGCATTATTTTTAAATCGAAACAATTTAGAGATTAGATATAGCATTCTCTATATATTCTCTCTATATAATTCTATACCTTTTATACATTATGTAGCCAAATGCTCTGTTTTTTGTTCTCAAAGAATTCTAATACAAAAATTATAAATCAACCCGTGACACACTGTGTATGATTTATCACAAATGCTTTAAAAGATCCAGCAGATCCAGGAGAACCTAAACATTTCCAACTATATTTTTTCTTAATATTTGGCCCCTAGAATTTGAAGTTGACAAAAATTAAATTAAATATAAGCTTAAATTCTTTTACTGTGTAAACCTTTTTACGAAATAGATTATACAAAAACTTGCTCTAAACAAGATGTTTATTTGATACAAATTACGTTTTGTAGAAAGTTTTGTGCTTATATACAGGTTCTAGTTGCGTAACAAAATTTATAAGTTTAAATATATAATTAAAGTTGATTAATTTTAAATCATTAGTTAAATCGAATATCTAGTAAACAAAGTTGTGTTTAAATTACTCTTTTTTTTTTAACTCCTACAATTTTGGCAGGAGCATCTATTTGCTGCCGCTCACCAGCCCCCATGATTACTTCGTAACCATCGTCGTTTCTTTTTGCGAAACAGATCGTTTTTCAAGATCTGAAGGTACTCGCTTAATGTAAATATATTCTCTCCTTCGTTTAACCCTCTAACTACAATTCCCCAAAGATTTCTTTAAAAAGATTAAAAAGATTTAATTAAAAAGATTTCTTTTGTGATTATTATTACGATCCCTTTGTTACCTAATCACTTCATTCTAACGCCACTTTCGTAAAACTATTTATATTTTCTGACGTAATAAATTTAGTGAATTTTACTGATAGTGATTTATAATTTCATTTACTTAAATACCTAAAAGTAGTCTAACTGCATATAATGCAAACCAGTTCAATGCAACTTTTTAAATATAATATATGCTAAAAAAAATATATGTTTACTAAAATGTAATTGATTCAGCCTTACCAATTTGCACGAGCTAAAACATTTAACAAATTAAATACAACTAGAGCATAATCCGATATTTTTTAAAACATTTCTAAAAAAAATTTTAAATATTCAAAATAAACACCAGTATACGAATTTAGCATAATTTTTTAAGAAACAAGCCTCTTTATAACAATTCTAAACTTTTCTTGGATTATTTAAATAATATTTTCATTTTAAAACAATTAGCACATTAATTTAAAAATATCACATACTATGCAGCCTTTAATGATAATTTTTATATCAAGTAAAATTCAAACCATTAAAGGACAAAAATTCGCCAAATTAACTGTACCAGTTTTTTCCTTTCCTGCAGAATATTATCATTTAAAAATATATTATTTATTTTCTTCAAAAATTCTAAGTAAATAAATCTCTTAAGCAACGAAATAATAGGCAATGCCAGAGAAACATCTATTTGTATACGAGCGGACGAAATTCAGCGAAATAACAAATCACTCTTAAGTAGAACATTGATTGAATTACCACAACAAATAACTAAGAGGAAAGTAAAGGACACGCCTTCATTTAAAGATACTGAGATAGTCAACCTCGAAGGTCACGGTCGATCTCGACCTCCAAAACGAAAGCCGAAACAGAAACCCGCAGAGAAAGCTATAGGGAGGTGGTGGGCCAACGGCGTAAAGAGGTGTCTGGATTCTCCAAGTAAAACCCCTTCCCCCAAAAGACGATTGTAATTAATGCAGTAAACACAATAGGCAGCAAAAATAGCCATTAAAAAATGTGGAGCACTTTCAAGTAAATGCAGACCACAGTTACTCTATTGTAAACAATTCACTATTTCAAACAAAATATTCTGAATTTTTTATTAAATGTATAAAATTTATAAATTTAATTACCTAAAACTTCATTACTAAACTTCCTAAAATAGGTTCCTAATAAAAATAATAGTGATGTAATTAGTTTTAGAGTCCTTAATCGCTAACTGTAGGCTTCCTTTGGCTAAAGGTTAGGAATTATTTCTCCTTTTTTCCTCTCATTAGTTTCATTTACGTTTCTATTTTAGTAGATAAAATAAATAATAGTTATTTTATCATTCACAAAATATCATTTGATAGATTAACACGGGAAAAAAATATTTACATATTATTCTACTACTCTTCATCCTCTCTCTGCACTATTGTACTACCCTTTATGCTTCGTCATCTGCATAAACATCGAAAGTCACAACTCTAAAACTTACAATTTTTATATCTTAATAATTAATAACTAGATTTTTTAGGAATTTCAGAAATTATATAAAAATATTGTACTAAGTAGTTTATAAATAATTTCGTATTTATATATACATATTATGTATATATGTATATTATGTATTTCATAAGTTCAGCATATTAAAGTATACGGAGTGCAAAAGGATTAAAGATAGGGAGAAACAATCTAGTGTTTGATAATATAGCTTGCATATAAAGAAAATATAGTGTTTAAATATAGCTTGAATAGAACATACTAAACATACTAAGATATCTAGAACATACTAAAGATATTTTTAATAATTTTAACAGCCCCTTTTTATATTGAAATAAAAAGTAAAAATATTTATTGCTTCTTATGCCCGATCCATGGCCCGAAAACCCAAAGGGCATGGAAGACAGGTCACCGTGGCCAGCATTGCTGCAAATTAGCTTAAACTGCAAAATACTAGGAAAGGATGTGACAAAATACTAGGCTGCGACAAAATATCGCCTGTTCCAAAATACTAGCCTGTGACAAAATATTCCCTGTTCCAAAATATTCCCTGTTCCCAATACTAGCCTGTTCCAATACCAGCCTGTTCCAATACCAGCCTGTTCCAATATTGCCTGTTCCAAAATATTCCCTGTTCCAATACTAGCCTGTGGCAAAATATTGCCTGTTCCAAAATACTGTGATAAAAATAACAGGCTGTTCCGATATAGCATATTTAAAATATTAGGTGCTAGTTTTATTAATAATAGGTTATTAAGACACAGAAGCACAAGGGGGGGGGGGGTAGCAGTGGACTATCAATAATTTAAATTTTTTTTTTTTAATTTTTATTATATTTTATTTAAACCTTAGAAACTCTATTTTTCATTAAGAAATTTAAGACACCCTAAATGTATTTTAACAATATAATTGCGGAATAATCATTTCCTTAGGAGTGAAATTAAAAAAAAAGGCATTTAATGATTTACTTCGGATGCAAAATAATTTTAACGAAACGAAATTTAAGTACTACAGTGAAACCCCGATTTTACGTTTCTCAGGGGACTGGTTAAAAAAAACGTAAAATCCGGGAAAACGTAAAATACGGGAAATACTTAGATAGCAAAAAATCATAGAATAATAATGGGGGAAAAAAACAAACTAAAGGTAGTAAAGATGACTCTTTCAAAAGGTACTATTAAAATCTATATTTTACGAAAAGAATATTAGACATACCAGTTCAAGATCACTTTTACAATTATTGTTAAGAATCATGTAATTTAGGTGCAAAATAGTGCGTAATAGTAGATTGTTTTTTAGACATTGAGTTCAAAGTAAATGCCTCATCTTCCAGGACTGAAATCTTTTGCAAATTTTTTTCCTGGTCTTTGTATGATAGAAAATAGTCTTTCACTATTAGCAAACTTCTCAATGCTGTGTTGAAAGAAGGAACGGACTGTGCTTCTGTTTCTTCTTGTTCATCTTCATCGGCGGATGAAAAGTCCATAACATCGTCCACGGATGGAGCAGTGGCTCTCTTAGCTTCGCATGTTGCTAAGTTTTCTCGAATGTACTCGTCGAAGTCATAGCTAACTGTTTCATTGTCATTCTCCGAGTCAAGTCTATCTAATCCTGCATCTGTTAACGGTTCATTAGAAGCTACGATTCCGCTTTCTTCAAAACAGTGGGAAATGCACTTTTGTGTAACGCTTCTCCAAGCAGCAGAAATAAAATGCATAGCCTCCAGAACACTTAACTTTAGTTTGCAGGCGTCATTTAGGTTTCCTTTCTCTAGTTCAGCTACAGCTTTCCGGACAAGTTGCTTTCTGTAAAAAACCTTAAATGATCGAATAATGCCGAGATCACAAGGCTGTAATTTGTTTGTACAGTTTGCAGGAAAAAACTCAACACGCACATTAGATAGCTGCAAATCCGGATGTGCAGTGCATTGATCGATGAACAAAATTATTTTGCGGTTCTGAGATTTCATCTTTTTATTCAGTTTCTGCAAAAAGTCTTCGAAAAGGGCTTTTGTTATCCACGCTTTTTTGTTTGGTTCATAATTTGTTGGGAAACTTCTCACGTTTTTAAAGCATCGTGGTTCGCGTGATTTTCCAACAACGAGTGGAGTCACCTTCTCACTTCCATCAGAATTACTGCATAGTAAAACCGTAAGACGCAATTTTGACATCTTCCCTCCGTGGCAGGAATCTCCTTTAGAAACGAAACTTTTATCCGGCAGAAGGTTAAAGAAAAGTCCGGTCTTGTCCGCATTGAATACGTCCTTTGGCTTGTATCCTTTGGTCAAATTTGGTAAATCTTTCTTCCATTCTTCTATTGTAGCTTCATCCACGCTTGATGATTCTCCGGAGAGCGATCTTTACACAAGATTATGTCTTTTTTTCATCCGGTCAATCCAGCCATTGGAAGCTGTAAAGTCTTTTAAACCAAGTCTATCGGCGATTTCTAGAGCTTTTTCTCTTAATATGGTGCCATTTACAGGTACATTAGCGTCACGAGCCTCTTTAAACCATTTTACTAAAATCCCTTCCATCTTGTCGTACGGGGATTTTTTCATTGTTCTCCGTTTCTTGGCATTTTTTTCACCGACTTTTTCAAAGTTTTTATCAATGCATTCTTTTTTCTGTAGTATGGATTGCAGGATTGTTACGGGAATTCCTTGCAATTGAGCGAATGCTACTTTTGTTCCATGAAATTCATTAAACTGCTTAACAATTTCGGCTTTCTCAGCAACAGAAAAGTTTTTGCGTTTTTTGCTCACCATTTTCGTACGAAAGGGTTTGAAATGCGACCACCTTGTGCTAAACAACAACAGAGTCTGAAAAGCTGTAGAAACGTAAAGATCCCCTTTGCTTTCCAAGGAAGAAAATAAGTCACTACATCTGATTGGTAACTGGAGTGTCTCTTCTCCTATCTGTCTCATTCCTGCACCAATGAAATGTGTTGTTTCTGTACTTTGTTTCGTCGCCCGCTGCCTTGTCCGAGACAGGCAGCAGGTGTTCAACAAAGGAAGGGGTAGAGAGGACTAAAGTTCTAGAAAACAGTAGTCTGCGGAATGCGTTTCTGCTTTCATAGATTTACTTTCAACAACGTGGATGAGCTTTAAAAAAGCAAACATAGAAAAAATATTGCTTATTAAAACATTTTTTTATTTTTTTTATTTCTACAAAAAACGTAAAATGCGGGAAATTCCGTAAATTAAAAACTTACAATCCGGGTAAAATTAACATTGGAGGTATACGAAAAACTGGGTCCTGATGAAAAAAAACGTAAAATGCGGGAAAAACGTAAATTCGGGGGACGTAAAATCGAGGTTTCACTGTATTATAAATTTATGATTGGAATTAATATTTAAGTTTATAGAACGACATCTAGTTTTATTGGAACTAAATTTTATGACTTCTATTACAGCTCTTTTATGACAGCTGTAATAGAAGATTATTTTTAGACTATGAAAACACAGAAATTGAGATTTACCATGATTTCACATATACGTTACAAAACTTATCGTATGCTACTCACGTCCCGCAGTGGACTGATTGTTCCACAATTCTGCTACACGGTTCCCATCAGATCACCGAAGTCAAGCCTCACTGGCTGCCCTCAGTGTGCGGATGGGTGACCACTTGGATCAGTCTGTGTAGGGACCGAGGGTGTGCGGTACGGGTCCTCGTTAAACTGTTTTACCGTAAAGAGCTCCAATTCGCGTGCAGGTCGTCGGAATTGAAATTATTTCTTAATTTATACTAATTTGTTTAATAATAGTTGAAAAAATTTTGAATACCAATGCACATTAACTCATGTATCATTTTAAACTATGTAATTTTAAATGACACAATTCAAAATTCAAATGAAGTCATGTATGTCTTTTTGAAATTTTTTAACTTAGAAACGATTTGATCAATAATGTTCAAATTTTGCATTTTAAAATTACATAGTTAAAATGATGTAAAATTTACATAGCTAGAATTTTAGTTTTCTTCTAATTATAAATAATAAACAATAATAAATAATTATTTAAAATTAATTTTTACATTCAATTTTCTTTGGATAAATAAACTTTATAATTGTGTGATCAATATTTCCAACTAGCTTTAAAATTTCTCGAGATATGGCGATAAACTGGAAAAAAAAAAGTGAATTATATATATATATATATATATTATAGATAGCAGCATAACAGCATAAATTATCTAATAATAAATAAAAATCTTCCACAGCAAAGGTTGTGCTTCTCCCTTTTCACAAAAAGGTGAGTTGAAAGTTTTCAAGACACGAGGAGGGGTAGGGTAGGAATTCATAGAGTGGCTCACGTTTCATAGGCGGTATTTGTTATAAATATTATCGTAGAAATTTTTTCCAAACCTATACAAGACTGCCTAGGCATGGTTTTTAAATGCAGTTCTAGTGACACCACGCAATATTAAAAAAAAAATGATAATAATAATAACTACCTATATATAGAAGAATTAACTATTGAACTAGAGAAAATAAGCTATATATAGACATTTTTAAAATAATTCATTTGATTTTAGCAAAATTACTCTTAAATTATTAGATTTAAAACAGCTCTAAAACATTTATAATACTAGAAATACAAAACTTGTATAGACCCTCGCAGTGTCTGGCTACGGCTCTGTAATAATAAATAAAACATGATTTTTTTTTCTTATAAACTGTACAAAGATTGCAAAAAAAAAAAAAAAAAGAATAAAACAGTTTAACATTTTTAAAAAAAGTAGAAAAATAAATTTTTGCCAAGATAATTGAATTAAAATTTTTGCCTAGTATTTTGGAACAGGCCTTTGGAAGTAACCTGTTATTTTAATAACAGGTATGATTAAATAACAGGTTCCAAATACCTGTTCCAGAGAATATTGGACATCTCTACTTTGAACTGCTCATTCGCATTCTTGTTCTTGTTTAGGCTAAATAAGCCACAATGACTTCTTGTTTTTGATAATTAAATTGTAGCGAGCGTATGGGCGCTCCCAAATGGAAATTCATGCATAACTAAATTTTTACTATTGTTGAATAAATCTTTGTTGGTTGTTATACAGTCCATTTTATATATTGAGCTATCACGGGACCGTACAGTCATAAAAAGTTTTTTTTTTTTTTAAATTTATTTAACGCGGGTAAGTATAATAATTAAGAGTCTAATTCTCTGGTTCAGTTCGTTTTTAATTTAAAAAAAAATTAAAACAAAGATAACCTTTATTTAATTTGCTTTTATTTTTGAAAAACTAAAAACAAAGTTAGTTTTTTAAAAAAAATTTGGATATTAATTAAACAAATAATTTTTTAATTAAATAAAATGTTAAGTAATGTTTTGACGCTTTTTAATAATTTAACAATAGTACTTAAGTAATTTTTTTTCTTAACGTTCTTTCAATACTTGTTTGCTTAATAATTTATTAGATAGTCAGTACAGTTTCAAACAAATAAATCTTTAGTCAATTTTATTTTCAAATTAGAAAGTATCAATAAATAAATAAAAATATATTTACATTTATTGAATACAGAATTTGACTAACTTTATTATTTAAAATAAATAAATAAAAGAAAGTCCAATGATGTTTCAAAAGCATGGTTTTTTTCAACAAATAATTTTAAAAATTGTTTTACTAAAGTGTTTACTGAAAAATGCTTTTAAAAAGTGTTTACTACATTTCTTTGGTTTGTTTTTACTTTTTTATATAATGTAAAATATTTTGTTACAGTCTTATTATTATTTTTCACCCAATAAATCCTAAATTAATTTTAATTAAAAAAAATAAAGTAAAGCTTAGGTTTGTTCTTACTTTGACATTTATTTTTTTAATTGAAAAATTAAGCAATGCTATTGATGTTAAAGAAGCATATTTTTAAAATTAACATTTTCTTTTGTAATAGATTTATTGCTTTCATTTTTTTCTGATTGATTTAAAGATTTCCATGATGTATCACGATATAAAATTTCTTACATCGCCCAGTCCTACCGTTCAGCATGGAATTCGTGGAAATAGCAAAGTGCCAAGCTGAGCAAATTCTACTACTGTTCTTGAGAGCTTAGATAAAGCACCCCTTATTGATAATTTTCCATATTTCCTGAGAAATTAAGGTTTTTAATGATACTTTTAACTGTCTCTCCCCCTCCACATTTGTATACTAAATTTACACATAAAAACAAAGTAACAAGGACAGAATGTTTATTTTAATGAAAATTGCAACTTTCACTATAAGCTTGAAACTTATAGAAATTGTAAATATTCCAAATTCTAAAGCATGCAAGACACGATTTCTTTTTAACCTTCAAAACTGCACTAAGTTGTTTTTAAGATATGTAATAAAATGTATGTTTACAAGTAACAAAGATGTACATTTATGAAATGTAAAACATAACTTACCTAAAAAGAATAATATTAAGACAAAAATCAACACATTAAAATAAATATTAGCTTTCCTCTGAGCAGTTTTCCATAGGTGGAAGTGAAAGAAACTACGCCATCTAAAAAAATTATTAAACACTCAATATAATGAAAAAACATTATGAGAGTCAAACTTATTAAAATAAACAAGTGGTAGATGACGCGTTATGGTTAAGGTTGATGACAAGAAGAGCCCACCCCAAAAATATATGTAAACTAACAGACAAAGATCTTATTTTTTTATAAACTATAAATAGCTTTAAGCTCCATAAAATTTAGCAATAAGCAACTTCTAGGAAAATAGTTAATTTCGTCTTCAATATATCCTAAAACATTTATATTCCTATTTCTTAAATAAATCAGTATTAAACCTTTGCACCAGGGTTGGGGTTTTGGACGTCCTAAACTGGTTTTGGACAGGACACGTGGGTTTTACTGTCTTAAACTGGATAAAACTGTCCTAAACTAGACAAAACGGTCCTAAACTGGATAAAACTGTCCGAAAGTGGATAAAACTGTCCGAAACTGGATAAAACTGTCCTAAAATGTCCAAAAACTTGAACTTTGGTAAAAGGTAAAAATTCTATAGGTGTAACCATTGTACACTTAATAATTACATGTATCAATAAATATTTGATATTTTTTATACAATTTCCTTCCTTCCTTCCTCATTGGCTCGACAGCCCAGGATGGGCCTTGGCCTTCTCCAGTAGTTTTTTCCAAGCTGTCCTTCCTTTGGCAATGGACTTCCAATTCTTTATTTTTAATATAGATAAATCTTTCTCCAGGGTATCTAGCCATCTGAGATTTGGCCTGCCCCTTCTACGTGTTCCTGTCGGCCGGGCATCAAAAATCTTTTTCACAATACGGTCTTCTTCCATTCTTACTAAGTGGCCTGCCCATTTTATCTTTTGGACCTTAATGAATCTTATGATGTCTGGTTCATTATATGATCGATAGAGTTCTAAATTTGATCTTCTTAACCACTGACCGTTTTTATTAATTCCTCCAAAAATGCACCGTAATATCTTTCTCTCAAATATGCTCAGCATTTCTTCATCTGCACGAGTCAATGTCCATGTTTCACAAGCATATGTTAAAACTGACCTAATGAGGCCTTTAAATAATAACAGCTTTGTTTTTCTCTTGATTACATTTGATCTTAAAAACTTTCTTAATCCATAAAAGCACCTATTTGCTGCTGTGATTCTCTTTCGTATTTCTGCAGTTACATCGTTCCTGTTATTTATTTCAGAGCCTAAATACGTGAAGCTGTCCACTACCTCGAATGAATGTCCCCCAATTTTTAGATGGGTACTCCTGTGGGCTGTTTTAGTACAAGGCATATATTTAGTTTTATTTTCATTTATTTTCAGACCCATCTTCAGGGCCTCTTTCTCTAAAGAAATAAAGGCCTCTTCAAGTGCTCTTGGTGTTCGAGCAATAATTCCTATATCGTCAGCAAAAGCCAACAATTGTATTGACTTATTAAATATAGTTCCTCTGTTATTGATTTTTGAATCTCTTATTACCTTTTCTAGTGCTAGATTAAAGAGGAGACAGGCTAGAGAATCTCCCTGTCGCACACCATTTTTTATTTCTAATGGCTCTGATAAACAATTCTGTATTTTTACCATGATTTTAGTTTCACTTAGTGTTAGGTTAATCAATCTCACCAATTTTTCTGGTATTTTAAACTCTCTCATTGCCATGATCAGAGCTTTTCTGTTAATACTATCATAGGCGGTTTTAAAGTCAATGAACAGGTTGTGCAAATCAATTCCAAATTCTCTCGTTTTCTCCAATATCTGCCGAATGGTAAAAATTTGCTCAGTAGTTGATCTTCCCCTTCTAAAACCACTTTGATACTCTCCTATTATTCCCTCTGAAAACATAGTAAGTCTATTGAATAAAATATTTGAGAATACCTTATAGCTCGTGCAAAGTAAGTTAATTCCTCGATAGTTTGAGCATTCAAGAACATCTCCTTTTTTATGAATTACACAAGTCAAACTAATTTTCCAATCCTCTGGGATTACTTCCCGTTCCCATATAATTAGTATTAGATCATATATTTTCTTAGCAACCTCCATTCCCCCACCTTTTATTAATTCAGATGGTATGGTGTCAGGGCCAGGAGCTTTATTGTTTTTTAATTTGTCAATTCCCATGATGACCTCTTCCAACGTTGGAGGTGTAACCATTTCTTGGTTATGCATCTGTAAATTGTCTATTGCTATCTCGTCTTCTTCCTCATCACCATTCAACAGATGGTCAAAGTGTTCATTCCATCTGTTCAGCACCTCTTCTCTATCGCTTAAGATCGTTCCTTCCCTGCTTCTGCAAGAGTTTGTTCTTGGCTTGAATTCCTTGCGACCCAAGTTTATTTCTCGAAAGAAAGCTCTGCTTTCCCTTGATCCCCTTAAATGTTCAACATTTTCAAAAAGATCTTCGAAAAATAATCTCTTTTTTTCTTTATGGATCTTCTTCTCTTCTCTTCTTGCCTCTTTATAAGCATTTTCAGCATTTCTTGCATGCCTTGAACTTATCATTCTTTTATAAGCCTCATTCTTTTTATAAGTTGCCATAAAACAATCATTATCAAACCAGTCCTTTCTTCCGGTTCTCTCGATCTTTTCCACAACCTGGTCTCCTGTTTCGATAAGAGCTCTCTTAATAACATTCCATTCTCTGTTAACATCATCCCTTTCTGAAGAATCATCGGTCACTTCAAGCCTCCATTCAATTTGTTCCTGGAACTTTTTTCTTGTAGTCTCTTTTTTTAGCTGTTCACCATCATATTTTTTCAGACGTTCTCCGCGAGTTTTACGAATATTTGATATTCTGGCTCTAACCTCTGCCAGACCTAGAAAATGATCGGAATCTATGTTTGCCCCACGATAAGATCTTACGTCCAGTATATCCGATTTGTGTCTTGAATCAATTAAAATATGGTCAATCTGGTTGTAAGTATTTCCATTAGGAGATTTCCAAGTCATTTTATGAATTCTTTTATGTTGGAACATTGTACTTGGTATGACCATATTATGATCTGTGGCAAAATCTATAAGTCTTTTTCCGTTGTCATTTGAAATATCATGAAGACTATACCCTCCAATCACTGGCCTGAACTCCTTTTCCACTCCAATTTTTGCATTTGCATCCCCCAGAAAGATTTTAACGTCATTTTTAGGACATGAATTATATAATCTATGTAGCTCTTCGTAGAAAAGCTCCTTTTCCGCGCCATCCTTGTCCTCTGTAGGAGCATGAAAGTTGATAAAACTGTAGTTAAAGAAAATGCCCTTTATCCTTATTTTGCATAGTCTAGGTGTCCTGCAATCAAAATCAATCAGAAGTGGTCTTATTCTCTTACTCAATATGAAACCAGTACCAAACATGTGTTTTTCTCTATCACAGCTATAGACAACTGTATGATTTTTCTTTTCAATTATTCCCTCTCCTGTCCATCGAATTTCTTGCACAGCCAACAAATCAATTCTATAGCTGTCAACTTGTTCAATCAGCATTTGCAACCCCTTATTTCTATACAATGATCGAACATTCCACGATCCAATTCTCATATGCCTCAAACCGTTTCCAGTCCGTTTCCTTAAAGTCAGCCCGGGTTTATTTTCTACTTGAGATTTCGTAACATTTACAATTATACAATTTACTTTAACTTATTAATGGAAAATAATATAATATAATAGGAAAAGGTTTATAATTTTTGAAGTTCCACAATTCATTGAACAACAAAAGTGAATACCTAATCCTTTAAATATAAATATGCTTTTAATACTTATAAATAATGTTTTTGCATAAGGATAAATAATGCAATATTAAAAAATAATAATAATTTTTTTAAAAAATACTAAATTTGTTTAAAAATTAACCTTTTATTTTTCACAATATTTTTTTAAAGAAATGCTATAATTTCTGCATCAAAGACATCTATTTAAAAAAAAAAAAAAATTAAATATAAATATATTAGTTTAAATTGGAAATACAAAATAACTGAAAAATGTATTAACAGTTTTTAAGGGCATAACATCAGTTTCAGTTACTGACACTGGTGATGTATCACCACTATGCTAAAAGAATCAAACATGAATGAAATAAAAGTATTCTTGAATAGTACTATAAATAAATAAACCTGTTTATGACTAACAAGCACTATTAGCTTAACCTGTGTGGTAAGGTCAAACTTCAGTTATGTACTATTGAATGAGAGGACCAATTGAGCTTGATTACTGATTAATCTTCCTTTGTTTAATGTTTAAATTGAAAAGTCAAACAATATTAATAAAACATTATACAGTCAGTATCGGTTATATGGTCAGCTCATGGGTCCAGAATATTATGACCATATAAGCGGTGTGACCATATATGCGATAACCAAATATATAGTATAGTTAATATGTCGTGAATATATTCTGGAATCAGAATGTATTTTTTAAACAAATAATTCAACTTTCAAAAACGTTTAAAAAATAATTATTAAGGTGCATAATAAGAAAGAATGCAAAAATAATTTTTATACTTTTAGAAAAATTTAATTCTTTACCTTAGCATAGGTACATGTTCAAAAAAAATATTCCAATAAACTTGTCTGTTTCGTCTTCTTGGTTGTTAAAACAACTTTTTCTAAGTTTCTGATAGTTTTTAAATGTTCATTTGCTGCATCTGAATTTGCAAAAAAACACCTTAAGTCATCTATAGTCTTAAGAGCATCAGCTGTCGATACAGACTTTTTATTGCATTCAGTATCATCCTCATCGTCACTTCCTTCAGCATTCAGATTTAAGACATTATATACAATGCCTTCCACAGTTGCTTCACAATAAGTGAGGACATCAACGTCTATTTGGGAATACAATTCTACGTTCGGCATTGCATAGCCTCGGTTTCGAAGATTTTCTGTCAATTCAGCTAATGGAAGATCTTCCTCGGAGTCCTCTAATGATACCGAAGAGTTTGGAGAATTGTGGAACCCCGTGTGACGGAAAAAATTTTCAATAGTTTTCGACGACACCATGTTCCAGCTTTGGTCAATATAGAACAATTGCGTTCAAAACTGAAACGTGAAATTCTTCTTTTCTGTCTATGGCGGTGATCATATCCCATAGAAGAAGCTTTCTATACATAGACTTGAAGCTTTGAAATATGCCTTGATCTAGAGGCTGCAACACACATGTGCTGTTTAGAGGCTTAGATACGAGCTCAATCGATTTCAAGCCCTCAACAGGACAGTGAGCAGAGCAGTTATCAGCAATCAATGCAACTTTTCTGTTTTTCCTTGAAAAATGTAGGTCCCACCTTCTGAGAGTTTTTTCCCCAGATCGTTTGGGTCATCCATGCTTTGGAATTGGCATCGTACAAAAGGGGCAAAGATTTAAAATTTTTCATGCATCTCGGTTTCAGAAATTTTCCAATCACCAAAGGAATAATTTTCTCCGAACCATCCATGTTTGCAGATAACAAAACTGTTAAGCGTTCCTTACTTTTCTTTCCGCCTATACATTTTTCTCCTTTGAAGCAAAGGGTTCTGTCGGGTAAGATCCTATAGAAAAGTCCACATTCATCGACGTTGAACACGTTAGCAGGTTCATATCTTTCATGAATATCTCGCAACACTACGTCTTTCCATTCTTTTAAAGAACTGTTGTCAAAATAAGCAGCTTCTACGCACAATTTCTTAAAGAATAGGTTATTTCTTGCATTGAATCGCTGTATCCAGCCATTGCTTGCAACAAAATTTTATTCTCCAAGTTCTTTAGCTATTTCTAAAGCTTTTTCTTTTAGAATATTCCAGGATATAGGAGCATTTTGTGATCGTGCATATTTGATCCATGACTGCAGAGCCTTCTCCACATTCTCATAAGACAGGTGACACACGCTGACGTTTTCTTTCTCGGTTGCTAATTGAAACATCTGGAGAGCTACGTTTGGCTGCTAAAATGTTGTTTAAAGTTGTTCGCGGTATAGAATTTTCTTTGGCAAAAGTAGCTTTAGAAAGGTTAGACTTTTTAAACTTTTCAACCAATTCATTTTTTTCCGATATTGTTAAATTCTTTCTTTTCGAAGTCATAATGAAAGCATGGATACGTTATTCGTTCAGTAATCCAATATATGTTCTTTTTTTCTCAACTTCAACTTCTTTTCAAGCTCTGAGAGATAACTTCAAACGATCAAAAGACCTTTTGCCCTCGGGCGGGGAAAAGAATGCCAGCGGTCAAATGAGGAGATGGTAAGGTCATCAATGAATGCAAAAGAGAAAAGAGGGTAGGGTGACGAAATAGAGGGGGAAATTCCAGTTCTCTCCAGGGGTCCAAGGAATTTGTTTACCTTCTAGTCATTTTTCTTGGCTTCCTGTCTAAAGAAATGTCTTAAAATGTATCTTTTTCAAAAGAAAAAAAAAAGGAAACTGACCATATAACCGGTGACTCGAAAAATAGGATGACCATATAAGCGGTGAGCTTTAACACGTTTCCTATTAAGTTAGACGGGACTTTAGAAAATTGACCATATAAGCGGGGTGACCTTATAAGAGGGTGACCATATAGGCGGTACTGACTGTACTTTTAAAAACAAATATTCTCTAGTAGATTTAATTATCAATATGTTATTAGTTCTATGTTTATTTTACCTTTTAAATATTGCTCAGATAAAATTGTGGCACAATGTGAGTATAAGGGTTTTGGACAGTTTTGGACAGGACGGTTTAAACCGGGGATTAATCTATTCTGTCCTAAACCTTGCCAACCCTGCTTTGCACAGTAAAAAAAATTTTGTTAACATGATATAGAAACTGATGGAATATATTAGTTTCAAAAACAATTGTTAATTTTTGTAAATTTTTCAATTTTATTATAAATCTTAATTAGGTAATGAAGAACATAAATGAGAACTACTGGCAAGATTGGTACCTGAGTAATGAGAGTCAATGAATGGATAGCCAGGATCAAAATTTGCTAGCTAATGAAAATGTGTACTTAACCAGTTAATATCCCTGATATGTAGTATTTATGAATAGTTTTAAGAAGATTACATTTAGGAGATATAAAACATTTAAGGAGAATACTTACATTTTAGGAGATATAAAAGGTAAAATAAGCAGAGCAATGAGAGCCAATTCAAAATATAGGAAACAAGCTATAAGCATCCACTGAACAGTCATTTTCAGATAAATGGATTCCTGCAACAACAAAAAATATTACAAGCAGTGGTGTAAATAAAAACCCTGATGGTGCAGGTGGCACAGGGTTTAGAAATAATATACTGTATGATAAGAGTGCACAGCCTGCGACAGCACCCTACACATAAAAAATGGAAATTTTTGAATGCACATTAAAATTTTTGACTAGCGAAATCTAAATTAATGTAGAGTTTCCTTTTTTTTTTCCCTGGTGGTTATCGCTATGAATTTCCAAAAACATTGAATTTAAAAATATAAAAAAACAATATTTTTAGAACCACAAAATTATGATGCATGAATTTTGAATTTTAGTAATCTCTCTTTATTTGTGCCCATTTCATAGTTAATCCAAGTAACTTTTCAAACGTGTTTCTGGAGGTTATTGTTGGTCTTCCAAGTTTCGTAAAATCCAGATCTTTTTAATACAATATTATAACAACTCGCGACTTTCAAATTGTAATTACTTTGGCATGCTTTATTTGTGCCAACTTTATTGTAAATTCAAGCTAATTTTTCTATTGTTTTTCGGCACTGCATTTCCACATTGTTTTTAAACTCCCGATATATTTAAAATGTATAAATACGACACTTGAATTACTCATTTAAATGTGCACTTTATTTGTGCCAATTTTATTGCTAATGCAAGAGATTTTTAACATCCTATTTTAACAGTTATTGTTCAAAAAAAAATCCTGATACTTTTAATCCGGTATTATAACGAAGTTTTCCGAATCAGGCATTCAATCATCACTTTTATTTGGACCTATTTCATCATCAATCCATGTTATTTCCCTTTTTTTTTTGGCAATTGCAAGAATTTATTTCCCTGTGTTTTTTGTTTCTTAAATCTCATTATTTTTAATAATACAATATTATTCTGAAAAGCGAAATTCAAAAGTGGTATTTTAAACTGCTTTTGCAGGGCCGTCTTAATAGCATGCAGGGCCCCCGGGCACAAAAAGATTTTAAACCCCTCTAACATATCGTTTTAAAACATAACATAATGTTTAAAAACGAACTAAAAAACCTCACATATATAAAATAAATCATTTTTAAGATATGATGCAATAATTTTAACAAATTTAAACACATTTTGATTACCCCAAAAACTCAAAAAAAGGAATTTTTAAACTATGTATAATTTGAAAAAAATTAAGATGCTAACCAGTTGTAATCCTCAAATAATAAAATAATTTTCAGAATCAAGGAAGTTAATTAAAATAATTAAATTAAATAAACATAAGGGTATAACAAATTAAAATAAATTTAAAGGTAAAAAAAAGGTATAAATTATTTTGTCAACCTAAACAGTTATTAAAACATCTTTCAATGCCCAAGTACCTTAAAATCTCATTGAAACGTAGAAAAATGGATTTCGGTTGCCTTTTTTAAGTTTTCTTGTTAACAAACTATTCAAATTATTGGTGTTTGCATGATAATCAATTACTATTTGTAGAAAAAAATGCACACTTTATATAATAGAATATATTTATTTTAAAAAATATATAAGGCAATGTTGTTTATTCTTAGCTTTTTTAAACGCAATTTATAAAAAGTGAGATTCTCAAGGGCCCTTTGAGTGCCTGGGGCCCCCGAGCACTGCCCAAGTGTGCCCATGCGTATGACGGTACTGTGCTTTTGATATTAATTTCTAATTTTTTTACCTTAAAAAACTGATTTAAGATTTCTTTTATAATTCACTAAATTGAATTTCCTGAAGTTAACAAAATACACTAAACTGAATTCCAACTGAATGTTGAATCCATACCTGCCAACTTTTAATCCTTTCGAGGATGATTTTCCCCGGTGGTAGTAAAATGTAATTTAAATTACAATTTTAGGCAGAAACATTCGTTGTATTTTGGAGAAGCTTATGTGGACTACAACAATAGTATTGCATATTACAGTAGAAAACCATTTATCCGGTACCCAGATAACCGGGAAAAATTTTGCTCGGTTTTCCCGTCATTTTAAACTAGAATGATTATGAAAAAAAGCGGAAATTAGACTCATCCTTGAAGTTGAGTAGAGGAAAATGTGAGAAAGGGGAGAATTTTTTTCCCCGTTTACCCAGCGAAACGTCATTTCTTCCGTGACCTTAAAGATCTTTAGATCTAGAAGGGGCAGGGAAGGGACGAATGTTTTATTTTCTACCTGTCAATTAAACTCAAAGGAGTGGCTTGCTGATTTATGAGGGGGTGGGGGAAATGCGTTGCACCTGCATATCATTGAACAGAAGATGGAAGAGAAAAATATATTTATCTATTTGATATCGATTAATAAAAATAAAATATTTTTCTTTTGAATAAATTCAGATTGTTTGGGAGTGCGGTGTCATTTGCAAGTTTTTCTTGATGTGAAATCACATCTGCTTTCTTTAAGAGTCTTGTTTTTATAAAAAAAAATAAAAGGAGAATTGTTTATTAATTTAAACATACGATTATTTTATGAAGCAGATTGCAGTTTTGTTTTTCTGATTCCACTACGTTTGATTTTTTTCCTTTTCACTATAAATTTCGCACTCAATAAATTATTTCTTTTTCTTCATAATTTTATCATTATTTTTTTTTATTTTTTTAATTCCGTTGATCTTATTGATCTTGCCTTGTTCCGGGTTTTAATATTTATGTTAGTGCCCTCTTTAACTATCGTTTCGGTTCGATAATTTTCAAGTGTTTTTTTTTAGATTAATAAGCTTTCCTTTTATTTTATCGTCCCCCCCCCCCTGTATAATTAGGTATGAAATATATTGCGTTATTTAATCATTGGTTTTGTTTATATTAGTTAATTTAGGAATTGTAATTAATTAATATGAGAATTTTGTATTTTTTAAACTTGTTTTTCTTGTCTAAAGTTGTAAGTGTTTTTATACTTTAAAATGTTATTTTTCTACAATTTTTTTTTTAAAAATTTAGGAGTGCTTTTCTTTCTTCTCTTACTTTAAAATGTGTTAGACTTTTCCTTGTAATTCGGGTTCGATAAAACATCGATTAACGACACTTTTTAGTCGATCCACAAAACCGGGAAATTCAGACATCCGGGATAGCGATGGTCCTGAGCATCCCGGATAATTGGTTCTCTACTGTAATATATATGCTTAATTTTTTTTAAAATAGTGATGGTTAAAAAGATTATAAATTAAGTTTATAAATGCAAGGAATATATAGAAAGCATACATTTTACTACCACTTAAAATGTAGAAATAAAATCTTCCACCAAATGCGGAAGAGTTGGCAGGTATGTGAATCTTATTCTAAGCTATAAAGAGCTTGTTTTATTTTAAATGATAGACCCCATACGATTTCCTTAATTAAAATAGTCATCCATTTTTTATTTTTACTTTCCTTCAAGAACATTACATTTAATTTATTTTAAAATACATCTTTGTAAATTATTATAATTACCGTTGACATGTCTAATAAATTTGGCACCTTGCCTTTCATTCAGAAAGGTTGTGCATAGTTTAAAATAAAAATAATTTTTCTAATTAAGATATTTTGTATTCACTTTACAAAAAAAATAAACCCTTAAGTAAAATCTGAATATAATTGTGAGTTATTTTCTTGTATTATTAGGATAAATTTCATTTCAATGTGGTAAATCGATGAGTATATATTATGTCCCAATTCAGTCATTTTTCTAAATTCAGCTTTTTCATCACAATTATTATCAGGGGTCTGTCTAGGTTTTTCTAAGAGGTACCTATTTTGTGAAAATTTAGACATAATTTGTGAAAAATTAAAAATTATATTAAAAAATCAACACAAAAATATTATGAAAATATGGATTTATCGTTCCTTAAAGGATACAAAAATAAAATTTTAAGAAAAAGTATTTTGTGAAACTACTGTTTTTCCTAAAATTGAATTTGTGAAACTACCGTTTTTCCTGAAGTTGAATTTGTGAAGGAAGCACTAAATTCGGCCAGGACAGACCCCTGATTGTTATTTTTTATTAAATAACATTAAAATTGTTTAAATTAAAATATATAAATTGTAATAAAAAAAAAGATTATAAATACCCAACATACAAAGATAAGTTGAATGTAAAAAAATAAAAAAGGAAGTAATTAAAATAATAAAAAAATAATTACAATTACAATTTTTATAACTGCCACCAGTATATCTAAATGAGTGAACTTTGAATACAAATATTGTAAGATAGAGAGTTATTTTATCGCATTCGTAAAATAAATTTCCTTTCTATGTCGCAAGTGTATACAATGTTCCAATTTAATACTTTTTCTAAATTTCACCTTGCTACCTAAATTATTTAATCCTTATTAAATAATATTAAGAAATTAATTCGTCATTAATTAAATTAAAATCAATAAGTGAATATAATTTAATATAAAATGAATGATTATAAATGCCCGAATCTCCCTTCATAGTGTGCTTGTTTCATATTAAAATTTTTAAAAAAATTTGTTAAATTCCAAAATAGGGTGCATTTATAAATCTTGTAGGGGAGGCACATCAGTCTATGCAAGTCACAGAGTGTAATTTAAGAATATTAAAATAAAAAACACCACGCAGCATGGAAATATCCCCCAAGTATATCACCATAAATCTCAAAATACTATTTAATCCTTGAAATGGTCTTAAAAAATCCTTGTTGTCCAAACACAAAATGAAATTCAAATGATAAAAAAATGTTATCAACTCCCTAACTATAAGACTAGGCACTAAAAGATATTTAAAACCTAAAAAAATGGCTAAAAATGAAATAAAATTTTTACATTGAAAATATGAAATAACGAAAAGTGATTACTTGATTTGATAGCGAAGAATTTTAATTTAAACAAAAATAAAAAGACGGTCGGACAAAAATAAACATAGCGATTTATGAACTGAAACTTCGACTGTCAGCAATAGGGTGAAGTAGATACGCACTGTCTTGAATGCCAGCCGTTTTATAGCCCTAAACTTTGGCGATCAGCTGAAATGGGTGATTGCCAAACAAATTCTATTGCCAAGAGCTTGGATGCCCGATTTTTGAGCGTGTGAGGAGCAAAAATGGCGAAAATGTTTGAGCGGGAGTGATGTAACGAATACGCTAGGAAATACATATTTTTTACTACAATATTTTTTTTCATGCAAAAAGATTTCTGAATACTGGACATTAGTATTGCACCCCTTGCTGAATTAATATAAAATAGCTCTTGGTGTCAACATTTTTTCTTTCTAGCCACATATTGCAGCTACCTCACTACTGAAAAAAGTAATTTTGCAAGTATCATTTTCATCAGTTTTCGTAGCATTATTGCCGGATCTGTATTTTTATTTAAAGCAAAAATTTTTGTTGTTAACTATAAAAATTCTTTTTTATGTCGTCTGTTGTGAATCAAACAATCAATTGCAAGAAATATAATGAATTGGAATGTACTTATACTACATTTTATTACCTTTTTTTAAATTTTATCTGTTTACATTTATCTGTTAAGTTTTAGTTCTTGTGTTTACATCTCTTATCCTTTAGCAGCCTCAGTATGTCTTAAGTGGAATTTGTTTTTATTTGAAGCAATTTTATTTTGTGCTCATTATTATGTTAGACCCAAGTAGCACAGAAACATCGATCTATGCCGTGGCCGTTCCTATCAATATTTTGAAAGCGGAGGAATATAGACCCAGATAGCAAAGTAAGGTTTATTTTCACTGGACAAAAAACCTTTTTATGTAAACCTAAAAAGGTTTTTTATGCGGTTTACGTGTAAACCGTCTAACCTTAAAACGAGGTCTGTGACAATCTGCTCTATTCTACGCACATTACCCTAATCCAAAACCTTGAGAAACAACCTTTTTTTTAACAACAATAATTCGAGGTCGTCTTAAGGTTTTCAAGCTTGAAAAAAATCCTTAAATAAAGCCTATCTTAAGGTGAATATTACCTTAATTTTAGGTTATTATAAGGTTTCTTTTTGCAACGTTTTCTATGCCCAGCTAAAATAAACCTTTTCATGTCATTTTTGTGCCAATGCAATTTGATCCTATCGCTAGTGTGACGTCAGCTAAAACGTCTACTCCCAGAGGTCAGAGCTGCCAAAAGTTAGCTAAAATTTTTAAAATGGTAGCAAAATTTATATTGAATATATATTTTCTGTTTTTAAAAAATTATCATTAACTTTTCTTGATCATCATAAAGATTTAAAAGCCTATTACATGTATAGAAATCTGATTCATTCTAAATTCGAATGATTACGAAGTTTGGAAAGCATCAAATTCTTTTGATGAATAGTTTGCTACCACTTTACTATTTTTGGCGGATCTTTAAGAGCTCTGATAATTTACAACTATATGTCACATTATCTATATTTCTCTTATATGGATTTTTATTCTACAAAAAATGAGATATTTTAGTGGGTATAGCAGAAAAAGTAGTTTGTATTCTCTTTTACACATATTTATGAGATAACTTACCATTGACTTTATTCTCTTTAACGTAAAAAAAAGAATTTAAGTGATTTATTGCTTGAAGTACAGAGAAGTGTTAATATTTGATTTTTTCCCGTTATAGAAAGAAATTAACCGCTCAGAAAAAGTGAAAATTTCAAATATTTCTTTTTTGAGCTAAAAAAAAAATCTTTGCATATTTCCTTGTGTACTAGAAATTTCTCTGTTCGTGAAGTTTATATATAAAGCTTTATATTTAAATTTAAACTCACTTCTTCCTTACTGAATTTAATTTTAATTTCCTATTTATTGATAATCACAATTTTATTGATAATCACCAGGAAGTAATTAAAAATGATAAAAATTAAGATTTCTATGCTAAAATAGTTCAAATTTTTGTTCAACAAAATGAGACTGTTGGAAATATTTGAAATTTTTTCTTAGCAACGCTCATATTTTAAATCAATAAATTGGACACACAGAAAAATTACCTTAATTTTTAAGCATGTAGCAGGATAAAACAAAAATTAAACATTTAATTCATATAGTGAAACTTCGAGAACTGAATTGGATGAAGGGCTCAGAGAATCTAGACACTGTTTTGTAAAACTGTCTGAATATTTAAGCAGCAATGCTGTATCTTTGATTAAATAATGAATTCTTTAGCAACCAAAAATACTATAATAGAAAGCTTATCAGTTCAGCTTTAATTGTATTTCTTAATTTTCTATTTTACTTCTAAGTATTAAAGAACATTCTCTTAAACTAATGTGAATACAGAAAAAGTATTGAAGTTGAAAATAAGATTTATTTTTAAAATTTAGATCTGATATTGATTACTTATGAATGCATATACTTAGAAGTATAACTAAACAAATGCTCAAACTTATTATATATAAATACATTGCATTTACAAATGCATTCAATTCTTTGATGTAATCTCTTTTTTTTTTTTTTTTTTTGTTATTTTTCCTTCCGCAAAATTATTACTTTTTTTTGTCTGATCAGATTCAAAAACTATTGACCTACAACTGTGTTAGACTTAGAAAATTAAGTTTTTCAAGCCTCTCTCTCTCTCTTTTTGGCTCGGATTTCTGAAACTTTTTCACAATATTTGGTTTCTTTTACATGGGAACTAATTTTTATTTTGTATTTTTCAAATAGAGAGAATTTCTTCGCATTATTTTTAAATTAAATTTAACAACAGCTTGCAAAGATAAAAATCAACTGATGAAATATATTTATACAGATTAAAAAATTGTGAGTGGTGCACACATGAAAAATCCTGAATAAACTTATAAATGTTAAGGATTAACTGCAAATTAATGTTTGTAAAATTTAATACAAAAAGAGGAAATTCTAAATATTTTGATTTATTATTTGCAATTGGAATTGTTATTCAGATTAAAAACTTTTAAAATTTTTTTTTTCTTAAAGCATTTAAAAACTGGAAGAAAAAAATATTACATATACATATTATTAATAAATAATATTTTAATAAACAATTTTACCCAAAATGACATTAGTGATGGCAGGCAATCTTTCGAATGACTTTTTTCTTTTCCGTCCCAGTCTGCTGTGCTGCATGGCAAGATCTTTTGTTAACATTTTTCTGCATATGCTCAAAAGGAATGCAGATATAGTTTTGCCATAACATATGCAGTCAAAATAACGAATCTGAAAACAAAAGTTGGTTAATTTATTCAAACAACTACAAGACAATACAAATTATGTTAAAATTTAATCTAAAAGAGAATTAAAATATTTATATTAGCTAGCACATTTTCAGGTATTATTTAATATCAGCTTATGTTTTGTACTTATACTCAGCTTATGTTTTGTTTACGATCGTAAACAAAACATAAGTTGAGAAATGCACCGGAAAATCTCTGAATTTCTTCCAATTTTAGGAAGCTTAATATTGTTTACATTTAATAAACTTTCCTTTTGATTATTTTAATCTCTTAATTTATCCTGTCTGGAGGGGCCGGTTTTATCTCTAAGACCCACCTAGTACATGCGATATGGATGGTTGACTGTGTAAAGCTACCCAAGTAGCACAGGGATATTGTAACAGCTTTATCTACATCGACCGACATTGCCAATATTGGCGAAAATCGACATTGTGTGTACGATATTGTACGATTCCCGTCGATTTCACATTAAAAGTCTGTTTGTAAAACTTTTCATTTTAAACTTTATTGTGTTCTTAAATCAAAATTAATCATTTAAAAGACAAAAATTGATGTAAAATTGTTATAATTCCAAAAAATAAATTTAAAATATAAATTTAGAGATATCGATCGACGTTTCCCAACGTTTTTACAATATTGTTTCGCGATATTGAATATACGTTATAAAAGGGGTCCATTTTTATATAGTTCAATGTTTCGCTACGATATTGTACAATGTTCAAAGCTAAGTTTTTACGATATCGTTTTTGTGAATTGTGCTACTTGGGTAAAGCACATCCCAGAAAGCATGTAACATTACAGCAACCTCGGATCGAAATTTTCTTTTTTATTGTCACTAAAATGTTTGCACTAAAAACATTTTATCAATAAAGCAAAAATATTGCATTTTTAAATCTTTCATCCTAAAAGGATAAAAAATAATTTTTAAAGCTTATTTAGAAAATATTGTCTCTAAAAAAGCGAATGGTAAACCTTCGTTTAACATTTTTATCATTCATGATAAGGTAAACAGAAATACTAGGCGTAAAGCTTTTTCTAAGGAAACGAAATAAGGCAAATACAAACCTTTTCCGCAAAAATAGTAATAAGCAACAAAAAAAAAAAAATCTTATGCAAAAAAATCTGATTCAAGGAAAAGCAAATAAACGAGCAAAATACCTAGTTTTTTATTGTTTTCTAGTCCTACTATACAAAAACATTCTTTAAAGGTTTTCAAGTAATCACCGATTGGATTCAAAATGTTAGGAATATATTCCTTGCCGATGAGCTTTTATAACAGATACAGTTCAAAATGCGTGTTTATTGATAAATGAACAAATTGTTTATTGATAAATGTGTTATAAATGAACACAGATAAAAAAGTGTTTTTAAGAAAATGGACATAGCATTTGATCTCTTATGATTTTTTTTTTTTTTTTTCTAAAGAATAAACTTAGCGATACAAATAAATTCGTAATGTGATATCGTCCCTTTTTCTAAATCACCTACTACATTTTTCGATTTTCTTTTTTTAAACTTTGTATATTAACAATTGTTTTTCAAGGTTGTTATGGATCCAATGATAATATTGGTATTAAAATTTTTGTAGTACGAATATAAATTTTTAAAATCCATTTTGTCGCTTAATGTTCTGAGAACAAAGAGATCACCTTAAAAATTAACTGTAATATACACAACCATTGAGTACGGGACTTAACCCCATAATGATTATGTTTTTAGTGTTTAAATAAGTAAAGAAAATTAAGCACGCAATTCCACGTTCATTTATTAAATCAGGGTTGAACATTAAAAAGAAGCATCTTTTACTATGTTCATTTTCTAAGACACTCATTTCAAATAGTGTAAATTTTTCTTAAGCACACACTTTGAGCTGAGTCTATTTCTGTAAACACGAGGTTTCGACTAGTGTATATTTTTTCAAACATGTGTTCTTTTGAGACTGGGGGACTGTCTTGAGTAGAAGAATAGTTATCTTTTGGAAGTTATGGGTTAATGCCAATTTTTTTCAAGGAATAACAAGCTATAAAGAGAAAAATATAAAACTAATTAGCAGAAGAGTGTCGTGATACAATCTTGGTTAGAGTGACGTCACGTCCAGAATGGCATTTGCACTGACATCACACCAGTGATAGGATCAAACGGCATTGTCAAGGAAAATATAAGGGAAAGGTGGATTCTAGCAGATCATATGCTCCGTACATACAAACTCTGTATATGCAAATATATTGTTGTATCTTAAATTTTGAAATAGACTAAAAAATAATTAAGGAATCTAGAAGTTAATTAAATATTTGCGTTGTGTTAATTTTTACCTTCATTTATAAGTTACAACAAGTTAAGAAGAATCATAATGCTAAATTAAATTAACTATAAAAATTATTAAATTTAATATAATAAATTGTAATTAACTGAAAAGTAAAAAAATAGATTAAAATAAAGGATTCACATCCAATACTTGTATCCTAGATTAACATACATTTTATTTCAAAGAAATTAAACATAATTCGAGTTAAATTACATTAACAAAAATTATTCCAACTGCCAATGCAAGTTTACATTTCAGTTATGCCATCTATCACATTTAACAAATATAAAGTTATTTAATATTATAATGAAAATTATGGGCACTTATGAAAAAAGAAAGAGAAAATAAAACTTATCCTAATCGAAGCATTTTTTGTTAGGGCGCGTGGCCGGCCACCCTCGCCGAAAATTCAGTACCAGCTACCACTAGGACGATCAAGCAGGGAATGCTTGAAAAAACGAATTGCCTCTCTTTTCGCGCTCATGTGTCCTTCCGCTCCAAAAGGCGGCGCTGCAGTCGTTTCACCTTATCACACCTGTGAAACAATCCACTTTCAAGCAGGGGTGAAGGGCAGGGCTAAAGAGAATAGAAGGGCTGGTTCACTCCTTTGAAGAAACTCTCGCCGCGCCAAACCTCCGATTTTCTCCTGTGACGACACTTTGGCGCAAAGCTTGAAATTTTACTTCAAGAACGGAGCGTTCGGTCTAACTAACTCTTAACTAAAATTGGAGCATTCCTTTTTTGAGACATATTCCAAGACTTTCGTTGTTTTCTATAATGATTTTCCTCAGTTTTTTAAAGTGAATTATAAAAATTTAAAATTATTAACGAAATGCCAGTTTGTGCGATTGCAACTTGCAAAAACTCTGATAGAAATACAAAAGGAAAAAATATAATTTTCCATGCTTTCCCCAAAGTAAATGTGCAACTATGTAAAGAATGGCTTCAACGTTGCAAACGAAATGACCCAGTTAATATAAAACATGCACGAATATGCAGTAAGCATTTCTTGAAAGAAGATTATGAAGATGATATGAGAAATCGTTTGCTTGGATTGCCGATTAGAGTGATTTTAAAATCTTCTGCAATACCAAGAGTAAATTTGCCATTTTCTTCTTCCCAAACAATTTCTTCTCTGCAAGAAAGATTGAACAAACGCAAGGTGTTGGTTCGTGCATTGGACAGATTAAAAACTCTAAGCCCAAAGAAAAGCAATTTAAATACAAGGAATGAAAATTTTTTAAGTACAACAAATTGTGATAAATGCTTTAAATTAGAAGCAGAAGTTAAAGTACTAAAAGAGAAAATTGAAACTTTAGAAAAGGATTTGAAAAATAAAAATAATGAAGAAATAAAGTTTAAAAAAATATCAGTTCAGCGTATGAAACGGTGGAACGCATCTAGAAAAAGAATTCTGAAAAAAAAATTATTAGCAAAGAAGGGAATTGTTAAAATTGGAACAAGCTTTAAAGAAAGTGCATAATTTAGAAAACAGTGTAAAAATAGTATTTACAAGAGGTCAAATACAATCTTTAATGAAGGGTACTGCAGTAAATAAAGCAGCAATACGCTTATTTTGTCGTCTAAGGACTTTTATAAGAATTCGCCATCTAAACAGAAACCGACCCGTTACTTCAAAAAGAAAGGCAAGTGAAAAGATTAAAAAATAGAAAAGGTCAAAGAAAAGTAAAACTTAAATGAAAAGTGAAAAGTAAAATTATTAATAGTTAAATTTCTTCTAATTTCATAACAGATAAATAAGTTTTGAATGTAGTTATTCTACATATTTAGGATTTTTTTTAAAAATTATATTCTCTAAAATTTAAACATCTATAAGCAATTGTAAAATTTCTAATGTTATTATGAAAATAAATTATTATTTTATTTCAGTAATTAGCGTTTAAGGTTGTAGTTTCCTAATGATTAAGTATAAACAAATTACAATTAACAGCTTATTTTAAAATCAGGATTCTAAATTTAACAAAACTTTACAAATTATTGTTATCGAACAATATGTAGCTGAAAAAGTATTGATATATGCTTTATTTCTTTGTAACAGTAAGAGTTAAAATTAAAAATGTTAAAATAAAGTATTTATAGCTTCATTTACTACAACTCACGGACGTATATAAGGCGGGTGTCCATGGGGTCCGGACACCCCCCTTAGCTTGAGTTTTTTTTAATATCTATATTTCCAAATATCGCATAGAACTTCTTATAATATACGTCTTGCCTCGAAAAATAATTTTTTAAGAAATATCCTGCTTCCATGGATATTTTTAATTATCTCAGTAATCATCCGGACGATGATGAAGAAAAGCTTAAAGCGTTGAAACAGTGTTGGATCCCCCCGGATACTTTCAAGTTTCCAGTCAGTGTTAGTGGCAAAAAAAGACTCTCCTTTCAACGTCATTGGACTGCTAGACATTCATGGCTTGCATATTAAATATGCATGCAGGGAGCATTTTGCAAAGTATGCGTTCTTCTTGGAAAAAAGGAAGGTGGTCGTGGCAGTCAAGAACTTGGAGCCTTTGTTAGTAAGCTCTTTATAAACTGGAAATCCGCTTTAGAAGCCTTTGATCATCATGCAAACACAAAATGTCATAAATTTGCTATCGAGGTGCAGGCAGCAAATTTTGTAAAGGTAGCGGAAGGCAAAGTGCTTGATGTTGCCGAATCAATCAATGTGGAAAACAGCAAAATTGCTCAAGAAATCAGGAAAAGATTAAAAGCCATTGTAAAAACGATTCTTTTTTGCGGAAGACAAGAACTCGCTTTAAGGGGAAGCTGTGACTCTGGTGAAATTGGAATAAATGACCTCGGACCATGATGGAAACTTTAGAGCACTGCTTCGTTTTCGTGCTGGCTCTGACGATGATGTACTTAAGAAGCATTTACTAACACAATCAATACACAGTCGAGCCATGTATACCTCATCACAGATTCAAAATGAAATAATTGAACTATCCGGTAAGACAATTCAAAATAAACTTCTAGAAAGGGTAAAAAAGGCAGGCTATTTCAGTGTACTAGCTGATGAAACACAAGATTAGCACGACGAGAACAAATAGTTTTGTGTGTGCGATACGTAGACTGTTCATCTGGAAAAGCAGTTATCCGGGAAGATTTTGTTGAATTTATAACCGTAGAAGATGTTTCTGCTCAAACAATAGCAACGACCATAATAACACATCTTGTATCCTATAATTTAGATATGCATAAATTTATAGGGCAAGGATATGATGGCGCTGCAGTGATGAGTGGTAGATTACGAGGTGTGAGAACAATAATCGCAGAGCAGTATCCAAAAGCGCAATTCGTACATTGCGTGGCTCATGTACTGAACTTAGTATTAACTCATTCATGCGAAGTACCTATGATAAGGAACTGTCTAGGAACTATAAAATCCGTAATCAACTTCTTCCGAAAATCTCCACTACGGGATGGTCAATTAAAGAAAATTGCCGATGAAAACAACTTTGAACATTCCACCCTTATCGGTCTTTGTGAAACACGATGGACTGAAAAACATGTGACTGTCGAAAGGTTTGCAGAAATGCTACCCGTTGCACGTGCAACGCTTGAAACACTTCAAAGCACTGGTAGTTGAGACGTGGCCACACAAGCTTTTCAGTTGCAGGCAGTTGTGGACAATAGCCAATTTATAGTATCTTTGGTCATACTCAGAAAAGTGTTTTCGTATACTGTAAATTTGATTAAGGTGATGCAGAAGGTGAATGTTGATTTAATCGCCACTTGCAGTTATGCGAAAACTGTCAGAACAACCATAGAAAGCATTAGAAACGAGACACAATTCTCCATACTTTTCGAGGAAGCAAAGAGAATGAGCTCGAACGAAATAGTTGTCCCAAGAATGGCCGCAAGAGCGTCCCAACGCAGCAATGCACCTGGAGAAACTGCCGAAATTTACTACCGGCGAAATTTGTTTTATCCGTTTATAGACCATGTGGTAACCGAACTAGATGCTCGTTTCAAACTACATGAAGACGCTATAGGAGGCATTCAACTGTTTCTACCCGAGAAAACTAAAACTGATGACAAAACAAAAGAAAGTCTGAAAAAAGTAGCAATAACCTTTCTAGGTGAAAGTGAAGGAAACACATTTCTTAGTGAATATGACATATGGAGAAAACACAGGGAATCAATAACCGAAAAACCGGTCACTGTTCTCAAAACTCTCGATCAGTGCGATCAACAGTTTTTCTCTCTGACAAGAACGTTGCTGGGTATTTTGGCAACACTTCCGGCTTCCACCGCGACACCAGAAAGAAGTTTCTCCACTCTAAAGAGATTAAAAACCTATCTCAGAAATAAGATGGGAGATGAGAGACTGACTGGACTTGATCTTCTGAGTGTGCATCGTGACTTGGCGGTGCAATTGGATTCCGACGGAATTGTAAATAAGTTATCAACAAGGCGCAAAAGATTAAATTTATTACTTTAAGCAATTAACATTTTTCTCTACTCTTTGATCGTTGTTTTCCTTACAATAAACAAATATTTTACACACCTGTATGATTACTGAAATATTAGTAGCTTATATTACATATATATATATGTAATACAAAAATTATAATACTTTTGCATTAATAAAAGAATTAAATATCTTTCGTTTTAATAAAATGTCTTTGTTAAAGAATAGGCGTAGAGAGATTCTATTTTGGGAAGTCAAGGCTGATAAACATACGATTGAGTTATTTATAGAATCTCTCCCCCTTTCACTTCCATATAAGGAAGCATGAAATGATTTTCCTTAATGCGTAAGGATACAAGAATGTCAGAGACAGTGCCTTTTTACTACAAAATGTGTTAGTATAAAAGCGAGAGCAATGCTTTTCGCATGGCTTTTTCATTATGTTCTGATCCTTGAAAAGTTGTTCCGGAATTGTCCAAAGTCTTGTCCATCCCCTCCCTTGCGGAGTGTGGATGTGGACTGTTATCGATACCAGCCTACTACCATTAATAAAGATTTTTTGTGTGTAACATGGCTTACGACTGCATTATTTAAGCTATCTATATACAAATAAAAGGGATTTTAACTCTTTTATTACAAGTTTAACAGGATTATTACAAGACGCCAGGATGGTAATAATTAATAAAGATTTTTTGTGTGTAACATGGCTTACGACTGCATTATTTAAGCTATCTATATACAAATAAAAGGGATTTTAACTCTTTTATTACAAGTTTAACAGGATTATTACAAGACGCCAGGATGGTTACTTGCTGAGGAAACCATTGTTATCTATTTTCCGGCTGACTACAACGTTGATAAAACCTCATCCCGGGGGACGAAGGACGAAAGAAAGAAGTGCCTAGTCCGCGGTGAAAAACGAATGAAGGAAGGTCTGTTTTCACCACTCCATCTTTAACTACCCGTACCTTCATCGCTGTGAGAATGCTGACGTTGGCTCGAGCTCGTCACATGCCTCTCTGAAACCCATAGTGTTGATCAAGATGACCCTACAGTGTCCAATCTGGAAATGACCGATGACCCTACAATTCCGTAGTGCTCAAATTGTGAAAACAAAAGTAAATGTGCGCAATTTATATTAATTTTATAGAGAAGCTTTTTGCTTCTTTATTAAAAGTTCCTTTCACATGAAAATCGGAGAAAAATTTGGCTAGTGAAAAAAGAAAACAAAAGTGAATAAGGTGCGCGAATCTAAATCATGAATATTCATGAAGTGCAATGATAAATGTTTTATTTCTTCTCTTCACAATCATGAAGGTCGGCGAAAAATTTGGTGAGTGGAAAAAGAAAAAAAAAAAAAAAAAAGAGAGAAGTCTGTATTTATAATTTTTTTCTCTTCATAATTAGTAGTGCTAATGTTATGATTACGTAGGTCAAGTGATGCAAAAATTTTTATTATGAATAATCAATTCAGTATATTATATTATGAATAGTTGATTGCATTTCTTGTGTTTATATTGCTTTTTTTTTAATTATTATATTATAGTGTATTTTTATGCATTTAAAATGTTTTTGAGGGAAATAAATGTGTTTCAAACGTCAATTAAATTTGTGACAGCAAACAAAATTCAAAATTTTTCAGCTTTTCAAACAAAAACAAAACTAAAAGAAATTTGTAATGCTTTTTCTTTTTCGGACTTGGTCAAAACTAAATATTCCTATTAAAAATGTGAAAAATTAAATGTTACCCAAACAAAAAGACATTTCACACTTAACAAAATTTGTGAGTTTCCCCTTATTACGATAGGCGAAATTGTTAATTCAGCTAAGTTTTTATACTTGATACTGATTTATCATAGGCTTTAGTAGGGTTGCAGACTTGCAAAGATTTTTGTTTGTTTTTTGATTGTGTCGGGCCAGTTGTTACTCAAGTTGGTAAGAGACTGATCATCTCTGCTAAATCTAACAATGACAACTTATCCTTGCACATTAGACAACAGAATTCTCATAATGTTAAGGTCAAAAATTGTGAAAAAAAAAATGAAAGTTTAAGATGTTTCAATAAAAGTAAACATTTTGAAAAAAAAAAATAGAAGTTTAAGATGTTTCAACAAAAGTAAACATTTTGAAAAAAGTTTAAGATGTTTCAGTAAAAGTAAACATTTTGAAAAAAAAATAATGTGAGGGGTAACAAAAATAAAAAGAACAGGAAAAATAGTAAAAAGAAAGAATGACCAAGAAGTTAATAACAAAAAGTATAGGAAAAAGAAAGAATGACCAAGAAGTTAATAACAAATAGTACAGGAAAAAGAAAGAAAGGCCAAACATTTCAAATGATTCGAAGATAGAACTAGGTAATGGGTGCATACATTATCAGGTTAACATCGACGAAAAAATAGGAAATAAAAAGAATTGTTTAAGTAAACAAAATTTTGAAATAGTACATGTATCAAATCTTAGGAAATATAACAACCCACAAATGTTGAAGTTAAATCATGAATAGTAAAATTGAATTATTTTCCATAAAAAGTTTGTATATTTTTATATGAAAAATGTTTTTGAAAATTTTAGTAGAATAGTTGTTTCATAAAGTAAATAACACCTTTAATCATACAGAATCTTAAATTCTGATTTAAGACACTTGTTGTCCAGTTCGTTTCCATAAAAATTTTTTATATTTTTGTGTGAAAAAAAAAAAAATCTTTTTTGAAAATTTTAGTAGATTAGTTATAAAAATATGTTTCATTTTTCTTTCTGTTTAGTTGCCTAAACAGATAAAGTGTATTATCATGTTTTTATTATTGTTGTATATAGTTGTTTTTTTTTACCGATAATTGAAAAAATGTTATTTGTAGTAGTGAAAAGAAACAGTCGTACCAACATAAATTTTAAAAGTTCAGAGAATTCTAAATTTTTTTATGATTTCTTTTTGGCTTGCCAAAAATCTTTTTTTTGGGGGGGGGGATGTAATACAAAAATTATAATACTTATTAATAAAAGAATTAAATATCTTTCGTTTTAATAAAATGTCTTTGTTAAAGAATAAGCGTAGAGAGATTCTATTTTGGGAAGTCAAGGCTGATAAACATACGATTGAGTTATTTATAGAATCTCTCCCCCTTTCACTTCCATATAAGGAAGCATGAAATGATTTTCCTTAATGCGTAAGGATACAAGAATTTCAGAGACAGTGCCTTTTTACTACAAAATGTGTTAGTATAAAAGCGAGAGCAATGCTTTTCGCATGGCTTTTTCATTATGTTCTGATCCTTGAAAAGTTGTTCCGGAATTGTCCAAAGTCTTGTCCATCCCCTCCCTTGCGGAGTGTGGATGTGGACTGTTATCGATACCAGCCTACTACCATTAATAAAGATTTTTTGTGTGTAACATGGCTTACGACTGCATTATTTAAGCTATCTATATACAAATAAAAGGGATTTTAACTCTTTTATTACAAGTTTAACAGGATTATTACATATATATATATATATATATATATATATATATATATATATATATATATATATATATATATATATATATATATATATAATGGAAATTCTCGACCTCCCCCATGTAAAAGCTATAGCTACGTCCGTGCTACAACTAGTAAAATATTTTTAAGAGTTTAAATGGTATTTATTTTAATATTATGGCCAAGAAAATTTTTTTGAACTATGTTTATGAACGGAAATATTGTGTAAAGTTTGAAAGCTAAGAACCAGAAAAAGTCTAACTTATTTTTACAGAGAGAAAGATGCAAAGTTATCATAATATCTTTGCTAGCGACCTCCGAGATCTGTAGACACAGTGACGTTATGAGGAGAAATATCGTATCTTCAGTTCTGAGAGCGGAGTGAACTAGCCCTTCTCTTCTCTTTAGCCCTGGGTGAAGGGACGCATTTAGATGGATTTATTGAATATAGTAAAAAGGAAAATCAATTAAAATTAGAAACGCGGTGCCCAAAAAATAAATTGTGCCCATAACTAGAAATAATTAAAACATACAAACATAACATTCCATCCTGGTAAAGAGAAAAAAAATTTAAATTTTTTTTTTATTTATATAAAAATCCGCAAATTTTTTCAATTCCCTTTTTTTTTAAACATAAGCCAAAACACAATGACCAGATGGAAGATTATGAAGGTATTATTTGAGAACTGAGTTGGTCAAAATTATCGAAAAATCTTCGGTTCCCTGAATCGGTCATCACATCTTTAATTTTCAAAATTGTTCACAAAAGTTTTCGATACAGACTTTCTGCAGCAAGTCTGACCTGAAGGAAAAATTTTGATTTTGTCACTAGGTATGTATGGAACGCTGTTCGCGTGTGTCAGCTTTAGGGACTTCCTGGAAAATTATCTACTCAGTCGACGAGGAACTTAACCGTCCCCCACAGGCTTTTTCTGAAGTTTCAGCTTTTTAGGTGTCGCATAGCCTTAGAGATTTCTGGTGTCATCAAGCAATGTTCATTAGCTGCCCACTTTTGGAGCTTAGCAGAGTTTCATCTACCATCAGGGAGAGACAAAGGGCCCTTTTGCTGCCCCCGGCAGTAGTGTACCATCTTGCTGAGCAACTCATCTGAGCATACCTTGTATAAGATTCACATGACTTAGTTCTCCTTGGTCACAATCTTGTATTCACTTAGCACATGCTAAGGAAATTCTGACTTGGACAAAGTCTTTCTCGTGACCTGACAACACACACCTAATGTATAGGAAAATGTCCAGATAAACTTGCATCGTTTTCGAGCAATACGTTGACAGTCTTTTTATCTTGGAAAGCACACAATGCACAAATATTATACCTTATTGCAACTCAATTCTCAAAACATATAAATATTTTTAAAAAAATGAATGATAGAAAATTTAAAAACTGCTCTTTTGCAAAAACAATGAAAATACTTATAATACATGACGAAATTGCCAGAATACACGTTAGTTTCACCCACAGAGAATATCATTATTTTACAATCTACTCTTATTGACATTACGTCACTATTACACATAAAAATTAAATTTATTTACACAATCAGTGTACTGATTAACCTCAAGTCATTTTTTTCACAGTGTTGGTTTATTCCATCTTAACAATTAATCACAAAACAAATTTCCTTTATAATAAATACTCAATTTCCTTTCACATTTCAGTAATCATGAAATTTTACAAAACAAAATGTATTAGAAGACATACATGTTTGTAACTCATTTGCTAACACATATTTCCTTTATTCTTTGAACGTAATTCATAGCGGTGTTTTAATTCTACTGGTTGAGATTTTTTACTAGGGTGTACCTGCAATTTAGGTGTCATCGAATACCGCTGAGATTGATCTCGAAGTTGTTTTGAATTACACTTAAACTGGCCTTTTGTATAAATTATATGTCTTCTAAATCTTCGAGTAAAATTACCCGAGGTGTCTGGTACATGCTTAATACTCTCCTCATTTTTAACATTTTCTTGATCTATCCTCAATTTGATTGACTCGTGACGTTCATCTACACGTTTTACCCTATCTATATGAACCCTTTTAATAATCTTGTTATTGCTTTTTAATTGAATTTCAACATTTACTGGTGACAAAATTTTTGTAATTACGAAAGGTCCTTCATTTGGTTTTGATAGCTTTTTAGACAAACCTGGTTTAGTTAAAGGTTCGTGTAGAAATACTAGGTCATTTATTTTTAATTCTTTACATTTTGCAATTCTATCTCTATATTTTTCTTGATTCTCAGAAGCTGATTTTAAATTTTTACTCACAATCCCAAAAGTTTTATTTAATCTTTGAGTTAAATCAAAAGCATAATCCTTACATTCAGCATAAGAATCTTCAGGTTTTTTAGTTAATATTTGGTGTGGCATGGTAATCTCACGGCCATATAATAAGTGAGCTGGAGAGAAGCCTGTCGTGATATGGACAGCTGATCTGTGAGCCATTAGGGCGAATTCTAGATGCCTATCCCAATCTGTTTGGGTCTCATTTACTAAGTGGCTAAGGGCATTTATGAGAGTCCCATTTAATTTTTCGACCACTCCGTCCGACTGAGGATGGTAAGGGCTCGTAGAGTGTTTTTTAATTCCCAAATTATTGTAAACTTTGGAATTTGAGCTAGATAAAAAATTAGAGCCTCTATCCGAGATTAGATAGCATGGTACACCATGACGGCTAATAAACAATTCTAAAATCCTAGAAACAGTGTCACTCTTTATGCCAGGCGTTGCATAAGCCTCATGCCAACGTGTGAAATAATCTGACATAACGAGGATATATTTATTCCCAGAATATGTTAAAGGTAATGGGCCAACAGCATCTATAGCTACATATTCCATTGGTTCAGAAGCTATAGGCATTCGTTGAAGTGGGGCTAACTTTGAAGGTTGATGACCCCTACGCTCATTACATGAGTTGCAGGATTTAATATAATTTTGAACATTTTTATACATGTTCTTCCCAAAAAAATCTGTCTTAATGCGTCTTAAAGTTTTACTAAATCCTTGATGGGCTACAGTAGGTGAGTCATGGCATAAATTTAAAATTTCTGGTACAATTGACTCTGGAATGACTAACCTATCTTTACAATTACTTTTTGGTTGATTAAATTTAAGTGTGCAGTAAAGTATATCGTCTTTTAAAAAAATTTTTTATTTATGTTTAGACATATCAGCCTTTGATCTAATTTCTGTTAAAATCATCATACAAAAGGGATCCGTTTTTTGCTCTATCTTAATCTTTTCTAATAAACTCTGTTGAGTAGATGTAATATTTACATTATTGATTTGTTCTACACCCCTAGATAGGTAATCCGCGGTTAAATTTAATTTCCCGGACCTATGAACAATAGTATGGTCGTATTGTTGTAAAGTCATCACCCAACGAGCTATTCGTGAAGTCGGATCTTTTAGCTTAAGAGTATGCGAAAGACTAGCTTGATCACAAAAGATGGTAAATTTCTTTCCTAGCAAATACTGTTTAAAATAGCTAACTCCGTATACAACACCGAGAAGTTCTTTCTCGACAGTAGAATAATTTATTTCAGGTCCTTTTAATTTGCGACTAGCATAAGCAACAGGGTGTAAAAATTTGTCCTTATCATATTGACAGAGAACAGCACCCAAGGCATATTTTGAAGAGTCAGTGCTCAACACAAGTTCTTTGTCAAACTCGGGTAATACTAAACACGAAGTCTTAAGACATTTCTTTAATTCGTTAAAAGCGTTTAAAGCTTGTTCATCAAAATTGAAAGTGGAGTTATTTCGAGTTAACTGTGTAAGTGGAAGAGCCTTTTCAGCAAAATTTTGTACAAATCTTCTATAAAACCCAATTAATCCAAGAAAAGATTTAACCTCAGTTTTATTTTTTGGAATTTTAAAACTATCAATAACTGAAATATTTGAGTCGTCGGGATAAACTTTCCCATCACTAATTTGGAAACCCAAATATTTAATTTTGGACATTAGAAATTTACATTTGGATGGTTTTAATTTTAAATTATATTGCCGCAGTCTACTAAAAACAAGTTTAAGTTTTTCTAAGCGATCATGTATATTATTTTTTGAAGCTATAATAATGTCGTCAAGATAAACTGCAATTTTTAAAGGCTTAAGGCCAGCTAAAACAATTTGCATTAGGCGTTGGAAGGAATTTGGAGAGTTTTTCAAACCAAAAGGTACCCGATTCCATTCATATAGGCCACTATCAGTCGCAAATGCTGTCTTATAAGTGTCTGAAGGGTCAATTTTCATCTGGTAGAAACCACTACAAAGGTCCAAACTCGAAAACAAGTAAGATCCAGATAAATTGTCTACCATTTCAGTGATATTTGGTATAGGAAATGAATCAGGGAGTGTCTTAATGCTTAACTTTCTAAAATCGGTACACAGCCGATAACTGTTATCTTTTTTCTTTACCAGTATTACAGGAGCAGCATAAGGAGAAGTACTTTCTTTAATTATATTGTTTTCTAACAATTCTGTAATTTGTCTATTTAATTCCGTTTTTAAGTGATGCGGTGTTTTATAGGGTCTTTGCCTAACTGGTTTTTCATCAGTCAAATCTACTTTATGTAATAACATAGCGCATCCTGCTAAATCTTTGAATCCCGTTGCAAATAAATCTCTATAATTTTCCAAAAAATCCTTCATTTGTTGTTTTGGTTCCTTACTTAAATGACTTAAATCAATGTCATCATTATTAAACTCGAATTCGTCAAAAGTATGTTCAATATTATTGCAATTAAAAGTTTTCTGCTGATCAACACATTGAAGAGTAGCAATTTTAGAATTTTTATTTATATGGTAAGGGTCATCATTTATATTCATAACAGTTATAGGATAAACATTTTCATCGGAATTCATATTAATTTGCCTACTTATGAATAAACCATTTATCATAAAATTTTCATTTGGTGCAATTAGAACCTTTTTAGAATGACATTTAAAATTAGAATTTGAACGAATAAAAATGATAGCCTGAGATCTTGGTGGAATAATATATTTAGACTTTGCATATAAGTTAATTTCTTTTTCATTTAGACACAAATTACAATTAAAGTTATTTAAGTTGTCACTATTTAGAAACCTAACCGATAAAAATTTATTTTGTAAGCATTGATCCTGAAAATTTATGGAAAAATTATCTTTAAGAAAAGGTGTACCTAATATGATTTTGTACTCATTTGAACCTAAGCAAGGGGCTACATAAAAAGTTTCTTCAAAATTACAATCGTTAATTTTAAACCTTATATGAACTTGTTTAGAAGTCCTTACAAAATTACCATTAAAATTTTGCACATTTAAATTGCATGCATCTAATTTCAATTTACAATTCAGTTTTAAAACAATCTCCTCAGAAATCATATTTAAAGATGAGCCTCTATCTAATAAGGCGGGACATAAAATCTTATTTATTTTTATATTGATCCTTGGTAACATTGCAGAATTTATTTTGACATTATTAGAATTTAAATTTGGTACAAGAAGGGTATCAGGGGGAGAAACATGTACCAGATTTTCCACACCCGATCTTAGTTTAAATCCTTTTGTTTTTTGCAACACCTATCTTCAGTGTGGTGTAATTTTTTGCAATAATTGCAAATCAGTGTCCTGCATAAGGCCTTAATGTGACCCATCTGTCCACACCTGTAACATGAACGCGACTCTTCCCTGGTCCTTTGCTGTACGAACTGTTTTTTGTTTACTAATTTTGGACGTTGGTCCTGCCTTCTACTTCTATTTTCGCGTTCATTAAATTTAAACTCATCTATTTGACTAGTTAATTTCTCAATTTGGCTTTTTAATTCATTAATTTGCTTTTCCGCACTATTAGTTTTTACGTTATTTACCATATCATCTGGCCGAGCTATGGCCAAAGTATCCTCATAGTTAATTGCATGTCTTTTAAAATCATTATAATGTTCCACACCTGACGAAATTATCCCCCTTAAAATCTCTCCGCGAATACCTTGTTTTGCCAATGATAGCAATAGCTGTTGCCTATATTGTTCAAAACCCGTAGTATCTTCCGGTATACAATTATATGACAATCCCTCTATTCGGGATAAAAATTGTCTAACTGACTCAGTTGGTAACTGATATGTTGACGTCAACTTAGATATGCACGTGGCCATAGAAGTAGCATGGCTAAATCTAGACCTTAACTGAGACACTACTTCAGAAAATTTTTGATTTTTTTTCAATTCTCGTTGGCTACTAAAATATTCGTTTGCTTCTCCTGACAATTTTAGTTTCAATGCAAGTAATTTATCTGGCTCCTACCAATTGCAATATACCGCAATTTCCTTAATTTTTTCTAAGAAATTATCAATTGGTGCACTTCCATCAAAAGTAGGTATAATATGGAGAAATTCAGCCATAGAAGGTTTACTTAAAATGACCGGTATGTTTACCGCTTCACCACCGTCCGTTTCAGACATAATTAATTCCCACAATTTAAATCAATTTAAAATCAAAAAAATTCTCCACTAAATGTTTACCTACACTATTTTAACCTCCTTCTAACAAAATGAGACCAATCCAAACAACATTACAATGCACGAAATTTGTCAAAAACATGCTAAGTTACGCTCAAAATTATTAAAAAAAATTATATGATTAACTAACGTTTAAAAATAATAATTTTAAGCATATATTATTATATGTAACTGAGTTGCATATAAAACCTAAATTCAATCCCATTTGACATTACGAAAAATTTCCAAAATTTAAAATCAATTTATTGTACAACGTGCAGTCAATAAATTTTTTTTTAAGTAAAAATTAAAAATTTCAGAGAAAAATATATACATTTAGTGTTAACAAGGATATCAGAATAAGTTAAAACAATAAATTTAACACTAACGTTGCGGATGCACGTGATGCACTAAGATTCCAAAATATCAAATACACTGAATTTTAACATTAAATCTTGACATTCCCCCAAAATATACATTTACAATACAAAATCTAAAATACAAAAGAGCAGTAATGAAGCACACGCAGATGTAATGCTTCGACAATAATAACGCGCTTCCCAAGTAGCACTCAATATCGATTGATCTCGAAAAAACTTCGCTTACAACGTCGATCGATGTTCTTCCGAATCATCGATCTATGTAAAAACGTCAGATTTTTTTTATATTGTACGACATTGTAAAATTTATATAGATCGATATCTCAATAACGCCGTAGAATGTCGAGTTTGAAAAAACCATATTCCACGGCGTTTACAGATACAGTAGAATGTCGATGAATATTTTTATCACGTTATTCGTAAAACAAATATTAATAAGCATTTAAAGATGCGGCAGAACGCCGATCGATAATTTTAATACGTTATTCAAGAAATTTTTTCACTGGATATTGTAGGATATAGGTACACGTCTGTTAATTATTTTATATGGTTTTGCACTTCAGATTTCATTTCGCTAATTATACTCCAGGCTGTACAGTTGCAGATTTAATTAATTTGATTTATAATGAGTAAAAAAAAATCCTTCATTTTTTGTCAAGGATAACTTGAAAAGAGCTACATGCTCTGCTCAGTCTATGCCTATTTAGCAGAAAATTAATCATTTCCTTGCATGCTAGACAATAAGCATTCTGCAAACTAGTGAGCAAAGATTTAATATTGCCTTAGAATAAAATATCTGCAAGTATTTAAGTCATACTTTCAAAGTTCAAGGTGTGTAGCCAGATTTTTTCAAAAAATAAAATAATAATAATAAGCACTCAAAAATATTTTTAATCAGTTTCCAAACAATAAAAATATATATATAATTAGGATTTGAGCAGTAATAAGCTTAAATTAATTAAGTGTAAAATAGGTGAAAAGGAATAAGTGTGAGCACTGTAGATGGAATGTAAGAAGTGAATATTAATTTAAGGCATGATAATTATTTTCAGCTCAACTATGATTTATAAATCAAAGACAATTTGCTTGTTTAAAAATTACCACATTTAACATGTATGTAAATTAGTTTTCTTATTTTTTAGCATTTGCAAGGTACATTTGATCTTCAGACAGGATTCAGTCACTGAAAATTAATAATTTAATATATTGCACAATAGCACTAAATACTCAAAAAATATTATAATTTTATGGGTTCAATTAAATTTACACTTCTGATATGAACGTGCTTTGTAATATAGAAGGTGTGAATGCAGAGGAATAAAACAAAAAGTAGCTATGAATATTTTATTTGAATAAACATTTAAAAATTTATTAAAACAAATTGGCACATTCTTAGGTCTCCAAGTTCAAAGAATTGGACACGTCAATTATCTTAGGTTTCCGTCCTTCCCAATCAGTGGCTGAAGCAGACCTTCCCAAATTTTTCCGCAAGCTCTTGGTCTCAAAGCGTTCGAGAACTGTAGCTGGAAGCAAAACATTGAGTAATATAATAACATTTAAAAAATAAAAACTGAAAGACTAACAAAACACAATTTATTAATGAGTATATAACGAAACTTAGAGAACTAAATTGAATAAGGGCTTTGAGCAATGATTCTCAACATTTTTTTGTTTTGTTGTTACGGCACACTTTTAACCATTTCGAAATTTGACGGCACACAATGAAAAATATTAGATTAAAAGTTGTTTACTTACCTACAACACACTGTGTTAAATAGTTTGTGATAATAATAAGTACTACAAAAGCACGTTTATTAAGGGATTATTATTTCTTTTGAGTGATTTTTTATTAGTTAGTAACAGTTATTTTTTTTTCTTCTTTTTGCTAGTTATTAATTGTTAGCTTGTTTTCTATAGTTATTAACTGTTATTTTTTGTGATTTCTTGTTTACTAGTTTTTTGCTAATTATTAATTGTTAGCTTATTTTTTTTTTTGTTAGTTATCCTTTCCTAATTTGTTTTTTTTATATAGGGGAGAGTCGGGAACCCCCGACCAATGTCAATTTCATATGTAGAGAATAATATTTTTTTCAAGTCAATGGGCCATCGGACAATAATTGTTATATTAAAAAAAGATTATTTTCAAAGTTTCAAGTATTTATGCAGCTGGTAACATGGTAAAAAATAGTTTTTAAAATATGTTGAATACAGTTGTCATGATATTAAGAAAAATTGGTTGAATGTTTCGATTAAACTTCATTTTAATATTAAAAAAATAATTTTTTCTATACATACAGCATTAAAGTATGTAGTCTTAAGTTTAGTTTGCACAAAGAACGAAGTTTATTTGTGAAAAATTATTCGAGTAATTACAAATTTACAAAAAAATTGGATTTTGTGTACCCCGCTCACATGAGGTATCACTGCCCACTTTTATTTCGTCGATAAATGTACGGTTCCAAAGATTTACTTAAATTAAATTATTTTCTTTAAATATTTAATATAAATATATATTAATATTATAATATATTAATATACATTAATAATAATAAAAAATATAACATTTGTTGTTAATAAATGATAGAATTCACTAAAAGTATATAAATATGTAATAAAAAAAAATAATTTTGTGATAAAAATGATAAATAAGGTTTATCTATTGTCAATACATTGGTCATTTTCATTTACACCTGAAAAAACAATCAAAAAACATAATTTTTGTAACTGGGCGGGGCTACCCGACACATTTTGAAAAGAGCTGAAAACATGTTTTTTTAAATTTCTATTTTAAGTTAAACTATTCTTTTTTTGGTTTATTCTTTTTGTATTATTTAATTAAATGATAAAACAATAGAAACATACAAAAATCTTAATTATTACTCCATATTATACAGAAATATAAGCAATAGTCCTTAAGTGGGCGGGGCTACCCGACTCTCCCCTATTTGGTTTTTTTTTAAGTTATCCTTTGTTAATTTGTTTATTAATTGCATAGCTTACTTTAATGATTAAGTTTTATTTCCATCTGTAAGTTAATATTTAGCTTGCTTTCCTTAGTTAATTAATCATTTTAAATTAAAGTCATTAAATTTCCTACTTACTTCAAAAATTTTTTAAAACTATGTGTCAAAGACAATTTTAATTCTCTCATCTATTTTAAGATTGTCAGAGACAAGGCAATCGCCAACAAAGATGCTAACGCGGTTAAAGCTTAGAAAAATTATAAAAAGTATATATATATATATACTTTTTATGAACATTTCAAGAATTTGGCAGCACAAAAAAGCACCGCGGCACAGCGGTTGAGAATCACTGGCTTAGAGAATCGACACACGGATCAAAAAAAAGGCATGCTGCATTAGACACTGTTTTGTAAACTGACTGAATATTCAAGCGGCAATGCTGTATCTTTGATTAAATAATAAATCTTTAACAACAAAAAATACTATAATAAAAAGCTAGTCAGTTCAGCTTTAATTGTATTTCTTAATATTCAATTTTACTTCTATCTATTAAAGAAAATTCTCTTAAACTAATGTGAATACACAAAAAGTATTGAAGTTGAAAATAAGATTTATTTTTAGAATTTAGATATGATATTCATTACTTATGATTGCATATACTTAGAAGTATAATTAAACAAAAGCTCAAACTTATTATAAATACACTGTACTTCCAAATGCATTCAATTCCTTAATGTAACCGTTTTTTTCCCCTTCTACAAAATTACTTTTTTTTTGTGATCAGATCCAAAAACTACTGACTTACAACTGTGTTAGACTTAGAAAATTAAGTTTTTCAAGCCTCTCTCTCTCACTCACTCTTTTGGTTTGGATTTCTGAAACTTTTTTGCAATATTTTGTTTCCTTTACATGGGAAAAATTTTTTATTTTGTATTTTTCAAACAGAGAGAATCTCTTTCTATCATTATTTTTAAATTAAATTTAATTGTAATGCTACCTTTAACTAAAGCTTGTAAAGATAAAAATCGACTGATGATATATATATTAATACATATTAAAAAATTGTGAGTATACACGATTAACTGCAGATCAATGTTTGTAAAATTTAATACAAAAAGGAGAGGAATTCTAAATATTTTGATTTATTATTAGCAATTGGAATTGTTATTCAGATTAAAAATTTGTTAAATTTTTTTTCTTAAAGCATTTAAAAACTGGAAGGAAAAAAATATCACATATATATATTAATAAAAATAAATAATATTTTAATCAACAATTTTACCCAAATGACATTGGTGATGGCAGGCACTCTTTCAAATGACTTTTTTTCTTTTCGCCTCAGTCAAAATACCGGCATATGCTGTCAAAATACCGAATCTGAAAACAAAAGTTTGTTAATTTATTCAAACAGCTACAAGACAATACAAATTATGTAAAAATTTAATCTAAAAAAGTATTAAAATATTTATATTAGCTAGCCCACTTTCCAGTATTATTTATATGTACACTTGTTAATAATAAGAAAAATCGATGCTATAAACAACTCCGCAGCTGATACATCGCTTAAAATGAAAGTCACTATCAGTTGCTTAAATCAGATTTCTGATGCATCATCTAAAACAAAAGTCATCATATTGGCCTGCCGATATATGTGTTACGTAGATATTTTGAGATACATAGATTTATTGCCCAGTCCTATATAGAATAATCATTTAAACTCTCTCCATACACCCTTAAGTACAGAACAAATAAGATGGTGAAAGTCTTTTTCGCTTTTTAAGGGGACAGCAAGGTTTGAAAAGGTTAAGATTTACTGGTCTATACTTTAGAGCAAAGGTTCCTTTGCCAAAGGATCCAAAGAGCAATTGTAATTTTTTTGATCATAATAATAATAGCTCCATTTTTAATAAAATGCTTTCTATGGAGAAAAAATTTAGGGAATGATTATACTTACTAATACATAAACTAAATACATTTTTGTAAATATTATAACATGCAAATTTTTCATGAAAAATAAATTAGGAAAAAAAATTGAAAATACAAAATGTTACTCGAGGCTCCTAAATTTATACTAGTTTTCTCATCTTGCAATTGCTCTGTGCAGTGACAACAAAATAAAATAGTCTGATGTCATAATTTATTTACTTATTTAAAAGCTAAAAGGCTGAGTAGAGCAAAATATACACCTATGTTGGTGAAATTGCAACACAATGAAAGAACTGTCTGACATTTATTCATTAAATTACTGATAGTGGTATAAATAAACAAGTGCACTCATTTTCTAAATAAATTCTAATCATTTACAAGAAGGCATTGAGAATAAGATACAACAGTAACAAACTGAAAGATAAAACAGTAACAAATTATCACATCAAAATATCAAATTTCTACTTGATATATATTGTAAATAGATATCAATATAAGATTAGACATTACAAAATTAATTTCTACACATTAATTTTAGAATGAATCACAGCTAAGTTATAATCTTATTTAATAAGAATCACATATAGACCTGTTGTGTTATATATATACTTATACCATGTATATTTATTTATATATATATATATATATATATATATATATATATATATATATATATATATATATATATATATATATATATATATATATATATATATATATATATATATATATATATATATACCTGGTCTGTCTAGGGTTTTTTGAGAGGTACCCCTTTCGTGAAAAATTTAGACATAATTTGTAAAAATTAAAAAATCAACACAAAAATATGGATTTATCATTTCTTACGAGACACAAAAATAAAATTTTAAGAAAAAGTATTTGCTGAAACTATATCTAATTTTATTCAATTATATGTAATTTTAATTTCACTTCCTATTAATTTTATTATAAAAACATGGAAGACCATTGAGTATTTATTTCAGTTTTTTATTAAAGTCAAATGAAATTTTAGTTTTTACTGATTATAAATATTTACTGGTTATAACTTTACAATTGGTAAGATATATATATATATGTAGTAAATATATGTGCGTGAAAACGAAAAAATTAATAAACTTGTTCCTTTTATAATACTGTATTTATATTTTATAATGCTTGGGTTAAAAATTGTGAAACGTTATGTATTTAACAGTAAAGAAGATTCAACCTATGTATTAGTGATAAAGTGTTATTCAAACATAATAAAAAATACATATAATAAAATTAAAATAACTTTTCAGATTTATTTCTATTTTTAAGCTTATACAACACTTTTTAATAAATAAAAATATTTATACAGTAAAACTTAAAGTTTATGACCACAAAATGAAAAAACCCAATTTCCCCCGGGTTTTTTCAAAGCCTGAAAAACAATAAAATATTTAATTAGAAAAGCTTTGATCAATATTTTCTAATCATTATCTTAGAAACTTATAAGTTTTAGTTGTTGTGCTCTTATCCAAATTATACTTCAGTTTTTAAAGTTATTTTAAAGATTAACATATTTTGATATTATTTTTGACAATTAAATTTTCCTTTTTATCTATAAATTTTTTTAATAATTTTCAGCAAACAAAAAATTCTTTAAAGAAGTTTTAATAAACATATAAATCTCTATTTTGATTTTGAGCCTTTAGTGTCTATTTTAATTTTCCTTTAGTATACTCTTGTTACATAACAAACACATATCATACTTTATACATAACACATACCTTACTTGATATCTGACACATTTAAAAAAAATTTTTTAGTAGTAACGAATAACAATCATTCCTGTACCATAAACTAAATCTTATATTAATAACTTTTATATAGAGAATTATATTACAAGACTGGATTAAATTTAGGTAAATAGAATATCATTGTTTTCAGAAATTGAAAAGTTAAACTTATTTCTTTTTTTAAAATTGTTTAATATTTTCATACTGCTTATTTTACTTTTAGACGTAATTTTAAAATCTATATAACCTTTTACAATTCGCTTACACTAATATTTTGATAAATTATGTATACTTATATCATTTTGAGCACAATTTTTAATGTTTTAAAACGAATTAACTGTTAATAAGCTACAGAATTAACGTTGACAGACTTAATTTTTATAAAAAGTATTTATACACTCATAACTACAATGCTATGAACCTTGTTCACACAACAAATGACATTAGAAACATTTCATCTTACATAAAATTATTTACGAACCTAGTGAATTTATTTAATAAAAATTAGATAGGTTGTAAAACATAACATTTAACATCCCAGCAAACAAGAAGTAAACAATTCAGAACAAACAACTTTGACAATAAATTTACGTCATTAATTAGAAATTATTCCGATAATAATATTTAAAATTAGCGAAAAGTTAAAAACTACTTACTTAGTTATAATTCAAAACCAGCTACATATGATCTTTTATAATGGAATGTTCTTTCGGTAATGTAGGCTTAACCTAAATATAAAAGTGAAACATTGCAATTAGAAATGAAGACCTGACACGATATTAATAGAGTTTATATAAGTAAATAGAAGATGAATAAACTTTGCTTACCTAAATTAAATCAGTAAGGTGACTTTTGACGACAATATTACGCTAAAAATTCATGGATCATGGTAAAAACATGGATCGTAAAGCGCGACGTCAGAGCTGAAGATCACGTGACAAGCGGATAAACTTTGTTGATAGCAATACTGAGATCGCTTCACCTTCCAATCCCGTTCCATA